>JAKSZT010000049.1:29841879-29852226 GCA_026826555.1 Tolypeutes matacus
TTTTCTTTTAGTGTTTTGACTATGTCATACCACTGTCTTCTTGCCTCCATGGTTTCAGCTGAGAAATCAGCACTTAATCTTATTGTGCTTCCCTTGTATGTGATGGTTCTCTTTTCTCTTGCTGCCTTGAGTATTTTCTCTTTGTCTTGAGCATTGGACAGTTTGACAAGTATATGTCTTGGAGTTGGCCTGTTGGGATTTATACTATTTGGGGTGCGCTGTGCTTCCTGGATCTGCACATCCATCTCTCTCAATAGAGTTGGGAAGTTTTCAGCCATAACTTCCTTCAACACTCCTTCTGTTCCCTTTCCCTTCTCTTCTCCTTCTGGGATGCCCATAATGCGTATGTTTGTGCGTCTTGCATTATCGGTTAATTCCCTGAGACCATACTGGATTTTTTCTATCTTTTTGTCTATCTTTTCTACAATCTCTTTGATTTCAACTGTATTGTCTTCCATATCACTAATTCTTTCCTCTGCCTGTTCAATTCTGCTGCCATGTGAGTCCAGCGTCTTTTTCATTTCTTGACTTGTGTCTTTGTTCGCCATCATATCCATTACCTTTTTAGGTGTGTTAGCTATTTTTTCAGTATGTTCTCCCAGTGTCTTCTTTATATCCTTAATCTCTTCCTTCAGTTCTTTAAGTTGGTCCATGATATTTGTTTGGATAGCTTTGATTAGTTGTTCGATGTACTGCATTACTTCCTGGTTTTTATTTTGTGCACTGGACTGGTCCATGTTTTCCAGTTTTTCAGAGTCATTTGTATTTTTCTGTTGCCCTCTGGTCATCATATTATCTTGATGGGTTTGTTCAGTTGATTAGCTTTTCTCTATGCTCAAGAATTTTATTTAGCTGTTCGTTCTGCGTGTGAGTTAAGTTTTCTCTTTGGCAGTTTTTCTTCTTATTTTATTTCCTTACTTCTTTCTATGTTCCCTTGAAGGCAAAAGGTTAGGGCCAGAGGAATCAAAAGATGTAAGGAAGGCAGAAGGATAATAGAAATGTTGATAAAAGTTAGAAGAGGGGCAAAATGAGACTTAATGAGATGAATATTTAACTTGTGTAGGCAGTGTAGAGTACTAGGAAAAAATATGGAGTTCCTATAATGGACTGGGAAAACAAATGGAGGAATATATATATATAGTGATTTAGAAGGCTAGAATTATGAGGAGGTAGAGAAATAGTAGAGAAAGGTCTGAAAGGAAAAAGTTAATACTAATAAAAAAAAAAAAAAAAAAGAAAAAAGAAGAAGGAAACAAAATAGATGGGATATAAATTGACACCCTTAAGTTGTGGGCCTATGAAAAAATGTTGTCTCTAAGAGCCACAACAGAAAACAGAAGGCAGAAACATGCAGGAAGGATAAGCGATAGTTTGTAATACAGAATCAATATATACAGCGAGTGGGAAATTACTGAATAAGAAGCCCAGCAAATAAGCGACCAGCTGGCAGCACCTATTTAAAAAATATATAGAAGGAAAAAGGAAGGGGGGAGGAAAATGGGAATAATAGCAATAGACCAGAAAGTAACTGAGAGAAACCAATGATCCACACAGGCAAGCAGTCAAACAGAGCTAAGGGGGGTCAATGATTCCCCTAGGGTCCACGTGGATCCTTCCTGCCTACTTGTGTTTATCAATGAATTTCCCCACAGGGTTCTATATGCAGGTCCTGAAGCAGCTTTTAGCTATTAAACTAAATTAAAAAGAATTTATTTTTCAATTGTTGAGGTGACCTCACTTTTTTTTTTTTAAGCCAAATGCAGGACCCAAAATAATTCCTCTTCTAGACCAACCCCCTTACGGAAGGGACCCTAGCTGGGCCCGTGGAAATTAATCAAGCACGTTCCACTTTCCGGACTCCCCAGGTTAGCTGAAACTCTGATGTTAGTCAGTGAGGAGTGCTAAAGATGGTGGATTCCGCCCCTTCTGGCGCCGAGTTCCAGCGTCACCGGGCTGCTCAGTAAATCAGTTTGAGTGCAGATTCGCGTCTGCTCTCAGCCTGGTGCTGCTTCAGGTCGGCTTATCTGCTCCCCAAAGCTATGGGGCGGTGCAGGCAGCCAGATCGATGTCTAAAAATATAAAATACCCTTCCCTGTCTTCCAACCGAACCCTCCCTTCTTTGGGAAGTGTCCCTTCCTCCTGGCTCCGCAGCGGCCCGGGTCTTATCCCTGGGTGGCTAGGGAAATCAGCTGCGTTCGACCAAAATCCCCCTTCCGGTTCACCGGGTGCTGACTAGCTCGTTTGCTCTGTTCACACAAGGTCCAAGGGGCGCCAGGCAGCCAGCTCCCCAGAAAATAAAACTTTTTCACCCCCGCCCGCGGCTCCAAATGGCCGTTTTATTTTTTATTTCCGTAACCGCGGGGCTCAGCCGCCTGTGCCAACCTCCACCGGCAGCCTCAAAACTCACGAATCTCCACCG
Source organism: Tolypeutes matacus (assembly GCA_026826555.1). Lineage (NCBI taxonomy): Eukaryota > Metazoa > Chordata > Mammalia > Cingulata > Chlamyphoridae > Tolypeutes > Tolypeutes matacus. The sequence goes on from JAKSZT010000049.1 coordinate 29,844,299, forward strand.
TTCGGTCCACACCGCCGATCCGCGCAGATAGATGACCCTAGCTTCTCACTCCACGCGTGCACAGCACAGACCCCCGGGCAGGACCCCGTCCCCAATCCGCCTTGCTCTGGGAGCTTGCAGTGTGCGCCCTCCTACACCAACGCCATCTTGCCGCCTCCTTAGTAGGAGACTTTAATACACCACTTTCAATAGTGGCTAGAATATCTTGATATAAGATCAATAAGGAAACAGAAGACTTGCATGATACTCTAAAATGACTTTACCTAGCAGACGTATATAGCACAATTAATCCAACAGCTGAAGAATACACATTCTTTTCTAGTACACATGGATCATTCACCAGGATAGACCATATCTTAGGTCACAAAACAAGTCTCAATAAATAAAAAAATATGGAAATCATACAATGTATCTTCTCTGACTACAACGGAATGAAACTAGAAATCAACAATAGAGTTAGAAATGGAAATGTGGTTAGGGAAATGCAAATCAAAACCACAAGATGATACAATTTCACACCCACTAGAATGGTTACTATTAAAAAAACAACAACAGAGAAAATTACAAGTACTGGAAAGGATGTGGAGAAATAGAAGCATTCATTGCTGGTGGGAATATTAAATGATGCCCTCACTGTGGAAGACAGTTTGGCAGTTCTTCAGAAAGTTAAACATAGAATTCATATGACCTGTTGATCCCACTTCTAGGTATATACCCCCAAATTGAAAGCACATACTCAAACAGATATTTGCACACTGATGTGCATAATGGCATTATTAACAGCTGTCAAAAGATGGAAGCAACCCAAATGTCCATCAACCAATGATTAAAATAAAAAAAAATTTATCACACAAGGATCACACAATGGATATTATGCAGCTGTAAAAAGGAAGGATGTTCTGATACAAACAACATGGATGAATCTTAAAGACATCATGTTGAGTAAAATAAACCATACAACAAAAGGACACATATTGTATGATCTCATTGATAAGAAGTTATTAGAAAAAGCAAACTTATAGAAGTCAGAATCTAGAATATATGTTACCAGGGCATGAGGTGAGGGTAGGGTATAGGGAGTTAAACAAAGCGTTTCTATTAGGATTACAGAAAAGTTTTGATAATGGATGGTGGTGATGGTAGCACAGTATGTGAATTAAATTAACAGCACTGAATTATATATTTGAAAGTGATTTAAAGTGGGAAATTTTAGGCTGTATATATGTTGCTAGAATAAAATTTTTAAAAAAAATCCATTGAACTGAAAAACAGAAACAGGGAACCCTATGTTAAACCATGGACTATAGTGAATAGCACAAGCTGTAAAAGAGGAAATAAAACAATCTCTTTATGTAGATGACATGATCATTTATATAGAAGACCCCAAAGAATCTACAAGAAAACTACTAGAAGTATAAACGAATTCAGCAATGTTGCAGGCTACAAGATCAATACACAAATATCAGTTGTGTTTCTATACACCATCAAAGAATATTCTGAAATAGAAATTAAAATAACAATCTCATTCACAATAGCTCATAAAAGAATAAAATGCATAGGAATATATTTATCTAAGGAGGTGAAGTACTTGTACACTGAAAACTACATATCATTGCTGAAAGAAATAAAAGAATATCTAAATAAATGACAAGACATCCATGTTCAAGGATAAGAAGACTTAATATTATTAAGATGTCAATATTACCCCCAACTATCTACAGAGTCAATGCAATACCTATTAAAATCCCAGCAGTCTTTTCGGCAGAAATGGAAAAGCCAATCCTGAAATTCATATAGAATCACAAGGGGCCCTGAACAGCCAAATCAATATTGCAAAGGAAGAACAAAGTTGGAGGTCTCACATCAAAACAGTGTGGTATTGGCATGAAAATAAATGTGTAGACCAATGGAATAGAATTGAGAGTTCAGAAATAAACCCACATCAACTGAGTTTTGACAAGGGTGTCAAGTTCATTAACTGGGGAAAAAAATGGTCTCTTCAATAAATGGTGTTGGGAAAACTGTATCCACATGCGAAAGAAAGAATGACGTTAGACCCTACTTTATACCTTTAACCATAAGAACTGCAAACATAAAATTCTTAGAAGAAAATATAGAGGGGAACCTTCACAACCTTGGATTTTATGTTGATTTCTTAGATATGATACCAAAAGCACAAGTACAAAAGGAAAAATAGATAAAATGGACTTCGTCAAAACTAAAACTTTTGTCTAAGGGCACTATCAAGAAAGTGAAAAGACAACCTACAGAATGGGAGAAAATAATTGCGAACCATATATTGATAAGGGTTTAATATCCAGAGTATATAAAGAACTGCTGGGAAGCGGCTGTGGCTCAATCAGTAGGGCTCCCGTTTACCATATGGGAGGCCCCTGGTTCGGTTCCCGGGGCCTCCTGGTGAAGGCAAGCCCGCCCGTACGGCGTGGTTAGCTGACCCAGCGAGCACAAGCAGCAAGGGGGGGATAAATGAATAAATAAATAAAATCTTTAAAAAAAAAAAAAAAAAAGAACCGCTACAACAAAAAGACAAATAACCCAATAAAAAAATGGGCAAAAGACTTGAATAGACATTTCTTTAAAGAAGATAAACAAATGGCCAATAAGCAGAGGAAAAGATGCTCAGTATTATTGGTCATCATGCAAATCAAAATGCAAATCAAACCCACAGTGAGAATGAAGCTAGAAATCAACAACAGGGGGAAGAATGGAAATGTGGTTAGAGAAATGCAAATCAAAACCACAAGGAGATAGCATTTCACACCTACTAGAATGCATTACTATGAACCAAATATATTGTGTAACATTGTTTGATTAAAAAAAATTTTTTTACATGTATCCATTACATTTAATTGAGAAATGTATATATTTATTCATCTGTGTTTACTTTTTAGTTTTTAATTGTTTATGTTTTCAATTATTAAATGTACAAAATAAAGTTAAAAAAAAAAAATGCAGAAAATTACAAGTGCTGGAAAGGATGTGGAGAAATAGGAACTACATTCAGTTCCTATTTCTCCAGTGGCTGCAGCATTGTAAAATGGTGCAGCCACTGTGGAAATCCTTTGGTCTGTTCTTCAGAAATTTGAATATGGAATTAAATAATAATAAAGCTTTTTTGGCAGCAGATGATTTTTCATTGTATTAAAAAAGGCAAAAGGGCAGGAATGTCATCATCTTCAACAAGTATTTATCAAGTGTCATCTAAAGCACTGTTTCTTAAACTTTAGTGTGCATACAAATCATCAGGAATCTTTTGAAATGCAGATTCCGATTCAGTGGGTCTGGGGTAGGGTCCCAGTTTCTGGCATATTAAACCACTTGCCCATTTACTTTTGGAACACCAAGAGTTATCTAAGTGTTTTTTTTATTAGTACATCTTTAATTTTGGGCTCTTGGGGTGAAGTGAGGCAAGAGTTCATGACTGTATTTGTTATACACTTGATTGCCATTTAAATATATAACAGTGATGATAATAAATCATGTTGATGCAAATTATTTCTGCTTGATTTTGTAACTAACACTTTAATTGCTGACTTGAATAACAATGATCTTAACAAAAGAGGAGATTGTTTTTCATGGGAATGAAAACGATTGATTGCCAATATAAATGCCAATGAAAAGGATGTAAAAAACCCACTGGATATGGTAAATAGATATTTGACAGGAGCATTATTTAACTTAGACATACATCAAACAGAAGCCAGGAACCTCATGTATCACACCAGAGGTTCTCAAAAGTTAGCCTCATTAGAACTGCTAGGAAGGCTTGTTAAAATGCAGATTGCTGGGCCCAATACCGTGTCTTTCTGATTGAGGAATGCTGGGAAGGGGCCCTGAAATTGGCATTTCTAAAATGTCCCAGATGCTGCTACTGCTGCTGATGGTGGCCATGGATCTCACTTTGAGAACCACTGTGTTAGACCAATTCACTCAGGGATGTTTTCTTTATGGGGCATATTATATAATCATTCTATAATCTACTAACAGGGTCTGGATGCTATTTTAGATAGTGAATGTATTATGGATTATAGTTCTAGCTGTTTTTATTTAAACATTCCTATTTCCATAGCATTCCTTAAAAAACTTAATATTTTTATTAGCTCTCAGATCTGAGATTCTTGTAGAGGAAATAGAATAATATATTTGATATAGAATACCCTACCTTTTTATCTTTTAACAGAGCAGGAAATTAAGAAGAAGAGTAGGATTAATCTCTGTATTTAGGCTTTCCTTTGTATGTGTTCAAGAGTCATATTTAAAAGAGTCATATTTAGAACATTCTGTTTGTCCATAACTAAGGAAGTGTGTATGTGTTTAATTTTAAAGGCGGTGCGCTGTTGTGGGAAAGTTTGACTGATGAATCAGAAGATCTAAGTTCCAGTTCTGACTTGGCCACTTATTATGATGTGACCCGGAATAAGTTATAAGACTTCTTTGAGCCTCAGTTTCCTCATGTAGACAATCGAGAAATCATCAGATACTGTTTATGACCATTCCCACCTCCAAAAGTCTGATGCTCTTCTTTGTCTTATTCTCAGTTTTGGATATTTTAAACATTTTCTGTCAACTCTGAGTGTATTTTGAGAATTAAAATGTACATCTTATACATACATCCAAAAAGGTACTTAATAAATGTTTGTTGAATGAAATATTTAAAGAATTATCTGTTATCTAAATAAAACCAACTCTATTTAAAGTACAATGAGAAATTTCAAATGACAGAAATCTTTTTAGGATCTTATACTTGAGCAATGGATACACCAGGAGTCCCCACATATCAAATTTAATGTCTGCTATAGTCAGATTCCCTTGCAGTCTTTTCATCTTCCCAACTCACTTCATGGATTTGTTTTAAAACCATATTAAATGGAAACAGGTGCAAACACTGGCTCCTCCATTCATCAGTATGTAACTTCGGGCAAGTTATTTAATCCAACAGAGTTTGATTCCTCCTTGTTGTTATAAGGAGGGAGTAATAATCTCTACATCACAGAATGCTCATGAGGGTCACACGAGGGCAGTGATGTAGAGGCTTGGGCAGCCCTTGAAATTGCCATCCTTCCCGCCCCATGATGCCTTTGAAGGCACTCCACCGTCTCTCAAAGTAAAAATGTAGTTGCGTAGATTAAAGCTCTTCTAATGCAACAAAGCAGATTTGATACGTCAAATGTGACCCCAGCAAAGCTGAAGGATGGGTATCTTTCTCCCTGTTTGTGTTTGGAAAGTTTTATGTTTCCTCTCCTCTCTCTGGTCATGACCTACAAGCTATTGCGTCGGGAGTGTTTGCTCAGAGCTATCGATTTACCCTGTAATGTCTCTTTCCCAAGCTGGAATAGCTTCAACAGCATCAAACTCATTTTCATGAGTCTGTCCAAAGAGGTCTGCATTATTATTCTTTTGAATGACCAGATTTTTGTGTAGGTGGGAATGTCTGGGCTTCCCAGATCTTCCTTTCTCCTTTTGTAAAGATAAGGGAGTCAATCTGTAAAGTTAATCTCTTTAAAGCAGTGCTGCTCAAACTTCAATGCGTTTTCACATCATCTGGGGATCTTGTTTTACTGCTGATTCTGATTAAAAAGGTCTTGGAAGGGGCCCCAGATTCTGCATTTCTAATAAGATCCCAGGTAATGCTGACGGTTCTGGGTTGTGGACCACACTTTGAGTAATGTAGAGGTCCAAACCTCTACATTATTAGGCAGAAATGAAGATTTAATTTTTATTTATTTATTAACTTAAAATTGTGCTTGTAGAACTGAGACTTGGGATCCTCTGGAGAATTGCACCATTATTAGGTGCTCAGCTCACCTGTCCTACCTTGATCCCAGCAGAGAGATTTTTCCCTCTTTTCAATTTCCTATCACACTTTTGTTGATTCTTATATACTTATTGACTAACATTACTAATATTTGTGTACCTCCCTGTAAAACTATAAATCTTTTGAAAGCAGGGTTTATTTCTTAACCATCTTTTATTTTATTATTTTCTACATAATACTTGACACAAAGAGGAGCTCAAAAATTCTCAGTGAATGAATGAATGAATGAATGCTCACTGCGTACTGGAGCTTGGAGTTGCATTGCTCCAAATTAGTGCTCAGTGGGGCTGACTGGACCACAAGAAGGGATAATAAGATGGTTTCCTCCTTCCTTTTCCCCATATTCCTTCAAGCCTAGGCTTTGAGATCTGGTGATATGTTAATCCATAGACATCCCAAAGTGATTTGCTTTTTTGCTGGACAGGTCTTTAATTTGGGGTGGGGTATTGCAGGCAAGGAAGTATTGACTGATTCACGGTGTGACCAGGACAGCTGGTGTGATGTTTGATGTCAATGACTGGGTTGCAGCACCGAGGTTATCGACATTTTAGAGAAGTTTACTCTCTTGTTAAGGTTAATTGACAAAAACAAAATATTGATTTATTCCCAAAAGCTTTGAGTGTTCCAACATATTTGTTGGCATAGGATCAGCTTCTGTAGTCTTGATTCTTTATTGACTGTCACAAACTTAAAAATCCTGTTTCCACCTAGAAGAGAGGAGGGAAAACCAAGGTGGTTAAACTCCCTGTTAAAACAGATATTTTCTGTTTGGGAGGGAAAGAAAAAAAACATTTCTCAAACTTCCTAGTGCTCTTGTTAGGTTTCGGGCTTTTTTCTTTTTCTTTTTCTTCTTCCAACCAACTTAAGGTTCTTTCCAGGGTTGAAGTCAATTTCTTTTAAGAAATTATCTTAGCCAGGGACTTAACTTTTTTTTTTGGCAGCAAATTTAAAAAATCTTTCTTCAAATTAAATATTACATTGTAGGCCATTAGGTCATTATTTCCTTAAATTGCCAAATAACAATGCAAACCATCTTTCATGAATGCAGGAAGCACAGCCTTTTGTCCTGCTCCCCTCCACCAATATTTCTGCCCATTCCCAAGGAAGACTTACCCATTTCAGGATCCCTCCTGGTTGGGGCCTGTTACCCTGGGAAGGAGTCTTGTTCCAGACCCCAGCCAGCAAGCATGCTCCCTCAGCGGCTTCTCTCAGTATGCCTGCCGACCCCTCCCTCAATTCTGAAAACACAGTGGAGTCAGGCTTTAAAGAGATCATGCATTTTAACAGAAGGTTTATGGGAAATTGAAGGGAATTACATTGAAAAGAAACACAAACAAAAAACAAAACACGACAGGAGTGTCTTTGGCCATTCTCACCCCTATGAGACCCATGAATCTCACCTTCCCTCTTTTCCCCAATCAATATAATACTGTCACAGAGGGGGCAACCTTCCACATCATCACATAGAACAGATCAGTCAGTCAGTGCCTCAGTTTCCCCATTCCAGAGTAGAACCTGAGCATTAGCTTTGGGTTACTAAGAGGCCCACTGAAATGTCCTCTCCTTACCCCCAGCTCTTCCACCCACCCCCCCCCAAAGGGAAGTCTTTTCCCAATAGTGAATTCTGCTTTAACTACTAGGTGAGCAAGAAACTGCTGGCAGGATTGAAATAGCAATTTACTCAGGTATTCAAAAACTCTGTGGTCCAGAAGCAGCACCCTGTCACATGTAAAACTAATAGTTAAAAGAGCTGCTCTGGCTACAGAGGGGCTGGGGGCAGACCAGAGCACACCTCAACTCTGCCTTTGGCTCCCCAGGCTTCTCCCTAACACAACCCAGACCCCAGCTCACTCCCTTGAGCCAAGGAGTAACCTTTCTCTCTTGCTGACCAGAGTTTTAGGTTTATCTTCTTTAAAAAGACAACAAACTGGTTCCTCTTATTTTTACAGTCAAACCTTAATTAGATTTGTCAATATTTTGTATCTCACTCTTATTCTCTGGGTGGCTTTTTGTTTTGCTCAAGTACTTTCTTTTTCTTTCTTTCTTTTCTTTCTTTCTTTCTTTCTTTCTTTCTTTCTTTCTTTCTTTCTTT
>JAKSZT010000049.1:29852236-30167184 GCA_026826555.1 Tolypeutes matacus
TCTTTCTTTCTTTCTTTCTTTCTTTCTTTCTTTCTTTCTTTCTTTCTCTCTCTCTCTCTCTCTCTCTCTCTCTCTCTCTCTTTCTTTCTTTCTTTTTGGTAGGAGAGGAAGTAAAGAGTTTATTAAGAAACAAGAAAAGAATATACAGTCTGAGACATAGATTGCGGGCATGCTGCAGGATGAGTCACTCAAGTACATTTTTAACGATTCTTTCAGTGAGGAACCAGGGGTGACAAACTCCCGTGGGTTTTTGTATGTCTGAAAATGTCTTTATTTTTGCCCTCATTTGAATGAGAGTTTAGTGGGATATGATAGGTTGATAGCCATTTTCTTTCACAACTGTGACTATATTACTTTACTCTCTTTTTGGTCCTATGAATGGGCTGTTTACTGTCAGTCTAATTTTTCCTTTGTAGTAATCTTCTTTTTCTGCCTCTGGTGGATTTTTAAAAAACTTTTTATTTTGAAAAAACTTTAGATTTAAAGAATAGTTGCTAAGATAGTACAGAGAGTTCCTGAAACCCAGTTTTGGTTTCCTCTAATATTATTATCTTACATTACCATGGTACAATGAAGAAATCATTGTGGGTATATTACTGCTATCTAAACTCTAGTCTTTATTTGGGTTTCACTGGTTTTTCCATTCATGTCCTTTTCCTGGAACAAGATCCAATCCAGGATCATAGAAATAATCTAATTGACAATAAATTCCTGTTGATAGTTGATTTGGCTCTCTTTCTTAAGAATACATTTCTTCACGTGGTTCAGAATTTTGCTTTGTGTGGTTATGTGCTGGAGGTTTGGGCTTTCTGGTTCTCTCCCTCTGGGCTAGTGGTCCTGTGATTGATTATTGTTTTTTTTACAGAACAAAACCACACCCCTGGAATTTCCATCTAAGATCAGTTTGAATGTCCTGCCCTGGGATGATATTGAGTTTACGGCTCATCAGATCTGGGGACCAGGCTCACCTCCAGGTCCCTAAGCCTCAGCCACTGCAGGGGTCAGCTGCAGGGTTTTCAGCTCCTTTTTAGAACCCAGGCTTCAAGCCCCTGCCTCAAGTAAAGCACTCCTGGAGGCCACTGCCTGCTTCTGGAGCCAGAGCCCAGTAGATGGCTGTTTTCCTTACATTAACAGTCCATGGAGATGTTTACCTTATTTTTTTAAATCTTTTTAAAAAAATTTATTGAATTTATCACTCATACATGAACTTACATAAACAATAAGTGTGTACAGCAATAGTTGTGAACTTACGAAACAAACATACTTAACATCATACAGGGCTCTCATACCTCACCCTACCACCAATACCTTGCATTGTTGTGAAACATTTTTAACTAATGATTTAAAGAGCATCCTCAAAATACTACTACTAACCAAAGTATTTTCCCCAAACTCACCCTATTATTATTATTATTTTTATATCATTTATACATGAACATACATAAACAATAAGTGTATAGTAAAAGTTGTGAACTTACAAAGCACACACATTCATATCATCATACAGGGGTCCCATACATCAATCCTCGACCAACACCTTGCATTGTTGTGAGACGTTTGTTACAAGTTATGAAAGAATATTGTCAAAATCTTACTACTAATTATAGTCCTTATCTTACATTTGGTGTAATTTCCCCCCAACACACTCTATTATTACTTTTTAAATATGTTTTTATGACAGAAGTTGTAAACTTACCAAACAATCATGCACATGTGCAGAATTCCCAAAACAACATCCCTCTATCAACACACCACACTGTGGTGGAACATTTGTTACAGATTATGAGATAAAATCATCCAATTATTACCAGGTCCACAGCATACATTTTCATACTCCCCCATTATTAACACAATACATCTTTGGCATAGATGCAAGAATATTACACTATTACTGTTAATCACAGTCCATAGGTCATTCCAGTTGTATTTTTTCCCCATGCTTCTCCACATTCCCACCACCCTGAAATAGTGATGTACATCTGCTCTAGCTCACAAAGGACACTCTTTTATTTATTTATTTATTTATTTATTTTTATTTTTTTAATTATGGGTAAAAATCAAAATTCTCACAATACATACAAACATTTGCAAAATGATATATAAATATATATGCATATATGTGTATTTGCTTACAAAAATGTTATTTATATATATATATATACATATATTTTAAGAGGTGCTTAGATTACCCAAAATATTACACGGAACCCACTGGGATTCCCATGTTGCCCACTGAGGTAAGGCAGGCTGAAGTCTGGCCAGCAGGCATAGCCGCGCCCAGTGGGGGATATGCGCAGCCCACCACTCGGGTGTAGGGCGGCTGGAAAGGGCGCACCGCCCTCAGCCTCTCCCAGGCAACCAACATCTGTTTGCTGATAGCCAGAAGAAGCCTGCCCTCACTCACCCTCCCCCCTCCCCACACAGCTAAGGAGAGCCGCACCGCCAAGGCCGCACCTTAGAAGGCGTGGAAACTGCCCCTGGCCTATCAGGGCCAGCCCCACTCTCCTTTCCCACCCACAACCCTATATAAGCATCTGTACTTCCCTTAATAAATTAGACCTGCGTGCTTACCTCGTCTCCGCGGTGGTTCTTTCCGCCCTGCGCCCTCCACGCCTGCGAGCCCCCGTAGGAGCCTAGGCCTCTCCTACCCCGACCAGACAGGACACCCCCCGACCGCAGCCCACCTCCCACACCTCCCACCACATCCCACACAAACATCTCCCACAGTGTGGCCCACCACCCTCAATGAACTTACACATCCTGGAGCCTTGCCACCAACCATAGACCACAGTTCACACTGTAGACCACACTCTCTCCCACTCAGTTCTGAGTGGTGTGTGCTGATTTAAAATGGCCTACATCCGTTGCCACAACAGTACTCAGGACAACCTCCAACTCCCAAAGAAGCCCCTGTATTTCAACTGCTCATCCCCTCCCTACCCCAAAAGTGTCAAGTGGCCACTGGCTCCACCTCATTGTTATAATTTCTTGCATTGCAAGAATCACCATATGTGAACAAGAGAATACCATCAAGTCCACTCTAGTCCATAGTTCTTCCCCCAATCCAGAGGCGACTGGGATGGTGATGTCCACTCCAACTCCAAGTGAGAGAGGGCTTATATCCCATGGATATGGTGGGTGGGATGATCCTGCCTGCAGATGCAGGCCCTCTCCATTCCCTGGGATGGCTATTGCCCATTGTTGTCTCCTGACCAGGTGACTTGGATGAGTCCATTGAGCTGTAGGGTAGGAGTTGCAGCTCCACCTAGATTTCATGCACACCTGGCACATAGGTAGGTGGGAGGCTCCAGTCTCTGGAAGTATACCTAAAAAACTCCAGCATCACATGTAGGTTTGAATAGAAGGGACTGGTGAACCATGTGCAGGGAGGACTTATTTGAGTCTAATTCTGTCACTCTTGCATCAGTACCATCAACCACTATTCTCATACACCTCTGGGTTTACTGTGTTATTCAGTCCCTAGATTATTCTCTAGCTTTCTGTCAATTGGCATTTACATCCCTAGACTACCATTTTCAGCCACATCCCCATTTATAAACCAGCTGTTACTCACTATAATGTGTTACCATCAACTCTGTACATTTCTACACTTTTACAGTAAAGATAATTAAAACTTTTACATACATTAAATATTAATAGTTCATCTCAGTCCTCCTCTTATTTCCTTTAAGAATCTACCACCTCCATGAGGTCTTGAAGATATTTTCCTAATTTTCTTCTAGAAGCTTTATGGTTCTTGCTTTTATATTTAGGTTTTTGATACATTTTGAGTTGATTTTTGTATAAGGTATGAGATAGGGGTCCTCTTTCCTTCTTTTGGCTATGGATATTCAGTTCTCTCAGTACCATTTGTTGAATGGACCATTCTGCCCGAGCTGGGTGGGTTTGACAGGCTAGTCAAAAATCACTTGACCACAGATGTGAGGGTCTATTTTTTAACTATCAGTTAAAACTATCAGTTTGGTTCCATTGCTCTATGTGTCTGTCTCTATGCCAGTACCATGCTGTTTTTACCACTGTAGCTAGGTTATATGACTTAAAGTCCGGAAATGAGAGTCTTCCAACTTTGCTTTTCCTTTCCAAGATGTTTCTGGCTATTCAGAACCCCTCACCCCTCCAAATAAACTTGAAAATCATGTTTTCCATTTATTTTAAAAATACTGGAGGAATTTTTATCGGGATTGCACTGAATTTGTACATAAATTTGAGTAGAATTGACACCCACAATGATTATAGTTTTCCAATCTGTGAACATGGAATGTTTTTCCAATCATTCAGGTCTTCTTTTGATTTCTCCTAACAATGAGTTGTAGTTTTCTAAACATGAGTGCTCCACACCGTTGGTTAAGTCTATTCCTGAATATTTGGGTTTTATCTGTCATATTTTATTTTCACCACTCTTTTGACACCTTTAGTTACTTTTATTGTTATAATCTTCATTTCTAGACTCTCTTCCAGGTCTCTCTCTCCTGTCTTTTCTTTTCAGGCTGTAGCACACCCTTTAGTATTTCCTGCAAAGCAGGACTCTTGGTTACAAACTCACTCAGTTTCTGTTTATCTGTGAATATTTTAAACTTGTCCTCATTTTTGAAAGACAATCTTGCTGGATATAAGATTCTTGGCTGGAAGTTTTTCTCTTGCAGTATCTTAAATATATCATACCACTGTCTTCTTGCCTCCATGGTTTCTGGTGAGAAATCAGCACTTAATCTTATTGGGTGTCTCTTATATGTTATGCATTGCTTTTCTCTTGCTGCTCTCAGAATTCTTTCTTTGTCTTTGGCATTTGACATTCTGATTAGTATGTGTCTTGGAGTTGGTCTATTTGGATTTTTTTCAGATGGGAATATGTTGTGCTTCTTGGACATGGATATCTATGTCTTTCAATAGGGTTGGGAAATTTTCTACCATTATTTCTTCAAATATTCCTTCTGCCCCCTTTCCCTTCTCTTCTCCTTGTGGGACACCAATGACACGCATATTTGCATGTCTCTTGCTGTCATTTAGTTCCCTGAGACCTTGTTCAAGTTTTTCCAATCTTTTCTTCATCTGTTCTTTTGTATGTTCACTTTCAGAGGCCATTTCTTCAAGCTCACCAATCCTTTCTTCTGCCTCCTCAAATCAGCTATTATATGATTCCAGTGTATTTTTTATTTCATTTATTGCACCTTTCATTCCCATAAGATCTGCTATTTTTCTGTGTTTGCTTTCAAATTCTTCTTTGTGCTCATCCAATGTCTTCTTAATATCCTTAATTTCTTTAGCCATCTCATTGAATTTATTAAAGAGATTTGTTTGAACATCTATGATTAGTTGTCTCAACTCCTTTATGTCATTTGGAGGCTTAATTTTTTCCTTTAATGGGCCATATCTTCCTGTTTCTTGGTGTGGATTGTAATTTTTTGTTGGTGTCTTGGCATCTGGCTTACTAGAGTATTTATTCTGGGTGCAGTTTTTCTCTTCAGTTTAAGGCTTCCTGCCCTTTCTCCCTTGCTGGTTGTATAGTAGGAGCCAAGGATGTAGTTGGTGGTATAAGCTGTGGAGGCTCAAGTTGCCCTCATTGCCCCAAGGAACAGTGAAGCTTCTCCCACCTTTCTTCTTTGCTGGGGGTAGGGACAGAGCCACAGCTGTGTGGAATAGTCCAACTCATGCAGGCCTAGACTGTAGTTGCCCAGAGAGACTGATGAAGCTTCACGCCCCTTTCTCCCCTGCCTGGGACGGGGATGGAGCTGCAGGTGTGGGCAGCAATCTATGCACTGTAGGTCCAGGATGACCGCAGTTGCCCTGGTAGACTTCCAATTATTCAGTCTGTGCCAGCTAAATGTACCTGCAGTTACCTGGATAGGCTGGTGTAGGGACACCAGTTTCTTCCCTGCTAGAGGTGGGGCTGAAGCTTAGGCTAGGGCTGCAGGCCAATCTGGATGAAAAAAACTGGTCTCTACCGTCACTGTGATTTTCAGTCAGCTCGCCTTCCTCCCATGCTGCAGGTGGAGTCAGAATGGCAGCTACTGGTCTCCTGACCTGGAAAGCCTCAAACTTTAGCTGTTCTTAGAGTTATACTTTAGCCAGCTGAATTTACTAATCAGTAGTTGAGATTGGTGGCCAACCATCTCCTCCTCCCCTGTTTTTGGGAAATGTAGCTTCCAATTCCTGCCACAGTATAGCTCCTGGGGTGGCTTGCGCCCCCAAAGTAGGATGATCACCGGCCTCTGTGGTGTGGCTTGTAATTTTCCAGAGAGGCTGGCACAGCTACCCCCAGCTTCCTCCCTGCCCGAGGTGGGCCTGGGGCTTAGGCTAGAGCTGCAATCTGGTCTAGATGGAAAGAAGCCAGTGCCTACCAGCACTGTGATTTTCAGTCAGCCCCGCTTCCCCTCCTGTCAGGTGCGGAGTTAAGATGGCGGCTACCAGCCTCTTTCTGACTTGGACAGGTTCAAACTTTAGCTGTTCTTAGGATTATACTTTAGCCTGCCGAATTTACTAATCAGTAGCTGAAGTTGGTGCCCAACCATCTCTTCCTCCCCCGTTTCTGGGAATTGGAGCTTCCAATTTCAGCCACAGATCAGCTCCCGAGGCAGCTTGTGCCTCCAGTGGAGGATGGGCACCGGCCTCCACCATGTGGAGAGCTCTACTTACGAATTTTCTCTGTTGATGGGCAGTCTCCTCCTTTCATTCTTTCCAGGATGTTTCAGGATGCTCTTCTGGTTTCCTGGAGCCCAGACAAGTGCCTTAGATAGCTCTAGGTGATCACCAACTGCCCCATAGCAGGAGCTGATTCTAGGAGCTCTTTACTCTGCCGCCATCTTGCTGGTTGTCTGTTTACCTTATTTTTGAACCTAGCTTTGTCGTTTTGGTTTTCCGCTTTTAAATTTTACATAATATTTCTGAGTTTGGATGCCTGTCATACCCAGAGGGATTATGACATAGTATCAATTTTCTATGCTGTCCATATCAGATATCTTTATTATCATGACAGAAGTCATGAGAATTTCAAAAATTTTCAAGCATTTTCTTCTAGTGTTGAGGTGTCCATAGAGTATTCCCATTTTACTGATGGATCAGGTAAGGTACAGTGAGATTAGCTAAATTGCACGGGTCACCACAATCATGGAGGTAAGACTGAATATAGATCCTCTGGGGCAGTTGTTGTTCAGACGCCTCCCCTGTCTGCGTCGGCCTTAGTAATTTCAGGGTCATCTGCTGGTCTTAACGGTAGACGGGGATCCCCGCTTCCTTGCTCTCTGTTGCTCATCTGCCCCTCATTCCTGCTGGGAAGGAAGTCTCTTTAGCTTAACAATTTACTGACATGCTATGAGCAATGGCCGCATATCATATTACTTAAAAAAAAAATAACCTTGTAGGAGCCTCACTTGAAAAAGGTAAGGATCTCTACAGGATGGAGACAAGACAGGTCTCACTGGCTTCAGAAAAGGGAGGAACAGATGTGAAATCCTTGGTGACATGGGACTATGGCAGAATGGAGCTGGAACTCAGGTCTGGGCAGAGGGATGGAAAGGAAGGATGGGGGAGGAAAAAGGGCAGAGGTTCCCTGGGAACAGTGAAAATACCTTGTTCCATCCTCTGGTCTTCCAGGGAGCTCATGGTCAATGTGAGGATGAGAAGGTTCTTTCTGGCAAGGACCTGTGCCTGTACCTTGGCCAAGGACCTATTGGAAAGAGCATACTTAAATAGCAACATTTACAGGGGAGATTTTGGACTCATGCAGAAGAAGACAGGAGGTAGGGGGAGGAAAGGAGGAAGAAAAAATGAGAAAGAAAACTTCAGGGTCATTTTCTTCTTCTTGATACTCCAGTGAGCTTTGAGAGAATATTTAAGGATTCGGGAGCAGAGAGGCAGTGTGAACCTGGAGGGCTGGGCCAAGCAGGATAGGGAAAAATTTTTAAATGTTCAGTTTAAATATAGATATATTATTCCCTGTGAACATGGTATAGAATGTTAATTCTTTTTTTTTTAAGGGACTTATTTCAAGCTTGAAAGAAGTTTTAGGACAAAGGAAGAAGTGTCTCTTTATACTGAAGTGTTCACATTTTTATACTTGTTATATAAGAAAATAGAGCATTTTGTTTATTTGCATAAAATAAGTACATTTAAGAAAGGTTTGAATACATTCATGTAATATAGAAAACTCTGGATATTTGGTATAATTAACATACAGCAAACGCTGGATAATCTCAGTAGTGACACAATGTCCTTCCACAAAATATCCCCTGGTGCCCCACCAAGGGCCAAATACTAGGCTACATAGACTGTGGTTTGGACATAGTGTGACATTCATTTTATTTTGCCATTTTGAATTATGAGTACATCAGTACATTCATTTTCAAATGAAGAATAAGCACAATTATATACTTTGCTGAAAAGATAAATATCATAAAATTAATTTGAAAAGTGATTTATCTTATTCTCTCCATTAACAATGCTAATTGAAAGCTAATTTTGTTTCTTTCAAAAAAATCTGTTAATACATTTTCCTCCACTTGAGTATGGGGGTGGAAAATCAGTGAGACCCCAAACTCAGGCATATCAGGAGAAGAAAGTAGTGAGAGATTGTGGTCTGGTCTATTCTTTATTATCTTATTTTCTGCTGACATTAATTATGTTTACCCCAAAATGTGCAGGTGGAAATCCGTTTGTTAGGCTGGGAGAACACAACTTGAGGTTTCCACAATTGAAGGTGTTTTCTTTTGATTTGTCAGAATAGATGTTTCAAAATGACAAGGGAAACTTTTGGTTCTTTTCTAGAACCAGAATAGATTTTCTTAAATAAATGGTGCATGGGAAAGAGTAGCTTTTTATTCTGGACCTGACTAATAGAATTTAGTATTGTATTTATTTTCTGTAATAGGTCATTTATTCCAGTACCATTTGTTTTATCTGCTGATCCTTGAGGACTGTGTGTTGTCGTTACTAAGTGAAACACTATTGTTTCTCTCAAACTGCTATTTATTTATTTATTTGTTTTCCTTTTGGATACCTTTGGATAAAGAGGCAGAAATTGTGCTGTCAGCATGCTTCCTGTTATTGGCAATAGAACATCAATCTTTCATTCCTTAAACCCCCAAATCTTTGTTTTGTTGGATCATGAAAGTATTAGCATATTCCAAATGTTCTACTATAGGCATATAAAGAAAAAAATGAATAAGAAAACAAAACTTATTTGTATTTCTACAACCCACATAGGACCACTGCTAGGGCTTCAGTGTATTTTTTCCTGCCATTACAAAAATAAATCTATGTCATTGAGATCAGAGAGTGTAGTGGACATTTAATACTCTTTTTGGTCCCCAGCATCTGAACCCCATTTACCTGTCTGGTGAGGTCTCGCAACTCTC
This sequence comes from Tolypeutes matacus, assembly GCA_026826555.1. Lineage (NCBI taxonomy): Eukaryota > Metazoa > Chordata > Mammalia > Cingulata > Chlamyphoridae > Tolypeutes > Tolypeutes matacus. The sequence continues at coordinate 29,861,608 of JAKSZT010000049.1, forward strand.
ACATAGCAGCTGGGGCACAGGGGCATGACATAGATTCAACCAGTGTCCCAGGCTCCAAAGCAGAAGCTAGTGATAAAAAGGACAAGGATCGGTGTTTAGTTCATTTTGGTGGTGGCCTCATTTGTGTTCCCGAGGCAGCAGGTGCAGCAGTGCTGTGGCAGTGTCCACAGTGGGCATGGTGCTGTGGCATCCACTCTTTAATGGTGACAACTGCTCTGTGCACCTTAGACTGGCTCCTGTCCTTGTTTCTGACTCTTGTCTGAGCCTGGTTCTTTAACAATTCTGGATGCTACCTAATAACTCAATAGCCTCCCCCCTTTTTAAATTTATTTATTTCTCCCCCTCCTCCTCATTGTTTGCGTTTGCTGTGTTTGTTCATTGTGTGTTCATCTTCTTTTTAGGAGGCACTGGAACTTAACCAGGGACCTCCTATGTGGCAGTGAGGTGCCCAATTGCTCGAACCACCTCTGTTCCCTGCTTTGTTGTGTTTCTCATTGTGTTTTTCCTCCTTGTGACTCCTTGTTGCATCATCTTGTTGTGTCAGCTCACCACACCAGCCTGTCTCATCAGCTTGCTGTCTTGCTCGTCTTCTTTAGGAGGCACTGGAACCAAACCAGGGACCTCCCATGTGGTAGATAGGTGCTCAACTGCTTGAGCCACATCTGCTTCTCCCAATAGCCTTTTTTTTTTTTTTATTGTGGGTAAAAATCAAATTTTTCACAATACAAACCATTATTTGTAAAATAATATATAAATATATATGCATATATGTGCATTTGCTTACATAAATGTTATTTTTTTATATATATTTTAAAAGATGCTTAGATTACATAAATGTTACACAAAAATTACAGGGATTCCCATGTTCCCCACCTCCCACACCTCCCATAACATCCCACATAAACATCTTTCATCAGTGTGGCACATCACCTGCAATGGATATACACATCCTGGGGCTTTGCCACTAAGCATGGACCATAGTTCACATTGTAGACCACACTCTCTCTCACACAGTTCTGCATGGTATATGCTGATGTGAAATGGCTTATATCTGTTGTTGTAATGTCACTCAGGATAATTACCAAGTCCTGAAAAAGCCCCTGTATTACAACTGCTTTTCCCTTCCCTGTCCTGAAAGCGTCTAGTGGCCACTGGCTCCACCTCAGTTATAATTTCTTCCATTGCTTGAATCACAATATGTCTACAACAGAATACCATTAAATCCACTCTAGTCGATAGCTCTTCCCCCAATCCTGAGGAGTCTGGGATGGTGATGTCTACTCCACCTCCAAGTGAGAGTGGGCTTATATCCCATGGATACGGTGGATGGGATTATCCTGCCTGCAGCTCCAGGCTCTCTCCATTCCCTGGGATGGCTGTTGTCCAATCATCGTCTCCTTACCAGGTGACTTGGGTGAGTCCATTGAGCTGTAGAGTAGGAGTTGCAGCTCCACCGAGATTCCAGGCACAGCTGGCACATGGGCAGGCCAGAGACTTCAGTCTCTGGAAGTACACCTAGAAACTCCAGCATCACACATAGGTTTGAATAGTAGGGACTGATGGACCATGTGCAGGGAGGACTTATTTGAGTCCAACTCTGTCACTCTCAGGAGCACAGATTCCAAAGTAGAGCCCACTGATAAGGCATCAATCTCTGGGGCTATCCCCCCTTATATAGGATACCCAATAACCTTTTAATAAATCTTATTTAGGTTTAAATCAGCCAGAGTCAGTTTCTGTTCAATGTTCAATAATTGCAAGCGCTTATAAAAACCTTACCCTGTGCCAGGCACTATTCTAGATGCTTTATATATATTAATGCTCATCTTCAAAAAACCCTTATGACATGGATCCTATCATGATCTCCACTTTACAGAAAAGAAAACTAATACACATTGTGAAAATATGCCTGGAAAGGGGTAAGAAGGAAAACAAATGTTCCCTCTATATTCCCATAACCCCACCTTTTTACCAGTTGAAATTATGCAAAATTTTGCATTAGTTTCCTGTTCTGGCAGAAGTTATAACTGATCAAATTCCAGTTTTCCTTCCTGAATATGAACCAAAGTGAAAACTCTTCTGAATTTTAGGTTACGGTTTCTTTCATGGAAAAATTACAAGTTAAGGTTGGTTTTCAGGATAAATCCACAAACACAGCCAGTTTGAGATTCTACCCCATATTGCTGTTTGGTTCTGTTAGTGGGAAGGATGAGCTTATTTTGGGTAGAATGGGGAGAGAACAGAGGGGAAGAGACCTGGATTTTAGCTCTAGGTCTGCTGTGCTTAGCTATGTTACCATGGAAGCCACTTCCCTCTCTGGGCAAGGTGCCTTCTTTCTGAAGTGCAAGGTTTGGGCACAGTTTATTCATTCGTTTATTCATTCAGCAAACAATTTTCCAGCAGTTGCTATGTACCAGCAACTTTTCTACATATGAGGTTCTAACTGTGATGCCGTATGGTTCCTAATGAGTGAGCTTCTCCCTGCAAACAGCCAATTCCCATCAGAGTCCCTAAGGTCAGGCTCAGCTTTCGTGCTGAGCCTAATTGAAAGCCACTGATGGTAGCATCCAACACAGCCAGAACCAACACTTAACATTATAGCTCCTGCTAGGTTCCACTGCAGAAAACAATTAGTTAACTATAAATGTGTGTAATTAAAAATATTCTTTTCATGTACTGTATTTTATCAATTCTAAGATGCATATTGTTCACAGGCTAACATCTCAGCAATTGAATTGCATCTTTCTCTTTGTGGTGATTTGAAACCATATATACCCCTAGAAAAGCATGTTCTTAAAGGTAATTCATTCCTTTGGGTATGGACCCATTGTAAGTAGAAGCATTTTATTTTATTTTATTTTATTTTATTTATATCAATGTTACAAGTTACTCCATTAATACAATATAATAACTATAATAACAATAAATCTGCTTTAGTCAGCGGTTACACTCCCCCCTTATTTTGTTCATTCCTCAATCTTGAGGGATTTTGGGCAATGTCCACTCTGACTTCTTCAGGCTGAGAAGAGATATAGATATTATGGGACAGAGGAAAGGAATTGTTTTGCTTGCAGCTGAAGATACTCCTTGTTTTGGGGATGGCGCTGGTCTGTCAACATCGTTTTGTTAGCTGTGCAAGGCAAGCCTGAAGAATTGGAGAGGAGGAGTTGGCTACAACTCTGCTGGGTTTCAGCACTCAACTGGCATATGAACAATCCGAAGATTTGTCTCCAAGAAATGGTGGGTAAAATAAAAAAAAAAACTTTCTAAAATTTAAGTTTATCATCATACATGACTGTCTATAAACAATAAGTGTAAAGTAAAAGATGTGAACTTACAAAACAAACATGCATATCATCATACAGGGCTCCCATACATTACCCCACCACCAACACTTGCATTGTTGTGAAGTAGAACCTTTAGATGAGGCTACTTCAGTTAAGGTGCAACCTGCCTCATTCCGGCTGGGTCTTAATTCTTTTACTGGAGTCCTTTATAAACAGGGTGAATACAGAGAAAGAGAGAAAACCATGGAAGCAAGAAGCTGAAAGCAACAAAACCTGGAAGAGAAGGGAGAGACCAGCAGACACCACAGTGTGCCTTGCCATATGGCAGAAAGTCAAGGCTCGCTGGCAGCCAGTCTTTGGGAAAAAAGCATCACCTTGTTGATGCCTTGATTTGTACATTTTCTCGGCCTCAAAACTGTAAGCTTGTAAGCTAATATATTTCCATTGTTAAAGCAAACACATTTCATGATGTCTGCTTTCAGCAGCCTAGCAAGCTAAAACACTATTGATTGTGTATCATAGTTTAATTGGCAGCATTTTTTTCATTTTTGGTAGTGCATAAAATAATGGTGCAGCTCGTAGTTTATAGTATTTTAGATGCAACTAAAATGGTAAATGACACAATTTTGCATGCTTAACATAACATGAAAGCTCTGAAAGATATTTGAAAAGACTTGCTGGGCAGAAAGGTCTTATATGAGCTCCAGTCGCTGAATTCAATGGTCAGTTATTAGTTGTTGACCTTCTTGACCCATCAGCAGCATTTGATACAGTTGGCCTAGTCTTCCTTGAAATACTTTCCTGGTTTGGCTTCTGGGTCACCACTTTCTCTTGATTTCCCTCGTATTCCCCTGGCTGCTTCTATGTCTCCCTTGCTGGTCTCTCCTAATCTTGCTGAACTCCAAATGTTGGACTCCCCCAGGGCTGAGTTCTAGGACCATATTTCCTCTCTATCTGCACTCACTCCCCAGAGTTCTCATTGGGGTTTATGCTTATGAATGTCATCTATAGGCTGCTGACACCTGAATGTTTGTTTGAACCTCTCTTGTGAATGCCAGCTGTCTACTTGATGTTCCCACTGGCACATCTGACAGCATCTCTAACAAGTTTAAAACTATACTTCCAATGAGAGACCCCAACATGCCAATTAGAATGACTAGAATTTAAAATACTGACTGGTGATGTTGCAAAGCAAAGGGAATTCTCGTACATGCTGATGGGAATGAAATATGGCACAGCCACTTTGGCTAACAATTTGCCAGTTTCTTATAAAATTAAACATACACTTACCATGAATGTGGTCCAGCATTCTCATGTGTGGGCATTTGCCCTACAGAAAGGAAAACTTATGTTCACACAAAACCCATACACAAATGTTTATAGTAGCTCAATTCATTATCTCTAAAACCTGGAAACAGCCCAAACATCCTTTATCCAGTTTATTTAAACTGTGGCATACCCATAAAATGGAATACTACTTATTCATAAAAAGGGAACAAATTGAGTTAACCATGCCCCAGAACTGGCTTCTCGAAGAGCTATAGAAATGCTAAACAGTAACAGATCCCGCGGCGGAAAGCAAAGTGGCACCCATTCTCGGTTTTCTCGCAGTTCGGCGGCGGCGTCTCCCCGCCTCTCCCGCAGGCGCTGGGCGTAGCGCGCTCCGCAGCCGCCTTTCCACTGGTCTGGAGGGTGAAGGGAGGAGGAGGCCACGGTCCTAAGGAGCTACCAGGGCGAAGCGAGGCTACAATTGGCCCAAAGGGTGTTTCTGCGGCCTGGGACTGGTTAGCACTAACAAGTCCTGCTCAATGCCACCCATCAGTTTCCAGGACCTTCCCCTCAACATCTACATGGTCATCTTCGGCACAGGCATCTTTGTCTTCATGCTCAGCCTCATCTTCTGCTGCTATTTTATCAGCAAACTCCGGAACCAGGCACAGAGTGAGCGATATGGATTTAAGGAGGTGGTGCTTAAAGGTGATGCCAAGAAGTTACAGTTATATGGGCAGACCTGTGCAGTCTGTCTGGAAGACTTCAAGGGGAAGGATGAGCTAGGTGTGCTCCCATGCCAACACGCCTTTCACCGGAAGTGTCTGGTGAAGTGGCTGGAAGTTCGCTGTGTCTGCCCTATGTGCAATAAGCCCATTGCTGGCCCCTCGGAGGCCACTCAGAGCATCGGCATCCTATTAGAAGAGCTGGTGTGAGCGCTGCCTCTCCGCCGAGCCCTGGGGAGGCCTCTTACCTCGTGGGTGCCTGGTCCCTGTGCACAGCTACAGTGAACTGGACTGCTGGGTGGGGACAGTCATGTCCAGCTTGAAGGGGAGGATGGTGCGGGGCTGGTCTTTGCCATCAGGACGAGATCAATGCCAGGCATGCCCCAGCTTTCTCCTTCCGAAGCCACCTTCCCTGCTACTCAGTGCTGATGGTGCCACCCAGCAAGGCCATTGAATCCTGGTACTGGACTGCCGACCTGCCTTGTCCCTGCCCTGGGGGAAGAAATCTACCCCTCTCTGGTCAAGAACTTGGAGCGCTCCCCTTCAAGGTTCCACCTTAGGAGGATAAGTTGCCCTGACCTCAAGAAGGGATGAGATGGGCTCTGCCCCACCTTTGACCTCCCTTCCCCTCCCCACTCCTTCCATAGGAAGGTTAGAAGGGAAGGAAGGAAAGATCAAGGAACCAGATGCCTTCAGTGGAGGTGGGGGAGGCTCTGCATGAAATAGGGAAGAGCAGGGACATATACAAGGAAAAAGTCAATGTTTACAAGGGACCTATTGAAACCGAGGCCGGCCGGCTGGCTGGCTGCAGGCTAATGGAGGGGCAGAGCCCTTCCCCTGCTAGGATCTGAGGTGCTATCCATTCATTCTCTCTTTTCCTCCCTTAACCTCTGAGCTTCCTATTCCATGTTGGGGTTTGGAGTGCCCCTGTGGAGGAGGGTCTTATACTACACTTAAATTGATTCCCAAGGGGTTTTTCTAAAGAAGCCAAGGGGGCCTTGGGCTGTCTGAAAGCTGAAGTAGTAGGAACCAGATACTGTCTTCCCTTTTGTAAATAGTATTTTTATACACATCCTCATCATCTCAGGCTTTATATATGGAGGCCCCAGAATGGAAGAGGGAGTGGGTAGGAGGGTCTTCTGTTCCTCCCCGCATGGGTAAGGATGGGAAAAAGGTATGTATTTAAAGAATATTAAATTTAATAACAAGTTTCTCTAAAAAAAAAAAAAAAAAAAGGGAACAAATTGCTGGTACGTGCAACAAGTTGGTTGAAACTCAAAGGCATTATGGTGAGTGAAAGCAGCCAGTCTCAAAAGGTTACGTATTGGGTAATTCATTTATATAGAACTGTGTAAAAGGCAAAACTATGGAGAGTAAAAGATAGGTGGTTTCCTGGATTGGGTTGGGAAGTGGGTTTGTCCATGGGGTACCAGTTCAGGAAAGTTTTCTGGAATGGTAGAACTGTTTGTGGTGGTGATTATACACACCTACACAAGCATTAAACTCATAGAACTTACACCAGAAAAACGTCAATTTTGCCATAGGTAAATTAAAGTAAAATAACACTTGATTTACTGCTTTCATCCCCCCAAAAAAGACATTTACTCCTTCTTTTCTCAGTCAATGGCAACCTCATTCTTTCGGTGCCTCAGATGACTTGACTCGTCTCTTTCTATCACAGCCCGTGCTTCACTCACAATCACATCTTGCCTGCTCTACCTGCACAGCACATCCTTCCGTTCTCCCACCATTGCCTCTGACTTGGGCCAATGCAAAGTCCACCTAAGAGGTATCCTTTTAAAGCTCTGACCATGTTAAAAACAGATCATGTCGCTCCTCTGCCCAAAGATCCTCCCGTGGCTTCTCATCTCACTGGGTGCAAAGGCCAAGTCCTTGAATGGGCAGCAGAATCTGGCATCATTGGGCTTCCAGGCTCTCACCTGCTCCCTCTGCCTAGAAATGTTCTTCTCCTGATAGCCACAGGGCTCAATCCTTCATTTTCATCAGGCCTCTGCTCAAAGGTCACCTTTCTAGAGGTTTCCTGGCCATCCTTTATAAAATAGTAACCTGTTTCCTATCCTCCAGGCCTGCCTTCTGGCACTCTGTGTCCTATTTCCCCTGCTTTATTTTCTCTATTGCACTTAACAGATTGGCAGATGGAGATTATTTTTATTTTCTTTCATAAATATTTATCCATTTAAAGATATTTATTTATTATTTATTTATTTATTATTCATCTCACCTCATAAAAAGGGGGCAGGGAATTTCTTTTGTTTGCTGTCTGGTGCATAGTAGGCCCTCAATAAATGCTTGTTAAAAAACTCAAGTATTTGCAGAGGACATAGCAAGCACTTATTAGTTAATGATGACTTGAATAATATTTTATAATAGCTCAGGCAAATAATATGAAATTAATTTCTAGCATCCCACTGTTGAGATAATATACAAGGAAAACAAAATGTGTGTATAAAAATCTGTCTCATTGAATGTTCATTAGTGCATTATCAGGGGAACTGAAAGATTCAAAGAACACTTGCTGAAGCCTGAGGTGCACAAGGCTCTTTTTTTTTTTTTTTTTTTTTACCGGGAGGTCCCGGGGATCGAACCCAGGTCCCTCCATATGGCAGACGGACGCCCAACCATTTGAGCCACATCCGCCCCCCATGCACAAGGCTCTTTACACAAGAGGATTGCAATCAGTGTGGTAGTTGTGAAATGAAGAACAAAAAAGTAAAGGCTATTCCAGGTCTACAGAAATCTGCTTAGTCATTACCAAAATGTTCTTCTATCCAAGTTTCTGTTAGTTTTTGTTTATTCACATTTATTCTCATTTCTTTTCTCTAATAAGATCAATATTTTCCTGCAGAAGATTATAAGAATTAGTTGAGTAATTTGATAGAAAGTAAAATGGGGGCCCCATCCCACATTGCCTTTGAAATTTTGACTGATGCAAGACTATGTGTTAACTCAGTGCTCAATTGGATCCAAAATCTTATGGGACACTGGAGCAGTGTCCAGCTTTTACCTGTGTTGCTCTTCCCAATAAATACATTCACAGAACAGGCTAAATTATACCTTTGTATCTGGTCATGTTTAGATCACTGTAAGAAAGACAATAATGAACATAATTTTCCTTGAACCTTGAATGTCTGAGGGATAGTGTATGTGTGTGTCTTTGGGGGTGGGCAGGACAAATGACTGTGTATTTTGGATATGGGTGTGGGGATGGAAGAAGGAATGATTAGTTAGAGGAGGAGTTTCATGCCTCAAAATATAGATGGAGGAAGTAATTTTGCAAACTTCCAAGCTATTGTACATTGCTCTAAAAGAAAAGAGAGCCAGAACAAGTCTGAAAGAAGTAGCAAGTGGTTCTTTTAGTGGATACTAACCTTGTAAATGATTGCAAGTGCTCAAGCTTTACACACCAGTTAGATTGCTTTTGGCTGCAAGTAACAGCAAACCCTGATCCAGTTGGTTTCAGGATTAGGAAATGTATTAGAAGCTGGTTAAATCAGTAGCTCAATGATTTCGTCAAGGATCCAGGTACTTTTCATTTTCAGCTCTGTGAATTTCTTCACAATTATTTGTCCTCAGGTTCCCTGCTGTATTCCAAAGATCCAACAATTCCAGATGTCAACCAGATATACAACATGCAAAAGAAGAGGGGCTCCTCTTAAAAAAAAAAGATGGATCAGAAAAGTAAAGAAAGTTTCCTTTGAAACTCCTTTTCTCTTCCGCCTTCAGTGCAGACTTCCCTCCTGTCTCATTAGCAGAGTGGTGTCACATGTCCATGCCTAAACCAATTACAAAAGAAAGAAATGGCACCTAATGCCTCTCCTGTTTTAATCATGATTGACCCCTGGGACAAGGGTTGAGACTGGGGTCTGCCTGCCCTGAACATGTTGCTGCTCAGAAGAGGGTAGACTTTGGCAAATAACCTGTGCTCTTTTTTTTTTTTTTTTTTTTTTTAAAGGACTCATTAGATGGCTGTGAATGGTGTGAATACTTATTTCAAATAGATAGCTGTTGGGGATTGAGTCATGTTCCCACAAAAGGCATGTTCAGGTCCCAACCCCTGTTCCTGTGGGTGGAACCCATTGTAAACAAGATCTTTCGATGAGGTTGTTTTTAATTACAGTGTGGCCAACTGAATCAGGACGGGTCTTGAGCCTATTACTGGAGGTCTCATAGGGAAGACCAGAGAGAGAAGCCACAGGTTGCAGCTAGAAACTGAACGTCAATGGAACCCAGAAGAGAAAGGAGGAGATGCCTCATGTGTACTGCCATTTGACGGAAAAGCCAAGGAATCTCAAAGACTGCCAGCCAGCCAGAAGATACCTATTCTGGGAGGAAGCAAGCCTTCTAGCTTCGGAAACCATGAGCCAATAAATTCCTGTTGTTAAGCCGACCTGTTGTATGGTATTTGTTTTAGCAGCCAGGAAACTAAGATAATAACCCTTCTCTATTTATGGTGTTTATAGGTTAAGTTAGTTTCCTAGGGCTGTTGTAATAAAGTACTACAAGCAGGGTAGCTTATAAAGTGGAACTTGATACTCTCAAGGTGTTTGCAAGGTCGTGGTCTCTTGGAATGCTCTATAGGGAAGGGTCCTGTCTTGCCTCTTCCTAGCATCTTATGGTGTGGCAACCCTGGCCATTCTTTGGCTTGTAGATGTATCGCTCCAGTTTCTGCCTCTGCTGTCACATGAATCACATTGGGTCACAGGGGTCATGTTGTCTCCCTGTGGGTGCCTGTGTCTATGTCCAAATTTCCCTCTTCTTATAAGGACTCCCGGCATTGGGTTAGGGCCCACCCTAACCTTCGTCTTAACTCAATCACATCTGCAACAATTGTATTTCCAGATAAAGTACATCCACAGGTACGGGGTCTGGGACTTGAACATATTTGGGTGGAACACACATTTTACCCACTACATAGGTATTAGTCATGGGTTGATGTCCCGAAGCAGAGCCTGAAACAGGGATTCCGGCATAGGTGATTTATTGTGGGGGTGCTCTTCAGCAAAAGTTTGGAAGGGAGTAAGGGAAGCAGAATAAGGAGGGGGACTGAGCAAGATTGTGGCAGGTAAAGTCTAGCTTTGGCCTGATTCCCAGGGGATGATTCTGCATACACTGAATCACAGAGTTAGCATTAGTCAGTCACTGGCTGGGGGCTGCCCTGGGGAGCAGGTGATGAGTAACTCCCCAGGTGAGAAGCTTCTGTCAGCCAAGGGGAAAATGGAGCACCCTCTAGCAGCCAATATTCAAAGCCCTGGGAGATGGGCTCACCGGCTGAGTAAAGGGATCTATGTAGGACTCCAGTAGATTATACCATGGAATTCCTTCCAGGTCAAGTCTAAATGACATATTTGGAGACTGAATTATATTCTTTGCAGACATTAAGGAATTTTAATAGTTAGAAGAATTGACTCCAGGCATGTTTTTTTTTTTTTTTTTAATGAAAGATCCTTTAAAAAAGTGACAAATCATTTTCATTAGGTATCTATGTATTAGGGCTTTCCAGAGAAACAGAACCAACAGGATTTATATAAACATATAGGAATTGGCTCATGCCACTGTGGAGGCTGGCAAGTCCTAATTCCGTAGTTCAGACTGCAAACAGGAAACTCCAATAAAGGTGAAGTTGTATTCCCTAAAGGAAGCTGTCTGGCTGAAGTAGAGACAGAAATTATTCTTTCTGACTACTGAAATCCTCAGTTCTGGCTTTTAAGATCTCCAAATGATTGGAGGAGGAGACTCTCCACTTTGCTGCAGGTAATGTCTTGGTTGATTGTAGTTGCAATCAGCCCTAGATGCAACCAAGTGATTATAGATGCAAATCCATCTATGAAATACCCTCACATTAACAATCAAGGCAGTGCTTGCTTGACCAAACAACCAGACACCATAACTTAGACAAGTTGACACCTGAAATTGACCATCATAATCTGTTACACTCAGATTTTCATATACGGGTTATTTGTGGAGGGAGATTCACATCATGCTTGCAATAATATGTTGCATAAGGAAAAAATAAAGAATTGAGATATTTAGAGAGATAAGAATTTTTCATTTTATTTAACTTTTCAACTTAAAAAATTATTTTTTAAAAACATGAAGTAGGTCACAGAAACCATTTAAAAGTAAAAACAAAATGTTTCCCTATAAATAGTGAGGAGATACAGAATTCTCAACTATCAGATGGAAAAGGAAAAGTGACTGAACCTTTACATTTGAAAAACATTGTTTTTAAATTACTATTAACTTTGAAAGCTTTTGACAGTAGTTATTTGACTATATTTTCTCCGTTATAAAATGCTCATTAGTTGCTCAACTAATATTTATTGAGCACTTAGTAAGTACAAAATCTGATCAAGGTACTGTGGGGACACAGAGAAGTGTAAAGCCCACCTGCCTTTCCAGCTCTGTCTCCAGGTGCTCACGTGTGCCCAGCCATGTGCATTTCAGGAATGTGCCAAGCCCTGTCTTATCTTCCTGCTCCTCCCACCTTGTCAACCTGTAATGCCCTCTCTGTTGAGACAAATGCAAATGACAGCTCTTCCATTAGGTTTCTTTGCCTCTATGGGCACCCTGTGTGACAGCTATTGTTTAGCTGTGGACATAACTATTATGTCCTTATAAATATGCCTATATGTCTCTATTTCTCACTAGGCTGTCCTTTGTGGACAGAAATTCCAATTAATTTTTTAAATTAATTTTTAAACAATTTATTGAAGTATATCATTCATACATGAACATACATAAACGATAAGTGTTCAGTAAACATTGTGAACTTATAAAACAAATATACATAACATCACACAGGGCTCTCACACATCACCCCACCACAAATACCTTGCATTGTTGTGAAACATTTGTTAACAAATCATGAAAGAGCATTGTCAAAGTATTACCACTAACTATAGTCCATATCTTACTCCCCTATACTTTTTGTTGAGGATTTATTTATTTATTTATTTACTTTTATCCATTTTTACCCCCCCCCCATTGTTGTGTTTTTGTGTCCATTTGCTGGGCAACTCTCTGTGTCCATTTCCTGCCCTCTTTTCTCTTCCATATCCTCCTGCCTTCACTGGGATTCAATCCTGGGAACCTCCGATGTGGGAGAGAGGCATTCTACCGCCTGCGCCACCTTAGTTCCTGGTTTTTTGGTGTGTCTCGTCTTGGCTTTCCCTTGTGTCACTCTCCTGTTACATAATCATCTTGCTGCATGGCTCGTGGGTCCTGATGGTGCACCCACGCACGAGGCCAGGTGGCCCGTGTGCCTTCTGTATTTTTCTTTTTAAAATTTTTACCGGGAGGTCCCAGGGATCGAACCCAGGTCCCTCCATATGGGAGACAGACGCCCAACCATTTGAGCCACATCCATCTCCCTGCTATATCTCCCAAGGTTGACCAAAGATACCCAGATTTACAGTCTTTTCCCATACAGGGAAAAGGGAGAAAAACTAGGTCTGGGGACACATGCATGGTTTCTAATATAGTGAATGTTTAGCCTACCCTGATTAACACAAAATCAGGACAGCGAGACTATTCATAACCCATTTTATTAATCTCTGTTGTTGCATTAGTTGGGAATAGGTTCAGCAGCAAATGTAAGAAAACCTGGCTGGCCCTAGTGAGAGAAAGCAATACAGTTTATTTACCCCAGAATGTGAGGTCCAGAAGTAGGTGGTACAGGGCAGGAGGGGGCAATGCTTTCAGGGCTAGATCATTCTGAAAGACTGCCAGGGTCCTGGCAAAAAACAGATGGCACATCTAAACAGGGCATTTTGGAGAATTAAACAAAGGGGTAATTTATTATTACAAAGGTGTGTGCATGTGTGTTTATGTGTGTGTGTGTGTGGGGGTGGGGGTTGTTAAGGGAAACCAACAAGGGATGAAGAAGCATCCCAGGAGCTGTTCCCATGCCTAAGCCTGAGGGATAAAGGGAAGGAGTGGCAACTAGAGTGGAGAGAGCGGAAACTGTGGAGAGCTACTGCTACAAAGACAGGGAGATAAAGAATAATCTTGTTTTCCTCCCTCCCTCTCCTTTTCCATTGGTGCCTCCCTTTGGCTCAACCCAGCTGGAAGCCAGAGTTGAAGGGAGCTAAGTGATGCAATCCGTAAAGGTCAGCATCTTGGGGCCTAGAGCCAAGTAGAGATGAGTGGACAGTGGATCTAGAGGGGCAATGAAGTATACCCAGCCCTTCCACCATCCTTAGAGCGTTAGCTTTCCTCCTGACACTTGTCAGTCACCTCGTGGTTTCAGTCCAGCTGCTGAACCTCCAAGCATCATGTGCATGTCCTAGGCAGTGATGAAAAGGGAGGGTAAGGAAATGAAGGCCCCTATGAACTGAGTAAAGCCCTTTGTATCAGGAAAGCAAAAGGTTTCCTGGAAGCCCCATTGGTAGGCTTCCACTTCATCTCAGGGGCCAGAAATGAGTCCATAGTTTTTCCTCTTAGGGTTAAAATATGGGAGGCCATCAATTCCCAGAGAAGTTATTGGATGTTAGGCCATCCATTGAGGGTCTAAGAATTGGAAAAATCTATCAAGCCTGCTCAGAGGATGTGCGTTACAAATAAATTATAAAATATAAATATCCACAATAAACGATTGTGTTTGTAGCACTGCATTAGCACTACAGAGATTTGCAAAGGAAAGGAAAGAAACTATTATCTTAAACTAGCAATCTAAACCGGATTTTACAAAAAGAAGTTGTAATACAGTGCCCTTATTTTTCAATATGATCTGGCTGGGAGACTATTTGCTTTCAGAGTCTATCAAAAGAACTGTTTTTTAAAGCATAACTTCAAGTGGCATCATTAGAAAATTTTAGTATAATGCAGAAGTGCTTGGAGTTGAAGCCTGAGCGCAGTCCTTTATTCTTCCTCATTAATTAAGTTAGCAAGTGTTCGCTGGGCACCTGCTTTGGGTGAAACATTGTGCCAGGTGCCATGGGGGAAATGCTGAAGGAACAAAGACCCAGCCTTGGCCTGTAGGGAGCTTACAATCTTGTTTCACATGAACAGATTAGCTAAATGATATGATTAAGTGTGAAAAGGAATAGTACAGCAATGAGTGCTGTAGGATAGAGATGTGGGCAGTCGTCGGAAGAGGAGTGCCTTACCTGATGTTCCTGGGTGGGTTTGGAGAGTCAGCATAGAAGAAATGGCGCTGCAGGTATGGGAAATGGCACAGGCAGTTGGAGTATCTGACCGTCTTGGACTTTTACCAATACTTGTGAGAGAGAGAATTGCACAGCTGGGTGAATCTAGATAGTAATGAGAACAACTTTTTTTTTCTTTTTTAAAATTTTTATTGTGCTAACATATATGCAGCATAACACTTCCCATTTTAATCACTCTCAAGTATACAATTCAGTGTCACTAATTACATTCACAGTGTTCTGCTACCAATACTACCATATATCACTAGAACTCTTCCATCATCCCAAATAGCAACTCTGCTCAGGAAAGCATCAACCATTCTCCCCTCCACCCCTGCCCCAATAGCCTGGAATGTCTAATTCTAATTATTTGCATATTCTAATTATTTCATAGAAGTGAGATCATACAATATTTGTCCTTTAGAACATCCTATCTTAATCACTAAAAATTATTTATTACTGAACTTGAAATATCTTTTTTTTCTTGTCTAACCACAAATTTCTGGTCAGGCTGGTGGTTCTTGACTTTTTCCCTGTTTCATTTGCATGCACAAGGCCCAAATCAGCATCCTCTTTCCTCTGCCGTGGATCTTAAGGGGAGGGTTGTGTGTCTATGTGTTTGTGTCTGTGTGTCCCTGGACGGAGACTCTCTTTCCGGGTTAGGCAATTATAGCTGAACATAGAAACCCTGGAAAGAGGTGATTTCCATGATCCTTATTGTACCCTCATTTTCTTATGATCCTAATACTCATTCACCCCATCCAGGGAAGCAGGAAAATCCAAACTCCACCTCAAGCTGCTCCCCAACACAACCTCTGTGTTTAAGGCTGCTTGAAAAACTTCCCATCTCTCACAACTTTTCTCATTTTTACTCTTGAACCTGTGCTTTCTATCTGCTTGGAATATCTTCCAAGGCCACATACACCTGCCTCTCTCATGTTTGGCCAAAGCATCACAAATAAATTTCTTGACTAACTCGAATGTTCCAAACATGGTACCAGGTACATTTTGGCATGCTTTCTCATGCAAATCTCACATTTGTCGTGAGAAACAGGGAGGTATAATTGAGGGTACAGGCTCAGGGAGGTGAAGTGATTTGCCTCTGTTCACAAAGCAGCTCCCGAATCCAGATGTTCAGGAGCATTCTGCTCTACTTTGCTATTCTCATTGATCGGGGTACTGAGCAAGGCTTTTTGGAGAGCTTGGCTGTCTTCTGTAATATCAAATTCTGAAGACTAAGAGCAAACCCATAAGCATCCAGGGATTCTTTAATATTCATTAGGATCTAATGTCTATGAAGGTAGGTAAAACCTCCTTGAAGTTACTATGTTATAGTAAGTGCTACTACTTGGAGTAATGTGTTCTATAGATGGAAAGTGGCAGTCTATGTTTACAGTTTTCATATATTTTGTATTTTTGCAAGTTTTGCATCTTCTTTCAACTTTCATATTTTTAGAGAGAAGAGCTTTCCTTTTGCTTTTAAACCATCTTTGGCATTCCTTCATGATCTGGAGAAGCTTTCCACAAATGCCTTAGGCTGATTCAGGGAAGACTTGACTGCCAATGCAAGTGAACTTCCAGTGCCGAATGCTGAATGCTGCCACTAACCACTACCACCTCTGCCTCTGGAAAGTGGATTCAGTTACTGCTTTCACTGCCCAGCACCAGGACAAAGTCTGAACTGTCCCCATTTCTTGGAGTCATTAGCTATCGAGTGGGATGGGTATGCAGCTTGGTTCATGTTATATGCCTTATGGACAAGGGAAGCTGAAAAGTGAGTGGCTGGCACCTTTACCTTCTGTAGCTGTATTTAAGTATTGTCTCATTATTGCGTGATTGCCCATACATTGGATAGGGTTTCAGATGCTGGTGGCTAAAAACAAAGTGAAAAATATCTACTATAGCAGGACAATACAGGAGAAACTGTGTTAGGGTTCTCTAGGGAAACAGAACTGATGAAATATATATCTATATATCTATATCTAAATCTATATCTTATATACATATATATAATGTACATATTACGAGATTTTTAAAATAGGAATTGGCTTACATGACTGTGGGGATGGGCAAGTCCAAATTCTCTAGGGCAGGCTGCAACCTGGGAACTCCAATGAAGGTTTTCTATGAATTCCCCAGGAGAAGCTGGCTGGCTGAAGTAGAAATGGAAACCCCTCTGACTGCTGAAATGATCACTTCTCGTTTTACTGATTGGATAAGACTTCTCTCATTGTTGAAGGCAAACTCAGTTGATTGTAGATGTAATCAGTCAAAGGTATAATCAAGTTATTGATGATTTAAATCTACAAAATATCCTCACAGTAGCAATCAGGCCTGTGCATGCTTGGCCAAACAACTGGACACCATAACCTGGCCACGTTGACACATGAACTTAACAATCGCAAACTGCTAAAATTCTGATGCTTTGGAACTAGAACATTATAGGAATGAGAGGTTTTCCATGTGTTAGTGGAAGTGATGCATGAGTATGCTTTTAGGGAACACAATTTAACCAAATTGTTGGTTCAATGAAGCACTGGAATAATTAAGTTTTACTTTGTTATTTGACTCAGTAAGTAAAGAGAAATTCTTTATAATACTGAGGAATAGTCATATTAGGTCAGTTTAGGTGTCTGTTCTTTAATGTAAAGAAAATATATTGAACTTGGAAGAATGTATAAAACTGAAATATTGTAGTTGGATGTGTTTCCATCTTGCAATAGAATGTTTGTAATGTTGTATGACAGAGTAGAATATAATTAAATCTTACTCACTTTTCAAGAATCGGCTTACATTAAACTTCCTCTATAAAGTCCTCATGGACCAATCCATCGTGAAATGTCCTCTCTCCTCAGAGTTCCTATATCATGCATTGTTTGTAGCACTCCTTTAACAATTGAAATTAGAAGAGAAGTCATCAGGCATGTAAATACTCATTTTGAATAAGTAAATCCTCAATATATGTTAGTTTTCTCTTGATGGCAACTGGAACTTAACTTTCTTTTCTCAACTAGTCTGTCATATCCTGCACAGCAAAGCTCTCACCTTATTCTTTTTTTTTTTTTTTTAAAGATTTTATTTATTTATTCATTTATCCCCCTCCCCCTGCTGCTTGTGCTCGCTGGGTCAGCTAACCACGCCGTGCGGGCGGGCCTGCCTTCACCAGGAGGCCCCGGGAACCGAACCCGGGGCCTCCCATATTCACCTTATTCTTTGTGTTCTCTGCTGCACCGAGCACAGTGCCCTACTAGGTCCAAAAACATGGTTATTGATTTGAATATGATGCTCGGGAGCATCATAGAAATCTGAAGTTTTGCTATGTCCTCGTTTTCTAGAGCTAGATTTCTAATAAGTAGATATTTGGTAGCAGGGGAACGTTCTGAAGTAGTAACAAAGCTCACTACATGGACACAATTATAAATTGAAGAATGGTTAAGGTCCATTCTTTATTCATCTTTGGTGAATAAAGAGTGCAAGCTCCTGGACTTCAATGACCACAGTGAGTATACACTGGAATTAGTGTTTCTCATCCAAGGTCTATCAAAGTCAAAATGGAAAATAAGCAAAACTCTTAAGTAAAGGGAAATGTTATAAATTGTAAAAAAAAAAAAAAAAAAAAAGAGTGCAAGCTCCTAACTAGGAAGATGAAGGGGGGCGGTTTATCACTGGTTCCCAGTGCTAATTTCCATGAAAAGGAGGCCCACAAAAATAAGGTTTCATCATCCAGTCTGCTAATGTTCTGTAAACAAAGTTTCAGATGGTTGATATGGATATTCGGTGATGCTTGGAAAAAGATGCTGATATTTTTTTATTTGGGGCTCTGAATGATACTCTCCTTTGAGTTTTAGGACAGACTATAATGTGGAGAGGAGGAATAGTTGACATTTGTAATAAATGTGCTGTATTGGTTTGCTCTATTAGTTAGGGGAGGGCTAAGTTGCTAAAAAGAGACTCCAAAACATAGTGGTATTGCTGTCTCACATACAAATTCCTAGGTGAGATGTTCAGGTCAGCAGGGAGCTCTGCTCCTGGGATCCAGGTTACTCCCAGGTCATTTCTCTCCCATCCTTAGTGCTATTGTTCTTGGCATTTCCAAAGCTGTGCCACTGCCATATCAGGGCTCCAGCTGGTAGGGTGGGGGAGGAGGGAATGGAGGGGCCATACCTGATGTCTTACCTTGAACTAATTGCAAGGCAGGCTTGGAAACATAATCTAACTCTGTAGCCAAGTGCTCAGCTACTATTCCATTCCCAGGAAGAAGAGGAGAAGGAGTTTTGATGGACAGCTCACTGTCTCCTTCCCACGAGGAGACCACCTCCCAGTTGTTGGGATGGTCATGGAGTAGGTGCTTGGTAAACACTTGTTTGTTCAGAAGTCAAAATAAGGCTGGTGTCATACCCTCAGGATTATGAAACAGCCGGTGTCCTCCAAATGAACATTGTCTTAAAATAGGACAAACACACTACATAAGGATGCCGGGAGGTTTTATTGTGTGTTTTCTTTTGAGTAACAGTTGGCATTTCAGAGTTACTTTGCTTGCATGGGCTTGCCATGCTGTCCAACTGACTGGCAGGAATTTGACTGGGGGAAGGAAGTGGGAGGAGATGCAGAAGACACAGGAATAGATTGAGGATGCAGGTCAGTGGGCAATTCCATTCTCACTGTAAACATACTTAAAAGACACTTCCTTAAGATCTAAGAAGGATCTCTAGAACCAGGAAGTGTTTATAGGAGAGCTCTGGTGTCAACGGATCTCCACTAGGCTTTTTTTAAAAAACAATTTATTGAAGTATATCATTCATACACGAACATACATAAACAATAAGTGTTTAGTAAACATTGTGAACTTATAAAACAAACATACATAACATCATACAGGGCTTCCTTCATCACCCCACCACAAATACTTTGCATTGTTCTGAAACATTTGTTAACAAATTATGAAAGAGCATCATCAAAGTATTACTACTAACTGTAGTCCACATCTTACTACCGTATACTTTTTTTTTTTAAGGATTTACTTTTCTCCATTTTCATCCCCGCCCTCCCCCAGTTTTTGCTGTTTTTTGTGTCCATTTGCTGGGCAACTCTTTGTGTCTGTTTCTCGCCCTCTCTTCTCATCTTTCTCCTCCTGTCTTCACTGGGATTCTATCCTCAGAACCTCCGATATGGGAGAGAGGCTTCCTACTGCCTGCATCACCTTAGTTCCTCATCTTGCCTCTCCCTTGTGTCACTCTCCTGTTATGTAATCATCTTGCTGCCTGGCTCATGGGGCCTGATGGCTCACCTACTCTTGGAGCCTGGTGGTACCTTCTATATTTTTCTTTTTTAAATTTTTACCAGGAGATCTCAGGGATCAAACCCAAGTCCCTCCATATGGGAGACAGATGCCCAACCATTTGAGCCACATCCATCCCCCTGCTATATCTCTTAAGGTTGACCAAAGTTACCTAGAGTTATAGTCATTTCCCATACAGGATGGTCAATCATAAATCAGCCTTAGTTTATCACCAGCATTCTAAAAACCAGACCTAGGGAGAAAAACTAGGTCTGGGGACACATGCATGGTTTCTAATATAGCAAATGTTTAGTCTACCCTGATTATCACAAAATCAGGAGAGTGAGAATATTCACATTCCACTAGGCTTTTGACAAAATGAACCCCAAACAAACTTATGGATGGACTGAGAATGTTGCAGGTTCCCATTGCCCTAGTCTGTCAGCCTTTTGGCTTAGCTTTTTCAGTTCATCGCCCCTTAATAAGATAAATAGCATGGAAACAAATGCCATTATAGAACTGAAGAAAGAATGGTCATAGTTCTTATGAGAATCTAGGTGCATTGTCTCACCTGATGAGAGAGATCTGTCTGCTGCTATGGGGAAATCAACATCTGTCAATAGCCTATGGCTCCTTGGGCAACAGCAGTGCAAAATCTATCCCTCTGCCTCTAGTACAGGTCCAATATTAATTTTAAGTTGTTACAAGATAAGTAAAATCAGTACTGACCTGGAAAATTGAAACTTTTTCCTTAGTAATTATACATATCCATACAGATGTTGTATACGCAAACACATACATACATATACACACAGAGAGAAAAAGGTATAGAGGAATATTAATGTAAATTTAAGCTGCATTTCTTGGAGGTGGATTTAAAGAATACTTCCACATATATTTTTAAAATATAACAAGTATTTAAATTCCTTACAACGTGATTGCATTACTTTTGTAATTAGACAAAATAAATTTGGTATAAACACAACTTTCAACTGAAATATTCATGTATTTGAAGTGAGCATTTTTTGCCTTGAATTATATGGATTCTTTACTCAATTGGATTGATACCTTAGGCGGGGTCAGTCTTACTCATATGTGTGACTTGAAGGAACCCAGAGAATCCACTTTTTCTAAAACATTTTCTACCACTAGACTCATTAAGCACCTGAAATTCACAACATTAAGGACAATTTCTTACAGATCCCTATTACAAAGTAAAGCCGTTGCCAACCATGAAGGGATGGGTCCCCAGTAAGGCCTTTGGAAAGACTTGGGACAAAGGAGAGACTGAAGTACAGAGCACAATTGGATGAAGATAGAGCTAGGGATGGGATGAGAAGGGTAGGGCATAGGGGACTGGGAGGGTGTAAGTATGGGAGTGGGGGAGTGGGGACAGCCAGGGAAGCATCATGATGGCAGTGAGTCTTTGGCAAGAAGAGGATACTTTAAGAGTGAGAATGGAGAGCAACTAAAAAGACAATGACAATTAAATGCAGCACATGATCCTAGATGGGATCTAACAAGGGGTGGGGAAAGGCTCAAAAGGACATTTTAGGGACATATGAAAAAAAAAAATTAGAATATAGACTTGGTACAAGCTTTATATCAACCTTAAATTTCTTGAACTGGATAACTGAACTTCAGGTGGTTCCATAAGTGAATATTGTTGTCTTAGAAAATGTACACAGAAGTATTAAGCGTTCAAGGAGCATGATGTATACAACCTACACTAAAGTGTTCAGAAAATGGATTGTAGATAGATAGACAGACAGATGGATAGATAGAATGATACAGCAAATGTGACAAAATGTTAAAATTGGTGGATCTGAGTATCTGGGGGCAGGGGATAAGGGTATGTTAGAGTTCTCTGTATGGAGTTTGTATTATTTTTGTAACTGTCCTATAAGTTTGAAAGTATTTCAAAATAAAATTATTTAAAAAAAAACAAAAACAAAAAAACAAGTGAGGGTGGGATCCAGAAAGAGGTGAAGAGGGACACGGGTGACAAGCATCACACACTGTGTGGTGATGCTGCATAGGACCATTGCTAAGTTCGAAGGTTGCCAGCCAATTCATTAGATCCATCCACCTGGGCCCCTGCTGAGTCAATTACATGAAATCTGAGTGGATCATTGCTATGAACTTTTGAGGGGAGGAGGGTGCGGCTTTTCTTGAACAGCACAGCTATTTTATTCTGCTACCATGCAATCACTTGATAGCTCAACTTGTTCTTTCTAGTCTCACTCTAGCCAGTTGCCAGATTCTTTTTTGTGGTTTAGCTTCTTGGCAGCTGCCCCTGGATTGCTTTTCAAATTCATGGTGCTATGCCTTGCCTCATAGTTTGTCAATACTTCTGGGGACCTTTTACACAATTTATAATAATTTTCCTCTCCTAGACTTACTATTGTTTATTTTCCTCAGATCAGCTTATGCCTGCTTCCTCCAAAGTTTTAGAAAAGCTTTCAGTCTTGTCAGGGTATTAAGGGGAAGCCTGAATGTATTAGATTTTATTCCCTGTCATCATTGCCAAGGGTACAAGTTCAAGTTTCCATCTCTGGTGCCAATGAAAATACAGATATTGTATATTAGATATTTTAGACTGTGCTCCAATTAATCCCAGGGTTCTATCTTTTTACTCAAGGACATTTCCTGGTACATTGACCTTGCCAGGTATTTCTAATTATTTTGGTTAATCATTTTCTTATAGTTTTTCTGAGTCTAGCAGCATGGAAATCCCTTGGCATCCTTCACCTGGTCTGTAGGAGCCAGTGGCACAATGGTTAACGACAGCAATTTGAGGCAAGTGTTATTTAAATTCTCTAGGTTTATTTCTATACGTAAATCTTGACCTTGAGGAAGTCTGGGTCTTTTCCTTCATTTAGGTCATTTAGGTAAAAGCTGAGCAATTAATTTTTTAATGGTCCCAAGCCCTTGTGTCTTTTTTTTTTCTTTAATTCTTTGTTTAACAGTGGTAAAGATAGCATCTGAAAAATATATGGAACAAACTAATATGTGACTCAGGGACAATTCAAGACAATGGGTAAAAGCAAAATCATATTAGATGCAATCTAAGAAGCTGGAATAATCCTTGAGTGAGGAAACTATCTTTTGTTTGTACTGACAGGTGGCCTTTCAAAAAAATACAACCTTCTAAATTGTCAATAGTAGGAAACAGCAGTGGGTTCTTTCTACCTTGGCTTAAAGGGATTCCTTTCTCTTCTGGATTCCTCAATCCTTGTTTCCATCTCTGTTGCTCATGCACTTTGTGCATCTTGTCACTTTTTACTCAGGCCTGTAGTGGGTTTAATAGTAATACGCGGGAAGTGGATGTGGCTCAGATGGTTGGGCGTCTGTCTCCCATATGGAGGGACCTGGGTTCAATCCCCAGGACCTCCCGGTAAAATTAAAAAAAAAAAAAAAAATAGTAATATACGACATAAGTGACAGTTATTATCCTGTCTCTCCAACTAAACTGTAAGCCTCACGAATTAGAAGCTTTGTACAATTATATTACAATATTATTTTCAATAAAATAATAATAAAAGAGATAAATGAGACAACCTCACAAGCTATCGCCAGGCAGAGGCAGCAGTAAGTTGTGAATTTAAAGGTGGGTAAGGTATCTGTGTGCCAGGGAACTCAAGGGAGGCTTCCTTAAAGAGGTGGGGATATGAGGTGGGATTTTGTTGGGTAGGGAAGAGTAAAGGGGAAATGGTGTGGGACTGGACAGCACAATTGTGTTCAGGGGACAGTGAAGGAACCCGTGTCGGGGACAAGGTTTCAGTTGCGGAGAAGTGGAGGTTGAGGCTAGAAACAGAGTGGGGGAGCCAGGTTGTGGCGGCTCCTGAATCCCATCTGCAGGGAGTGGTTGGTAAGCAGTAGGGAGACACTGGAGACTCCAGGGAACATATCTAATCCAACCCCGTCATTCCTCAGACAAAGAAAGTAAGGGAAAGAGGGCAAATGAGTCACTCAAGGTCACACAGCTAGGTCAGAGCTGAGAGACCCTTGCTTCCTTTAATCATCATCCAAGGTTCCCCTTTCCTGCCCTGACACAGTAGTCACTAGCCAGATGCAGCTGTGTACATTTAAATTAATTAAAATTAAATACAATAAAAAATTCAGTCCCTCAGTCACCCCAGCACATTGACTTTGCTGAGAAGCTTCTAAACCCCACCCATTGGGGCCATTTTATGGTCTTTTCCTGTTTCCCTTTTCCCTCTGCTCCCTGCTTGTTGCTTGTGCCCTTTAGTAAAGTCCTGCCCGGAGGCTGGCCTACCAGAAATAGCAAACGCTTGCAGCTGGAGGAAGTGGGTCTGGGCTGATACGTGGCACCACTTTGGCCTGGAATGATCTGCCCTGCGGCCTGGGTCCGGCATGGGAAGCAGGACAAGCAGAGGAAGGAGCCCAGTGAGAAGGCAAAACTTGGCCTTTTCTGGGATTTTAGGAATTGTACTATGGCAACCCAGAGAGTCATGTATACCCAGGAGCTAATTCTTTGATGGAAACTGCCTGGAAGACTTGTCTCCTCATTCCTCAAATGTTTGTCCCAATAATGGTAATATTTCAAGCATTTAGAATATTGTTTGGGGGAAATATAGCATCTCATGCTTATTTAGCTGTGTCAATCATTTATTTGTCTTATTCTTTTTGCTCAGCAGGTGGCATTTTTGTTCAGTGATTTTATTCATAGCTGCATGTGTTTATCTACGATGACATATTAATCATGCAAATTAGGATATTATTAATGAAGGGAAAATTAATTTTGCCACTGCTTCTGGGTTTGCCATGACAGCTTTGTTAATGCACGCTCGCCTCTAATACCATCAGCCACTTCTCCGTGGCCGCTGCAATTTGGTATATTAACATGGGGTAAAGGTTAGAGACAGAAGCATGTGACAGGTTTTCCCCTTCAGGGTTGGTGTTGAAAGTGCATATTTATTCAAGAGTCTACATTTTTAGGACAGTCTTTCAAAATCCTCTCCTCCCATGATGTTAACAGTTTATAGTAGGAGGGAATTTGCTTCATCCTTCTCTGTATTCCAGGGAAGCCAGCTAAATACAAATGCAAGCCCCAACTGATCAGGACGTGTGTGCCTTTTATGATCTCTAAGCTCCAGCCTTCTGTTTTCAAAATGCTATGTGCAGAGCTAACACAGTGACTCATTCTTCCCCTGCGAGTGCTGGTTCGCCACATGACTTTCCTCTTGAAATATGAGCTAGAGCTGCAGCGAGATGTCTGAGCTGTGGCTGTTTGTCCTCATGGTATCAGAGATCTGCAGGTAATTTAAAAATGTGCCCAATGCCTAGTTTCCCTCATTGCCCTTTTGTTAACCCTGATTTCTACCCAGTGGCACCTGCGCTAAGCAAAGATCTGCTTATTCCTATCTGCTTTCAATTGTGTAACTGTTGCCCTAACAAGTTCAGCAACAGATTTTTTTTCCTTGACAATTGGCTATCACCCCGTCCAAAGTAGGAACACTCCCTCTGAAAGGTTGTACCATTCTGGAACGCTTACTAAATCACCCCACCTTTTGTCACAAGACTTGGCTGAACCTGAAAAAAATGGTCAGCTCAGCTCTCCCCACCCTGCAGTTTTGCAGTGGATGCAGAACAGTGTGTGTGCAAATGAGGGAGAGGAAACAGGGCAGAGGACATCAGACTACCAAGAGAACTTCTTGGAACCTTAACGTGGTCACCCTCTGTTGGCTGTAGACTTTGAGCACAGGATTAGACTTTGGGTTCTCTGAACCTGTTCCTGAGACAGCAATTCATCCCCACTCCTCCCTGACACCACATAAGACAGGCTATTGGCAATCTAAGGTACTGGAATTGGTTTTTGGGGTCCCTTTACCCTTCTTTCCATATTTTTCATGACTCCCATTGCTGTCCTTTCTCCTAAGCTGCCCAACAACTTGCTCCCCCACCTGGTGACACCCCATCTGCATAGAATCTCATGATTCTTCATTTCCTTTGAACATTCCTAAAACATGCTAGTTCCTCTCGACTCAGTTACCCTGTGGTAAGGTGGTGGTGGAGATTTTTTCCCCAGCCTCTTAGATCACATCATAAGTGAGAAACCTGACCACAGACATAGAAAAAGGATAAGCTGGTTGACAAGCTTGACTTGGGAGCAAAGACCACGCTAGAGGGAGGAAACCGATGCTCAGGAACCCCTAGCCTCTTGTCATGATTGTCCACATCTAAGCTAATAGCAGATACCCTTGAATGGTCAAATTTTGTGGTCTGGGTTTTCAGACTCCTACATTTCTCATGACAACCATTCCTCCTACTGGTGAAAATAATAGTTTTCCATGTCTCAGAGAATCTTCATAACACCTCTCCACTTACCTTTGGTGAGTCAGTGGCAGGTGTGGAGATAGAGAGCTAGGCAAGTGGTGCCTTCAGTGTCTTACATCTCCACAGGGTTTTTTTGAGAAACATAAGAGACCTTGAAAGATGGTAGTGAGTTAGCATTCTTTTTTTTTTAAACAATCATACCATATCTGTGATTATATTGAGACCACTTGATTGTACAATTTGGATGGATTGTATAGAGTGTGAATATATCTCAATAAAAAACTGTGTTTAAAAAATCATACCATAATAGTTTTACCTATGGTGATATCTGTGGGGAAACTAAAATTAGTGAGAACTCTTTTGAGTGTAAATAAAAGAAATTCAACTCCAATAACTTTAATAGAAGGGGAAGTTTATTGAAAAATTAATGTGACTTCAGGAAAGATTGGGGTATGGCTGCTTTCAGGGACAACAGGAACAAAAGGCTTAGAATTGCAAGAACTCTCTTTCCATCTCTACCATTGCCTCCATCTGTATTTCTCTTTCTCCATTGGCCTTATTTCTTGCAGACTGGCTTTTTCCACATGGCAGGAAACATGGCCTCCAGCAGCCCCTGCCCATCACATCTCTTTGCTTTGCCATGAAGGAGGGCCAAAGATGGCTTCTCTGTGTGACCCAGCTTTAACATTGAGGGGAAGGACTCTGATGGGCCCAGCTTGTGCCAAGCCAAACCTGGGCCAGTGGATTGTACCCATGGAAATGTGATACTATATAATTGGCCAAATTGGGACCAGAGCCCACTAGGGGCCAACCAGCTATTGCTGGAGATAGAGGGTGGGATCTTTAAGCTATTCTGAGCCAAGGAATTGAGGGATTGTTTCTCAGAAAAGACATGTCCTTCAAGTTAGAGAAAAGAACAATACTTTAATTATTCCCTGGGTATTGGATTGAAGTCCCAAGGTATTGTAATGCCTTGAGAAGAAAGGGCCATTTTCCATGTTTCTTTGTATTCTCCATAGGATCTTATAAGTGCTGAACACATGGAGCTTATAAACATATTATTTGATTTTTGGATTTCTGGCAGGATGCAGCCTTTGAGTACTCTGGATCTGGAGGGAAGAAATGTCTTGAAATCCTGGTGTGGCTGGACACATCCCCTTTGACTACTGAAGAATCAAACTTGAAGGAGGATTAAGATGATGTAGTGTGTGAAGCCCCTCTCATAACATCTAGCAGAAAATAGGCGTTTGACAAATGTTCATTTTTAAGCCCATCATACACTCAGAGTAACTGTGTAATAGTCCAAGCCTTACATTTAAACATTTTTTTAAAGTTCTGTGCCAAGTTCTGTGGGAAATACAAAGAAGGACAAAACTCTGTATTTCCTTCAGGGCAGGAGCTACCTAGGGCGATCTCCAGCCTTATCTCTTACCTCTTCTTCTTCAAACTGTGTACTCTAGCCATATTTATTATTGCTTAAGTCTCATCCTATGGCTGGTCCCCTCTTGTAGAGAGAGTGGCTGCCAGTAGCACTCAAGGTACCTTCCTTTCTTAGAAGCCCTCAACAAACTTTTCACTCAGATTGAATCTTTTGCTAAGAGAATGCCATGATAAAAATCATTAATGATGAAAAAAAGGGACTACCATAATGAATTCTCATTCATCATATGGCAATTCATGTTATATAAATAATTTTAACAAGAACCAGGCAGCAAAGGATTCATGGACCTCAGGGCAAAAAGAAGTAAGAATCATGCTCTTCCAAATCAGAGCTATCAAAAGTAAAACCGGGAGGTAGATGTGGCTCAAATGGCTGGGCATCCATCTCCCATGTGGAGGGACCTGGGTTCGGTCCCTGGGACCTCCTGGTAAAGTAAAAAATGAAAAAAAAAAAAAAAAGGAAAAATATAGACTGTGCGCCGCTAGGCCCCGCGTGTGGATGTACCACTAGGCCCCACGTGCGGGCATGCCAGGCCCCACTGAGTCACGCAGCAAGATGATGACCCAACAGGAGAGTGACATAAAGGGCAAGACAAGACGAGACACACTGAAAAACCAGAAACTAAGGTAACACAGGTGGCAGAATACCTCTCTCCCACATTGGAGGTTCCCAGGATCAAATCCCGGTGAAGACAGGAGGAGAAGGATAAGAAGAGAGGGCAGGAAACATACAGAGAGAATTGCCCAGCGAATGGACACAAAAAACAGCAAAAACGGGGGGGTGGGGTGGGGCGGGGGCACCCGCGCCGGCGGCGGGGGGGGGGGGGAGGGGGGGTTTAAAAATGGGTAAAAGTAAAAAAAAAAAAAAAAGTCAAACTGTTGTCCTTTCCATATACAGGTTTTCCAGCCCCACCTCCAACAGGGATTTAATTAACCAAAGACTCGGAGTCCTCACAGATCTGTTCTCCTGTCCACTTCCTTCCCAAGCCCCCAGCCTTATCAGTCCAGCAAATTCATCATGGAGAACGATAGCGTCTCTTTCCAAAACTCTGCTTCTATCCTGGGCTATTCTGGATGCCTGACCAGGGCACACATTTTAGAGATGAGGAAACTAGGACCCAGAACTGGACGAGAAGCCAGGTCTCTCTATTTGCTGCCGAATGTTTGTTCCCCAAGTTGTTTCTTGCAGGGTAAGGATCTGAGGAAATGGGATATAGGACAGAAGACTTGTGATCAGCTGTGGTTCTGAGTGTGTATGTTTGGGGGGGGGTGCTGCAGGCTTAGCTTTAACATCCCATGGGCATCTTGGGTGGCATGACCCTCTCAGCACTGAGACAGGGAGTGAGAAGTCAGCCAGAGTGAGATTGGACATGGCGAGGATTGACTTCTGGGCTCCAGTGGGCCTGTTACTCAGACATTGCCTTTCCAAGGTATAGATCATGTCTGTAGAAGCCGCATCTGCCATCCTCATCTCTTCCTCTCTCCCCATTTCCCGAATTCTGTACAGTCAGCTGCATAAATGGACAGACTCAAAATATGTTACTTTAAGTGGGATTGCACAAAAACCCACTGCATGTAAATTACAGAGGCAGCAGTTATCAGAGATTGTAAAATTTCTCTTCTGGATCTTATATTCTAAGATTTAAAGATATTAATATTAGTAATGTGAGGCACTATGAGAGGCTATTGGTAAAATGATGTGGGACATGGGTCCTATGGCACCTCTCAGGTCACGGGCTCTGTCTGCTCAGGGACCCAGCCAGGTGGCCCTCCCCATCTCTGGCCCAACCCAGAAGGAGGTTGGGGCTCCAAACACATAATGAGAGCTGGTAAGTGTGATGGGGAAGTCCCCACACTTGTACTTGGGTGGAACAGAATGGAACCTGCTCAAGAGCTTCCCAGAATTGGGGCAGTGGAAAAACACATGTCTACAGGATAACTGTGACCCAAATATCCCAGACTTCACCAGACTGGGAGGTCAAATGCAGACATGCTAATAACCCAGATTTCTTGGCTCTTTAAGTCTCACCTCCTGGCCAAGGACCTCCACCTTAGTCTCACAATTTCCTCCCCTGTAATTTCTGGGAGGTCCTAAGGGGTGTCTCACATCTATGCAAAAACTACTTTTCTGATAATCTTTTAATGTTCACAGTCCACAGGTCATTTAAGGGGTCCTCTCTACCTTTTCCTCTGCTGCAGGACTCTTCTAAAGAATACTGTTGCCCTGCTCAGGTAGATGTCTCCCAAGACTTTCCAAAATTTCAAAACCGTTGTGGTGCTAACAAGAATCAACACAAAATGGATAAGATTTGCTGCCTACCAATATATTCCCAGAAGTAATCCCTTCTAAAGTATAACTTTTCTCAGCACCACCTCCCCTGAGAAAGGTACAATATTTCCCACAGTATTCTATATACTACAGAAACTAAGCAATGTTCCTTCCAAAAGTATGGAGGAAATTATAATCCTGATGATCACATGACCCGTTTGACTTTAAAAAAATTTTTTTATTGAAGTATATCATTCATACATGAACATACATAAACAATAAGTGTATAGTAAAATTTGTGAACATACAAAACAAACATGTATATCATCATACAGGCCTCCCATACAACACCCCACCACCAACACCTTGCATTGTTGTGAGACATTTGTTACAAACTCTGAAAGAGCATTGTCAAAATATCACTACTAACTATGGCCCATATCTTACATTTAGTGTGTTTTCCCCCAAACCCACCCACTTATTAACTCCCTGTATTAGTATTATATATTTGTTATAGTACATGAGAGAACATTCTCCTATTTGTTTGTTAAACACAGTCCATCTTCCACCACAGGACTCGCTGTGTTATACAGTCCCAAGCCAGTTTGTCTTTTGAGAGCTCTGATTTAGAAGACCATGATTCTTTCATTTTTTTGCCCTGAGATCCTTAAATCCTTCGCTTCCTGGTTGTTCTTAAAATTCTTTGTGTAATTTGAATTGCCACATGATGAATGAGAATAGTTAATAAACATTCACATTGGTGGTTGGCCCCTGTTCTCTATGAAGTGTCTCAAAACTTGGCTATCCCTTTCAGATTTGAGACCCAAAGATCAAGTTTCATCTTGGCACTGTATTTATGGCACTGAAACAACCGGTCCGTTTAGTGAGGCCAGGGGTGGATGGATGGAAATGAGAGCTAACTGCCAGGTGACTGGTGGGATTTTTCACTCTTCAATCAATTGTTTTGGTTCTACAAAAACAAAAGCAGTTTGCAAGGCGCATATTCCAAAGAAGAGAAAGACAAAAGTTTGCATCTTGGGGATCAGCTGGAAGCCTGAGCTCTAAAGTTGAATGAGAACCATAGGCATTTATTATTCTTCACAGGCTCCTTAAGGAATGCCGTTCACTTGTGTGCGTCTGGTGTACAGTGGTGTAGATGGATACAGTCTGTTTTCTTAAAGGGGATCAACATTCAGTTCCATCTCATTTCAGAACCTGTGTCAGATCCATCAAAATATGTGGAGGACTAAAAGTAAACAAAAGGCGGAATGTAGATTATTGCTTAGAAAACAAATGGTTCCACAGGGAATAATAAAAAAATAATAGCTAAAACGAGTGCAGAGCTATGTTCCAAGCACGGTGCTAAGTGGTTTTCTTGGATTCTTTCATTTAATCTTGAACCAGCTGTGGCCCCCACTTTTCTCTGGGGAATCTGAAGCAATGAGTGGGTGAGAAACTAGACTAACGTCTCACTACTTGTTGTAAGTGGTGGAGCTTGGCTCTGACCCCGGGAACTCTGACCCACAGTCTGGTCCTGTACAGTCCACCAAACGGGTACTGGGTGTGTGTTCATTTATGTAACTCTGCATATCATGAGAATTTTAAATGTAAGTTGAAGTTTCTAGGGTTTGTGTGTGTGTGTGTGTGTGTGTGTATGTATGTGAACTCTGTTTGCATTTATTTTTCAGTCCTTTAAGAGTTGACTTCATAACCAGAAATTTTTGAATAAGAGGGTACAGCTCTGCTGTTTTCTTAGGTCACTTGAACATGAAAGAAAGCCTTTGCTGGCACTCCACTGCCCAGAGACTCACGGCAGCACTCTCTAGCATGGTGTCCATCCCTTCACATTTTGCTTTTGGCTCTTTCCAGCCTGAATCCCCATCACTCAACCCTATATTCCTGTCATGCTAAATTTGCTGATGTTTTTTATTCTGTGAAATGTGTGTTTTAGTCTTCTTGTCTCAGCTTATCCTCTCCCATCTGCCTGGAATGCCTTCTAGCCTCCACTTGTTAAAAACTTTGTGTCTTCTCTTTGACCCAATTCAAATGACATTTCTTCAATGTATTTCCAGCCACCAGGGCCCTTTGCTGCTAGAGCCCATTGTAAGTATCATGGTTCCAACACGTATTCATTCAACTGCCACACTTACTGCCTCATGAGCTCATCTTTCCCAAGCTGTTCAGTGCCACCTTCCATGTTTTCTCCAGTCTCCACTTCTTCCCAGAACTCCAGAAGTACCTCTCTAACAAAGTACTGGGTATCTCAACTTGACAACTAATAGGCCTTTCAAATTTTATGTGTTCAGAAACAAAATCTCGATTTTTCCCTGAACCTGCTCCTCATCCATTTCCTCAGGCAAAACACTGGGAAGCATCCGTGAATTTTTTATTTCTTTTACCCCACTTATCAAAACCAGTCAGCAAGATTGTTCCTATCTTCAAAACATATTCCAAATCTGACCACTTTTCTAATCTACGCTAATATCAGCTCTCATTTGAATTACGGTGATAGCCCCCTAATGATCTCTCTCTTCAACTCTATTCAATTCCCCAGTCTATTTTTTTTGCACATAGTAGCCAGAGTGATTCTTTACAATGTAAGCAAGGTCATGGCACTCCCCTATCCTAAGCCCTTTCTTGGCCTCCGTCCCACCCAGAATGAATTCCACATCCCTTCCCATGGCTGCCAAGGCCCTATGGGATCTGGCCCCTGTCAGGTGTCCTGCACACTGCGCTTCCTCCTGTTCCTCAGTCATCCTGAGGTCAGCAGTGCCTTTGCATTTGCTTTTTCCTCTGGCTAGACCTCTTTTTCTTCTGTCTCATATCTATACAAAACTACTTTTCTGATGTGGCTCTAGTGGTTGGGCACCTGCCTCTCACACGGGAGGTCGCGGTTTCAGTTCCTGGTGCCTTCTAAAGAGAAAACAAAACAACGAGCAGACAGACAAGGGAGCCATTTCAGGGGAAAAAAAAAAAACTTAAAAAAAAATCTTAAAAAAAAGTATTATCTTCACATCATTTAGGTCTATACAAATGTCATTTCCTGAAAGAGGCTTCTCTTCTCACTCTTTGTTCAATTACCTTGCTTTAATTTCCTTTCACATTATTTATTACCACCTGCAATTATTTTGTATTATTTAATTAACTTCATATTGTCTTTCGTCCTAAGTGAGTATAGATGCTACAAGGGCAAGGACTTTATCTTCTTCACTGCTGTATCCCCAGTACCTTGACCAATACTCGGGACAGAGCAGGCACATAATAAGCCATTGTTGAATTAATGAAGGGATTGTTTCCCTCATCACATTGTTTGTGCCTTAAGGTCGGGAACTTGATGTCTCTATTCTTTATTCCTGGCATATACTAAGTGCTCAATAATGCTTGTTAAAGACATGAATGAATATATGAATGGCATCATTAACTTTTTCCACTTCTAATTGAAGTTTTTCAAAAGGGCACAAGCCAAGGATCTTTTAATCTAGATTCTTTTTGTTCAAGCCACAACTGTTGGCTTTATATTAATGTGCTTTCTTAAGGCTTATTATCAGGAGTGACTTTTAGGTTTTAAGAGCACATGAGAGCTCTGAAGCCTAGTAAATTTCTTTTAAGTGTCACATGAAAAGATCCACACATCTGACACGCCCTGTGGCATCTCGGTTTGTAGAACTCACAGGCACTCACCAAGCAAAGTAGCAACAATTCCAGAAAGTGTGCAATTGCTGGCACGCCCCCCCTGCCTCTCTCAGTTTCCAACCAACATAAGGCAAAGGCTGACTACGTTCTGATACAGCCCATTAACTTTATGGCCCTCACTCTCCTGAGGGGAAGAGAGAGCAGCAGTTATTAGACATGTGGCAGAGGCAGGCAGAGGACAGTGTGGGAGCAGAGCCCCAGGCACCTTATGCAGCCTTGGGGAGGATGACGGGAATGCTTTCTGCAGCAGGTGATGCTTTAAGGGGTTAATCAGGAGAGAAATGGCACTTTGGGCAGGAGACAAGGCAGACAGGCCTGGGGCTATGTAAGGAGAAAGGGGAGCAGCTCAGTGACGTGGGAGTTTGAGCACCTGAGTGAGTTGCAGGGAGGAGGGGGAAGGGCAGAGGCCAGGCTGGGAAGCACCACCCCGGAGGCTGTGCTAAAATTTTGGATTTTAAGCAGAGTGGGATTATACGGTAAGGTTTTGGAAAGTTATGCTGACAACTATGTGCAAAATAGATTCAAGGCAGACCAGACAGGAGATCAGAAAGCAGTCCAGAAGTTTTTGTGTAATTTAGGTAAGAAATGATGAAAGCTACACTAATGAAGGGGAGGGAATGATGGAATATTGGGTGTGTAGAGTGAAAGGCCTTGGGGACCAGTGGTATGATCATCCCAGGTTGAGTGAGGGAGATGAGTCTAGGCTAACTGGTTTCTGACATGAGCAACTAGGAGCATGGTGCTATCCAATAAGGTCAAATAAGTAGAGAAGGAAGACGTTTGAAGGAGGAAGACGATGAGTAGAGTCTTTAACGTGCTAAGTTTGAGGTCTCTGAAGGGTAGGATATATGAGTGTGAAGCTTGGGATAATGGTATGAACAGAAAAGGGACCATGGCAGAGCTCAGGGAATCTCAATATTTAAGGGGACAGAGGAGTCCGACAAAGAGACTCTAACAGGTCCCTCTTATGCACCACCTCAGAGCCTCTCAGCCTCATTTCTCTCCTGGGTCCTTGGTCACCTCCTATCCTGTCAAGATGATCAAGCCTGGGTGAGCTCTGCCTCTACCACCTTGGTCCATGCATCATGTGGGCACAATCCAACAGTACCTCATCTCATACCCACATGGCGCACTTGGGTATCCCTGCTGCCGTGGAGGTGGGCGATGCTGAGGGACCTGCCTGGTGCTCATGCACATATGACCTGGAAGTGTGTGCGTGTGTGTATGTGGGGGGCTTGGCATCCATTGGGGCAAACCTTTGGCTGGAAGAGTAGGTGGAAGAATTCTTCTCCTTTCCTCCTCTAGGATGGACTGTTTTGTGACATAATAGTTCACATGGGCTCTTGGGCCACAAGATTGAACAATCAGTTGTATTTAGTGCCAAGCAGTGTCCAGTTTAGTCATCACACTCCCTTGCGTTTGTTCTCTCTCCTTCCCTGACTTTCTCCCCATTTCCCTCATTCCTGCTTCACTGGGATTGTTCTCTCTAGGAAAGTCGTAGCAAATAAGCTTTTGTCTCAGACTCTGCTTTCTGGGGAACACAATTAGACAAAGACTAGAAAAATATGGCCAGTGAAATAGGACAAAAATAACAAAGCAGGAAAGACATGTCATGGAAGAGACCGTTGCTGAAATAAAGGTGTGGTCAACAGTGTTAAATGCCACTGAGAAGTCAAATTACAGAAACACTGAGCAGCATCTTGGCTCCTGCCTGATGGTGGTAGGCAGAAAATCGATGGATGGTTGAGAAAGGAAAATAGAATGTATTGGGAAGAGATGCAAAAGGAAAGTGAGATCATGGAGATTCTGCGTATGCATCTCAAGAAGCTGGGCTAGCTGGGAAGTGAAAGGGCCATATTGAGAAGGGGTATCATTTTTAGCTTAAGATTCCACCCCCTTGCCTTTTTTTCCTTCAAGATCAGAGAGGCTTGGAAATGCTTATCTGCTCATTAAAAATAGTAAGTTGAGATTGAGAGGGTCAGAGAATCAGTAGATCAAGATCCTGGAGGTGGAAAGATTATGAACAGGAGAAAAACAGGCAGGGAAGAGGTTAAGATGGACACAGATAAGTTTGTAGCAGTACGTGTGGAGGGAGTGTGGGAGTGAATGGGGCGACTGAAGGTTGATTTTAGTTCTATTATTATCTTTTAGCTCTATGAAGTAGGAGAGATAATCTTTTACATTATGTGAGGTGAGAGGTGGTGGGGTGGGGACTTCAGGAGAAGAGAGAAAGACTGGAACATCCCAGGAGGGGAAGAGGAGAATTAGCTGAGTAAGGACACAGGGAAGGAAGACTGCATAGCTGTGTGGGCCCTGCTGAGGTTGGAGGCCTCAGATGGTCACAGCATCCAACCATATAATTATAATCTTCTCAAAGAATTCTCAGGAAAGCCCGGGGTATGACGCAGGTGGGTGGGTGGATAACTAAAATAGTGGCCACATGGACAGCTAAAATTGAGGCCTTCCATTACTGAGGTACAGGAAGAACGCATATTGGAGACTGTTGGCTCTGCCTCAAAACTGGGAGAATGGTGGCATCCTAAAATGATGCAAGATGATAAAAATTTTCTGTTGCTTCAAATAATTTTTGGAAACAGGATGAGAATATAAAGAAGAGTGATGGACAAAGACTCTTAAAAGAATTAGCCTGTCAGAGCCAACTCATTCACTGGAAAATAATTTCCATGCATGGAAAAGACAGACAGTAACTTGACTTCTGGGTTTTGAGTTTTAATCCACATTCAACCATAAACCCTTGTTTGATGTTTAAGATGGGAATGGAGTCAGATTCCCACATCCATCAGAATAGTGACTGATCAGCCACCATCACTCCTGGGGTGATCCTCTAAAACAGTGTTTCCAAAGTGTGGTCTGTCATGGCGGGACCTAATGTCTTGGATTACTCATGTCAGTTTCAGTCTATGGCTGCTGTCACAGCTTAATTATTAATAGCACCACTTTTGCCATCTAAAGTGTCCTGGTTTGAACAATAACCCACCTACATCTGAAGTAACTAGGAGGCTTGAATAACTTTTGGATGTTTTTGAATGAGGATACATTTTTGTATACTTAGATTTTTCTTTAATGACTTAATTTATGACTGAGAAAGCACTTAGGCTCCCAGGTGGGTGTGTAGTGGTGCCACATTTTGGTTTAATATGCATTTCCTGATGAGTAATTAGTTGAGCTCTTAGGTGAAAATAGAAGCCTATTCCTGAGCCAGGTTAAATGATAGGCTGAGCCGTCATTGAGGCTCAGGGAAATCAGGCCATCAGATATCTGGCCTGTTAATGTGTTGGATGTTCCCTCTAATTAGCCACAATTTAACACCACCCAGATGCTTTGTGGGATTCCATCTTGTCAAATACTCTCCCATCTCATAAAGCCCTGAGCAGAACTGGTCTTTTGTAAACTGGGGCCCTGTGTGCAGGCCAGAAACTTGCCCTGCAAAGCTGTGTACTTGCAACATCTCGTATATTTTTGGTCATGGAAAGAACATAAATATTATTAGTTGCCAAGTCAGACACTGAACATAACAGTGATATTCCAGAATCAGCTTTAGAGCAGAAGCCAAGGAACTTGGATCTGTCCAAGGAAAAATGGAAAGCTACTTGAAGAAAACTTGTTTTTTTTTTTTTTCATTTGGTGAAGTGTCAGGCAAGTGTTTGGTTGACAGGTTAAAAAATTGTAATAGAAAATTGCTTGTATAGGATAGCAATGACCTTCTTACCAGAATACCCTAGACAAGTCTTCTGAGTTACATCAACTGTAATTATTTTTATTAGGATAAGTCTTTTTACATTGAACTTCACTAATTTCAGAATTTGTCATCACTAGTTTACCTCAAGTTTACTTTAGCACTTTTGATGATGGAAGATTTGGTAAGCAAATATCAAAATTATATGAAAAAGAAAACAAATTATATGAAAGCCAATGTGTTTTCAAGCCCTTTAAAGGCAATTGAAAAAATGCTGGAGCAGAGGATTGAGTGCAGACAAGATAGACAAAGCATGAAATCTGTGTGCAAGAGGCCTGAGTTTGAATTCTGGATCTGCCACTTGCCAGCCATCTAAGTCACTTAATCTCTCTGGGTCTGTTTACTCATCTGTAAATGGGGATAACAATTATTTCAAAGGAAGTGTTGAGGACTAAGCTTTATAAGTGTGCTTTAAGGATGGTTTAAATGTACTTCCTCTGTTTCTACTCGACCACTAAGAATTCTCTCTTTGTTCTGTGAATACCTTTAAGGATATGTCTAATTTCTGCCATCAGTAATATTAAACGATAGTATTGTGCTGGTCTGCTGCAAAACTGGCAAGAAACAAATAGATTTAAAGACACCCAGACTGAGCAGCATCCAGAATGGGATCTGGTGGGACTCCACTATCTCTTTTAGCAGTATTTCTTAGTGCACTCACTAGACCACCAGCATTTGAATCACCTGGGTACTTGTTAAGAACCATAACTCGGCTCCCCATCCCAGTCCTATAGAATCAGAATCTCTGATTAGTTTAAGGTGAATTTTTTAAAAAAGATTTTTTATTTTATTTATTTCTCTTCAACCCCTCGTTGTTTGCATTTCCTGTGTCTGTTCGTTGTGTGCTCATCTTCCTTTTTTTAGGAGGCACCAGGAACCAAACCCCAGACCTCCCATGTGGGAGGGAGGTGCCCAATCACTTGAGCCACCTCTGTTCCCTGCTTTGTTGTGTCTCTCATTTTGCTTTCCTCCTTGTGTCTCTTGTTGTGTCTTGTTGCATCATCTTGTTGCATCATCTTGTTGTGTCAGCTTGCTGTGCCAGCCCATCAGGTCAGCTTGCTGTCTTGTTTATCTTTTTTAGGAGGCACCGGGAACTGAACCTGGGACCTCCTATGTGGTAAGTGGGATCTCAATCCTTTGAGCCACATCTTCTTCCTTTAAGTTGCATTTAAAAAAAAAAAAGTCTTCCCATATGATTCTTGTACTGGATAAAGTTTAAGAACTACCATTCTATGGACACAGCCACGGCAAGTTAGCAAGGTAGACAGCCTATTGTTAAACAGGGAACACAGAAAGCCTCAGAAGTCTCAGTCCATCTCTCTCAAAAAGTGCATCAGGATATTCTAAATTATATCCCCTACTCCTGGCACAACATTGACTGGGATATTATGGTGACACCTCATAAATTCCTGAAACTTGAATTGAGGTTAATATAGAACCAATTTAAGGAACAATGGTGTTTGGTAATCCATGATGTGATGCAAATAACGGAACTTCAATATGGTTTTTATAATAGAGATTTGGGATGAAATTAGCTGTTCTTGTAGCCGTGAAGGTACTGATTATCCACATTCAAGAAGCCCCTCCTCCTGCCTAAATATTCTTACAAAGCCTATATGTTTTCATTATTTTGTTTGTAGATAAATTTTTTCCTAATCTTTTTCATTTAAGATTTATGCATATTTCCCATATCAATAAAAAAAATCCTTCCTAAGGCTAATTTGTAATACTGCAGAGCATACCATCCTAAAAGTGTGCCATAATTTAACATTTCCCATTCTGTTGTGCCTTTAGGTAAAAATACATATTCTTATTGACCAAGGTTTTTTGATGGAAATGGATTGTCTTTGGTAGATTTTACTGAGTTATCTGTGTGGTATATTCCATTTAATCATTTTCTATACAGAATAAAACTTGTCCACAAATTTCTATGAGAAAACGTTCTAGACTGACATAGTTTAAGAAGTGCTTCTTGTAGTTGCTAAGATGACAAGAATTTAACTGTTTTTATGAAGATCAATGACCTTGACTCCCACAAAATATTCCTTTATAAGTAAATAATCAGACCAATAGCTTGTGAATGGCTGGCATACTTCAGGTAGTTTGCTAATTGGACAATGCTCCCAATCCAATATTCACATGATTTATTTGTCTGGAAGAGAAGTGAGTGGGCTTACTGAGTTCAGCAATCTTGGGGAAATGGCACAGTAGAATTTGAAATCTACAGTGATGTTCTGTTGCCTAAGATGGCAGTGTAAGATTCTCCAGGGTGCCATTCCCCCACAGAATCTTTGAACAACTAGAAAACACTGGTAGAGCCATCTTCTTCAAAACTCCAGAAAACAGTTAAAGGGTTATAGTAATTTGGTAATTGCCAAATCACAAAAACTCAGCTTAAAGTTGGTAAGAGAAGCTCATGGTGTTCTTGTTGGCTGCTCTCCCACCTCTTCCTCTGTACAATGTGGAGCCAACCTCTGCTCCCATTGTGGGTTCCTGGCCCTGTTCTAGAGAGAGCACAGTAACCCCTATGTACATACTTGTCTCAATATATCAGGTGTCAGCCTAAAGACTGAACCAGCAAACTCTTTTCTGGCTCACTCTTTCAGAACTTGCACTGCAGGCAGAAGCAGCTTGCACAAAGCTAAAGCAGTGTAGGAAACAATTAAATCAAAATGGACTGGTGCAAAGGATTACTGGTTTTAAGACATACAATAGAGCACCTGGGAGGGGAGGAAAGTCTATTTCATGAAGATAAAGGGGGCATATGGGTTCCTGCAAATAGGTTCAGAAAATATGGATAGGACCCCATACTTTTGCCTTGAGCTGATCTACTTGGTAGGAGAGCAAAATTCTGAAGCCAATACAGAGCCAATTTATAAAGACTGAGAAAGGTGTTTTTGCAGTGTTTGTTTTGGTTAGCTCCTGGCAATCATGGAAATTTCTGACATATAACCAGCTGGATACAAACCTAAGAAACAGACAGCTCAGGGAATAAATCCCAGATTTGACACATTAGAATATTAAAATGTATGGTGTGCAACAAAAGATTACAAGACAAATAAAATAAAATAAAATAAAAATAAATGGGAAATGGGAAATGGTGGCTTAGCCAAAGAAACAAGATACCACTTTAGAAACCAACAATAAAGACAACCAGACACTGGACATAACAAAGACTTTAAAAAATAATCTTCAACATGTTCAAAGAGATAAAGGAGGGAAGCGGCTGTGGCTCAATCAGTAGGGCTCCCGTTTACCATATGGGAGGCCCCAGGTTCGGTTCCCGGGGCCTCCTGGTGAAGGCAAGCCCACCCGCACGGCGTGGTTAGCTGACCCAGCGAGCACAAGCAGCAAGGGGGGGATAAATGAATAAATAAATAAAATCTTTAAAAAAAAAAAAAAAAAGAGAGAGAGATAAAGGAAAGCACAGAGAAATAACTAAAGGATAACAGAAAAATGAAAAATGATAAATGGGCAATATGAGACTCTCAACAAAAACATAGAAATTTTAAACTAGAACCAAACAGAACTATTGGAGTTAAAGACCATAATAAATGAAAATGAAAAATTTACTAGAGGATTTCAAAAGCAGATTAGAGGTAATCTAAGCACCTCTTAAAATATATGTATATATATATATATAAACAACATTTTTGTAAGCAAATGCACATATATGCATATATATTTGTATATCATTTAGCAAATGTATGTATTGTGAGAATTTTGATTTTTACCCATAATAATTAAAAAAATAAAAAAATAAATAAAAAATAAAAAAAAGCAGATTAGAGCTGGCAGAAGAAAAAAATCCATGAACTTGAACACAAGACAATTGAAAGGATTCAGGCTGAGGAGTGGAAAGAAAAAAATAAAAAAACAAATAGAGGGAAGCGGCTGTGGCTCAATCAGTAGGGCTCCCGTTTGCCATATGGGAGGCCCCGGGTTCGGTTCCCGGGGCCTCCTGGTGAGGGCAGGCCCGCCCGCACGGCGTGGTTGGCTGACCCAGCGAGCACAGGCAGCAAGGGGGGGATAAATGAATAAATAAATAAAATCTTTAAAAAAAACAAAAAACAAATAGAGCCTAAGCCTTTGGGGCACCATCAAGCATACGTTATACAGATTATGGGGTTCCCAGAAGGAGGAAAAAGAGAGAAAAGGGGAGAAGGAATATACAAACCAATAATGGCAGAAAACTTCCTAAATTTAATGAAAGACCTGAATATACATGTTTAAGAAATCTAATGAATCCCAA
Organism: Tolypeutes matacus; assembly: GCA_026826555.1. Taxonomy (NCBI): domain Eukaryota; kingdom Metazoa; phylum Chordata; class Mammalia; order Cingulata; family Chlamyphoridae; genus Tolypeutes; species Tolypeutes matacus. The sequence goes on from JAKSZT010000049.1 coordinate 29,903,045, forward strand.
ACAGGATAAACTTGAAGGGAACTACACTCAGACACTCATATTCAAATTGTCGAATGCTAAAGACAAGGAGAGTGTTGTGAAAGCTACAAGAGAAAATCAACAAGTTTTGTACAAGGGAACCTCAATAAAGTTAAATGTTGATTTCGCATCAGAAACCATGGAGACAAGAAAGCAGTGGTATGAAATATTTAAAGTGCTGAAAGAAAATAATCCAACCAAGAATTTTATATGTGAGACTGTCTTTCAAAAATAAAGGAGAGATGAAGACATTTGCAGATAAACCAAACTGAAGGAGTTCATCTTTACTACACCTGTCCTACAAGCAATGCTAAACAGAGCTCTTCAGATTGTAAGGAAAGGACTCTAGACAATGGATCAAAGTGGTATAAAGACATAGAGATTTCTGGTAAAGGTAGCCATATGAGTAATTATGAATGCCAGTACTAATATATTGTATATGTTTGTATTTAACTCCACTTTTTACTTCTTACAAGTTCTAAAATGCAAATGCATAAAAATAATGACAGATATATGACTTTAGATAATTGATGTGTAAAGATATAATTTATAACAAGTATAAAACATGGTTGGGGGAAAGAAGGATATAGGAACAGTGTATGTGTATGCTATTGAAGTTAAGTAGGTATCAAATAATATGTGATTGCTATAGAATTAGGATGTTAAAATTTAAGCCCCATGGTAACAACAACAACAACAAAAAATCTGAAAAATACGTACAGAAGGAAATGAGAAGGGACTCAAAATGGTGCACTACAAAAAATCAAGTAAGTAATGAAAAGAGGCATTAACAGAATTGAGGGACAAAAAGTGTATAAGACTCACACAGACCAAATAGCAAAATGGCAGAAAAAAGTCCTACATTTTCAGTAGTTACTTTAAATGTGAATGGATTAACATCTCCAGTCAAAAGACAGAGATAGGCAGAATGGATAAAAAAGCATGACCCTAACATATGCTGCTTATAAGGGACTCACCTTAAGTTCAGAGACAGAAGTAACTTGAAAGTGAAAGGATAGGAAAAATATCCCACACAAATAGTAACCAAAAGAGAGCTGAGGTAACTATACTAACATATAAAATAGATATTTTAGTTTTCCTGGCTGCCAAAGCAAATACCATGAAGTGGGTTGGCTTAAACAACAGGAATTGACTGGCTCATGGTTTGAAACTAGGAGAAGTCCGAAAATGAGGCATCATCAAGGTAATGCTTTCTTCCAGCTGACTGGCTTTCTGGGGATGGCTGTCTGTGATTCTTGGTCCTTGGCTTTCCTGACACTTGGTAATACATTAACAAGGGATTTCCCCAGCTCCCATGTTGGGGTGCCAGGCAAGAGTTACTGTCCCCATTTTGCTGGTATCTAGAGGGTGGCTGTGACTTGCTCGTGGTCACACAGTTGAACCAGAGCCCAGGTCTGGCTCCCACCATGGTGTGCTTTCTTTTACCCCTCAGGTCCTCTCTGGGGGGTGCCCCCTCCCCAGAACACTCTGTGCTGCATTCTGGCAGAGTTTTTTGCATCCCACTCCTGACTCAGAGCTTCTCTAGGGTAGCACCTGCATCAGGCCATTTTGGCTACTTCAATTTTTAAATCCTTGTTTCATATTTTAATGGAATCGGTCCCAAGGTCAAGGGCCTTAGGGTTGTAGGGAAGAAAGTAACTGTGATCACCTCTCAGGGTCAGGGAAAGATTCTTGGGAAAGGCCAGCACTTCTCAGCAGCTGTCTTCTTAGAAGTCACTGGTACATGGCGTGTGTAACATCATGATTCATCTCTGATAAACTTGGGCACAGAAAAGAAAAAAAAAAAAGAAAAAAAAAAAACATAACCTCTTCTGGCTTCCCAGTTCTATTGACTTCCAGCTTCTGGCTGCTCCCTGTGTCTTTTTTTGTCTCTCTGACTTTCACTCTGCTTACAAAAGTTTTCAGTACTCCAGATTAAAGCTCAACCTGATTCATTTGGGCTACACCTTAACTGAAGTACCATCTTGAAGAATTCTTATTTACAATGGGTCCACAGGAATGGATTAAGATTAATTACATGTTTTTCTGAGATACATAGCTCCAAGACACCATAGTCCACCCTCTGGACCCCCAAAAGACATGGTCTTCCCACATGCAAAACACATTCATTCTATCACAATATCCCAAAAGCCTTAAGTCATTTTGTAAAAATGCTAAGTACAAAGTCTCTTCAAAATCTGTGATGGGTCCTGAGACACAATTCCCCTGTCAGATGGAGCTATGGAACTTAGAAAACAAGTTATCTGCTTCTAGTAGACATGAATAGGATAAACATTCCTATTCTAAAAGGGAGAAATTGGGAGAAAACTGTGGTCATGGGTACCAAACAATTCCAAAACCCAGCAGGGCAGATTCCCAAGGTCTGAAAGTAATTTTGGATTAATATTTTGTCCTCTGGGCCTGATGGTGTGGCAGCTTCATTCCTTCTAACTGCTTGTGCAGTGGCCATGCTCTCCCCAAACACTGGGGTATAGGCCCTACCCTCTCTGAGCATTGGGATGGAGACCAGGCTCTCCACAAATGCTGGGACACAGGCCCCATCATTTCCAAGTATTGGGGTGGCAGCACTCTTCCTGAACAACAGGGCATAAGGCCTCCCTCTCCAAGTGCCAGGGCAGATGGCCTGCCTCCTCCAAACACAGGGTGAACCTACCTTTTCCACACACAAGGGTGTGTCTGCTCTTTTGGTCCAAGGAGATCTCTTCCATCCAGGCTTCAGCTTTCATGGCTCTGTCCTTGAAGTCATTCTTCCTTCAATTTCCCTTCTCTATCCCTTTCAGTCCAGGTTGGTAGAAATTCCACTCGTACAAATTATGCAAAAACTTGTTGACTTTGTGTGAAGTTCACAAGCTCAAAACCATTAGACAGAAGGAATTTCCATAGGTCCTTCCTGAATCACTGCATCTCCAGTTCTGACTTTCACTGAAATGGCTGACGGGGTCCATGTTCAGTTAAACTGTCACATGGAGCCCTATTCTCTGGAGCTTGCTTTCCAGAAGCTCAGGGGGATCCCTGATAGAGCCACATCCAGTCTTAGTCTCAGAACATGCTATCTGGATAGGCTCAGAATTTCCCAAACAATCAGTTTCTGGTTTCTTTCTGCTTAAGAGTTCATTTCTCAGCTTATCCCTTTCCCCTCTCATTTTACTATAAGCTGCAAGGAGAAGCCAGGCTGCATCTTCCACATTTAGCTTGGAATTTCCTCAGCTAAATATCCAACTTAACCACTTTCAACTACTACTTTCAATCTGACATCAGAATATAATTTTGCCAAGTTCTATGCCAAAACTTTATAACAAAGATTGCCTTTCTTCCAGTTTCCAAATAGCACATTCTCATTTCCTTCTAAGTCCTTATAAAAAAATTCCTTTAGCATTCGTATTTCTACCAACAGTCTCTTCAAAGCAATGCAAACTTTTTCTATCAAGGACCTCACAATTCTTCCAGCCTTTGTCCATTATCTATCCAGTTCCAAAGCCATTTCCACATTTTAGGTGTTTGCAATAGCAGCACCCCATTTTATGGTACCAAAAAATGTTTTAGTTTTCCTGGCTGCCAAAGCAAATACCATGCAATGGGTTGGCTTGAAAAATGGGAATTTATTGGCTCACAGTTTTGAGGCTGGGAGAAGTCCAAAATCAAGGCATCATCAAGGTGATGCTTTCTCCCAGAGGACTGTGGCTTACTGGATCTGGTGCCAGTGATCCTTGGTCCTTGGCTCTTCTGTCAACAAGGTAATGCACATTGCAGCCTCTCCTGGCTTCTTGGCTCCAAGATACCAGAATAGACTTTAAGAAATCTAAAGTGGCAGATTGTTCAGGACAGGGGTGGGCAAACATTTTCTATAAAGAGACATATAGTAAATATTTTGATCTTTGCAACTATTCAACTCAGTCATTAAGGAGAAAAATAGCCATAGACAATATGTAAATAAATGGGTGTGGCTGTGCTCCAAAAAACTTTATTTACAAAAACAGGTGGTGGTATGGATTTTCAACATTCGAAATCACTCTTTAAGCTTGTAAAAAATAGAGTTGTTGTCTTCGTTTACCAAGACTATTATAACGAAATACCACAAACTGGTTGGGTTAAACAAAATTAGTTGATTCACAGTTTTGAAGGCTAGAATTCCAAAATCATGGATTTGGGGAGTGGATGTGGCTCAAGTGGTTGACCTCCCGCCTCCCACATGGGAGGTCCTGGGTTCAGTTCCCAGTGCCTCCTGAGAAAACAAAAACAAACAACAAGCAAAACAAATAATAATAAAAAAAAACTCAGGGACGCCGATGTGGCACATACGAGGTCCCGGGTTCAATCTCTGGCCCCCAATACCCCCCCCCCAAAAAAAAAAACAAATCATGGATTTGGAAGACCATTCTTTCTCCAAAGTCTATAGTGTTCTGGAGGTGGCTTGATGGCAATCCATAACTCAATCTTTGCCTCTATCACTTGGCGATCTGTCTCTGTTTCCTCCCGTGCCTTGTACTTCCATGTCCCAATTTCCTTTGCTTATATGGACTCTAGTAATACTGGGTTAAAGCCTACCCTGACTAGGTTTGGACTCATCTCATCTTAGTAGGATATTCAAAGATCATATTTACTAAAGACTTCACATTTATAGGACGAGGGGTTAGGACTTGAACATGTTTTGTGGGGACATGAATCTCTCTTCCACAGTCATTGTAAGTAGTGAAAGTCCCCAGCACCAGAGAGGTATTCTCATTGTTAGGAGTGTAGCCTTATACTTATGAAACAACACCTTGAGATCAGAGCAAAGAAGAAAACCTTATCAAGAGAGACAGTTGCATTCCATCTTGGCTCTCACCTTAATAACAAGTGTATCTCAGTCAACATGTACAAAATTCAGTTCTGCAGATGGTGTTGTTCTTCAGTATAGGATCGGAGGCTTGGAGCCATCTGGTGCTTTGTGCCTTAGCTCTGCTCCAACTCCCCAATGGGAAAATTACGAGTCTAACTTGAGTGGTTGATGCTCACTCCACTGTATACAGACACAGAAATCAATGTCTGCTTGGCATTCTCAAACTCATTCTTATGCTGAAAAAACCACATGGTGCTTTTCTCTATGAAACGAGCCATGTGCTCTTGCCCTTGTGAAAAAATAACTTTGTGAAAATGGATTAGCCGGTGTTTCCAAATTATGTGATTCAGAGAGAGTATGTGTCTTTATCTGGTGTTGCAAATACTGGCAATAACAATAATTCTGATTCTAGTTCTGATTGCTCATCCAGTGTATGAAGATGATGTATAGAGATCTAACATGAAGATGGTGTCTGTTTAAGTGGGCACTCATCATCTCTCTTGCAAAAAACAGCTGAGAGGAGGCAAGATCCTGCCCAAGTGAGCTGTTTTGGGAACCCACAGAGCAGGAGGCTTCAGGACATCGATCTGGAGGGAGCTGGACAAAGAGATAAAGAGTTCAAGGGAACATAGACAATAGCAAGGAAAGAGAATAAGAGGAACAAAGTGTTAAAGAGAAAACTTAACACACACACAAAAACAGCAACTAAATAAAACCCTAGAGTAGAGAGAGAAGCTAATCAAGTGAACAAACACATCAAGATAAAAAGATGACCAGACACCAACAAAAAATTACAAACCATACTAAGAAACAGGAAGACATGGCCCAGTCCAAAGAACAAACTAAAAATCAGGAGGAGATGCAGAACATCAAACAACTAATCAGAGCTGTCCAAAGAAATAACATGGACCAACTTAATGAAGTGAAGGAAGAGATTAAGGATATTAAGAAGACAGTGGGAGAACATACTGAAGAAATTGTAAACATACATAAAAAGATAGCATATGGTGGTGATGAATGGCACGATCCAAGAAATAAAAAATACACTGGAAGTACATAACAGCAGATTTGAACAAGCAGAGGGAACAATTAGTGATGTGGAAGATAGTACATCTGAAATAAAATAAATAGTAGAACAGATAGATGAAAAGATAGAAAAAAATCCAGCAGAGACTTAGGGATTTGAACGACAACACAAAATGCACAAACATGTGCATTGTAGGCATTCCAGAGGGAGAAGAGAAGGGAAAGGGGACAGAAGGAATGTTGGAGGAAATAACTGCTGAAAACTTCCCAACCCTATTGAAGGAGATGGATGTACATGTCCAGGAAGCACAGCACAGCCCAAACAGTATAAATCCCAACAGATCTAATCTGAGACATATACTTGTCAAACTGTCCAATTCTCAAGACAAAGAGAAAATACTGAAAGCAGCAAGAGAAAAGAGAACCATGACATTAAAGGGAAGATCAATAAGATTAAGTACTGATCTCTCATCTGAAACCATGGAGGCAAGATGGCAGTGGTATGACATAGTTAAAGTATTAAAAGAAAAAAACTTCCAGCCAAGAATTCTCTATTCAGCAAAGCTGACATTCAAAAATAAGGGAGAATTCAAAATATACACAGATAAACAGAAATCAAGAGAGTATGCCAATAAGAAACCTGCCCTTCAAGAAATACTAAAGAGAGTTCTGCAGGTTGAAAGGAAAAAAACAGGACAGAGAGAGTTGGAGGAGAGTGTAAAAAAAAACTAAAAAGACAAAAAGAGAAATAAAAACATAGGATATACATAACCCCCCCAAAATTATGGCTAATGTAAATAATTCCTTGACAGTAACACTGAATGTTAATGGATTAAACTCACCAGTCAAGAGACACAAATTGGCAGAATGGGTAAGGAAATATGACCCATCTATATGCTGTCTACAAGAAACCCACCTTTGACCCAAGGATTCAAGGAGGCTGAAAGTAAATGGCTGGAAAACAATCTTATAAGCAAACAATAACCAAAAAAAAGGCAGGAGTAGCTATACTAATATCGGACAAAAGAGACTTTAAATGCAAAACTATTGTAAGAGACAAAGATGGGCATTATATATTAGTAAAAGGAGTAATCTTTCAAGAAGAAAGAACAATCATAAACATTCATGCACCTAACCAGGGCACCTCAAAACACATGAGGCAAATACCGGAAAAACTAAGTGGAGAAATAGATGCCGCTACAATTATAGTGGGGAACTTTAATACACCATTATCACCATTAGACAGAACATCTCAACAGAGAATCAATAAAGAAACAAAGACTCTGATTAATATATTAGAGGATCTGGACCTCATAGACATATACAGAACACTATACCCAAATACAGCAGGATATACATTCTTCTCAAGTGCACATGACTCATTCTGCAAGATAGACCACATGCTAGGCCACAGAAAAGTTCTCAATGAACTCAGAAAGGTTGAAATTATACAGAGTAATTTCTATGACCACAATGGAATGAAGCTGGAAATCAGTTAGGGCTGGAAAACCAGATTAGGCACAAAGATATGGAAGTTAAACAACACACTATTAGACAAACAGTGGGTCAAGGAGGAAATTTCAAAAGAAATGAGTAACTACCTTGAAATGAATGAAAATGACAACACAACATATCAAAACCTATGGGATGCAGCAAAAGCTGTACTGAGAGAGAAATTCATAGCCATAAATCCATATATCAAAAAAGAAGAAAGAGCTAAAATCAAAGACCTAACTGCACACCAGGAAGAATTAGAAAAAGAACAACAATCCAACCTGAAAGGAAGCAGAAAGAAGGAAATAACAAAGATTGGCGCAGAACTAAATGAATTAAAAAGTAAGAAAGCACTAGAAAAAATAAACAAAACCAAAAGCTGGTTCTTTAAGAAGATCAATAAAATTGACAAACCCTTAGCTAGACTAACAAATAAAAAAGAGAGAACATGCGAATACACAAAATAAGAAATGAAGAAGAAGATATCATCACTGACCCCACAGAAATAAAGAGTATCATAAGAGGATACTTTGAAAAATTATATGCCAGTAAGAAGGATAATTTAGAGGAAATGGACAAATTCCTAGAAACACACAAGCCGCCTACATTGACAAAAGAAGAAATTGATGAACTCAAGAGACCAATCACAAGTAAACAGATAGAATCATTCATCAAAAACCTCCCAACTAAGAAGAGCCCAGGACCAGATGGCTTCACAGGGGAATTCTACCAAACATTCCAGAAAGAACTAATACCAATCCTGCTTAAACTCTTCCAAAAAATAGAAGTAGAAGGAGCATTGCCTAACTCATTCTATGATGTCAACATTACCCTAATACCAAAGCCAAACCAAGACGCCACATGAAAGGAAAATTATAGACCAATCTCTCTAATGAACCTAGATGCAAAAATCCTCAACAAAATACTGGCTAATCACATTCAACAACATATCAAATGAATTATACACCATGACCAAGTGGGTTTCATCCTGGGTATGCAAGGATGTTTCAACATAAGAAAATCAATCAATGTAATACATCACATAAACAGATTAAAAGAAAAAAAAATCACATGACCATTGCTATAGATGCAGAAAAAAAAACATTCGACAAAATACAGCACTCTTTCCTGATAAAAACACTGCAAACGATAGGAATAGAAGGAAATTTTCTCAACACGATAAAGGGTATATATGAAAAACCCACAGCTAATATCATATACAATTGTGAAATCCTAAAAACTTTCCTCTAAGATTGGAAACAAGACAAGGATGCCCACTATTACTGCTCCTATTTAACATTGTGTTAGAAGTACTTGCTTGACTACTGAGGCAAGAAGAAGTTATAAAAGGCATCCATGGGAAGCGGCTGTGGCTCAATCAGTAGGGCTCCCGTTTACCATATGGGAGGCCCCGGGTTCGGTTTCCAGGGCCTCCTGGTGAAGGCAAGCCCGCCCGCATGGCGTGGTTAGCTGACCCAGCGAGCACAAGCAGCAAGGGGGGGATAAATGAATAAATGAATAAATAAATAAAATCTTAAAAAAAAAAAAAAAGGCATCCAAATTGGAAAGGAAGAAGTGAAAATTTCACTATTTACAGACGACATGATCCAATACATAGAAAACCCTGAGAAATCTACAGCAAAGCTTCTAGAACTTATAAATGAGTTCAGTAAAGCTGCAGATTTTAAGATCAATGTGCAAAAAACAGTAGCATTTCTATACACCAATAATGTGCAATCTGAGGAGGAAATCAAGGAAAAATACCATTTACAATAGTAACTAAAAGAATCAAATACCTAGGAATAAATTTAACTAAAGATGTAAATGATTTATACACAGAAAACTACACAACACTGTTAAAAGAAATCAAAGAAGACTTAAATTAATGGAAGAATATTCCCTGTTCATGGATAGGAAGACTAAACTTCGTTATGATGTCTATCCAGCCCAAACTGGTCTACAGATTTAATGCAATCCCAATAAAAATCAACACAACATTTTTTTTTGTAAAACTAACTATGAAATTTATTTGGAAGGGCAAGAGGCCCCAAATAGCGAAAGACATATTGAAAAAGAAAAATGAAATTGGAGGAATCACAGTACCTAACTTTAAAACATACTACAAAGCTACAGTTGTCAAAACTACATGGTATTGGCACAAGGATAGACATACTGACCAATGGAACCAAATTGAGACTTCTGTTATAGAGCCTCGCATATACAGTCATCTGATATTCGACAAGTCTACCAATCCCATTCAACTGGGAGAGAATGACCTCTTCAACAAATGGTGCTTAGAGAACTGGATATCCATATCCAAAAGAATGAGAGAGAAACACCATCTCACACCTTATACAAAAATCAACTCAAGATGGACCAAAGATCTAAATATAAGAGCCAAGACCATAAAGAGTAGGGAAGCATCTACAGGACCTTGTAATAGGAAATGGTTTCATGAACTTCACACCCAAAGTATGAGCAGTGAAAGAAAAAATACATAAATGAGATCTCCTCAAAAATTTTGCACCTCAGAGGAGGTTGTCAAGAAAGTGAAAATTCAGCCCACCCAATGGGAGAAAATATTTGCTAACCATATATTTGATAGGAGCCTAATATCCAACATATAAAAAGAAATCCTAGACCTCAAAAATAAAAAGACAAACAACCCATTTAAAAAATGGGCAAGTGACTTGAAAAGACACTTCTCTAAGGAAGAAATACAAATGGCTAAAATGCACATGAAAAGATGCTTAACATCACTAGCTATTAGGGAAATGCAAATCAAAACTACAATGAGATACCATCTTACACCCATTAGATGGGTGGCTATTGAAAAAACAGAGAAATATAAGTGTTGGAGAGGATGTGGAGGAATGGGAACCCTCATCCACTGCTGGTGGGAATGTAGAATGGCCCAACCGTTGTGGAGGACAGTTTGGCAGTTCCTCAAAAAACTAACTACAGAACTGCCATATGATCCAGCAATTCACTGCTGGGTATATACCTAGAAGAATTGAAAGCAAGGACATGAACAGATATATGCACACCAATGTTCATAGTGGTATTATTCACTATTGCCAAAAGTTGGAATCAACCCAAATGTCCATCAACAGATGAATAGATAAACAAAATGTGGTATATACCTACAATGGAATATTATTCAGCTGTAAGAAGGAAAACAGTGCTAACACACAGGATAACATGGATGAATCTTGAGGACCTTATGTTGAGTGAAGCAAGCCAGGCATTGAAGGACAAATATTACATAACCTCACTGATAAGAATTAAGCAAATCTGGCAGACTCAGAGAGCTAGAGTCTGGAAGATAGGTTTACAGGAAATAGAATGGGAGAAGAAGATTGTGAGCCAACACCCATATGGGTGAAATCTATGATATGTTGGAAATGTGTAGTTGGGTAGTGAAGGGATACGACAGGAGTATAGTGATACTATTGGGTTGGGTGGTGCAGGTTTGACAGGAGGGTAGAATGGGGAGGGTGGGTTGGATGGTCCAGGGAACCGGGGGAAGGCTTGAGGGAGGGGCCAGGTGAACACTGGGGATTAGCAGGTATGTGGTCGAAAGTACAAAGCTGGAAAAGCTCTTATGGCAATATGGCAAGGAAGGGTTACTGGTTTAGGGTGTTGGAAGGGGAGGCATTCAGGACAGGGCACATCTGGGGCAGGCTTCTAGGGAGAATGCAAGTGATCATTTTGTCATAATATGTTGTATCAGTGAGTGGAGACCCACATAATGAGGGGGAAGGAGTTGCACTCCCATCCTGGGGAGGACCGATATGTTCTCAAACAGAGGGGTGGGAGTCTCTCCAGAGTATGGGCAGTTCCTAATAGGGAGGACAAACCAGTGTGCCAAGACCTCAGTGTTATTGCAAGTAACTATGAATCTTGTCATCCAAGGAGTGAAGCCTGGTGGTCACTGTGGGCCCCAAGGGGAGGGGGAAGGAGGAATAGATTAAATGGGACAAGGGGTATTTAATGGGCAATGGAAGTGTTCTACATGATCTTGCAATGATGGACACAGACCATGTTAAATATCATCAAAATTTTTAAGTGTGTGGTCTAAAATGTAAACCATAATGTAAACCATTGACCATGGTTAGTAGCTATGTTTCACTATTTGTATATCAGTTGTAACAAATGTACCATCCACATATTAAAAAGTATTAATACGGGAAGAGGGAAAGGGGGGAGGATGTTGAGTATATGGGAGTCCCCTGTATTCTATATGTGACTTTACTGTGACCCAAAACTACTTTGAAGACAAAATGAAAAAAAAGTAAGACATTGGGGAATAAATGGAAGAAAATGTCACTGTACATACAGAACAACAGATATTACAGTGATGAAAGGCAAAATGTCAAAAAAATTTAAATAATATTAAAATATTAATATTTTCCTATATTAAAATAATATTTTTCATTATTTTTTAATATCCCACTTTTAAAATTTTATTTTAGTTTTAGTTTCTAAAATTTTAAAATATATTTTATTTCTTATTTTTAAAACCATCATTATTAATACATTTTCCTATTAATTGTATTTGGTTATTTTATTGGCTTCATTTTTGAAGAAGCTTTGGATCACAGAAGGGTTACAACTGGGGCAGAGGAGGATCATTGGTGTGGGGTGTCAGTGATGGGGGATACATGGGAGGAAGTTCACCTGGGCATACATATAAGGTATACAAATGTGTTCAAATGTTCATGGGGCATTGTCACAGTGGGTGGAGATTCACACAATAACCAAAAGAATATTGACTTCCCATCCTGGGGAGCTCTGCCATATTCACTAATGGAACAGCAGCAATCCCCCAAGTACATGGGCAATGACTAGTGAAGAAGGATGGTCCATTGATGGGCCCTTGATATTGACGCCTATGCTTATGAGCCTTTGCTCTTGAAATTGAAACTCAGCCTAGTGTTGTAAGATGCCTAAGAGTTACCTCCTGAGAGCCTCCTTGTTCCTCAAATGTGGCCTCTCTCTAAGCCAAACTCAGCATATAAATGCATTACCTTCCCCCCAGCATGGGGCATGACTCCTAGGGATGAGCCTCCCTGGCACTGAGGGATTACTACCAAGCACCAACTAGCAATGCAACTGGAAAAACACCTTGAATAAAAGGGGGAAAAGGTAAAGACAAATGAGTTTATATGGCTAAGAGACTTCAAAGTGAGTCAGGAAGTCATCCCAGAGGTAGTATTTATGCACATCTCAGCAGGATCTCATAGACTGCCCAAGTAGATACTACCCCAAATAGTGGGGCTTCTGAGGGCCCTGGAAACACCCAGGTCCTATGGTCAGGGCAGATAGCTCTGAGTTTGGTGCCTTGCCAGTGGGGTCCCTGATCTGGAGTTTGTGCTCTTGAGTGTGACAGAGTTGGACTCAGTAATGGCTTCCCTACACATGGCTCATCTGTCGCTTCTATTTGTACCTATAGTTGGTGCTGTAGTTGGCAGGTGTACGTCCAAGAGACTGCTGTCCATGTGCCAGCTGGGCCCTGAGCCTCAACAGAGTTGTAATACCTACTCTCCAGTTCATTGGACTTACCCAGGACAACTAACAAGGAGGTAAGGATGGACAACCACCAAACCAAGGAAACGAGAGAGCCTACAACTGCAAACAAGAGAGTCCCATCCATCTGCTGTATGGGTTTGAAGCCCCCTCTCAATTAGAGGTGAAGTAGACATCAGCATCCCAGAATCCTCAGGATTGGGGAATGAACTATGGACTAGAGTGGACTTACTATTATTCTACTATAGACTTATTGTGATTCTAGCAATGGAAGAAATTACAACATTGATGTGGAGGCAGTGGCCACTGGAGGCTCTGAGGGCAAGGAGAGGGAAAAACAAGTGTAATATGGGGACATTTCCGGAACTTGGGAATCACCCTGAATGACATTGCAATGGCAGATATAGGCCACTATTTATTTTCCCATAACCTATAGAATTGTGTGGGAGAGAGTGTAAACTACAATGTAAACTATAATCCATGCTCAGTGGCAATACCCCAAAATGCATTAATCAATTGCAATGAATGTACCACACTAATAAAGGATGTTGTTAATGTGGGAAAATGTGGGAGGTGTGGGAAGCGGGGCATATGGGAATCCCTACATTTTTTTATGTAACATTTATATAATCTAAGTATCTTTAAAAAAATAAAAATATATATTTAAAAAGGGAGAATGGATAAACAAACTGTAGCGTGCTCATACAATGTACTACTACTGAACAAATAAGAAAAACTACAGATAAATGCAGCAATGTGGTTGAATCTGAAGCATGTTATGCTCAGAGAAAGAAGCCTTACACAAAAGAGCTACATATTGTAGGATTCCATTTATATGAAGTTCTGGAATAGGCAAAACTAATCTGTTGTGAAAAAACATCACAAGAGTGGTTTCCTCTCTAGAGAGATGGGGGATTGCTTGAGAAAAGTCAAGAGGGAATTTGGGGTATAAGTAATTTTCTATAACTTGAGAGTGGTTTGAATTACAGGAGTATGTGCATTTGTCAAAACTCATCAAATGGTGCACCTAGAATTTACGAATTTCATGCCATGCAGATTTTACCTCTAAAAAATATTAAGTTCCCGTAAATATATACTGAAATATTTAGGGGGTGTTGTATACATGAATGCATCTTACTTTGACATCTATCCAAATTTAATTGATGGATGAGTAGAAGCATTGACAGATGAATAGACAGATGATAAAGCAATATAACATGTTAACTACAGAATCTGGGTGATGGTTTTTCACTATAAAATTATTTCAACTTTTCTGTATGTTTGAAATTTTTCATAATAAAATGTTTGGGGAAAAAAGATGATGTATAAGTTCTTGAAGTTTGTCTGACAGTTCACCCTTTGAACCCAGAATTAGGACATCATTCAAATTCTCTATGAAGCACTGACAAAATGCCAGAGGCAACAAATTCCAAATTGAATGCAGTGTTCAATGATTGGTAAGCTTGGACAGGCAGGTTACTGTGTCCTTATCATCCCCACAGTGCACTCTTTGACAAGAAGCTCTTTGTACAGAAAAACACAAAGCCAAATTGTTTAAGGTCAATGTTAGATGACTATAACAGACCCCAAGTGCTTTAGGAGGTGACTTCTGCCAGGAGTGATCAGGAGGACTTCTTCGAGTCAGTACTTGAGCTGGCCTTGAAGGACAATGGGATTTTAATAGGAAGGGATGGCTGAGAAGAGCCTTCCAAAGTGGATAGTGGGAAGATGGTGGGAGTAGGAGTTCCAGGAATCAGCCCTCCACCAGAACAACTATTAACAGGCAGAAACCATCTAAATCACCTATTTTGAAACTCCAGGGTCAAGTAGACTACTGTGTAGCATCCAGGGAAAAGTAGAAGAAAGAGGCTGGTAAATTGTGGTAAATACTGGTATGTGGCAGCAGCTAGTCATTCATCCCCTGGCTTTATAGGAGACAGCAGTGAGGTCCTCAACCCTGGTCCCTGGTGCAGCTTCTTGTGCCAGGGTGGGATATAAAATGTAGCGACCCCTCCCCCTGTAGGTCTGTGGCAAGCCGCGGATGTTGTTTTCTGTTCCGCAGGATGGGGTTTGTTAAAGTTGTCAAGAAAAAGACTTATTTGAAGAGATACCAAGTGAAATTTAGAAGACAAGAAGGTAAAACTGATTACTATGCTCGGAAATGCTTGGGAATCCAGGATAAAAATAAGTACAACACACCCAAATACAGACTGATAGTTTGTGTAACTAACAGAGACATCATTTGTCAGATTGCTTATGCCCCTATGGAAGGAATATGATAGTCTGCACAGCTTACGCTCATGAACTCCCAAAGTATGGTGTGAAGGTTGGCCTGACAGGTTATGTTGCAGCTTATTGTACTGGCCTGCAGCTGGCCCTTAGGCTTCCCAACAGGTTTGGCATGGACAAGATCTATGAAGGCCAAGTGGAAGTAACTGGAGATGAATATTGTATTAGTCAGCCAAAAGGGGTGCTGATGCAAAGTACCAGAACTCTGTTGGCTTTTTTATTTTTTATTATTTATTTATTTATTTTTCAAAGATTCATTTATTTATTTCTCCCCCCACCCCCCCTCTCCCCGTTGTTTTTGTGCTTGTTGTCTGCTCTGTGTCCATTCACTATGTGTTCTTCTGTGTCTGCTTGTCTCCCCTCCAGGCAGCACCAGGAACTGATCCTGGGACCTTCCCCAGTGGGAGAGGGTGCTCAATCTCTTGAGCCACACCAGCTTCCTGGCCCACTGTGTCTCCTATTGTCTGTCCTCTGTGTCTCTTTTTATCCCACACAGGCCAGCACTCCTGCATGGGCCAGCACTCTGCATGGGTCAGCTCGCTGCGTGGGCCAGCCTGCCTTCAACAGGAAGCCCCGGGAAATGAACCCTGGACCTCCCATATGGTAGATGGGAGCCCAGTTACTTGAGCCACATCTGCTTCCCTGTTGGCTTTTATAAAGGGTATTTATTTAGGATAGAAGCTTACAGTTACAAGGCCCTAAAGAATCCAACTCAAGGTACTGTAAGAAATACTTTCTCACCCAAAGTCTGTTGCCATGTATTTTTTTTTTTTTTTTAAGATTTTATTTATTTATTCATTTATCCCCCCCTTGCTGCTTGTGCTTGCTGGGTCAGCTAACCATGCCGTGCGGGCGGGCTTGCCTTCACCAGGAGGCCCCGGGAACTGAACCCGGGGCCTCCCATATGGTAAACGGGAGCCCTACTGATTGAGCCACAGCCGCTTCCCTGTTGCCATGTATTGACACAAGATGGCAGGTGATGTCTGTGAGTGTTCAGCCTTCCTCTTCCCTCTTAAGACTCCATGGGTCCAGCTTCTTCTGATCTCAACTGTAGGCTGGCATAAGGCTCGTCTCTCTTCCCGGGGCTAGTTTTTTTCCAGGATCAGCTGCTCTGGTCTCTTCACAAGGTCAACTGTAAACTATCAGGCCAATGGCTCAACTCTCTTCTCAGGGCTGCAGGATCCTCTTCCGTGTCTATGGAGCCTTCTCTCTTTTCTCACATATCTACTTATTCTCTGTGTATCTACTTCTGTGTTCTTGATTAAGAGTCTGTTTATATAGCCCACCACAGGGACAGGGACTCAACCTTGTATACCCTAATGAAGTGGTCAAATCAAGGCCCTAATTTTCATTTAATCAAGTAAACATAAAGCCTTTGAATTTAAATCAGTCAAAAGATATATCATGCCCAGAGGAACAGACTAGTTTACAAACATAATCTATATCTCTTTTTGGAACTCATAAATAACAAACTGCCACAAATACAATGTGGAAGGTATTGATGTTCAACCTGGTGCCTTCACTTGCTATTTGGATGAAGGACTTGCAAGAACTACCACTGGAAATAAAGTTTTTGGGGCTTTGAAGGGAACTGTGGATGGAGGCTTGTCTATCCTTCACAGTACCAAATGATTCCCCAGTTCTGATTCAGAAAGCAAGAGATTCAATGCAGGAGTATATTGGAAATGCATCATGGGTCAGAACACTGAGGATTATATGTATTACCTAATGGAAGAAGATGAAGATGCTTACAAGAAGTAGCCTTAAAGATAGTACCCTTTCTCAAAACTATGGAAAACATTAAAGGTCAGCATTTACTAGGCAAGTGTCAAATCAAGAAAATACAGCATCAAAGAACTGTAGGAGAAGCTCCTGGCACCCTTGCTGGCTCCCATCATAGCCCTTCCCCAGAGCTGGTGATCACTCTATGGATCACTGTTATCCTTATGGCTGGGAAAAACTGACCTAGGAAACTCCTCTCCAACTTGTTGTCCCTCCTAAATCTGTCCTCCAGGCAAAAGCAGCTTGGGAAAATAAAAGCAGAGTAAGACACAATTGAGTCAGAGAGCCTGGGCCAAAGGCTTACTTGCTTTAAGTCCTGCAAGGGAGCAACCAGAAGAGGAAGAAGATCTGTTTCCTAGAGAAGAGAGGGGTCATTTAAAATCCTATAAACAGGACAACTCCTAAGGCCAATAGAAAGTACAAGCCCAGGACAAGACACAGGCTCAGAAAATACATGGAGGGCCTTGCATATTACAGTACCTTGGGCTGACCTTCCTGATAGGAGGACTGAACTCTGAAGGTGAGCATTAGCTAACACTTAGCTCATTTGAAAAGACTGTGAAGGGTGTTCCTGAGCTGGTTTATTTGGTTTTGTTAGCTCCTGGCCCTTAAGAAAATCTCTGTCATATCACTAGCTGGATACAAACTCAAGAAGCAGACAGCTCAGGGACTAAATCCCAGGGTCAACATTTAAAAATATTAAAATGTACAGTGTAGAATAAAAGATTGCAAGACAAACAAAGATACAAGAAATGATGGCTCATCAAAAAGAAGAGGATAAAAATCCAGGAAGCATCAGTGAAGAAGACCAGGCTGTGGACATACTGGAAAAGGCTTTAAAAAATTATCTACAATATACTCAAAGAGATGAAGGAAAATACAGAGAAAGAACTAAAGGATATCAGGAAAATAATGAATGAACAATATGAAAATTTCAATAAAGAGATAGAAAGTTTAAAAAGGAACAAAACAGAACTACTGGAGTTGAAAGCCACCATAATGGAAATGAAAAATTTCCAGGAAGATTTCAACAGCAGATTGGTGTTGGAAGAAGTAAAAATTGGTGAATTTGAAGGCAAGACAATTGAAATGGGCCAGGCTGTGGAGCAAAAAAAGAAAAAAAAATTAGAAAAAGTTAAAACAGCCTAAGAGACCTGTGGGATGCCATAAAACATACCACCAATATGCACATTATTGGTATCCCAGAAGGAAAAGAGGGGAGAATGGAGCAGAAGGAATATTCAAAGAAATAATGACATTAAGCTCCCCAAACTTGGCAAAAGACATGAATATGAACATCCAAGAAGCCCAACAAACATCAAATAGGGTATATCTGAGAGAAATATGCCCAGACCTATCAAGGTCAAACTGTTGAATGCAAAGGACAAGGAGAGAGTTCTGAAAGCTTTAAGAGAAGAGCATGTTACGTTATGAAAAAGGGAGACCCAATTAAATTAAGTGCTTATTTCTCATCAGAAACCATGAAGCCAAGAAGACAGTGGATGAAATACTTAAAGTGCAGAGAAAAAACAATTGCCAACCAAGAAATTTATACCTGGGGCTGTTTTTCAAAAATGAGGGAAAGATTAAAACATCCCCAGGTAAACAAAGCTTAGAGAGTTCATTACCACAAGACCCATCCTACAGGCAATTCTAAAGGGGGCTCTTCAGACTGAAAGAAAAGAAAATAGACAGTGGATCAAAGCAGCATAAAAAACATAAAGACCTCCGGTAAAGGTAACAAATACAGGTAATTATAAATGCCAGTACTACTGTATTGTATTTTTTGATGTGTAATTCTACTTTCTATTTCTTACAAGTGCTAAAATGCAAATTCATAAAAAGTGATAAATCTATGATTTTGGACATATAATGTCCAAAATTATAATTTGTAACAAGTACAAAAGAAAGATGGGGGAGGGTGGGAGTATAGGAAATGTGTATGTGTATGCTATTGAAGTTTAGTTGTTATCAAATAAAAAATAATTGCTATATATGTAGGATGTTAATTTTTTTTTAAAGGAAGTACCAGGGGTTGAACCCGGGACCTCAGACATGTGATGCAGACACTCAACCACTGAGCTACATCCACTCCATAGGATATTAAATTTTAAAACCATGGTAACTACAAAGAAAATATATGAAAAATATATCCAGAAAAAAATCAGAAGAGATTCAATATGGTACAATGCAAAAAAAAAAAAAAAAAAAAAAATCAAGTAAATACAATAGTAGGTAGGCAATGATGGAAGAATTGAGGGTCAAAAACGGTATAAGACTTACAAAGACTAAATATTATCAAAATTGCAGAAGAAAGTCCTGCATTATCAATAGTTAATTTAAATGTAATGGGATTAACTATCCAATCAAAAGGCAGAGATTGGTAGCATAGACAAAAAAAGCACGACCCTATTTACAAGAAACTCACCTTAAATTCAAAGACATTAGTCAGTTGAAAGTAAAATGATTGAAAAAATATACCATGTAAGTAGTAACCACAAAAGACCCGGGGTAGCTGTACTAACAACAGATAAAATGGACTTAAAATAAAAAACTATTATGAAGGACAAAGAAGGTCCTTCATAATAGTAAAAAATAGTTTTTATACACAGATAAAGGGATCAATTCAGCAAGATGACACTGCAATTATAAATATTTCACTTCACCCAACAGCAGCAGAATACACATTCTTTTCTAGTGTACATAGTTCGTTCTCCATGAGAGACAATATGCTAGGTCACAAAACAAGCCTCGATAGCTTAAAAATATTGAAATCATACAATGTATCTTCTCCCACCACAATGGAATGAAACTGGAAATCAATAACAGAAGGAGAAATGGAAACTTCACAAATTAGTGGAAATTAAGCAACAACATACTCTTAAACAACCAATTATTTAAAGAGGAAATCACAAGGCAAATTAGGAACTATCTTGTGGTGAATAAAATGAAAACACAACATATTAAAACTATGGGATGCAGCAAAGGCAGTGCTGAGAGGGAAATTTATAGCTCTAAATGTTTACATTAAAAAAGAAGAAAGATCTCAAATCAGAGACTTAACCTCAAAACTGGAGGATCTAGAAAAAGAACAAACTAAACCTAAAGAGAGCAGAAGGAAGGAAATAAAGATTAGAGTGGAGATAAATGAAATAGAGAACAAAAAAGCAATAGAGAGATCAATATAACCAAAAGTTAGTCCTTTGAAAAGTTCAATAAAATTGACAAACCTTTAGCTAGGCTGACAAAGAAAAAATGAGAGAGGACCCAAATGACCAAAATAAGAAATAAAAAGGACTTTACTAATAACTCCACAGAAATAAAAAGGACTATAGGAGTTTACTATGAACAACTGTATGCCAAAAAATAAGAGAACCTAGATGAAATGGATAAATTCCTAAAAATACACAAACTACCTGCATTGACTCAAGAAGAAATAGATCTCAACAAAACAATAACTAGTAAAGAAATTGAGTCATCAGTAATCAAAAACTTCCCAACAAAGAAAGGCCCAGGACCAGATGGCTTCACAGGTGAATTTTACCAAATATTTGAAGAAGAATTAACACCAATCCTGCCCAAACTCTTTCAAATAGTTGAAGAGGACAGAACTGCTTAATTCATTTTGAGGCCAAAATCACCCTCATACCAAAGCCAGATAAAGATACCAGCAGAAAAGAAAATTATAGACCAATATAAATGAAAAACAGATGCAAAAAGTCCTCAGCAAAATACTAGCAAACTGAATCCAACAGCATATTAAAAGAATTATACCCCATGACCAAGTGCGTTTTATCATAAGTATGCAAGGGTGTTCAACATAAGAAATTCAATTAATGTAATACAATCACATTAACAGAATGAAGGAAAAAAAAAACACATGATCATCTTAATTGATGCAGAAAAGGCATTTGACAAAATCTAGCACCCCTTTTCTTGATAAAAACACTTAGAAAACGAGAAATAGAAGGAAGCATCCTAACATGAAAAAGGGCATATAGGAAACCCACAGCTTACATCATAATTAACAGTGAAAGACTGCAAGCTCCCTCTAAGATCAGAAACAAGATAAAATTTCCTATTGTCATCATTGTTAATCAAAATTTTACTGGAAGTTCTAGCCAGAGCAATTAGGCAAGAAAAAGAAATAAAAGTCATCAAAATTGGAATGGAAGAAGTAAAACTTTATTTGCAGATGACATGACCCTATATACAGAAAATCCTGAAAAATTCACAGCAAAGCTTTGAGAGCTAATAAATGAATTCAGCATAGTGGTGGGGTACAAGCCAAACACCCCCATATCAGTAGTGTTTCTATATACAAGCAAATAACAATAGGTAGAAAAAAATCAAGAAAAAAAATCCCATTTACAATACTAACTAGAAGAATCAAATATCTAGGAATAAAAAGGACTTGCACACACAAAACTACAAAACATTGCTAAAAGAAATCAAAGCAGACCTAAATAAATGGAGGGACAGTTGGTGATAATGGATTGGAAGACTAAATATCATTAAGATGCCAATTCAACCCAAAGCAATTTACAGATTCAAGACAATCCTAATCAAAATTTCAACAGCCATCTTGGCAGAAATGGAAACGCCAACCGTCAAATTTATGTAGAAGGCTCAGGGGCCCGAATACTCAAAGTCATCTTTAAAAAGAAGGATGAAGTTGGAAGACCACCATTTCTAATTTTAAATCTTATTACAAAGCCAGAGTAATCAAAACAGCATGGTACTGGCAAAAGGACAGACATAAAGACCAATGGAATTGAGAGTTCAGGAATCAACCTTCATATTTATGGCCAACTGATTTTTGACACGAGTGCCTAGTCCACTCAATTGGGAGAGCACAGTCGCTTCAACAAATGGTGCTGGGAAAACTGGATCTCTATTTGCAAAAGAATGAAGGTGGACTCCTGTCTTTCACCATATACAAAAATCAACTCAAAGTGAATCAGTCACCTAAATATAAGAACCAGAACTATAAAACTTATAAAAGAAAACAGGGAAGCATCTTCAGGATCTTGTGTTAGGCAATGGCTTCTTAGGGTTTACATCCAAAGCACAAGCACCAAAGAAAAAAATAGATATCATCAAAATAAAAAACGTTTGTGCCTCAAAGGACTTTATCATGAAAGTGAAAAGATAATCCATACAATGGGGAAAATATCTGGAAACCACATATCTGATAAGTGTTTAATGTCCAGAATGTATAAAGAAATACTACAACTCAACAGGAAAAAGGCAATCTAATTTAAAAATGGACAAAAGACTTGAATAGACAATTCTCCAAAGAATATATACAAATGGACAAAAAGCACATGAAAAGATGCTCTACATCATTAAACATTGGGGAAATGCAAATCTAAACCACAATGAGATACCATTTCACTCCCGCCTAGAATGGCTACTATTAAGAAAATACAAAATTACAAGTATTAGAAATGTTATGGAGACATGAAAATTCATTCATTGTTGCTGGGAATGTAAAATGGTACAGCTGCTGTGGAAGAGAGTTTGGCAGTTCCTCAGAAAGTTAAGTATAGAATTACCATATGACCTGGCAATCCCACTGGGTATATACCCAAAAGAATTGAAAGCAGTGTCTCAAACACATATTTGCACACCAATGATCATAGTGGCATTTTACACAATTGCCAAAAGATAGAAACATCCCAAGTGTCTATCAACTGATGAATAGATAAACAAAATATAATATCTACACACAATAGTATATTACTCAGCCATAGAAAGGAATGAAGTTCTGATACATGTGACAACATGGATAACCTTGAAGACATCATATTGAGTGAAATAAACCATACACAAAAGGACAAATATTACATGATCTCATGGGCATATGAAATAATTAAAATAAGCAAATTCATAGTCAGGAACTAAAATATAATTTACCAGGGGGCAGGGAATAGGGGTAGGGAATGGAGAGTTAGTGCTTAAATTATATCAAGTTTCTATTTGGGGTGATGGAAAAGTTTTGGTAATAAATGGTGGAGATGGAAGCACAATATTGTAATCACAGTTAACAATGCTGAATTATATATTGGAATGTGGCTAAAAGGAGAAATTTTAGGTTGTATATATGTTATTAAAATAAACATTTTAAAAAATCCTTAAGACTGTACAATACACAGTGAACCCTAAAGTAAACCATGGACTATAGTTAACAGGGCAATTATAAAAATGTTCTTCTATCAGTTGCAATAAATGTATCACATTCATGCAAGGTTTTAATAATATTGTGGTATATGGGAACTCAGTATTTTATGCATGATTTTTCTGTAAACCTATAACTTCTGTAATAAAAAATATACTTTTATAAAAAACCTTTCTGTGAACCTTGATGACACCATGTGGAGTGAAATAAGCGAGACACAAAAGAACAGATATCGCATGATCTCACTTACATGAAATAATTGTAATACACAAATTTATGGAGACAGAAATTAGATTACAGTGTACCAGGGGCAGTGGTGGGTGTGAGGAATGGGGAGTTAATGTTCAAATGTTACAGGTTCTGTCTGGGGTGAAGGAAAAGTTTCAGTACTAGATGGTGGTGATAGTAGTGCAGCATTGTGAAAATACCACTAAATTGTATATTTGAAAGTGGCTAAAATGATTAATTTTAGGTTATATATGTTACTGGAACAGAACTGTATAACACATAGGGTGAACCTTTGCTCTATTGTTAATAATATAATTATACAAATGTTTCATCTTTTGTAACATATGTACCACACTAATCCAAAATGTTAATAATAATAGGGGAAACTGTGGGCAGAAAGTGAGGGGTTAGTGGAAATTCTGTACTTTCTGTATGGTTTTTCTGTAAACCTACAACTGCTCTGAAAAAATAATAATAAAATAAGAGGCTTCCAGCAGGATGGAGCTGCACAAGCCGAGACATAAAGGAAGGAAAATGCAAGGTACCAAGTAGGAATACAGACACAGGATCTCCCCTATGTAGCCAAACTCCACACTTAATACTTTACCATTAGAAGTCACTCTGCTGGAAATTATAATTATTATGTTTAAGAGGGAGACTGCCAAGATTTGAGTCTGCTTCTGACACTTGGGTAAGTAACAACTTCCTGTGCATCGTTTTTCTCATCTGTAAAATAGATAATTGTACCCATCTCATGGGGGTTTGGGGAAGAATGAATTTTCACATGTAAAGGGCTTAGAGCAGTGTTTGGCATATAGTAAGTGCTCATTAAATGTTGGTGGTTATTATTTGTTTTAGTGAAAGATTTTTTTAAATTAAGGAAGTTGTGATTTACCAAAAAATCATGCATAGAATATAGGATTCCCATATACCACCCCACCAACAACATCTTGCATTGGTGTGGAATATTTGTTACAAGTGATGAAAGCACTTTTTAAAAAAATCGTTGTGCTATTTTTTAAACGGTAGTTACCTTTATTAGAGTTGATGAAAGATTATTAAAATTGTATTATTATCTATCATCCATAATTTACATTAGGTGCATTTTCCCATATAATACCTTATTATTAACACCTTGTATTAGTATCATATATGTGCTATGATTCATTAAAGAACATTATTATACGTGTATTATTAATGACATTGTTATTACTAGAAGCAACGTTTTGAGCACCTGGGATCTAATCATGTGGTTTTCTTTCCATTCTCAACCTTACCTTTTCTATATCATGCTTTACCCTTAGCCTAACTTTCCTACCATATATGGTCTTGAGGATTTTTGTGGTCTAAGACTTTCTATCTCTAAGGTCATGATTTGGAGTTCCTTCTTTTTCCCCTTTGCTGTGGTGTGATGGTGCCTCCTCTTTCTTAGGGTGTGTCTTCACTAATTGAAGAACTCCTCAGCCATCTGCAGCTGGTGGAGGCCGCCTTCCCACTATTGGTCATGGCTAATGACTTCCTCCTGGTCTTAGTCAACAGTAAGTTTTCCACAACCCCTGCAGCTTATGTAAGCAGGAGCAATGAATTATTTTTTATTTTTCAGGTCAGGAAACCAAGACACCAAGAGGCTGGCTGTCACTGAGCAAGTCCACTGACTCTGTCCAGGGCTCTTTAACACATGTGCTAATTCAGTGAATATGGGAACAGCACAGTGGTGGTAATGACTAGAGATCCAAAGGGATGGAACAGGTGGGGTGGGTGGCAAATCTCCCTCAGATGAGGATTCTAAGCTTGGGGAAGCATAGACAGCGTTAGAGCTCCTCTCACTCCCCCTGCCATTTATGGCTCAGTGTGGGACTTTGGGCCAGGTCCCCTGAGCACCTTTGTGCCCATCTAGACAGCAATGTGGTTGGAATAAATGAGCATTCCGGTCTTGCTGTGAGAAGCAGGCGAGTGAGTGCTCAGGAAGTTGACCGCTTCTTATGGCTTCTCAGTTTCCTAGGTCTGCCATAACCAAGGACCACAAGCCAGGTACCTCAAAACAACAGAAAGTTATTCTTTCACAGTGGAGCCTACAAGTATGAAATGAGGGTGTTGGCAGGGCCATGCTCACTCTGAAACCCGGAGGAGAGAATCCTTCCTTGTCTCTTCTGTCTTTGGGAGTTTGCCATCCATCCTTGGTGTTCCTTGTCTTCTAAATGCATCGCTTCCGTCTCTGCCTCTGTAGTCACGTGGTTTTCTCCCTCACGTGTCTGTCCTCTTCTTATGAGGACACCAGTCATCTTGGATTTGGGGTCTACTCTGCTCCAGGATGACCGCATCTTAATTTAATTAATTCTATCTGCATGTGAGGACCATCAAGTTCAGGTGACGGCCCTGGCCCTAGGGCACCAATGAGGCGGCCCCTGTCTTCACATGGCCTTGGGCCTGTGTCCAAAGGTAGCTGATAGACCTAGCTTGTAGCCACTGTTCCCTAAACAATCCTGGGGTGGAGGACAGTTGAGGAACAATAACATAGTATGCTATGTAACCTGACTGACATGTTATGCTTACCTTTGTATCAATATGTTATTGTATGCCAAGACAATAAAAACCAACAGGGCAGCCCGAAGGTGCATGATTGTTTGCTGCGTGGCTGCTGCCTGGTATGGGCTGTTATGCTTCTCCTCGTGTGTTTTTTCGCTTGTCCCCCGCACGAGTCCCTTTCTTGGATGTGGTTAACGATTGATGTAGTCGACAGGATTTGACGTGTTCTCCCACTGCTGCCTTGGCTGAGGAGGAGGCAGGGGGTATGGGCCCCAGGTGGCCACCCACCTGTGTGTGGGCTGGGGTGGCAGAGTGGCTGTCCTGCCGGTGTGCCTGTCCTGCGGAGATCCCAGGTAACACCCCAGCAGCTTTACTGAGTGTCCTGCAGCAGGCTGAGCCCCTGCCGGGTGATATGAAACCACAAGCGGCAGCTGCTTAGGTAGTCTGGATGTTCCTGCCCTTGCTTTGACATTGAAACAGGCCAGCCACTTGCGTGAACAGGAGAGGGAAATTGACCAGTTGCACAAGCAACTGCAGCTGTCGCATGTGTGGCCAGAGTGCTGAGGTGTGTCGGTTAGGAGCAGTTCAGATGAGGAAAAAGGAGAAAGACCCATCCGACGAGCTCATCTGGTTGTTACTTAGAAGATGAAACATGACCAAAACATGGGGCAAGGAGGGGCCCCCATGGGGCAGCCCCATGTAGTCCAGCACACCGAGTACTGTCCCTATATGCAGGCAGAACCAGTTGAATTGAGACGACAGTTTTAGCAGAAGCTGGGAAAGCCCATAGCTGCGTGGCTGCTGCGTCTGTGAGATGCGGGGGTGGATGGCATTTTGTGCTCTGGGACTGAGATCGAGAAGGTAGCTCACTTGCTGGCCATCCCTTGCTGCACCGGCGTCTCTGAAATGCGCAGCGGAATGCTGGGGGAGATCCCACCCGCTCATTGACGGAGTGGCTCCAGACAGCGTTCATATGGTCTGGAAAAATGCGGGAGAGTTGCGAGACTCGGTAAGCTGTGGACGACATACGCTGACCTCGTACAAGTAGTCTGGGAAATGGGCGTGTGCAGTGCCATCTTTGACGCCAATAACCAGAGACCTGATGCCAAGAGGTTTCCGAGTAGGATGAGGGACCTGCTCATGCAACATGCTACTGCCACCCTGAGGGAACAGCCATGATGGCCAGTCTCAGCAAAGCTGGGAGCCCACGGACCAAGGTTCGTCCAGTGGCGACAGGGGAGACATGCCCCGTTGTGTTGCCTGAACCCCGTAAGACAGTGACCATAAAGCAGTATCATTTGCCAGGAGGGCATGACGAAATATCGACTATTAAAGAACTGGTCAAGGTACAAATCCTCCATGAGGCCTGGAGCCCATTTAATGCTCCGATGTGGCCGGTCCGTAAGCCCGAAGGGACGTGGCGTATGACTGTTGACAATCGAGAGCTCAACAAGGTAACCTCCTTTACATGCAGCTGTGCCTTCTATTCTTAACCTAATGTATACTTTGACTTTGACACTGGAAACTTTTCATTTTGTTTTAGACTTGGCAAATGTCTTTTTCTCCATCGCCAGTGCTGATGTGCAAGATCAGTTCGCCTTCAATGGGAAGGTCGACAATGGACTTTTACTGTATTGTCTCCGTATTGGCTATGTTCACAGCCGCACCATTTGTCATGGTTTAGTGGCTAAAGTCCTAGAAAAGTGGCAACATGCCGATGCCATTGAGTGTATCATTACATTGATGATATAATGCTAAGCTCTGATTCTCTTGCAGATTTGGAGTGAGCTTTGGAGACAAGCAGAGAAGCGCTATAGTCTCATAGAGAAGCTGCCACCCAGAGTACTGAGACCATAACCCAGAAAGCCCTGGTAAAGATATTCACCACCTATTCCATAAAAAGGTGGGTGCAGAATTGGATCGCCCAGCCACAAAGTGGTGTGGCCCAGACAGTGACCCTGGCTAAGTGGGGGGCCTATTTAGAACAGAGAAGCACGTTTGCTTCCAGTCCATTGAGTAAAGAATTGCAGCAAGTTTTAAGTCCCTTAATGTATACTGGGACACTGGACCCAGAGACCCCCTTGCAAGTTCCCACGAGGGAAGTTCCCCTTACAAAGCCGGGATAGGTACCATGGTATACTGATGGAGCCAGCTGAGGGCAGGCAGCTCAACAGACCACTATAGTGGTGCACCCCCAAACCGATACTATGTAGTATGAATTAGAGTTAAGTCAGAGTAGCCAATGGGCTAAATTGTGAGCCGTGTGGCTCGGAGTTGGTCGTGAGGCCAGCCCCATTTGACCCCTGTGGGGACGATCCATGTGGAAAAACCTATAAGATTAGAGGTTGTCTAAAGAAGTGACAGTGTACCATGTAGCAGCTCACTGCCCCCTTTTGCATCCAGGTAATGATAAAGTGGATCAATTGACTAAACTCACCTTGCAGGTAAACAGTGCTCAGAATGTGGCCATATGGCTGCACCAGAAACACCTACAAGCTAGAGTCCCCACGATGATAAAAGCTGCCCACCCTTGCGGTTTAGCTGTGAATGCAAAGGCCACTTGAACAACATGCCATGCATGCCCGCGATGTTCTCTGTTACATCGGAGGCCACTGCCCAGATCTACAGTCAAATCGAGCTAGAACGTATCCCACTCACGAGATGGCAGGTAGATTTTATTAGGCCATTACCTTTGAGTCGGCAGTGCTGATATGCCCTTACGGCTGGTGACACAGCCACGGGTCTACTGACATATGCAGAAGCATTGAGCCCTGGGGGCAGGGGTGACCCCCATCCAGGATGCACGGTCCCCCTTGAGAGCTGGGAGGGGGACAATCACAAAGTCTGCATAGGATGCAGATAAGGCCAGTTGAAGCCCGTCTGCTCGGTGGACGACTACGTCCATCCAGCCTAGGGCTAACAGCATGTGGTGTGAAATAGGCTTTAGTCAAAGTGGCCAGTAGGCCAAACTGAGGGCAGTGTAGCTCATTGTAAGGAAGAAAAAAAAAATACCCTTTAACTCTTGGTATTGATAGTTAAGCCATTCTTGCACAAATGGCGCAAAAGTCTGTGGACCATGGTCCAACAATTAAATGAGCGCCCCCGACAAGGTGGAGTAACACCCGTAGAAGCCCTGTTGCACAGAGCAGCAGCTCTGATCCACTTGCAAATTACAACAAAAGACCCTTTACTGAAGCCCCAAATGGGGCCACAGGGACATATTCTGTTACTGGCTGTGACTGAGCTCCATGGTGGAGAAACTAAAACCATGGTATGGCCTTGGACCTTGAGGGCACCCCATGTAAGGTGGCTCGCTCTTATTGCTCCCTGGGGACAGGAGTACAAAGGAAATTGTCAGTCACACCTTGGATAACTAATGTTTGGCCCTTACAGGTAGAAGTGATGGCGCCGTCAACAGCAGAAACAATTTTGAAACGTTTATATTGGCTCTCTGGCCATAATGAGTTCCCCCATTTTGATGCAGTTTGAGGATGTGGCACCACAGCCCTCGGTGGACAGGCCCCTTGTGTGGTACACTTGGCCCAGCCGCATGCCACAGAGTAGAACACTAGTCATGGGATGAGTGATTAGGTTGCATCCTCTTAGATGGACATGAGTTACCCATTTTAGTCACTCTTTCTCATTTGTCTTATCACCCTTAGGATGCATGTCAACAGTTTGCCTTCTTGGGCCCATTCCAATACTCGAGTGTACAACAAGTCTCATTGCTGGGTGTATATAGAACTCTCGGCTAGTTCAGCAGAAGGCCTCATGCAGAGCATTGCCCCTGCCACCTGAGACAATTGGACCTGGCTAGAGACAGCTGACTGAATGACCCCGGAGTGGGAAGTCATCCATCACCACGTCGAATGCTTGTTGCACTGGGATGTGGACTCAGCCCAGCCGTGGTTTGGCTATGCCTTATATAAAGTATGGGGCTGGCTTCCTGCTGAACATGTAGAGTTGTATAACATTGCATGTAATATATGAATGAAAGGGGAACCCCCACCGATGAGCTGGGGAGGTTCCCGTATATAGGTGTAATGTTACTCAGAATGTTACAGGTGGCTCACATTGGTGGAATGGTCTACCATATGTAGGTACAAAGCCCACAGACCGGCTGCCCAAGGGACATTTGTGGGTTTGTGGAACCCATGGGTGGCCATAGCTTCCTGCTGATTGGACAGGGTGATGTACATGGGGACCCCCCTTGATACCGGGGTGGATCTTATCCACCCTGCTCCAGAACTGGGATACTGTATATCACAGATGGCACAGAACCCAGTGAGCTCCATGGTGGGTCTACCCATTAGCTATACTTAGTTCTGGAGGCATGGCCCTTAAAGTAGAATTAGATGTGGAAGCCTTGGCACAGCATACCGCACAAGCTTTAAATGCTTCTGAGTACGTGATTGACCAGTTAACAGAGGAGACTGATCAAATCCACCTCATTGTGTTACAAAACCACATGGCCTTAGATTTACTTACTGCAGCCCAAGGGGGCACATACACCTTAATACATACTGAATATTGTGTGTACATTCCCAATCATAAAGAATCCGTTCAGGCTGCTCTAAAGGACATGAACCGTGAGGTCCAGCAAATCCAACAATTACAAGCTGACCTGGTACGGGACTGGTGGAACTCCCTAGGAACCTGGAAATGGGGATGAGGGGGCTCCCTCATCAAGATGGGACGTATACTGTCTGTTTCTTGCTGTGTATATTGCTGTTAGGGCATATGGCTGCAGTGTACCCCCACTATTTCCAGGACCATCACCCTCACGGGTGGAGTGTGAGGATGGTCAAGTTCAGGTGACGGCCCTGTCCCTGGCCAGCTGCAGGCAGCTGGCTGTTGACGCCAGTGAGGTGGCCCCCGTTTTCACATGGCCTTAGGCCTGTGACCAAATGTAGCTGACAGACCTAACTTGTAGCCACTGTTCCCTAAAGAATCCTGGGGTCGAGGACAGTTGAGGGACAATAACGTAGTATGTTGTATAATCTAATTGGCATGTTATATAGCCTGATTGACATGTTATGCTTACCCCTGTATCAATATGTCATTGTAAAAAAAAAATAAAAATAAAAATAAAAAAAAAAATATGTCATTGTATGCCAAGAATAAGACAATAAAAACCAACAGGGTGGCCTGAAGGCGAATGATTGTTTGCTGCATGGCTGCTGCCTGGTATGGACCGTTATACTTCTCCTTGTGTGTTTTTTTGCTTGCCTCCCACTCGAGTCCCTTTCTTGGATGTGGTTAACACTGCAACAAACCTATCTTCAAATAAGGCCACATTCTGACATTTTGGGGGTTAGGGCTTCAACATATCAACAGCCTCCAAAACCAAGACAGTAAGTAGCCTTAGCACTGCATACACAATGCTGACTTCATCCAATGTGGAATATTTTGGCACCCAGCCTTACAAAGGACTGTATTTTAATGGACTCTGGGGGCTCTTCACAAATAGAGGAAGGACTTCAAAACTTTCTCCCTGCCAGTTCTTTACCTTGTCCTTACCTCTGCCTCTTTCAAAATCCTATTCCCACAGGAGTGTCTCTCCCCACAACCTTGGGGAGTCTGATGTGAACACTTTGCCCTGCTTCTATCTTCTCTCCCCTATATATATCACTGCCTTTTCCTTCCCACATGCCCTGTCCAGTTACCAAGAGATTCTCCATCTGTGTCACTGCCCTGGCTGACACCCTTTCCCTCTCCCTAAATCTTACCTTAGTGTCCTCCTCTCCGCTTTGTACTCCTACATTCTCCACAAGGCTGTCTCCTTGGAATTCCAACATTTCATGCATTTCTAAAGGATTCACCTTAGGATTCTTCTAAATGGCAAGCTACCCTACCGGATTTAAATCATCATTTGGTTCCTCCAAATTCAATTTATAGTCACCTTTTTCAGGATCACAGCTGCTATAGAAAACCTCTCTGGTGCTTGCAAAGCATTCACAGTGGTTATATCTAAGCACGTCTGTAATATTAATATTCCACTTCTGTATTTTGCAGTTGTTTTACTAAGACCCTTTACAATATTAAATATTGATTCAATTTATGAGAGCCAGACAAAGTTCCAACATATGACCCAAGTAACTATTGAGCTTTTATTAGGAATGTCTTGGGCTCTGAACCATATAAATTAAAGTCTTAGTAATGACCTGCTAGTAATAGTCAAGCCCATCAGCAAAGCTTAGGATACAGAAGTAAGACTTTTCTAGCTAATATCCATTTCGTCACCAATTTTCTACCCTCTGCAATCTCTGTTATGTCCTCTCCTCTCCTTTCTCAGGCCTTGGGTTTCACTGATGGAACTGCAGCAATCATCTCCAGCTGACCTGCTTCTCTACGTGATAAGGGAAAGACAGAATTCAACATGCAAGGATTTTATAGACAGAACACCTGGAAGAGAAAATGGGCAGGCATTGGAAAAGGTTGGAAGAGCCATTGGATCACAATATAAGTCTGATCCCAAAGGGAGGCAAGAGGGAAGCACTCCTCCACTATTCATTCTAATTTCCCCTCACCCTCAGCTATCACCTCAGCAGGTCTTGGTGTCTTACCTGGCAGTGTGACCCAAACGTTGATTCCTGAGGCACCTGAACCCTTGAGGCATCATACCCCTCTCAGTCTGAGATTGCTGTATGTGTCTGCTCACAGTTGCAATGGAGAAAAGGAGTACCAGGAGGCACCCACATGGCTCACCTGGATTCCACTGGATTCTTCCCTCCCCCGTTATGTAAAATCAGCCCTACTGGCTCCTGCTCATCAGTTCAATAACTTCTACTGGCATATAGTGTCCCGGGTGTAAGTGGTCCAAAGTGCCCTGGTGTAATCTGTAACTTGTAATTCAGTGGGACCCTTACTGTGTTTCCTGGCAAGAGTGTGCCTTCTTTGGGGACCAAGACTCTATTGGTCAGCCAAAGGGGTCCTGATGCAAAAGACCAGAAATCTGTTGGCTTTTATACAGGGTATTTATTTGGGGTAGAAGCTTACAGTTACCAGGCCATAAAGTGTAAGTGATTTACCTCACCTAAATCCGTTGCCATGTGTTGGGGCAAGATGGCTGCCGGCGTCTGCCAAGAGTTCAGACTTCTTGGGTTCCTCTCTTCCCGGGACTCCATTTCTCTCCAGGCTCAACTGCTGTGCTCTCTCCACAAGGCCTGCTGTAGACTATCAGGTAAATGGCTCTGTCTCTCTCCCCGGGGCTTCTGCCTTGTCTAAGGAGCCATCTCTATTCCTCTGTGTTCTTCTCCTGTGTGTTCACTTCCCAGGCTCCAGCTCAAAACTCCAGCATCAAAAACTCCAACTCACCCCGCTGCTCTGCCGTGTAGTTTTATCTGTGAGTCCCCACCCCCTTGGTCCTACTGACGGGGCCCAGTCAAAGCCCTAATCATAATTGAATCACGTCCAGGCACAGACCAGTTTACAAACGTAATCCAATATTTATTTTTGGAATTCATAAACAATGCCAAACTTCCACAAAGACCTTCAATCCTGCAAAGCCCAGAGTTGTGGGAATAGGAAGTATACACCATAGGGAGAGATTAGCAGTGATAGCTAGAGATGCTGGGCTGCCCTAGGGGTGCCATGCTCTATTAACCATCTCCACATATCCCTGGTGGCCAAGCCCCTCACCTGCTCTTCCAACCTTGCCTGTCCTTGCTGGAATTGTGGCCTCCTGGCTTTTGGGTGGAGCATCATTACCTAGCTTCTATTGTTTGGGAGGCGGAGACCTTCCCCAAGCACGTTAAGAAGACCAGCTCTGTGAGTGCCTCTGTGAGCCCTTAATGAAACATTATTTTCTGGTGGGTTTTCGACTATACATAATACAGCCATTCCAGCCTTTCTAATCCTTCCTCTACTGTCCATGAGGGCTACATGCAGCCAGGAGAGGAGGTAAGGGCAAGTTGTGAGGGGGTACCTGTTGCCTTGTAAGGGAGAGGCTTCTGAAGCTTCTTCAGCCTAGCTCATAATAAGGAAGAGAGAGTTCACGTCTGCAGCCCCAAAGGGTCCAGGCGGATTGCAGAGTCAGTACCATCAAGGCATCCATCCAAGTATCCCTTTTCCATGTTTCAGGATTCCAGGTTTTATCCAACAGGGCCCTGACTTTGCAAAACAGACCTACCTTGACTGAGTGTTCAGAAGTTTCTGGAGTTCTGCAACTTTAAAAATTTAAGTCTTCAGCTCAGGTCTGTCTGCTGTTCTACCACAGGCATTGGGAGCCTCTCTGTAAGCTACACCTGGGCTCTCTGGCTTTTCATAGCTATTACCTGCTTGTAGCTCAGTCTCTCATTATCCTTCTGCAGGGCATCAATTCAACTGTGCAGGAGCTGGCTAATTGCTCTCTTTATGGATATCTCTCCCCACATTTTCCAAATCATTGCACTTGTATCATTCCCCTCCACCGGTACATTTCTTAGATCACCTCCAGAGAAATCTTTAGCCACGATGTGCCAGAGACTCTCCATGGCCCACCTACCAATGTCTTTACCTGCTGAGTGGTGGGTGAGTGGGTTCCAAATCCCCATCTTACAGCTTTTCTCAGACCATGTAGTCTGAGTCCTCTGAGAAGTAGAAGCCAAGATGAATTAAATGTGCAAGGACTTGATCAGAGGAAGCTGCTGTGAGAGAAGAGTGGAGGAAGGGAGTTGGGGAGGGCTAAGAGAGGTGTCAGACCTCCATGCAAGTCTTCCTCCTTGAAGGAGAGAAGCAAGAACGGTTGGGTGGAAGTGGCCTTGCCTGCCATGCAGCCAAAGCATGTTTGGGCAAGGCCATCGGGAGTCCTCCTGCCAAAGTCAGAGGAGGAGTCCTGTGTCTCCCCCAAGAGTGTTTGCCTTACTGTCCCTGCTGGGCTCAGTCACTGGCTGGGAGCAGCCTGTGGGAAGCCCAGCCTCCATGCAACATGGCGATGGATTTCCGAGTACAGCAGCTCAGGCCCTGGGTCGATTACTCTCTGTAGTTGCAGATGTGAGAGGTATACTTTTATGTCTGCTGATACTCACTCTTCAAAACAAAAGCCAAATCCTGTGCTGCAGCGTTCATGGCCTCCCACAGTATGACCCCAATCTGTCTCTAGTCTTGTCTCCCATGCTTTGACTTTACCTCTATGCTTCCACCAAACAGGGCCATCCTCTGATGTGCTCGCCCCAAAAGCCTCTGCTTCTGGTCCATTACTCACCCCCATCTCTGTGCTTGGACCGCATGACAATCTCCTACTCACCTTCACCCCAACCACATTCAGCTTCCTAAATCCTAACTTTTGGCTTTATCATGGTGCCTTTGACTAAAAAGAACTGACACTCACCCAAGAGAGCGTGAGGAGAGAGAAATTTTTATAAGGAAATGGGATTCTCTAGAAACCCTACAGCAGGAAGTACAACCAGGCCTTACGTGGGGCTAGGACCATGTCCTGAATAGGCCCACTCTGCCCATGCCCGCTCCCCACCCCCAGCTTCACTACTTAACTCCCTTCCAGTTACTGCCATGCAGCACACCACGACTTCCCATGGGGGTCCCAGGGCCTGAAACTGGCCCAAATGATGGTTTTCAGGCAGGGCCCGGCCTGTGACAGTCCCTCACCCTGGTCAGCTTAACTGGTGCTCTCCTTAGGTCTCCCGTTGTCGACTCAGCTGGGACTGCTGCTGGAGAGAGCAGGTTGGGGGTTTTCGTTTCCTTGGCTGCTCAAGCAAATAACAATGGAATGGTTCGGCTAGAACAATGGCAATTTATTCAGTCATAGTCTGAGGCTGGGAAAAAGTCCAAATCAAGGCATCATCAAGGCGAGGCTTTCTCCCTGAAGACTGAGGCGTTCTGGGGCTGGCTACCGGTGAATGCCAGTACTTAGTTTGTCACATGGCAAGGTACATGAGGCATCTCTGGGTCTTCTCTTCTCTTCCAGATTCCAGTGATATTTAGCTTTGGCTGCTCCCTCTGTGAATTTCTCTCTTACTGTTTAAATTTCACTATGCTTATAAAGGACTCCAGTAACAGGATTAAGCTCCATACTGATGGAGCTGGGTCACACCTTAACTGAAATGGCTTCATCAAAAGGCCTCATGAATGGATTAAACTTAAGAACATGTTTTTCTGTGGTACATAAACCTTCAAACCACCACACAGGGCGAGCTGGCTAACATGCCCTTTGATCATCCTTTGAGGAAGTGTAAGCACCCCCTTCCCCATGAAGCCTTTCTGTGAGACATTATCTCTCTGCTTCAGCAATCTCAGTGTACTTCCTTTCTTGTATTGCTGTTAAAATGCGCCATCTTATTTCTGCTGCTAGAGCCCAGGGATGCATCATGTGCTCAATAAACAGCCATTGAATGAAGGAATTGAATGAATATTGAGAATTTTTTGGATTTCACTTTTAGTAGCTGTTATACTTGCACAGTGAAAAAGGTACCTGGTATGTGTGTGTGTGTGTGTGTGTATGTGAACTCCATATTGCTAATAATTTATTCCTTTTCAGGGGCTAGAAGTGAAATGACTCCAAGTTCCCAGGAAGAAGGAAAACACTAGGAGGTAAATCTAAACGCTAAAGTGGGACCATCTAGAAGGTTCCAGTTTTTGAATATCTATTACTTGCTTTATCTCTTCCTCTCTCTCCTACTATATTAGTCATGTGAAAGGTGCTCCCTGGTTTGTATACTCAAAAGCATCGTGCTCAGAATAGAGAGACATGGCTTCTGGGACTAAGTCTGCCACTAACCAGCAATGTGGCCTTGAGAAAACCTCTGCAGCTCTCTGGGCCTCATTCATGAAGTGAGCAGGTTCAGTTCAGGGGCCCTGAGGCTTTCTGAGGCTGACATTCTGATTCTGACCTTTCCTTCCTAGAGTTTTCACAGCACAGGAAACGGCATTAAACTCTAAACAGCACCCCCCACCCACCCCCAGGGAGTGCAGGTTTAATGGGAAGATTAAGTTGATCTGGTTTTTTTTGTAACCTGTAATATTGACTGGTCCTTCTATTTTAGAAATGCTTAAAAACAGAAACAAAAATGGAAACACATAATACCTTTTGATAAAAAAAAAAAAAAAAAAGGAAAAAAGCCACGACAAAATATAGGGTTGGCTTTAGGGTCCGTTCTGCCTGTGCCTGTAGTTCATTGCTGCAGAAAAGCAGAATGGCGGCATCCCTTATTGAATTAAGGAGGAAGAATGAGGCACTTCATACAACATTAATGATTTTACTTTTTTCCAATAAGTGGTACATGCACGCGGTGCAAAATAGAAAGGGTACAAAAGAGAGTAGCGTGGAAGGCAGGCTGCCTGCTTCCTTCTCAGCCAGCCAATTCCCCTCCCCAGAGGCAAGGTCTGTTACTGATTTGGGGTGCACTCTTCTAGAGCTAGGATGAAGTCTTTTGAAACCTTGTTCTCTTTCACTTTGTCATCTGATTTCTGCTCTTTGGTGAGCAGGTGATGTTTATTCATGGCCAGGTTTCATTTCTTCTAGGCTTATTTCTGCAAACCCTTCCAGGGTCGTTAAAGAACATCTAAAATGTGGTGTGGCCCTGTAACTTTGATCTGACTGCTTAATTGCCTTTACTAATCACACCAAGATCAAGCAGATAAAAATAGCCTCCAGGGTCAGCAGGGTGAGTGAATCCCACTGATTGGGGTTTTGGAAGGCAGCGGAAGACTGAGCTCTAATAGACTCCTAGAGGCAGCCTGAAATCATTGCCTTAATTAAATAAACTAACCTTAACTATTAAAGCTATGTGAATATTTTGACACTAGGTTTTAGATTTACATAATGAGAAGCAGAAAGAAAATAGGAGTGCACTTCCTGGAAAAGATTTCAATTTTTTTCCGTACTTGCTCTGTCCTAAGCAAAAAGAAAAAACATCCCACCACCCACCCCCTATACAGGTTTTCACTTAAAAGAAGCTTCTGATTGAGGGACTAAGGCTTGTGTTTCTGAATCTTTGCTACTGCCTTTTCCTTATTTTAGAATTTTCTCCTGCTCTCTAATCCATGTCCTCTAACACCTGGCTTGAGGCTCACGCCCTGCAGAAATGCTTCCAGGATCAATCCCAGATCTTCCAGAAGTATTCTTTATCTTTTCTCTCAGTCCTTATGCAGCCAGTCTAGAATATGTTATTTTGTACTTATGGATACATTCCTTTGTAACTAATTTTTAGGTGTTTCATATGTGCATATTTCATCTTTCCAAATGATTGTGTGTTAT
This sequence comes from Tolypeutes matacus, assembly GCA_026826555.1. Lineage (NCBI taxonomy): Eukaryota > Metazoa > Chordata > Mammalia > Cingulata > Chlamyphoridae > Tolypeutes > Tolypeutes matacus. The sequence goes on from JAKSZT010000049.1 coordinate 29,941,151, forward strand.
ATGAGGTCTGAGATTATGTCTTCTATTTCTTTCCTATTTCCCCAGTCCAAGCTCATTATGTTACCTATCAAATATGTGCTTTTCCAGTAATCTTGGTATCAAGGTAAATGATGTCATCATCCACACAGCCTCCCAAGCTAGATTCCCTGAGTTATCCTTAAGTAGGCCTTCTTTTTTTTTGCCCCTATATCTAGTGAGTCACTAAATCCTGGAAGTCAAAAATATTTCTCAAGTCCAAAGATTTCCCCCATTCCCATCACTATTATCTTGGTTCAGTTTCCTGGACAATTATGATCCCTCCACTTGACCCTGTGCTTGGCTTATACTTGACATTGAGAAAAGTTTTTCAAATGGATGACTTCCTCTACCATGCTGCCCTGCAAAGAACCTCAGTAAAAGCCAAGCAGCATGAAGAGTCAGGGCCTGCGGGTGTTTTCCTTAAGCATTACCCATGTTCTGATGGTGCCACCCATCATGGATTTCCAAATCTTTTGTCTACTCTGTCACCATTTCGGCTGTCCCCAGGACATCCCACGGAAGCATTCCAGAAGCCTCACTGCCCTTCCCATGGGCTTTCAAGTTTCCAAAAAGTTCCAAATGGGTTCTAATAGTTGTCTCTTTGTGAACAGCTGAATGTGTATGTGCGTCATCCTCGGCATGTCACAGACACAAAGGGATAGGTGAGGGTGATGGAGCAGAAAGTGACAATCTCCTCCAAATCGAGGAGGGGGAATGTCTTATGAAGGTTCGTCATTCCTCAGTCTACTCTGAGCCATTCTTCAACGCTGTTTTACAGAGGGTAAGACGGGATACTGGAGACAAGGAAAAGCAGCTATGGGCCGGATCTCCCTCCCAGGAGGACACTAGATAGTTCTGAATGATCAGTCGTTAATCACCTGTTCATATGTATGGGTTATTTATAAATTGAACATCTGTACTTTGAATATTGTTAGATTATGAATACACAGGCAAATTGTTTATTTTGGTGTTTGGATGGGTTTTGGAAAAAAAAAAAAAAAACACCAAAAATCTTTAAGTTCAACAGTTGAATTCAACAAATATTTACTGAAGACTTATTCTATAACAGGGTTTGTTATAAGCTTTAAGGAAACAACTCAGACTAAGAATAATGACCGGCCTTCAAAATATTTTAAATTTAGCAGGGGAGAATAAACAATCTATTTGGTTTGGTCCCACAAAGATAGACCCTTTTCTTTTCTTACCAACATCTATTAAAGCGTGTCAAAAAAAATTTAACTAAGTGTATTTCAAAAAATAACACGACTACACCAAAAACAAAAAAACAAAAAACCCCATGAAACTGCTTTCCCTTTTTCCTTTTCTTTTTTTCCATAGCACTCTTAATCTTCTCAAATATTATATAATTTACTTATTATGTACACTATTTAGTGTCTGTCTTTTTCCTTTGAAATACAGCTCTGCCAGGGTCCGGATCTTTGCCTATTTTGTTCACTATTTGTGCCTAGAATAGTGGCTGAAACATGGTAGGTATATATACAATATTTCTATACATATAATGAATAACGGGAGCTAGTGGGGGAAATGTAGATTAGGATCATGGAGAGTATTTGATAACAATATTGAAAATATTTGGGTTTCAGCCTGCAGGCAATGAGCCTGCCGAGAGTTTTGAATGGACTGTGATATAATGAAAACAGTACGGAAGGGGATTGTTCTGGCGTCTGTCTGCAAGTCACGGGGAGGCAGAGAGGCAGATGAGGAGGCTCTAACATGCGGGGAATTTTTCAGGACTCTCACAGTTGCAAGTGGCAGAAACCCAGTTCACAGTGGATGAAGCAGTGGATATATGTTCGGGAATTTTGGTTTTGGACACACTGTGCCCAGGACTTGTTCACCTGGCAGCTGGAGAGGCTTACAGGAGAGCAAGGGGAAGTGTGCAACGTCTCTAGAGGCCTAGGCTCAGAACTGCTGCATTTGATTGGCCAAAGCAACCCAGAAGGCCAGCTCAGATTCAGGGTGTGGGAAAACAGACTCTACCTCTCAGTGGGAGTTGCCGTAAAGCCATTGCACAGGATGTGGATACAGGGCAGTGGGAAGGATTGTGGCCATTCTTGCCACCTGCTGGAGTAGGACTAGCTTGGGTCTGGGCCCTTCTTCCCATGGGCAATGTGGTCACAGCAGAACCTGCTGCTGGAGTGAAGCTTTGTCATCCGGGGTGAACTGGAAGGTCCCTCTCAACTCCCCACCGTATCCTTCTCCCAACCTCATTCAGGGAAGAAACCAGTCCAACTTCTGGACCTGGTCTGGCATCTGTTTCCATAATTAAAGCTGGCTTTACATGTAGGCAAAGGAGGCGGTTGTGGACATGGTATAATTTTTTTTTTTTTTTTTGAGGTCCACTGGGAAAGTCTTGCCTACCTCTAAAAATGTTTCTCCTCCTTTTCCAAGGGGGTTGCTGGTTCCTTAAATTCTACCACCACAAATACTTGGGACGTGGACTATGGAATCACTTACTGTTAAAGCCAGGAAGGAAATTCCTCATTAATAACGATGATTCTGAAATCAGGATGTTTAAACCATTGGTCATGTTTACCCAGCTTTTTAGTGAAATTAACTGCTTTGGATGAAGATGTTAAAAAGCAGAAACTTGGTTCCTCAAAAAGTTAAACATAGAGTTACCATATGACTCATCTATTCCACTCCTAGGTATATACCCAAAAGAATTAAAAACAGGAATTTGAACTAAATACTTGTATACAAATTTTCATAGCAACACTATTTACAACAGCCAAAAAATATAAACAAATTAAATGTTCATCAACAGATGAATGGATAAACAAAACGTGGTATATATACCATGGAGTAGTAATCATAGAAATAAAGTACTGGTACATGCTGCAACATGGACGAACCTCAAAAAATTATGCTAAGTGGAAGAAGCCAGACACGAAAGGACAAATGTTGTATGATCCCATTTATATGAAATATCCAGAAGAGGTAAATATTGGAGCTTGCCAGGAGCTGTGGGGGGAGGGGTTAGTAGGGAGTGACTGCCTAATGAGAATAGGGTTTACTTTTGGGGTAAATAAAATGTTCTGGAACTAGATGTAGAAGTTGCACAGCATCATGAATGTACTAAATGCCATTGACGTGTTAATTTTATGTGATGTGAGTTTCACTTCACTAAAAAAAAAATGGGGGGGGGGGGGAAATGCCCAACAGCAGAAACCTTAGGAAGGCAACGCATCATAGCTGTGAGTGCTGTGGCACTGGAGCTGCTTAGGAGCAGGGTAAGGTCTCTGGCCCAGAGCCCTGGCTCGGCCATGGCAGACAGTCGTGACCTCACTCACCAAGCCCGGGTTTCCCTTTCTGTAAAATGGGGTTGGAGTGCTCTATCTTGTTGGTTGTGGGGAGCAGTCATTGAATTGGGTGTGTGTAATGTCTGAGACATGGAGGTGCTTAATAAATGTAGCTGGTGTTACCGCGAGGTTCGGCCTGCCTCCATACTTTCCAATGCAATATCTTCGCCTGGAGCGCAGGCAGCAGCCTGTAGGGGAAGGCAAGGCTTTTCATAGAAAGACTAAACTGATGCGAATATTCTTGCTGTCCTGACTTTGTGATAATTAGGGTAGGTTAAACATTCGCTATATTAGAAACCATGCATGTGTCCCCTGACCTAGTTTTTCTCCCTAGGTCTGGTTTTTAGAATGCTGGTGATAAACTAAGCCTGAGTTATTACATGACCATCCTGTAATGGCAAAAGACTATAACTTTGGTTATCTTTGATCAACCTTAAGAGCTATAGCAGGGGACGGATATGGCTCTGGTGGTTGGGCATCTGTCTCCCATATGGAGGGACCTGGGTTCAATCCCTGGGACCTCCCAGTAAAAATTAAAAAAAGAAAAATATAGAAGGGGTGTGGGCCACCAGGTCCCGTGCACAGGTGAGCTGCCAGGCCCCACGAGCCACGCAGCAAGATGATGATGTAACAGGAGAGTGACACAAGGCAGAGCCAAGACGAGACACACCAAAAAACCAGGAACTAAGGTGGCACAGGCGGTAGGATGCCTCTCTCCCACATCAGAGATTCCGTGGATCGAATCCCAATGAAGACAGGAGGAGAAGGATGAGAAGAGAGTGCAGGAAATGGACACAGAGTTGCCCAGCGAATGGACAGAGAAACAGCAAAAAACGGGGCAGGGGGTGGTAAAAATGGATAAAAGTAAATAAATAAATCCTTTAAAAAAATGTATACGGGAGGAAGATATGGACTACAGTTAGTAATAAAACTTTGACAATCCCCTTTCATGATTTGTTAACAAATGTTTCACAACAATGCAGGGTGTTTGGGGGGATGATGTGTGGGAGCCCTGTATGATGTCATGCATGTTTGTTTGGTAAGTTCATGAAGTTTACTGAACACTTATAGTTTATGTCTGTGCATGTATGAATGATATACTTCAATAAATTGTTTTAAAAAAGAAAGACTAGCTGAGTTCACAGTCACAAACATTACCTGAGGGCTTGGGAAGTCTGGGCCTAGAAGGAAAACAGGCCCCATGCCCAGAACGGAAGGTCTGCTTAAACCTGTACTGATGGACTCTCTTAGCAATTCCTTCCCCAGGCAAGCTTCTGGTGCCTCATCTGTTACCCCTGCATTTGACCACAACTGCGTTTTGTGCAGTGGCCCAGCTCGGCACTCAGTGGCTGCTAGCACTACCCAGCTCTGGGCTCAAATTCTTTTGGCCAGGACCTTTTAGAGTCCATCTGGCCAAGGCCAAGGGTATATAGGAAAAGGCTGCCTAGCCTTCTGAGACCCGAAGCCCAAAGGACGAGGAACTTCAGTTGTGATCACTAGAAAAGTGGCTGAGGCAATATAACTTGTAATAGACAAAATTAAAAGAAATATGTTTAATCTAGAAAATTTGGAAAGTGTAGGAAAAAATGAGGAAGAAAAAAATGAAAATCACCTGAATTCTTATCATTCAGAGGTAACCATTATTAATATAGTGGTGTATTTCTGTCTAATCGTTGTTGTTTTTTTCCTAGGAGTGTGTATGTATATGTGTGTATTAGAAAATTGGGATTATACTGCATACACTTCTATAGTCTGCTTTTAAATTTTTCTTATATTCCAAGTATCTTTCAAATAAATGGCTGCACTATATTTCATCATACATCAGGGTATATTAGAATTTATTGACCCTTTCTCTATTTTTGGACTTTGCATTTTTCCATTGTTTTTAATATCACTAATTTTAAGAGTGATGAGACTGATTGGGGAAATAAAATCTATAGCAGGGTAGGAGGCAATTAAAAACATTTTCAGGATTCTTGTAAATAAAATTCATATTAGCTTCAAAAGATTTTTAAAATACAGTAGAAAATAAAAGGCAGAGATTGGTTAATAAGATGATTTCTTTATTTCAAAGGGAGTTTGTTATCCCCTTTGAAGGTGATTAAGAATACCTTCCAGGAAGCGGCTGTGGCTCAATCAGTGGGGCTCCCCCGTTTACCATATGGGAGGCCCTGGGTTCGGTTCCCAGGGCCTCCCGGTGAAGGCAAGCCTGCCCGCACGGCGTGGTTAGCTGACCCAGAGAGCACAAGCAGCAAAGGGGGGATAAATAAATAAATAAATAAAATCTTAAAAAAAAAAAAAAAGAATACCTTCCTTTGACAGAACTGATTTAAAGACATTTTAGCACAAAACTTTAAGAATGATCTTTGAAAGGATCTAAAGTCCCTTCTCATTTAAGATGATTTAAATATTCTCTGGGGTAATTCCCTGAATGCACATAAATTCTGAAGTTTAGCCAAATCAGGAAATTTTTTCTTTTCCACGTGATGGCATGATGTCATTTTCTGGAATTTTTCTTGTCTGGAGACTTCTATTTGGGCTTGTGTTTTGATGGGCCTCAGCAATTTTTTTTTTAATTTTAAGGAGGTACTGGGGATTGAACCCAGGGCCTTGTACTTGGGAAGCAGGTGCTCAACCACTGGGCTACACCTGCTCCCCTCAGCACTTTTTAAACAAACCAGCTGTGATATCACGAGGTGGGAGAATCTGCAGGGCAGTGGTCAGCTTGGCAGCTGGCTTTTACCCTGAAACCCTCTGGGGGCTCACAGAATACTGCATTGTTATGCACATCATGGTTTTTATCTTCATTTCAGTTATTAGATTCTGAAAGAAACACTTCTAGAGCCCTTCATTTAGGTGCTGTTTTTTTAAAATGGAGGTGGCAGCAAAGAACAGCAGTTGGATTATTCCGAAGGTCTGGCGAATGTGAATCATGCAGGGTCTGGAGGCATGGGAGGAGCCATGGGAAGCACAGGTGTTTTTAACAAGAGCTGTTCCTGAGAAGAGGGGCAGGCGCAGGGAGAGCCCCCAAGGACGGAGGTCTGAGAAGTGAAGCGAGAAGCGTGGGGGAGTGGGCTGTGGGCCCTGAGCACGTGCCTATTACCAGAATGGCTGGGCAGGGCTCTCCAGTGGGCAGCACCCAGAGGACAGCCATTTGAGACAGAGGAAGTGAACTGGGGTTCCTCACCGAATACGGAGGTCTGAGGGGGGTATGTGTAGGGTTCCTATGGCTGCTGAGCAAGTTACCACAAACTCGTGCCTTAAAAAAACAACAGAAGTTTATTCTCTCACCACTTTGGAGACTAAAATCCCAAATCAAGGCATCAGCAGGGTCACACTCTCTCTGAAGTCTCTAAGGGAGGAGACTTCTTGGCCTCTTCCAGCTCCTGGTGGTGCCGGGCCACCCTCGGCCTTCCTTGGCTTACGGCTGCGTCGTTTCCCATGTCTGCCTCTGTCTCCACGTGGCGTTCTCCCCTGTGTGTCTTCTCCTCTTCTTACAAAGCCTCCAGTTGTATTGGATTAGGGTCCACCCTCATTCAGTGTGACCTCATCTTAACTTGATTACAGCTATGACAACCCTATTTCCGAATAAGTTCATAGTCACGGGCAGCGGGGATGAGAACATATCTTTTTGGGGACACAATTCAACCCATAGCAGGGCCCTTGACCTTGTTCTTCTAAGCCTCTGTGCTTTTGTACATGGGGGTCACCATCTGAAGCGCCCTTCCCGCCCCTTCGGCAGGTGTGCCGGACGTTGGGAGGTCCTGCCAGGTCCCCCTTCAGGATGACCGGATCCCTCAGCTGCACAGACTGCTGCTCAAAGATGGCCCTCAGGGGTCAGCCGCTCTAGGGACTGCCTCAAATGAATGGAGCGCAGGGTCACCCATTCACTCCTGAGAGACGCGGGGTATGTAAAAGTAGACCTTGCTCCCTCCAACTGGGGGAAGCTCTGAAGGGCCATTCCAGCCTCAGAGCTCCTGGCAGGCTTGGCTGAAGCCTTTTCTGGGTCAGCATTGCAGCATAACTTCTCCTCCTGCCCAAACCTGCTTCTTTTCCCTCCCTTTCATAGGTGTTCTTCCCTAGGGCACTCCACAATCAATGCCCTGCATGCTGATCTCCACCTCAGCGTCTGCTTTCCAGAGAACACAACCTGCAACGCCTGCCGGTGCACACGCCACTTGGAAGACTCAGCTCAGGTGAAACCCTATTGGAGACGCTTCTTATCCCCCCTGGGCTTCTAGTATGTTGCATTGCTGACTCGTCCTGCTCCCTGTCACACTATACAATTCTTGAGGTCAAGCCCTTTGACTTGGCTCCCAGTGCATCCCAGGCACTCAGCAATCTGCCCGACATTCCCAGCATGTCCTCATGGTCCTCAATAAATGAATGAAGGTTGGGAGGACTGACAAGAAAAATGTGACTGATGCGAGGTCAGGACTCAGAAGCAGGATGGGAGGGTTAGGAAGCCTATTAGCCACATGGCATGCACAGACATTTAATGCTTTAGACGTACCCTAGGCCCCTGGAGCAACAGGGTCTCATACTCCCTGAAATCGCTCAGCTTGGAAATGAGGACCACCTGTGCCTAGAAGCTTCAGAGGTGACAATTAGGGTAAAGGGGTCCTGGTGGAAAAGAAGTAGGGAAAGTCTTTGAGCTGTGGGTTTGGAGTTGAGTCCCTCTTTGTCAGGGTAGAGGGCGCAAGGCTCGGGGAGCAGCTAGCCTGAAAGCCGCCATGGACCTCACAGTAGGCATAAAGGGATTCTAGTCTTGGTTCTGCCACTGGTTGTCTGTGTGACCTTGGACAAGGCATAAAACTTTGCTGAGTGAGGTTCCTCATTTGCTAAAAGAGGTTAATAATGCCAGCCCCACTTACTTTAGAAGAACTAATGAGATAATGACTGAGAAGGGGCTCTGCACAAACAAATAAAAAAGACTTATGACTCTTAGGGTATCTTCCAGGCTTAAGATTTAGTACCTGAGACAATAGCTCTGAGTGCAACATACAAAAATTGGGTTAAAGAAACTAGATTTAATTCAGTAAGCTTGGCGACACCCCCAGCTATGTGAACTTATTCCTGCTTATTCTGTTATAACTATTTTGGAAATTTCTATTCACTTGTACTTGTCCTAGCATGGAAAAATGGCCTCTTGGTTCCAAGTTCTTTCCTAGTTTCTGTCTTTGCCAAGTGCAGGTGGCTCCTGGGTATTGCGGAGATCCCAACAGACAAGTAGCAGCTGGCAGCGTTTTATCACCTAGAAGCACAGGCAGAACAGACAGGAGAGTGTATGTCTGCCAGGACCTATCAGACGTCTTTGTTGCCAGAACCAAAGACTCCAAGAGTTTTCAACTAAATGGGCAGAGCTATACTCCATAAGAGAGATGAGAACATCTATTTGGCACCAAATAGAAAAAAAACTATTTTTGGATTACTGAAGTTGCCAATCATACAATTATGGCTTTTTAAAAATAGGAGTTGCTAGGTCCCCTGAATTTGAATCTTACTAAAATTAACCTTATCAGACAACAGAATGCCTTGTTCTGATTAATCTAATCTTCTGATCTCCTAAAGGCCATTACGAAACATTTTGTGGCTTCTCTTGTTGAGAACCTTCGCAGAACTGGATTCTACCCTCCTAGTACCCTACCAGAGAGTCCAAGGAGTATTCTCTGTGATGAGATGGAATATTTCTTCAATAATTGAGAATACTGCTGTATTAGTTTACTAGGGCTTCTGTAACAAATGACCACAAACTTGATATCATAAAACAACAGAAATGTGTTCTCTCACGGTTTTGAAAGCCAGAAGTCTGAAGTCAAGGTGTTGGCAGGGTTGGTTCCTTCTGGAGACTGTCAGGGCGACTGTTCCAAGCCTCCCTCCCAGTTTCTGGTGGTTGTCGGCAAGCCTTGGCCTTCCTTGGCATCACTCCCATCTCTGCATCCGTCTTCACAGGGCCTTCTTATAAGGACACTAGTCATTGGAGGTAGCACCCACCTAAATCCAGGACTACTTCGCTCAGGATCCTTAGTTATATCTATAAAGACCCTATTTCCAATAAGACCGTATCACTAGGTACAGGGGTTAGGACTTGGACGTATCCTTTGGGAGGACATGATTCAACTTCTTGAGCATCAAATCTTTTGGTAGAATAAGTGGGGATGAATTTATTTTTTGATTCACTAAACGTATATGCCCCAGGCTTGTGCTATATGTGGGGATTCATAGAGAAAAATACCTCATTAATAAACTTTCTAAGGGAGAAGCAATCACTCTGCTTCATTTATCCCTGAGTCTATGTGTCATGGTTAGAAGGATATACATTGTATGCCAGTGTACCCAGAATGAGAGGAGTCCCTCCGACTGCCGGAATTTGTGCTGACTCCTAAAAATTAAAAAAAAAAAAAAAAAAAGTAAGTAAAAAGAGGATTTGAGGGAGGCGGATGTGGCTCAACTGGTTGGGCGTCCGTCTCCCATATGGAGGGACCTGGGTTCGATCCCCGGGACCTCCTGGTAAATTTAAAAAAAAAAAAAAAAAAAAGGGATTTGAGTTCAAGTTGATTAACATTTATTAAGCACCTACTATGTACATTGAGTTAAATGATTCCTTTATCTTACAGGACTAAATCTAACAGGGGAACAGGCATTCAAACAAAATTAAAATGTGGTATGTTAAGTTACAAGGTGCTATTGTGTTTTATTTAATGGCACCATACTTTTTAAAATAATATTTTATGCGTGGAACACATAAAAAAACTAAGGATGCCTGCTGAATGGAAAAGTGTGGCTTTTTTGTGCCTAAAAGAAGATTAGAATACATCAAAATTTTTAAAATTAAAGCTCATTTTGAAATTTCAACTAGAGTAGAAACTTTCTTCACTGATGATTGGTTAATTGAAAAAATTGTGAAAGCTAGGTATGATTTTAAAAAGATATGTAAATACTTTGACTAAATTTCAAATTTTAAAACATACATTTTCACCCTTTTAAATAAATAACGTAGGGCTATGCATAACCTTTTCTTGGTGTGTAGGTTCGCTGACGTAGTTCTCTGCTCTTTCTGCTGTAAACGACACCGTGACTATGGTCTAGAATTTTCAGTTTGAATTCCAAGGTGGAATGCCAGTCTTGACAGGAACCAGAATAACCATTAAATCCTAGTGGTGATGAGAAGTCTTGACTGGTATGGGGCACAAGGGAGCCTTCTGGGTGCCGGAAATGCACTTTGCCTCGGGGAATGTGGAGGCTACAGGGATGGGAAGTGCGATTAAGTACTTGTGTTACGCCTCAACCAGAAATGTCAATAAAATAAAGCAGATTGAGAATCAAAGGCACAAAGTAATCTGAGGGTGGACTCCTAAATTTGTATGCTGTTTTTTTTTTTTCATTCTTTTACAGTTGCCTTACCCACATCTAATATGATAGCAATTTTTTTAGCCACTCTTTATTGGATTTTTTCAAAGTCATTTAATTTGTTTTCATAGAAGTGATAACTTCCTTTTTGCATTCCTATTTCATCAGCTGCTGTATTACTTAATTAAATTACCAATTATAATAAATTTTGGGGACAAACACAACCAGTTCTTGGGAAGCATACATCTGACTCTGTGGGAACAGAGCAAATAATCAACCCCAACTTCTCATTTTTGTAAATCTGGATATTTATTTGAACTTTTTAATTGAGAAAAAAGATTTTGTGGGAGGACAAGAGCTTGTCACTCCTTCACCATTTATGATGTTCTTTTTCATGAACCTTTATCATCTGTGTGTAGATCCAGAATATAGAAACTCTCAGATCTAATCCTGGCTTTTCCATTAAATCAAGATATGGCCTCTACTGAGTCACTTTGTTTATTCACCTGTAAAATGGGAACATGAGCCCTGCTCTACCACAAATAATTATAATGAGTATTTGATAATAATACTGACCTCACCAGGCAGTGGCCGGGCCCCAAGGCATTGGCCTGGAGAACTCACATAGGCCTTTTGGGCTCCTCAGCAGTGGAGAGGTCACAGGCACCTCCATCTAGCCATCTGGGAGGATGGGAGTGTCAAGGCAGAAAAGAATGCTTCATGTTATTTCATTGCTTCCTACTGTGGCCTTAGTGATTTGGCCTTTTCCAGGAATTGAGTTTCAAGTTCAACTCTGTGGCAAATCAAAAATGAGAAAGACAAGAAGGAATAAAGTAGACAGCAAAACAAACCAAAGTGCTAATTGGTGCCCCTTTGAACTTTAGGTGTGATTGTTTACTTTCCAAAGGATTCTCCACAAGGCCGGGTCCCAAAGAGTTTTTCTGACATATTCAGTAATGTTTTGATTAAAACAAACAAAACCCAAAAACTATGGATAGGAACACAGTTCTTGTCTAATGTATGGGCCATCTTAAAGGGGGGGGGGGGGGGGCGCGATTGTCCATGTTACTGCATACATCAATATACGGAGAAGACGTGGTAGAATAAAAACGTCCAGGACACAGTTTGGTTTTGAGGGAAACGTGAGTTTTTGGCCTCCTGTATATCAACGTTGGAATTCTGTTCCACCAAGTTGTGAGAACTTGGCCTGCCCCTTTTTCCTGTTTTATAGTTAAAGATGCCTGACCTTTCAAGGCTAATTACAGAACCTGGAAGGATTGCTGTGAAGATAAAACTAGGTAACAGTAGTAAAAGGGTGGGCTCAGAGGTATTGCTTAGCAAATGTTAGCATTCCTTCCCCTTCCCACGTGGTTTTCTCTCCTGCAGCAAAGCAGAGTGTAGGAGTGTCATGGGAACTGGGACTAGACATTTAGCAGAAATCAAAAGTGTCAAGGAGCCCTAGTGACAAATGAAGATCGCCCCTTTGGACTTTAGGTGTGATTGTAAGAGAGTCTGATTCAGAAGGTCTGTGGTGGGGCCTGGAAACCCACATCTTTTGCAAGCTCCCGAGGTGATTCTGATGCAGGCGGTCCTTCAAGAAACAGTTGCAGGGCCACTGAGAATGGCCACTGGTCAGCTCTGATCTGGGAACCTGGGGGGAGGGGGGTGTCACATATTCTGACCCTGCCATCCATTGGTAAGACAATGCACTTAAGCCCTGTGCCTCAGTTTCCTCCCCTACCACCCACCTTACTGGGTCAAATGAGATGTGTTTGTAGTTTACAAAAGTGCACAGCATTAGAAAAGGCACAGGATTGGTAGGACTGCTCAGTCCTTAGTCAGGTTGGGACTTTTCTCTCCTTGGAGCCTGCTGTTTTTGATCTGGGCAGTTCTGTTTCATCTAAGACCCCAAGATAGTGGGCCTGTCTTTGGCCTAAGAACGTGTTCAGTCATCTAAGCCCCTGAGGAGGTGATTGTGCCCTTCTTCATTGTGCCTGTAAAGTAGCAATTATTACTGGAGTTATCAGTCTAAGGCTGGAACTGTGGACCAGAAAACTCCCAAAATAGAGACAATGGAAGGGTTGGAAACCACAGAAAAGCACTGAATTAATAGGCCTGGCTGTCATTCCTGATGTGGAGTGAAACATTTCAAGCGTCTGAGGTGACCATGTCACCAGAAAGCTAATTAGCCTGAAGCAGAGGGTACCGATTCACATTTCTGTACCAGTCCTTATTGGCAGTTGGTATTGTTAGTCTTCAATGAGTTGACTTAAGGGCTCTTTGGTGTAATTGCTCATTAAAGTGCTCTTTGAATAAGCAAATGTTTTTCAAAACAAGGTTTTCTCATTTGGCCCCACAGTTTCCTGAGGAAGGAAAACAGACCTGGGTAAGTGACAACTGAGGAGAAAAGGAGGGGGCATAGACCCAAACTATGGTGGTAATTGCCAAGGGTTATATAATGTTTACCTGCGGATGGCAGACAAAGCTGTGGCTGGGTTGCTGTTTGACAGAAAGTGCAGATGTGGGAAGAATTCCATCACCTTCCACTGCTTCTCCAATTCATTCCTAATCAATTGGTTCCTAGGTGGAAATGCGCCGATAGCCCTCAGCCAGGATCATCTCTTCTTGGCTCGGTTTTTCATTTTTACCCCTCCTTTTACTTTTTTCTTTAATATTAGTAGCTATGACCAATCAGGCAGGTTTCATCTCTCCCTCTCCTCAACACACACATACATACACACACGGAGTTTCCCTTATTACTTTTCTTAGTTTGGGATGCTCATAATTTCATAAATTCATGTAGGGATGGAAAACAGATTCTTCCCTCCAGGAGGAATAAGGACTGGGCTGGAGGTAGCCCCAGGGCTGGGTGAGGGCTTCCTGCAGGAGCTGAGCTCAGCAGGGAGAGGGGACTGGGATGGGCCTGCCGAGGCAGGGCAGTTGTGTGTTCCCACAAGCCGGGCCTGGAGTGGCTCTGCAGCTGTGATGTGAGATAAGGCCAGCGAGGGCCTGGCCCACGTTGCTCATGGGTTGGGAATTTCTCCTGTGGGAGTTAAAGTGCTGTGGAGAGGTTTAAAGCTGGGCATCCCCTCGGGAGTTCCCCATACTCTCAAGATCCCTTGCCTCCAGGCCTTTGAACTTAAACTTTCCTTTGCCAGAGCCCCTGACCCTAGGCCCCAGACTTCCTGAGGCTCTTTTAGCCCCACCCCAATCGTTAACAAGCCACCCCCACACCCCTGGATATCACTTAAATTCTAATCCCTGCCTGCTCCCTGGAGTCGGGTCCCTGCCCCTCTCTTCATCGTCCTGCCTTGCCTTGCCCTTCCATGCTGACTTTCCCTGAGACCCCCGCAAGCTCCTTGAGCTCCTGCATAGACCACTGAATCCCCTGTGACTCGTGTGGAGGAGGCACTCAAGAAATGGACGGAGGAGGGATCTGTTTTAGGAAGGTTGTTTGGGGCACATGAGGGAGGAGGCTGGCCCTGACCAGTGCAGGAGCCAGGAGGCCAGTCGGGGGGCTGGGCCAGCCATTCAGGCGCTTATAAACTGAGATCAGAGGCGGCTTGAGGAGGGGTCCTGGGCTGCCCAGCTGTGCCACTTGGTGTAAGAGCCCAAGTGAAACCCTTCCTTCCCTGTTGAGTTGAGGAGGGGGGAATGAACGAGAAAGGCAGGCTGTCTAAGAGAACATTTACACTGAAGAGCTGAGTGGAGGTGGTGAGATGTAAACATCAGCTAAGAAGAGTGGTGGGAATTTGGGGGCTATTTGATTGGATTTGATTATGAAAGTCATATGATTGTTTCGATAAAATAATCTTTTCTAAAAGTGTTATAATTCACGCTTGGCATATTCATTCTTACTTCTCCCAGATGGCGTGGAGACAAAACAAAAAAACCCAAAAATACGTGTGATTTCCAACAACCACTACTCTTTTTTTCCCCCCGGCTTTGAAACAGCAGCAGCAGCAGCCTCCAAGTGGCATTTATTTTGGCTTTAGCAGGGCAGATAACTGGGGTGAGTTTACCATGTAGTAACTCCTTTGTGGGTGTGGGTTGAGGAGAAAGTACCATTTCTCCCCCCAAGCTTTCTTTGTTGTTTCAGTTTGGCCTCCTTTGCCTGGGGAAGCAGGGTGGTAACCCCTCAGGTCCTAGAACAGAGCAAGCCTGCCCCCAGCTTCCTGGCCCACTTTTCCTTGGGCTCAAAGCCCAAACTTGATTTTGGCAGCAATCAGGCTTGCAAAGCTATTGTATTAATTTACAACGTGGAAGGCCACAAATGTTCATGACATTCTGTCCAGATGACTATTTTCTCTGTAGGGCAGGCTCACAGGAAGCCAAATGACCTGCATGTTTTGTTTTCATGAGAAGGAAATTGTCCAAATGAGGCTTCAGTCCAACCCAGGCAAGTCCCATTTCATCTTCAGGGTTGAACTCAGTGGTGACCTCAAGAAGCCCTCCTGACTCACCCCTGCTGGGCCAAGCAGTTCTCTCCTACAGCTTGCCGCTCTCTCTGCAGGATAATCAGCCCCTTTCTTGCCTGTCTCCTTCCTCTAGTCTGTACCTCCCAAGAATAGCTAATTTGTCTTACTTTTCTTTATGTTCTAAGCACCTGACACAATGTCAGCTCGGGAGCTGGGCAGCAAATGAATGAATGAATGTTTCTCTGAGGGTGAGGATTGTGTAGTCTTCACACCAGCCTGTGATAAGTATTGTCACATGATAGGATCAGAGATTATAAGGTGACCCTCAGAGCAGTGACAAGTGCCAGGTAAGAAGCAGGGTGTGTGTCACCCAGGCTGCCCCAAACAAAATCTGGAAGAGTAGCCAGATAAAAATAAAGACTGATGAGCCCTGACACTCTCTCTCTCTCTCTCTGTCAATATTGCCGTTTTTTTCCTGGCCATAGGCCTGAAACCCCAGCGTCATCTTTGGATATTTAGAGAAACCAAAGGGAGAAGTCATTTCCAAATGCTGTCCCTTCTGCTATCAGTTCCCTTCTCTCATTCCCTCTAAAATGCCCCCTTAGTTCATCTCTCGCCTGCACTCTGGCAGTGTCTTCCTAACTTGTGTACCTAGCTTTAATCTTTACCCCTTCAGATGTTTTCTATTGCTTCCAGAATTATCTTTTTAAAGCAGAGATTTGATCATGGCATGTCCCTGTTTAAATGTCTTAGAGCCAAATGGGAGGAAGGATTCAGACCGATTATCTATGTCTCATGTCTTTGTCAGCATTAATTAGCAGACCTAGCTTCCTCCTTATTTCCAGCTGCCTGCCTGGGAGCAGTTACTTCAAATCTTAAGCAGTTATCATATACCTCTGAGTACCCTAAAGTCATTATCTGGAGCAGAACCCCAACTATTCTCAGAAGCTTTTTTTTTGCAGATATAATTTTTAAAATTTATTTATTTATTTATTTATATGTTCTTAACGTGGTGCTTGGGGTAGTCGCTCCCAACCATTAGGCGCAGACCTGGGAGACGTAGGCATGTCCTGTTGCCGAGCAGCTTCTCACTCACGCTGGCCCTGATCGTAGGCAAACACACTGCCTCACCTCTCACCAACTGAGGTTCACACAGTTTAGGAAAAGCCAGCCTAGGTTGAGAGGGAGGTCAGTGTGTAACGGGATTTTGTCTAGGTTCTTGACTAAGCTACAAGAAATGAATTTCAAAAGCATATCGGGTTAGTTAGGCCAGTAATTTATTAAGGTAGGGAGGGAAGAGAAATGGGAGAAAATAACAGATCATGGGTCACAGGTAGAGAGGAAGGGGCTGAAGAGTGATAGAGAGGGCTGATTTATAGACTGCAATTCCCCATTATAGATTATAAATGCCCAGGTTTTACTTGCGTGTTGATCCAGGCCAGGGCGAAGAAGGCCAGAATGGGGCACGAAAAGGCACCGGGACAGGGCGAAGGCAAGAGAGAGCAAAAGTCCTTTGCGTTTGCTTTTTAAACCATTAATTATTCCACCCCTTTGCTAATGACACGGGAGGAGTCCCAGCTGTTTGCTGTTTTGACTGATTACCCCACCCATCAATCCCCAAGGAGGGCCCAGTGATAAGGCCCCTGGAGAATATCTGGGGCTTCTCCTGGCTTCCGGAGGAAATCTCATTCTGAATGGGATTCCTCACGAAGGTCTTCCAGCAGCCATCTTGGGGGTATCGATGCCCACGTGGACTTCTTGTCAGGTTCCAGATCTGTCTATTGATTCCCTATTTTACTAGCCTGCTTCAAGTAGTCACTGCAGCATCCATGGCCCAACTTCCCAGGAGGTAGCTTCTATTTTGCTGGGTCCAAAGGAATACAACTTTCAAGATGGGGTTTGCTAATGACATGACAGAGCAGAGTTGACAGTGATATCTGTATTCAACACTAAGAAATCAGATGCATTCAGAAGCTGGAGAAATGACCCAATCCTGTACAAGGCTGAAAGTTCTGAGTGCTGGGGTGCATGTGGGGCTCCACCACATACCTTACACTAAGCCAGCAGCCCATCCTCCAGCCACCGTGAGCTTGATTGCTGGCAGCTCAGAGCTGCCTCCACCTCCGGTTACCTGCCTCCCACCCCCCTTACTTAGAACCAAAACCTGACTAACAAGGGGCACAAAGGCTAGCCTCTCTGCCTCCAGAGAGGCACGATTTGTGCTCCAGGGCTTCCTGTTAGATCAGGTGGAAGCAACTTCAGTGGAGAGCATATGCTTGGGCGTCCTTCTCCCTCATCCCTCTCCCCTTCCTCCCCTTCTTCTGAGAACACGTCCTGAATAAATCACATGCCCTCACACCCCGCCTAAGACACAGCCTCATAAATTATTCTACCTACTTCCATGTTTTAAAACGTCAAGAGAATTAGCTCACGTTTATTCTTCAACATTAGAACTCAGACCACCCAGGGACAAACACTTCAGCAGAACTTCAGTTAGTTGGAGTTCACCTAACTAACTGCAGTTTAGGTGACCTCTCCTGAGCTAACCCTCTCCTTTTCTAGAGGCCATCAGACTGGCTCCTCTGGCTTTCTCTGAATCTTCCTCTTTGATGGTTGGGGATGTTGTTGAGGGCCAGAGGCCTAGGAGGCATCAGAATTAGAGGTGGCTAGGTGGGGATCCTTGCTGAGAAATCGGTCCCAGGGTTGGGTCCTGGGGGGCTTAGCTTGATGGGGTGAAGCCCTTGCTGAGAGCTGGAGAGTCAGCCAAAGCAGGGTCTACCAGGGAATACAAATCTGCATATCAAGAGAACGAACTTGATAAATAAAATCTAGCAGGCCCAACTTGGAGCTACCACATCAGCAAAACCAAAACCTAAGCTAGTTTCCATTTCCTGTAAATGCCTGGCTTGCCCAGAAAACCAGATTTAAATACAGGGAATCAAAGCCAGCTAATTTCCTCCTTCTTACACCAGCCAACTTCCTTGTTCCTAAGCAACCAACTGCTCCCCACACTGTAAGACCCTTCCCCCCTAAGTAAAATGGAAACATTGTCAGCCAGTCAGAACATTTCCTCATCTGCGTCCACATTCACCATGTATTAAGCTTCTTCTTTCCACCCCTTAGGTGCAGCTTCCTTCTACTTTCTGAATGGGATGCTGCCCAATTCATGGATTGCTTAGTAAAGCTGTGAGATCCTAAATTGCATGAAAAGTTTTCTTTTTTCAAACCCACAGCTATTATGCCCAGTGATCAAAAGCAGGGATAAAAGAAGAGCCGGGAGCAGAGGTAGCTCAAGTGGTTGATCATCATCAGAAGAGCAGAACCCTGTGAAGAATGAGTCCAGACGTGAGGGAAGGCGACCTCGTGAAATGGTAGCACCTTTGCCATGGGCCTGGTGAGCGTTTATTGATGGTGCATGTGGGCCAAAGAACCCTTGATGAGGGCATGAGGCCAAGCCCAACTCTCCAGACTTGTCTCCACCCCGGTCATGCTCCCTTGGCTCCATTTCCATGTCTTGGCTGCCCTGCTTTTCTGCAGGTTTTTGTTTATTGTTTGATGAATGAATACTGGTCTCCTTGAATTCCCTATGTCTTCCTAAAGCCATGGTGTGGAAATGCTGCTCTCTACACTGATACCTGTCCATAGCAAAAACTTCACTGGTGTTTGGAAAAATGGGAAACAAATAGATTATAGTGATTTTTTTTTTTTTTTTAAATAAAGAGTTTCTTGATTTGGGTTTTAATTGGTTTTTCTCATGATTAAATTCTGGTGCACATTTTTGAAAAGAACAGTTAGAAGTGGTGTTGTGCCCTTCTTTTTAAAAAATTTTTCACTTTTTATTAAAATAACAAATACATAGCTCAAAGTTTCACATTTTATCCCCATTTAAGTGCACAATTCAGTAGTATTAATTACATTTGCAATATTGTGCTACAATCACCAATATCCATTACTCCTACTTCTTTATCACCTCAAGCAAAAACTCTTCACCCATTAAGCTCTATCTCCCTTTTTTTTTCTTTTAAAGATACTTAGATTACATAAATGTTACATAAAAAACATAGGAGATTCCCATATGTCCCACTCCCTACCCCTTCCACATTTTCCCACATTAACAACATCCTTCTTTAGTGTGATACATTCATTACAATTGATTAACACATTTTGGAGCATTGCCACTAAGCATGGATTTTAGTTCATATTGTAGCTTACACTCTCTCCTGCACAATTTTGTAAGTTATGACAAGATATATAATGGACTGTATCTGTCGTTGCAAAGTCATTCAAGGCAAATCCCAAGTCCCGAGAATGCCCCCATATTGTACCTGTTTTCCCCTCACCCTCCCCTCAGAACCTCCAGTGGCCACTGCCTCAACATAAATGATATAATTTCTTCCATTGTTGAAATCACAATAAGTCTATAATAGAATACCAGTAAGTCTACTCTAGTCCATAGTTCATCCCCCAATCCTGAGGATTCTCGGATGGTGATGCCCACTCCACCTCTAATTGAGAGGGGTTTAGATCCCGTTGGGTAGATGGATGGGACTATCTTGCTTGCAGTTGCAGACTCTCTCTGTTCCTTGGGACAGTCTTTATCCATCATCATCTCCTTGTTAGTTGTACTGGGTGAGTCCAATGAACTGTAGAGTAGGTGTTGCAACTCTGTTGAGATTCAGAGCCCAGCTGGCACGTGGACAGCCCAAAGATTTAAGTCTCTTGGATGTAGACCTATCAACTCTAGTACTAATTATAGGTTCAAATAGAAGGAGCAGAAGAGCCACCTGTAGGGAAACCACAACTGAATCCAACTCTATCACACTGGGGAGCATAAATTCCGAAGTAGGGCCCACTGGCGTAGCACCAAACTCCTGAGCTGTCTGCCCTGCCTATAATGTCTGGATGTCTCCAGAGCCCTCAGAGGCTCTGCTATTTGAGGTAATATTTACTTTGGCAGTCAATGAGATCCTGCTGAGACATGCATAAGCATAACCTCTGGAATGACCTCCCAACTTACTTTGAAGTCTCTTAGCCATATAAACTCATTTGTCTTTACCTTTCCCCCTTTTGGTCAAGGTCTTTTTCTAGTCGCTTTGCTAGTTGGTTCTTGGTAAACCCTCCATGCCAGGGAGACTCATCCCTGGGAGTCATGTCCCACATGGGGTGGGGATGGGGGGGTGGGAGGATGGTAATGCATTTATATGCTGAGTTTAGCTTAGAGAGAGGCCACACTTGAGCAACAAGGAAGCTCTCTATAATGATTTTTAAAATACATTTTGTATTTGAAAACAACAACAAACTTACAGAAAAGTGGCTACAATATAAATGTACAGCTAATGAGTGATTTTAAAGTGAACACCCAGGTAATCACTACCTGGTCACTAGAACTCTGACATACTCCAGGAGCTCATACTGGCCCATCTCAGACATAACCATAGGCTCTCCGCAAGAGATTACCATTTGGACTTTTGTGATAAACAAAATACTTTGCTTTTCATAATGGTTTCCCTACTATGCATGCATTCCCAAACAATATAGTATAGTTGTCCTTTGACCATTATATAGATGGATCCCAATTCCATGTACCGTTTTGCACCTTGTTTCTTCTGTTCAACATTATGGTAGTGGGGTTTATCAATGCTGTTGTATGTAGCTAAGGTCAGTTCATGGTCTTGCTATAGAGTGTTTCATCTGAATCAACTACTGTTTGTGTATCTGGTTTACTCTTGATGGGCATTTGGGTTGTTTCCAGTTTTTCTCTTATTAGCAGTGCTGCTTATGAACATATTTGCACGTTCCTTGATGTGTCATACGTGAGAGACTCTCTAGGGCAGAGCTTCTCAATAGCAGCACTTTTGACATTTTGTGTGGAGAGCTGTGCTGTGCCTAGCATCCTACTCTACAGGTTGATGGGAAAAAAAGAATAAAAGAATTGATCCAGAATTAGGGCCTGAAATAAGACATACCCTGGGCAGTTACACTGCCATAAGCATGGCAGTAACACTCCCAAGTTGTGGTAATCAGATATCTCTCCAGGCATTGTTAAATTTCCGGGGGGCAGGGGGCAAAAATCTCCCCAAGTTGAGAGTCACTGCTCTGGGGTGTATACTTACGAATAAGATTGCTGGATCATAGGAGATGTGCATCATTAGATTTCCTGGAAAATACCAAACTGGTTGTTTGTAACAATCCATAAAGTTTTAAATGTTTTAAAATTTTCATCTCTGAGACGGTCTAATTTTTGGTATTAAATGTCCTTTATTTAATCCAGCAGTGGTGACAGGCTATAGTGGTTGCTTTGTCCATACTTGGCAAAAGAAAAAGTTGTCCACCGACATTGGTCCCCAAATGTGTTCTGGAATATTCCTGGTACATACACTCCCAGAGGCTGTGAACCCCAGGTCTGAGGTATCTGGCCCAGAATCCCCTCGGCCTCCTTTAGCGCCTCCTCTTGGGCCTGTGAACTACTGCATGTTCCTGCAACATGGCTGCTGTTCCTGGAGTCCTGGGCAGGCCCTCAGGGACATGCTGCCTCACAGAGGTCTATCTCTGAAGCAAATTTGGCCTCCAAGGTTTCTGGGGAATCGGTGCTGGAGGTTTTGTAGCTTTGAGGAACCCCTGGGCTCACTTTGCTTTGTCTCTCTTCTTTAGTTCATCGGTGGAGACCATCTGGAATTCACTTTTTGTGGTGTCTCTTCTAATAGCTTTCAGTGGTGGGAATGGCATGGGCTCTGGGCCTGCCCTCAAAGGGGCAAGATGGACTTGGCATTCAGGCTTTGTAACACCAAGCCCCCTCCTCTCCTTGCCTAGTTAGGAAAAGCTCCTCGAGGTTGTCCCAGCCTCCCTGGAAGGGGAGCAGTGCGAGATCAAATGGGATGTCAGCCTCTTGGTTTCCAAGAGAGTCATTAGCTTTTGTGTGTCCCTGCTGGCCCTCGGATGGAAGTGTTACCAGATTTAATCTAGGTTCTTGACTTATGCTGCAGAAATGGACTTCAGAGCACGTCAGGTGAGTGAGGCCAACAATTTATTAAGGTAGGGAGAGAAGAGAAATGGGAGAAACTAGCAGATCACGGGTCCCCGGTAGAGGGTAAGGGGCTGAAGAGTGATAGAGAGGGCTGATTTATAGACTGCAATTTCCCGTTATAGATTATAAATGCCCAGGTTTTACTTGCGTGTTGGTCCGTGCAGGTGGGATATGGTGAGAGCAGGGTGTAGAAGTCACGAGGGACCCAAGCACAGCAACAGGGCATGGAAGCCGCTGGGAGCAGGAGCAGGGGGTCAGGAGGGCAACAAGGGTCAGGAACAGGAGCAGAAGGGGCAAGTTGACCCTTGTGCCTGCTTTTTAAACTGTTAATTATTCCACCCCTTTGCTAATGGCATGGGGAGGAGTCCCAGGTGTTTGCTGTTTTGATTGATTACCCCCACCCATCAATCCCCCAGGTGGGGCCAATGATAATGTCCTGGGAGAATTATCTGGAGCTTCTCCTGCTTCTGGGAGAAATCTCAGGAGGATCTTCCAGCAGCCATCTTGGGGCATTGATGTCCACATGGTCCTTTCTGCCAGGTTCCAGATCAATCGATTCGTTCCCTATATGAAGCCTGCTTCAGAAGGAATGGGCAGAGGTGAGTAGTGACAACTGAGGGAAGGAACGTTTTTTTCCTTGCTCTTCTGTTTGCTCATGATTACTTATAATTAAAACCTGTGGAGACTCTTTAAAAAGCTGTGCGTTTGCATCAGAGAGCAGAGGATAGGAGAGGAACTGTGCTCGAGTGTTTTGTTCCAGCGCTGGCTAGAGAGCTAGAAAGAGAAACAGGATGGTCTGTCTCTGGGTTGATGGGAAAAAAAGAATAAAGGAAATGATCCAGAATTAGGGCTTGAAATAAGACATACCCTGGGCAGTTACAGTGCCACAAGCGAAATCTTTCTAGATGCTAATCTGATTTTGTTACTCCCCTGCTTTTTAAAAGCCTCTCTAGTACTCCAGAGAGACTAAGGTTTACTTTTCCAGGGGCAGTCCTTCCCCCTCCAACCTCCTTTAAGCCCCTTGTAACACTAAAACCCTAGTTAGGACCCACCCCTTAGAACCCAAGCATGTCTCCCCCCGTTTGTCAACCTCCACCTTCTCCCCTCCACCGTCTTCTGCCCCTCCTGTCCCTCCCCATCCTTATCCCCTCTGGCAGCTCCACCCTGCAAATCTCCCTCAGGCCACAGAGCCCCAGCCAGTGCCTTTGACCATGACCAGGGCACTTCCTCCGTAGTAGCTGGGCAGTGCCTGGTGTCCTGAGTCATGTGTCTGATACTCATGCCTGGTGGGCAGTGCAGTGCTGAGACATACGTGTTCTTCTCAGGCACCCTGCTCTACATAGGTATTGGTGGACTCTGTACCCACAGTGTTGTTTCTATGATGAAATGATTTACAAATGAACATTAGGAATGCAACTTGCAGATAAATTGAGGCCTTCCAATATAACAAAATAGTAACACAAAGCACAATAGAACCCTCTTTAAAACGTACAGGTTCTCAAGGGGCAGTATAGTTATAACAATAACAAATGACAGTTGACACATGATAATAATAGCTAACTTTCATCTATGTGCTAAGCACCTGGATTTAATCCTCACAATAATCCTCTGAAGTAGGTACAATTACTATCTCCAGGGTTGTTCTGAGGAAGCCTCATCTTTAGTCCAAATTCACACAACTAGTATATGATGAAAGTCGGATTGGAAACCAGACTCATTTGATTAGCAGTAACTCTCACTGGTCTGGCAAAGCAGAGAAATGTTTAGTAGCCAGCTTGGTTACTGAGCAAACCGGGTAACAGAGCATTTAGCTTTGTCCCTTTTCTCTCCCTCTTTGCCACTGACCATAAGAAATACTCTCTAAAGTGAGTGTTCTTATCTTCTTCCTACCTGAGGTATCATTTTCCATATTTATGACCTCTACCCTGTACACCTCACCTCTTCTCTTGAACAAGTTTGATAATGTTTAAGACACCATACTTTAAATATTCGAGTGTTATGTCTCATATACTTTCTTTTTTTTTTTTTAAGCTGTTGAAAAGGTCTTTATTTTAAAATTATGAACTGAAACATATATTAGATTGAAAGAAAATTTAATTTTAAAAGGGGGTGTAGGTAAATCGTTAATTCAGGGGAGATCCTTTTCCATGATTTTACGATTATTTACTGAATATTTAGAAGGTTCCAGATTTTGTTTTAAAGAAACCATTCCTGATTTCTGGACACCATTTGGCCGTTCTCAAGTGTAGAGGATTGTGATGCAAGTATCCAAGTATTTATGCCAGCTTTTATGACATATTGTACTTTTTTAGCAATTATTGGAAATAAAATCAAACTCATACTTACAAAGAAACAGAATCCACATATACACAAATGAAAATCCAGGAACTCAGAGTACAAATAGCTCCCAGCCTCCAAATTTCTCCTATTTCTCTATTTCTTGTGAAGGAACTTGTCAAAAGCCAGAAGTGAAAATGGGAATTGTAGTGTCCGGAAGGTGACAAAGAGGAGACTCAAATGTTTACAAGATATCATGTGGGAGAAGAATCCTTCATAAAAGCCAAGAACCTAATCCATCAAGCAAAGAGCACCACCCTCCATTCTATGCACACGTGATTTTAGCCTCAAACAATGAAGAAACAAAAAAGGAAGACCACTTTAGAGATATAGGTAATTCTAAATCTTCATATAGTCTGTCACCACCCTCTTTCTCTTAATACATATTTTTAGTGACGCATATCAATCATACATGAACATACATAATCTTGGAATCAAGAGAAGAAATCACCACCTTAGAAAATAAAGGGGCATGACACCTTACAATGTTCCCATCTACAACAGAAACTTGGACTGTGATTCCTTTTCAAAAATTGGTCAGAGCTATTCTGAAACAAGACTAATAACTATTACCCGTGGCTCAACATAGATGTACAATTCCTGACATCCCCACGATTTTTTTTTTAACTTTATTTTGTACATTTAATAATTGAAAACATAAGCAATTAAAAACTAAAAAGTAAACACAGATGAATAAATTCATCTCATATACTTTCTATGTCTCACTAAACACTTTTGAGATCACTGTAGACTCCAGTTAAATCCGAATCAGAGAGGGGATAAAATACAAAGAGCTAGTTACAAAGGTGATAGAGGAACTGAGAAGTCAAAAGGAGATGTTAAATCATTTCCAGAGATTAGCGACAGCAGGAAGCTGCTACCACTTCTAAGGCTGAAGGGACAAGGGCGAAGGTGGCTTTAAAAGAACCCAGAAGTCAAGTCAATTGATGGGAGGTAGCACCAGGGCAGGGACCACCCCACGGAGCTCGGACAATAAAATAGAAAGAAGAAAGAAATGCTTTAGGTGATCTGTGTGCTCCCAAGAGAAAAAGGACAAAGGTTGCAATCTTTTCTAACATGGTGTTCTTTCAGAAAAAAAAGTAATTAATGCAAAAGAAAATAGAAATTAGCTTGAAACACAGGAACTCCACACATGATAAGCACAGCTTGCCTGGTTCTCAAGTGTGAAGGTCTTTTGCTTTTGGGTTGTGAGGTCCACCATGGCCCCCAAGACTGAGGACACCAGAAATGTTTCCTGTCTCCCCGACAGCAGCTTTTTCTAAAACAGCATCTCAAGAAGAGAAGCCTGTCTTTGGCACTTAAGTCCAGAGAGACTGGGAGTCCGAAGGCCTTCTTCCTGTCAGCAGCAGCCCTAGGGGCTGGAATTATGGCTTCTTTTGGTGCCATGATTGGTCTCCTTTCTTAGAAGAAAAGACCCAAAATGGGAAAACGAGTTTTTAGGCTGTTAGCTGCCAGAAATTTCAGAATTACTAACTGAAGCTTACTCATTTTCAAGAAGCATACTGGCAACAACTTTACCTGATATTCCTGAAGGATGCAGATACATTGGCTAACGTATTGTCACAGGTCATTTATGACAAAGCTCATATAGCCCAATCCGAACAATGAGGACTGGCCTTTTGGGAACTGAATGTCTTCATGGGCAAAGACTTTAAACCTTTTAAGGGAAGGAGACATCAGAAAGCAGGGGTTTGGGGGAAGAAAATTGTAATTTCTTTTATACTAAAATAAGTGTTATTTCCCCATCCGAGTTTATCTCCCAAGTAGTCATTTCTCTCCAGCAATGATCTCAGCCGTGATATGACAATAGTTTAAATTAGAGGAGGAGCACAGGACTGGCCAGGAACCCTCCATCTTCAGAGTCAATTCTCTAAAATATAGAAACTGCTTTTCAGCATGATTATCTCTTGTCTCTAGACATCTCAAAATTAGAAAACATGGTGTACTCTAGAGACTAACGTTTACTTTTCATGCAGAAAATTAACCAGGTCCTTTCTTGCTGGCCTTTATTTCTAGTATCTGTCTTCTGCCAGTATTAGGACAGGGGAGATGTGAGGCAGGCCCTACCTCTCTCTGGCTTCAAGCACACAGCTAGAGAGAGATCTGGAGGGCCTGGGTGCTACCCCCAGTGGATGCCGGGACCCTGCCTGCTAACTCTCTCCCTGACCTGAGACTTTAGGAGCTGCCATCTGCCCCTCTTGGAGGATTTGGCTTCTTCTGCTGACGCTGACCTCAGCAGTCTTGGTTGCTGGACTTGAATCAGGTTTCCAGGTTTCCTGACCTTCTAGGCCTTTCACAGTCGGCTCCCTCAGACCCATGCTATCTACAGGGCCCTCCCAGCAGCCAGCTTCCAGAGTCCCGCCTCTCCTAGGCCGCCTCACCCAGGAAACTCCCAGTCCCCTCTACCACTGGTTAGTAATGGCTGCCTCTGCTTTTAGGCTGGTTCCCCAAACTGCTTTGTATCTTAAAGGCAAAACTAGTATTAAAAATTCTGCTCTAATCTCGTCGTATCTTACAGATACGACGCTTAAACTTGGGGGTGTGTGGGGATGATTTAAGGGACTGTGAGAGGTGTCTTCATCCCAGCCACTTCATCTGTGTAGGTGATACCTGTTTGGTTAATCAATCCAGAAATTAAGCTGGTAATCTGCACAAAGAAAATGAGAGAAGGAAAAGATGCTGGAAAAAGAAATTGATTCTTCAATTAGTAAATCCTCAGCTTTGACTATTTTTCCGAGAAGATGAAGGATGAAAGCACTTAGCCCACATAAAAAAGTCATCTGATTAAATGGAGATTTTAAATAAAGTGAGAATTTCACAGTATTTCTCATGTCAAGTGCCTTTAAAATAGATTGTGACATCTCTTTCAGAAGTGATAAAGGAGGGATGAGGCTGGGACCCTGAGGAGGAGCCATTTCTGAGAGGTTCTGAGCAGCAGCAAAGCCCACCCCGGAGCCCCCAGAGCCACCTCCTGCTTACTCAGGGAGAGGGGAAAGAATTCCCCAGACAGCAACCCTGGCTGGGCTGGGCCTGTGCCTTACGATCTGTGACATGATCCCTGTTTTAAAGAGCATGGAGTCTAGAGGAGGAAGGAGATGTAAACAGCACAACCCGGCAGACAAAGGGTGTGGGGTGGGGGTTTGGCATGACTGGGGGAGAGGGAAGAGACTCCCCATCTACAGGCTTCTCCTGCTTTCCCTTGGCAGGGTCCGGGAGAGGGCTGTGTGTTCACACAGACTCAGACTCGAGGGAAAACCGGCCATAATTTCAGAGTCAGGGGAATGGTGAAGAGACCAGTGTAGCTGGGCCTCAGGAACCAGCAAATTCTACCACCCACCTCCCTGATCCTGGGAAGAGCGGACATCAACCCTTTCTCCTCCATCATGCTTACGAAGGTCACTAAGTTAAGATAAACTCCAGTTTAGCTCTGGTGGTGAACAGAAACCATGAAAAGACACCTGGCAGCTTGAAGGGGTCTGCGGCCCACCTTGACTCATGGACCCTGGGACTGGGGAAGCATCCGCCTCCCTTTTCCTTCTGTTGTCTCCCACCTACTGCTGCTCAGCAGACCAGAGCCCAGGGCCAGGGAATCCCCTGCTGGGGGTTGGGGGGGGTGCGGGGGAGGATAGGAAGCAGGTGATGGTGGGGGTCAAGGGAGAGCTAGAACAGGATGCCGCTTCTGTGAGTTTCCTCCTCTGGCTTCTGCAAAACCCCAGAAGGAAATTGGCTCGTGATCCGGAGCGATGACTCGGATGTGCTGTTCAGCAATTAAGCAAGCTGCTGAGAAATCATAACAAAGCCCCCTCCCCCATCCATGCTGCATTTGACTGTAGAAGCCTGAGCGTGGGGAAGCCTAGAGAAGGATATAGAGCGGCGGGCACTGGTCAGGGAGCATGGAGGGGAGGGAGAGAGAACATACAATAACTGGAAAAACTGGCAAAATGAAGAATACACTTGGCAACATATTAGGTGAAGAGTGTAAAATTTTCTCTCTCTTATTACTGTAAATATGTAAAAATGAATATACTCATAGACAGGAACCAGGAGACAACATGGACGAATGAAAACACTGATTTGATTGGGTGACAGAAATGAGGGAAATACTTGTCTTAGATTTCTGGTGGTTTTCAATACATTTTTTGCAACAACAACAAAAAAAGAAAGAACTCAGCTCACAGAAGTGTGGCAAGAGAACTGAGGAAGGGGCATTTGGGAAACTTGTGCTGGAAGCACTTCCACGATAGACAGGGCAGGAGGTGCCTTTTTCTGGAGTCAGAGCCCCTTGTACGCTCTGTAAAATCACCCATTGCTGCAACCAGTACCCCTGTCAAGAAGTAGAGTCTTGGGAAGCAGCTGTGGCTCGATCAGCGGGGCTCCCGTTTACCATATGGGGGGCCCCGGGTTCGGTTCCCGGGGCCTCCTGGTGAAGGCAGGCCCGCCCGCACGGCGTGGTTAGCTGACCCAGCGAGCACAAGCAGCAAGGGGGGGGTAAATGAATAAATAAATAAAAACTTTTTAAAAAAAAAAAAAAAAAAAAAAAAAAGTAGAGTCTTTCAGATTCCTTCTTAGGGACCCTCATCTTCAGATGGACAAAAGCAAGGCCCCTGGTGGCTAGGCAGGCAGAACCGCTGGCCCCGTCTGCGAGGTGGTTTTAAGGGGAGAAGGCACCAGTAATCCCTGGCATTTCCCTTGAATGAATATGGATGGAATCCACTAATGTGTTTCTAAGAGAAAGTGGGAACAGTAGGCCTATTCCAGAGCAGACATCACCGGCAGGGTTAGTGCAGGCCCACATTCCTTGAGGGAAAGTCAACTGGAAAACAGCACCAGGGCTATTCATGCAGCTCTGCTAGGGCCAGGCAGTGTTCAGGGGCTTGAGGAGATGCATCCTGCCCACAAGAAGCTTCCACAAAGCAGACATTCTGCCTCAGCTTTTTCTCAGGCCACAAACTGCTTCAGCAATGACTTGGTAAGGTCTCATACAAGGCAAAGAAACACTTTATGCTTCACTTCCCTTATCTGTAAAGTGGAATCCAGAATCCCTACCCTGCCTCCATCACTGCATGGTTGTGAGTACCCGATGAGGTCACGTGTGAGAAAAATCCTCTGTAAAATGTACGGAACATTAATTCTCCGCATGTTGCCACTTGCCATCATTAAAACAACAGTAGCAAAAACAAACACTCTCAAACAATGACCTACCTAAATATCTTCTAGAGCTGCTCTAGGGAAAGTAAAACATTTAAAAATAGTCAGGGATTGTTTTCTTTAAAACTGATACACTCTTCCTCCCAAATTCAGTTATATTTGAATAATGCCCTTTATTGTTTATTGCAAAATATGAATTTAGTCCTTGGTATGCAAAAGTGTCCTCTGCAAATGAGATTTTATCTCAGTGATTCAATATCACTTCGTAATTTACTATACCCATTAATACGTTGCTTTTAGAAAAATTGATTCTTTATAATGACACTTCAGTTTTAAATGCTTTAGCTATAGCTATATTCCTAATAGTTTTGGCTTTATAAAAATTTCACAATTTTACAATAAAATATGGTTTCCCCAGGAGAGTAATGTCAGAACCCCATGTTTGGAAAACACAGGCCCACCCATGGTTTTGTGGGTCAGAGTCTTAACACTTCTGAAGAACTCACCTTCACTGAGAGAGTTAACGTGGGTTTGGCTCCTTGGTGGACAGTGTTCTTTAAACACTATCCTCGCCCTGCCTCCCAGCCCTGTCTTCGTGTCACTTGTGTTGAGATGAGCCCACAGACCAGCTGAAGGACTTTCAAATGCATGGCAGGAGTTGTGAGAAAGTGTCTGGGCATCCTGTATGCCCAGCTGCCTACTCATGCAGAGGCTGCCCAGGGCTGCTGAGCCAGGCTGGGCAAGCGTATTTAGGCCAGCAGCTTCCCTGGGGAGCTGACCTAGCTTGTTCCAGCTTCATGGTCAAGGAGGATGACTTTGGACTGAAAGGGACAGATGAAGAGAGTTAGGGAGCTGAAAACCAAAATGGGTGCAGAGTTTAAGAGAGAACCACAGGTCAAAATGTGTCTGTGCTTCTGGATTAGCAGAATTACCTCCTGCTTCCACAGAGAGCACAGAAAGATCAGTGAACAATGCAATCAGGGTCTGGGAGGCCACCGACCCTATGGATTAATGAGGTGCTTCTCCAGCAAAGCATGGCCCCTGCCTTTGGACCACTTGTTTGTTACTTTTTAAATAACTTATTCCTTTCTTTTAAGTAATGAACACTCACTGTGGCATAAATGTAAACTAGAGCTAAGTAAAAAGAAATCACCCCTAATCTCACCATCTAGAAACTACCAATGTTCATTCTCTGGTGCGTGTCCTTCTGTGATTGTAATGATAGCTAACTTCCAGGGATCACATACAATGTGCAAGGCACCGCCTCAAGCACGCTGTATTTTTCACTCATAATCCTCCCAATAGTCCTGCATGACAGGCACTATTATTATCTCCATTTTACAGAGGAGGAAACAGAAGTATAGAGAGGTTAACTAATTTGATGAAGGCCACAGCCAGCAGGTGGGATCATCTGTGGATACTGTTTCTGTCTCATTTTTTCCTTTTGACAGAGCAAGTCCCTTATACCTTAGAAGACAGATGGGTCATTAAAGTCATACTATGTCAGGACACACCAGGGTAGCAGGATGGCCTGAGAGCCCCAAAGTGGAGCAAAGGGCCTGGGAGATGGAATGGTGAGATGTACAGGACACTGGATTGGCCCAATACACCATTTTGCTGAGGAAGCCAAAAAGTGCTGTTGACCTTGCAAGTTTTCCCAGCTTTATTTCTTGGAAGAGAGAGAACTTGGACTATCCAGTGAAATCTGACATTGTCTACCTGCCCATCATGTGAAACCCTAAACTTCAGAGGAGGACGGCTCTCTGAAGGCTTCTGAAGGGCAATAGGGTAGAAGGAGGAAGAAGATCAGAGAGCAAAGGACCAGCCAGGAACTGTACTAAAAAGGCAGCAGAGAACTCATCTGGTTTCCCCGATGGGGCATGGGTGTCCCCAGATGCCAAGATTGGCATTTTCCAGTGGCCCAGGAAAGCAGGCAAAGAGCATTTGGCAAGTGTAATCTCCCAGAACTAATTTTTCAAAAAGCAAGCAAAGCCTAAATCATAGAAATATCCAGTTCTTGATTGATTCCCTGGGGACATCTATTAATTAGCTGCATCATATAATTTGAGTTCACCATATTGTTACAGAAAATATGGTGGGATGAGCCAATGAGTTGGGGTGAAATTCAATAAAATTTTTGTTGATTTTGTTGATTGTTCAAGCTTAAGAATAAGACTCATTTCTAAGGAAAAGAGTAGAATTTACCCTTCCTTCTTTATTTCTTCCTCCCTATTTTGCAAATATCTTCAGAATCATTTCCAAACCCCTGCCCCAACCCTCCATCTCCCAAATCCCAAGGATGATCATGGCTAAGAAGGAAGGCCATCAGATTTAACTTTATTGTCTCTGTTCTCACTCTGTGAGTCCTTCACATACCCAAAGGCAGGGATTATATGGATGTGAGGTGTTTGGGAAAGAAACAGGTAAATTGGTTAAGCTGGATTCCTGGAGAAGTAGGAAAAGGCTGAGCTGTCTCTTCTTGGACATTTTAGATATTACTAGAAGATTGTTGCTCATTCTATGGATCTGAGGAAATCTCAAAGACCTCCTTAATGAAAATATCACCGAACATCCTGCCATGTTGCCAAAATTAGACTTAATTCTTTCTTTGGTGTTTCTGAAAGGGGACATGATTAGCATTTTGGTGGGCAGTTCTCCCTAAGGGGGTGCCCCACTCATTGCAGGATGACCAGCCTCCTTGCTCCTGTAACTTCCTCAACAAAAGCCAATAGCAACCTTAGTCATTGTGACACCCAAAATGACACTCCACACATTTCAGGAGGTAGTACCATCTCTGATTGAAAACCACTGGATTAAAACACCAAAGACTTATTACAATGCAAATGTTATTTAGAAAGGACACAGGTTAGTGAGCATCAGAAATGAACAATTTGGCTTGGGAGGCAGCTTAGGCTAGACAGTAAGAGCATGGACTCTGGAGCCAGACTGCCTGGGTTGGATCCTGACTCTGCCATTTCCTAGCTCTGTGACCACAGGCAGGTTTCCTAACCTTCTGTGCTTCAGCTGTAAATAGGGGATAATAATAGTGCCTACCTCACAGCCTTATATGAGGATTGTTTTAATTTGCTAAAGGCTGCCAAGGCTATATACCAGAAATGGGCTGGCTTTTTACAATGGGGGTTTATTAGTTTAAAAGCTGTTCTGAGGCTGTGAAAGTGTCCAAACCAAGGCCTCATCAGGAGATGCTTTCTCCCTGAGCTGCAGCTGTGGGTGATCAGGCACGTGGCAGGGCACAATGGCGGCATCGGCTTGTCTCTGCCCTCTCCTCCGGGACTCGGTGCTTCAGCTTCTGGCTGCTCCATCTGTGGTTTCTTCTGCTTCTGGGTTCTTCCTTCTGTCTCGGCGGCCATGCTGATTCCAGTTTAGAAAGGATTCTAGTAAGTGGATTAAGACCTACCCTGATCATGTAATCTAATCAAAGGGGCTTAACTGAAGTAATTTAATCATAAGGTCCCACTTAAAATAGGTTTACACACAGAAATGGATTAGCTTTAATAACAATTTTCTTGGGTCCACAAAAGATTTATACTACCACAAGGATGAAATGAGTAAATATTAGTAAAAGTCTCAGAACAGTGTCTGGAAATTTGTAAGCACCACGTGTCTTCTATGATCTCCCCCATACCTGAGAAGCTCTGAGACACAGAAAGCAGGACAGATCAGTTTGTTGGGAGAGGCCACCAGTCAGTGACATAGAGCAGCAGTCCACAAGCATTTTGCAATTGGTCTCAGAAATTCTCATACTCTTAAAAGTTATCAAGGACCTCAAAGAGCATTTGTTTATGTGTGATGCATCTGTCAATATTTATCATATTAGAAATTAAAACAGAAAAATTTAAAAATATTAATTCACTTAAAATAAAAATAATAAAATCTTTATATTTTAGCATAAACATTTTATGAGACATAACTATATTTTCCAAAGCAAAAATAAATTAGTGAGATGAGTGACATTGTTTTGTATTTTCACAAATCTCTTTAATGTCTGACTTAATAGAAGATGCTGGATTCTCATCTGTTTCTGCATTCAATCTTTTGTGATATGTCATTTGGATTGAAGAATATAAAGAATATAAAGAAAACCCTGCTGCATGCAGATATGTAAAATGGAGGAGGACCTTGTGAATCCTCGGGGACTCACGGGGGTCCTGGGCTGGTAGAACTGCTCAAATAGAGATTCAAGGTGCTTTGCAGAGCCCTAGGATGAGAAGGGGTGGGACTGAGCCTGCGGATTCTGCCTCTCCCCTTCCTGACTTTCAACCAGAACAGCTCCATTTTCATCAGACTTCCACCTTGGGCTTCCAAGTAAAATGTTGAGTTTTGAATGAAATAAGTTGAATACACTTGATCTGGAGCATGGGGCTGATTCTGGAGAATTAAAGCCTGGGAAGGGGCACCCCAGAGGGGGAACCACAGTGAATCAGGAGGACCCTGGATACAGAGGGGTGAGGGACTTCCAGGTCTGTGCCAGGTGTGCAAGGCAGGGAATCAGCCACGCTCTTGGCCAGTGCATTTCAGCTGCCAGTGGAAGCACCTCCCAGCCCACTTGGCAGTGCAAACCGACTTCTGGGAAATGCCTCTGGCAGAGGGAGCCCACGTGGGGATCAGGTGGCACAGAGCCACCTGGAGCAAAGGTGGCTGGCAGCCTGTGAGAGGAGAGGTGGCATTGCAAACAGGAGGTGTCTCTCTCAAGAGACTAATGCTCATAACAGCCTCCTCAGCAGTACCTGCTCCTCCCACAGGTGCCTCAGAGCCACCTCCAGGCACAAAGGGCAGCCCCATGCTCTGGGAACACACTCACTCACACGTGCCTCGCACTACAGACCCTCTCAGGTGACTCACTGCTCAAGTCCGCACCCAGCTAACGTCAGGATTATGACCTGCAGCAGCAGATCTCAGGGCAGGTGATATTTTAGGGTTTTAAGCCTTTCCTCACAAAAAGCACCCTGGGAGACAGTGATTCCAAAGGCCGGTCCTGACATTTCACTTCATGGGTGCTGGGAGTCTGTTGAAAGCAGAATATCTGTGATAAACATTTACTCTGTTTCCTATTTAGGGGATTCCAACCACCTCCGGGCATCCTCAGCCCCAGGCGATAAGGCCTCCCTGTTCCTCAAAAACCCCCAGCCTGCTCCTACCTTTGGCCTTTGTAGGTCCCTCTGCCTGGAAAACTCTTACCCCAGACATCGGCTTGCTCTCTGACAAGCAACTCTTTCTCCCAACTCCTGCTTCATTTCATCATTTGATATATATATATTCCTTTAATTATTTATTTATTGTCTATCTCTCTGCAAAAAAGTAAGTTCCATGAAGGCAAGGTGATCATGAAGGTTTCGTTTCCTGCAGAATCCCCAATGCCTAGAGTGATGTCTCTCTCCTCCCCCTCAGGACTAGAAGCCTAATCCCCTCGTTAGCTAGACCTTTCACAAAAAGAGGTTTCACCAGGTAAAAGCCCTAAGGCTAGAACACGCTCCCTGGGAATTGCAAGAGGCAGCACACAAATTAATCCCTCAGTCAAACGTCCTGCATGCCAGCTCCTGCTCTTCTCTCATTGGAGATTTGTAGCTACTACAATCTTTTAGAACAGGAAAAGAATTGAGAGGTGAGCCTATTCCCTGTCTCATGGAAGAGGCAAGGTCTGGGGAGCTGGCGGCGGCGGCAGCAGCAGAAGCCAGGTTTCCTGCTTCTCAAACCCGAACCCGCGGAGGAGGGGTCCTGTCTGGTTTCTCAGCCTTGAGGCCCGTGCTGTGTTTTTTTTTTTCCAGTGCATTAGTAATAACAACAAGTGCTCCTACCCACGGAGCTCCAGGGCCGTGCCGGGCACTGAGCTAATTCCCTCATTTGAGCCACAAACCATCCTGTGAGGAAAATACTATGATTATCCCCAGGCTCTGGGGCTCAGGGAGGTGAAGGCACCCAGGGACCCACGACTATGAAGTAGTTGAACAGAGATTTGATTCCTGATTGCCCGCTCCAAAACCTGTGCTCTTTTCCATTCTCTTTCCCTCCTTCCACAACTAAGTGCCCTTCAGGAAGGCAGGTCCTAAGGGGTGTCTGTATCTCTCCAATTCCCAAGCTCAGTGCTAAGTACCTGGCAACAAGCAATACTTTCTCATTGAGTTTACATAGGCCCAATTCACTGGGGCAAACAGGACCCCGGCCTGAGTTGGTCATCCTTGCAGCCCCCATGTTTTGAGTTCTGAGTAATAATATATTTTTATGGCTAAAGACCAAGCACTGTGGCAAGTTGCCTGCTTGTGTCAGGCCTCCAGATACTCGGAACTTTATAGCAATTTGAGAACACCTAGGCTCACGCTGGACAGTAATTTTGGTGGCCAGGAGATATCACTGTCACATCTTTTGCAGAGCCTGTGTCAGAAGACTGAGAGCTTTAGACTAGACTCAGTGAGGCCCAGCCTGAGGGTCTCTTGCGCTGCCTTAAAGGCGGGCCTGGGCTCCCCCCTTTCCCTGGTCCAAGGCAAAGTGTGCTCAGCCATCTGATGGTGCTGTTACAGTAAAGTGCTAAGGAAAAATGCTGGGAGAAAGGAGACGTGATTCCAGTGTCCGCTCATTCATTAGCGGCATCACCGTGAGTAAAACACTCACTGTCTTCAATGTGGATCGAAGGGTTGGAGTAGACGATCTTCCAGCTCTAATTTCCACAATGCTTCTCCTTGAGTACCCTCCCAGTCACACTGCTGCGGTGGGAACTGGTGCAGCCCCTTTGTGTTGGCCATAACTGGCACCAAGGCTGCTGGTTGCTCAGCAGCTGAGAGACCCTCAGGCTACTTCAGAACTGGGAGACAGTTGCAGGGACCTTCCTAATCTCCCTACCTTTGTTCTGGGCTCCTCCAGCAGGGCCCCACTCAAGGGAACCAGAATCCTTTGCATAGGACTTTACCTCCTTGGTCTTAGTTATAAGGCCATATGGTTGTTTTTGTCTCTTTCCTCAGAAATTTGTTTCCAAACAGTACAAAGTGAAATCAGTGAAAACAAATGCTTTTTGGTTCATCCAAATGAAAAAATATGTTTCATTTTCTTGGTTTTACCCCTCACAAACTACGTGACCTACTCTATCTTTCTAAATATGTGGTGATGTAGCCATCAAATATCAGTGATGAAGGGACCTCTGAAACCATCTCCCAAAGAGGAGAAATGAAGTTCAAGGCTCACTCCAAGCCAGTGGGTCTATGAATTATTCCCTCCAACCAAACCCCAGCCTCTTCACCAGGCTCCTTGGTGAAACATAAGACATGAGAAATAAACTCTAAGCAAATATCAATGTCAGTTGAGATAAACATCAAGCTTAGTTGACTTAGGAGGTAAATACTGATGGAACTTTAATACCAAATCAATACTTGCATCAAGAGACAATATAGCCAGAAATTGAAATTGGAATATATATGCTTAAATGCATCTACAAATTTCCAGTGCCTTCATAAAGAGTATCTGGCCATTTCAGTCATAATGTACTAAAACTGGAAGGTGTGGTGATATTACATTTCTAGATGGCAGCAAATTTGAGTGTTGGCAAGAAGTTCTAAATCACCAAAACAGATCATTAGCATAAACTATAAAGGTCAGAATTTAATTCCTATTCACAGAACCAACCAGGAATCTGATTTGCCTATGTATTTTGTTTTGTTTTGGTTTTTTTTGGCATGAAGATATTTTTCTTTTTATGACTGTTACCACAGATGCTGCCAAATTGTAAGTTCTTGAAAAGAGTCTTAAGTCTAATTATTTCCAATACTATAATGTGATGTGTAAGTACATTGATATTCTTTCTGAAGCTCTTTTTTTTTTTTTTTAACAAATCAATTTTATTGTTACATATTAATAAAGTAAATCCATCCAAAGAGTACAATCAATGGTATTTGGTGTAATCACATATTTATGCATTCATCACCCCAATCATTCCCAGAGCACTTTCATTATTCCAATAATAATAAACAAAAACCAAACAATACTCATCACCTCTCAATCTCTCTATGCTTCGCCTGCTGTACATAACTGCTATTCTTTTTCCTTCTAGTTTATTTGTATTTACATTTTGAAAAAAAAACAGTCATATATGCAATATCCCCATATTTGTGTTTTACATGAGGTTTTACTATCTTATACAGTTTTTAGCTTTCTTTCTAGTAATATACATGACCTTAGACTTTCCCTTTCAACCACTGTCATACCCACACAAATGCACTGCTAGTTACAAACACCATGATATACTTTCACCATTTCTATTCATTTCCAAAGATTTACAAACTTTTTACCGTTTCTGCACAGATTAATCCTCAGCTTTCCATTCTCTATCCTCCTCCTCTTTTCTGGTGACCTATATTCTAATTATTAACTCCATGAATTTACACAATATATTTAATTCACAATAGCACAATCATACAATATTTGTCCTTTTGTGAAGCTTGCATCACTCAACATAATAACCTCCAGGTTCATCCATGTTGTCATATGCTTCATTTCTTCTTACTGCTGCTTATTATTCCATCTTGTGTATATATATATCACAGTTTATCCATTCATCAGTTGATGGACACCTGAGTTGTTTCCAACTTTTGGCAATTGTGAATAATGCCGCCATGAACATCGGTGTGCAGATGTCTGTTCACGTCACTTCTCTCAGTTCTGGGTATTTACCTAGTAATGGTATTGCCAGGTCCCATGGCAAGTCTATATTCAACTTCCTTAGGAACTGCCAAACAGTCCTCCACAGTGGCTGTGCCATTCTACATTCCTACCAACAGTGAATAAGAGTTCCTATCTCTTCAAAACTCTTTTCTGACTTTTAAATAGCGGCCAGTCTAATAGGTGTGAAATGATATCTCATTGCAGCTTCTATTTGAATTTTCCTAATTGCTAGTGATGTTGAACACTTTTCATGTGTTTCTTATCCATTTGTATTTCTTTTTTGGAAATTGTCTTTTCAAGTCTTTGGCCCATTTTTTAATTGGGTAGTTTGTCTTTTTATTGTTGAGTTATGTGATCTCTTTGTATATTACGGATATTAAACTCTTATCGAATATGTGATTTCCAAGTATTTTCTCCCATTGAGTAAGCTGCCTTTTTACCCTTTTGACAAAGTCCTTTGAGGTGCAAAAGTGTTTAATTTTGAGGCAGTCCCATTTATCTATTTTTTCTTTTGTTGCTCATGCTTTGGGTGTAAGGTCTAAGAAGCTACTGCCTACCACAAGCTCTTGAAGATATTTTCCTACATTTTCTTCTAGGAGTTTTATGGTTATTGCTTTTATATTTAGGTCCTTGATCCATTTTGAGTTAATTTTTGTATAAGGTGTGAGATAGGGGTCTTCTTTCTTCCTTTTGAATATGGATATCCAGTTCTCCCAGCACCATTTGTTGAAAAGACTGTTCTGGCCCAGCTGGGTGGGAGGACTTGAATTTCTTGTCAAAAATCACTTGACTGTAGGTGTGAGGGTTGATTTCTGACGTCTCAATTTGGTTTCATTGGTCAATGTGTCTGTCTTTATGCTAGTACCATGCTGGTTTTACCACTGTAGCTAGGTAATATACTTTAAAGTCAGGAAGTGAGAGTCCTCCAACATCATTCTTTTTAAAGCTCTTTTTGGCTATTTGGGGCCCTTACCCTTCCAAATAAATTTGATAATTGGTTTTTCCACTTCTGCAAAAAAGGCTGTTGGGATTTTTATTGGGATTACATTGATTCTGTACATCGGTTTGCGTAGAATAGACATCTTAACAATATTTAGTCTTTTAATCCATGAACACTGAATGTTCTTCCATTTATTTGTCTTCTTCAGTTTCTCTTAGCAATGTTTTGTAGTTTTCTGAATACAGGTCCTTTATGTCCTTGGTTAAGTTTATTCCTAAATATTTGGTTGTTTTAGTTGCTATTATAAATGGAATTTTTTTTTCTGATTTCCTCCTCAGATTGCATATCAGTAGTGTATAGAAACACTATTGATTTTTCTGTATTAATCTTGTATCCTGCCACTTTTTCATCTATTAGTTCTAGTAGGTTTGTTATGGATTTTTTAGGAGATTCTAGATATAGGATCATATCATCAGCAAATAGTGAAAGTTTTACTTCTTCCTTTCCTATTTGGGTGCCTTTTATTTCTTTATCTAGCCTAATTGTTCTAGTTAGAACCTCTAGCACAATATTGGATAACAGTGGTGACAGTGGGCATCCTTGTCTTGTTCCTGATCTCAAAGGAAAAGCTTTCAGTCTTTCACCATTGAGTACTATGCTAGCTGTAGGTTTTTCATATATGCACTTTACCATATTGAGAAAGCTTCCATCTATTCTTATCTTTTGATGTGTTTTTTCAAGAAAGGGTGCTGTATTTTGTCAAATGCCATTCCTGCAACAATTGAGGGGATCACATGATTTTTCTTTTTCAATTTATCAATGTGGTTTATTACACTAACTGATTTTCTTGTGTTGAACCACCCTTTCATACCTGGGATAAAACCCACTTGATGGTGGCATATAATTCTTTTAATGTGCTTTTGGATTCTGTTTGCAAGTATTTTGTTGAGGACTTTTACATCTATATTCATTAGCGATATTGGTCTGTAATTTTCTTTTTTTATAGTATCTTTATCTGGTTTTGGTATTAGGATGATGTTGGTTTCATAGCATGAGTTTTGTAGTATTCTTTCCTGTTCACCTTTTTGGAAGAACTTGAGCAATATTGGTATTAGATCATCTTTGAATGATTGGTAAAATTCACTTGTGAAGCCACCTGGTCCCAGGCTTTTCATCTTTGGGAAGTTTTTTTTTTGTTTTTTTTTTTTTTTTGTTTTTTTTTTTTTTTAATAATTGAGCTTTTATTATGTTTTTGTTGTTGTTCTTGTTGTTGTTTTTGAAGTACCTGGGCCAGGGATTGAACCCAGGACCTTGTATGTGGGAAACCAGCACTCAATCACTGAGCCACTTCGGCTCCCCTGGGAAGTTTTTGATGACTGTTTCAATCTCTTCTCTTGTGATTGGTTTGTTGAGGTCTTCTATTTTTTCTAGGGTCAGTGTGGGTGGTTTGTGTGTTTCTAAGAATCTGTCCATCTCCTCTACATTGTCTAGTTCTTTGGCATGCAGTTGTTCATAGTATCCTCTTATGATCTCTTTTATTTCTGTGGGGTCAGTGGTAATGTGCCCCATTTCATTTCTGATATTATTTCTTTGCATCTTCTCTCTTTTTTTCTTTGTCAGTCTAGCTAATGGTTTGTCGATTTTGTTGATCTTCTCAAAGAACCAACTTTTGGTTTTGTTGATTCACTCTATTGTTTTTTTGTTCTTGATTTAATTTATTTCTGCTCTGATCTTTACTATTTCTTTCCTTTAGATTGGCTTGGGATTAGTTTGTTGTTCTTTTTCTACTTCCTCCAGGTGTGCAGTTAGATCTTCAGTTTTAGCTCTTTCTTCTTTTTTAATGTAAGCATTGAGGGTTATAAATTTCTCACTCAACATTGCCTTTGTAGTGTCCCATAGGTTTTGATATGTTTTCATTTTCATTCATCTCAAGATATTTGCTGAATTCTCTTGCCATTTCTTCTACTGATTATTTAAGAGTATGCTGTTTAATCTCCATGTATTTATGAATTTTCCCTTTAACCATCCATTATCGATTTCCAGAGTCATTCCGTTATGATCAGAGAAAGTGTTTTGTATAATTTCAATCTTTTTAAATGTATAGAGACTTGTCTTGTGACCCAGCATCCTTCTCTATCCTGGAGAAGGATCATGAGCACTTAAAAAGAAAATATATCCTGCTGTTTTTGGGGTGCAATGCTCTCTAGATGTCTCTTAGGTCTAGTTCATTTATCATATTATTCAAGTTCTCTGTTTTTTTTTTTTTTAATTTATCTTCTGACCAGATGTTCTATACAATACTGAGAGTAGTGTATTGACGTCTCCTAATATTATTGTAGAGACATCTATTTCTCCCTTCAGTTTTGCCAGTGTGTGCCTCATGTGTCTTGGGGCACTCAGGTTAGTATAAATATTTAGTATAGTATAGTTATTTCTTTTTGGTGAATTGCCCCTTTTGTTAATATATAATGACCTTCTTTATCCCTTATATCAGTTTTACATTTGAAATCTCTTTTGTCTGATATTAGTATTGCTAATCCAGCTCTTTTTTTTTTTGGTTACTATTTGCATGGAATACCTTTTTCCAACCTTTCACTTTTAACCTAGTTTTGTCCTTACATCTGAGGTGAGTCTCTTGTAGACAACATGTAGATGGCTCATATATATATTTTTATACATTCTATCAGTCTATGTCTTTTGATAGGGGAGTTCAATCCATTAACATTCAGTGTTATTACTGTAAAGGCATTACTTCATCCATTTTGTCCTTTGGCATTCTGTTGTTATATCGTTCTATTGTCTGTCTTCTTATCCTTTAGTTTACCCTTCCTAATAATCTTTATTTCTAAACTCTTCTCTAAATCTCGCACCCTTGTTGAGGAAAGGAAATTCAGGCTGCAGCACTCCCTTTAGTATTTCTTGTAATTCTGGTCTTTTGGTAACATATTCTATCAGTTTTTGTCTGTGAAGACTTTGAACTCATCCTCATTTTTGAAGGACAGTTTTGCTAGATACAGAATTCTTGACTGGCAGTTTTTCTCTTTCAGTACCTTAAATACATCATACTACTTTCTTCTTGTCTCTGTGGGTTCTGATTAGAGGTCAGCACTTAATCTTATCGAGTTTCTCTTGTATGTAATGCTTTGCTTTTCTCTTGCTGCTTTCAGAATCCTCTCTTTATCTCTGATATTTGTCATTCTGAGTAGTAGGTGTCTTGGGGTAGGTCTATTCAGATTTATTCTGTTTGGGGTGTGTTGTCCTACTTGGATAGTGATATTTATGTTTTTCATAAGGGTTGGGAAGTTTCTGGTCATTATTTCCTCAAATATTCTTTCTGCCCCTTTCCATTCTCTTCTCCATCTGGGACACCGATAATGTGTATATTTGTACATTTTGCATTGTCATTCAATTCCCTGAGACCCTGTTCCTTTTTTTTCCATTCTCTTTCCTTTCTGTTCACCTGTCTTTTCCAGTTCAGATCTTCTGTCTTCAAAATCACTAATTCTGTCTTTGAGTAATTCAAATCTGCTCTTATGTGCCTATAATGTATTTTCAATCTCATCCATTGTGCCTTTCATTTCCAGGTCTGTTACTTTTCTTTGCCTTCTTCCAAATTGTTCTTTATGCTCACCCATTGTCTTCTTAATATCCTTTATTTCTTTAGTCATATTTTCTTTAAATTTTTTGAAGTGAGTTAGGAGAGTTATGTGATTATCACTGATTAATTGTCTTAAATCCTGTATCATTCCAGGATATTTCATTAGTTCTTTTGGCTGGGCCATCTCTTCCTGTTTCCTAGTATGGCTTGTTATTTTTTGCTGATGTCTAGGCATCTGAATATGTTGGTGAATTTACTCTGATGGCCAATTTCTCGCCTATTTTTTTCTC
Organism: Tolypeutes matacus; assembly: GCA_026826555.1. Classification (NCBI taxonomy): domain Eukaryota; kingdom Metazoa; phylum Chordata; class Mammalia; order Cingulata; family Chlamyphoridae; genus Tolypeutes; species Tolypeutes matacus. The sequence goes on from JAKSZT010000049.1 coordinate 29,984,285, forward strand.
TCAGCTTTTCTTTGATATTTGGTTCAACTTATTCTGTCTTTAAAATTGCCTGGCTTAAGTTATCAAAATTGGGCCAGGGACTCACTACTGGGGCACAGATTTTCGGGACAGGATACAGAGAATATAGAGAACAGTTTTGGTCCATGCAATTTCCAGTCTGGCCAGCAGATGGTGCTCATCAACACACGTTTCCACCGAGGTGTTTCAGTCTGGGTTTTCCTCTGTTCCTGTGTTGAATCTCCAAAGCAGAGATTCAAAGCAGGCTCTGCCAGCCAAATTCACTGAAGAAAAAGAAAGCACCCCAACTCCCCCTCCCTTTTCTCTTGAAATAGCTGACAGGGAGAAAGATGTCTGTTCCCCTCTCAGTCGGCTACAGTGAGCCAGGGGTTTTACCCCAGCTTAATATCTTGGGGGTGGGGTAGGGGAGCTCTTCCTGGCTGCCACAGGGGCTTGGTAACTCACGTTTGTTGTTTTGGCTTCTTCTTCTCACTGTCCCTTATCCTCCTGGGGGTTGTGTAGCACTGTCCTGGTCTGCTGACCCCCAAAGCAGGTTCCTTGGACAGATTTTGGCTCTTTGTTGTTTTTGTGAGAGCATTGAGTTCTGCCTGTTAGTCAGATGCCCTCTTTCCACAATTGCTCACTTACGTATTTTGATTGGTTCACCTGAGAGAAAATAAAATTCCGGCCAGAAATGCACTAAGTACATATTTGCCAGTGCTGGTCTTGTCAATAAATCTAATTGTGTGTTCAGCACCTTAGAGTGTGTGAAGCGTTGCCCCAGACCTTCACCTGCAAGACGTAACCCTGAGGAATGGGGATAATGAAGGTCTGCAGAATGTGTCCTTCTGTCTCCCCCAATCACCTCATCTTCTCAATCATAGGGAAAATAACCTTGGTTGAAACAATGTTGATTGTTTGCTTAGAAAGAGAAGCTGTTAACAGGTGTGCAAGCTTTAAAAAAGATTAACAGGGAAAAGAAAACAAAAGTTAAAACTGGGCAATTCCCCCATTAACTTTTCCTCACTCTGAATTGGGAAAAGATGGACAACATTCTGTTTGGAATCTGTGGGCCACTCACCAGTCTACCAGAGTGCCCTGGGAATGTATCTGTGAAGCCCTGCTCTATCCAGCCCTTTTGTTTGACAGATGAAGACACTCAGGCTTAGGGTAGCTGACTTAATTTCCTGCTTCTAAGTCTAGTAAGTTTTGTACTGCTTCTAAGTCTGCATTAGTCAGCTGGAGACATTAAAAAAACACTAATGCCTAAGCCTATGCCAATCAGTTGTATCTGACTAGCTACCAAGAATTCCAGGTGTAGGTATGTTGTAAAAGTTTCCCAGATGAAAATAATGTGTAGCCTCAGTGGAGCACCACTGAATGAGACCAAGCAGTTAGTCTCTCTTATATAGAACTGGTTGGAGGAAGGGACTATTTTTCAGTGCTCATTAGCCTTTATAAAGTGTGTTGTTGAGAGTCCTGAAATTCAAAGCGTCTTGAGCCAAAACCTGTCAGAACTGAGAGCTGTCTGGTCACTTCTGGAAGATTTCCAGGGATTGGGACTTTAGTTGCCCTAAAGGGTGTTTAGGTTGGAAGCCATTCCTGATGAGAGATTACCCTGTGCTTTATGCAATGCAGAGAACACTGGGTTAAAACGAGCCTCTGAGCAGGTGTAGTGGATTCTGTGGTGTGCTGCCCAGATCCCTCTTTCAGAATTGGGCCCTCATTCTCCTAGTTGCTGGGAATGTGGCCTGCCGACAGCTCACTGCTGAGTTCCTTTGGAATTGTTTTCAGCTAAAGGAAGCTGCCTTGCCCAAGATTATATACTCTCCTGAGGGGCCATGATGGGTGGTACAAGAGCTGGGCCCCTTTCCCTCTGCAGGACCATGCCAACTCCAGAGCTTCCTGTGACGACTGGCTGAAGCGTCCAGTGCAACTGCATTGTAGTTCAACTTCTCCCTCTCCCTAATCCTACTTCCCTCACTTCCTTACAGGTGTCATTCTCAAAAGCTCTCCCTAAGAAACCCCCTTAAATCTCTGCCTCAGAGTTTGTTTCCTGAGAAGCCTGACTAAGTCAATAACATGGGGAGATAAAAGAAACGCAAAGGGTATCTCTAGTGACGTATAAGGGAATCGGGGTTGACTGGGTGTTTGTTGAGTGCCTGCCATACCTTTAGATTGTACGTTTTTAAGAACCGGAACCATGTTGTTCTGCTCACTGTTGTATCCCATTATCTAGTAGAATGGCTGGTCCTTAATCTGTGTTTTTTGATAGAATGAATGAGGGAATTAGTGAATTGATAAGAAAAGGAAAAGATGTATATTCTACATGAAGTTTCAGGCTTTTTTTAAAAAGCTCATCCCACTTTTCTACACCTTCTTAGGAACATGGTCAAAAAATAGTCTCACAGCAAAACAGGAATCCCATAAAAGGATTTTAATTAGAAGAGGCACTGTCAGTGAAGGGGAAAATACTATGAACTAGTTTTCTAGGAGAGGTCATGCCATGTCAATCAGAGCTCTTGCTAGGATTCAGCAAATTGGACTCTGCCCCTTCAGGCTTGTGTGTCCCATGTCTGAAGAAGAGAAGACATCAGTCTCTGGGGTCAGCGGACCATTTCTTACCATGTTCTCTGTACGTGTGTGTGCGCAAGCAAGAAAATACAATCTAAGGGAAACCCTAAGCCAATGATGCTTCACACCAAGTCATTCGACGTTCAGCAAACATTGATTTAAAAAATGATACTCATAAAAAATATATATATAAATTAAAAAAAATTTTTAAATGATACTCATAGTGCAGGGAGGGAGCAAGTGAGCAATGATCATGACATAGGAAGTGTTTCAGTGAGGGTGGAAACCAAGTACCAGGAGACAGCTGACTTCTTAGGTCTCCCCAACCAGGCCAGAGGTGCCTGGACCTCAGTGGGCCACTGGGATCTTCTAGGGTGCTTTAGTTCAGGAAGCAGAAACCTACAAGGAAGTGGTATCTGGTGAAAAGGGTACTGTAGTCAGGACACATGGTTTCAGTTCTGATTCTCTAGCCTGTGGGTGGTGCAGTACACTGGTACCTAAATTGTGCAGGCCTGGGTTTAAATTCTGTCCCCACCACTTAGTAACAGTTTGATCTTGGGCAAGCTTCAGTTTTTTTATTCATAAAATGAGAATAATAAGAGAGAGTACTGCACAGGCAGGTTTTTTTATTATTATTATTAGAGAAGTTGTAGGTTTACAAACAAATCATGCAGAAAGTATAGAATTCCCACATAACCCTCCTCATACATGCAGTTTTCCTTATCATTAACATTTTGCATTAGTGTGGTATTTTTGTTACTATTGATGAAGTATTATTATAATTGTGCAATTAACTTTAGCCCACTATTTATATTAGGGTTTACTCTTTGTGTTGTACAGTTCTATGTTCTTGTGGTAACTTATATACAACCTAAAATTTCCCTTTTTATCCCTTTTCAAATATACAGTTCAATGGTGTTAATTACATTCACATAGTTGTACCTCTGTCGTCATCAAACGTTTCTATCACCCCAAACACAAACAGCAATTAAATATTAACTTCCTATTTCCTGCCCTCACCCAGTTTTTGATAACCTGTATTCTAGTTTGTGACTTTAAGAATTTATATATCCTGCTTATTTTACATGAGTGAGATCAAACCAGATTTGTCCTTTTGTGTCTGGCTTATTTCACTCAACATGTCTTCAAAGTACATCCATGTTGTCTCATGTATCAGAACTTCATTCATTTCTTCAGTTGAATAATATTCCATCGTATGTATATACTACATTTTGTTTACCCATTCATCTGCTGATGCACATTTGGGTGGCTTTCATCTTTTGGCAATTGTGAATAATGTAGCCATAAACATCAGTATGCTAATATCTGCTCAAGTCTCTGCTTTCATTCTTTGGGATACATACCTAGGAATGGGATTGCCAGGTCATATGGTAATTCTATATTTAACTTTTGGAGGAACTGCCAAAAACTGTCTTCCATAGCTGTTGCACCATTTTACATTCCCACCAACAATGAATGAATGTTCCTATTTCTCTACCAACACTTCTATTCTTTCTAACACTTATTATTATTTTTAAATAGTAGCCATTCTAGTGGGTGTGAAATGGTATCTAATGGTTTTGATTTGCATTTCCCTGATGGCTAATGATGTTGAGCATCTTTTCATGTGCTTATTAGGCCATTTGTATATCTTCTCTGGAGAAATGTCTATTCAAGTCATTTGCCCCTTTTTCAATTGGATTGTTTGTCTTTTTGCTGTTGAGTTGCAGGAGTTCTTTATATATTCTTGCTATTAAACCCTTATGGGGCAGTTCAGATGCATCTCTTTCCCTGGCTGCATGCCTGTGTTTTTGTGGTGGAGGCCGATGGCCTGCAGCCTGCAGGGGCCTGGGGCCTGGAATGACGCACTGCTCGGTGGGCCTGACAGACCAACTGACTGACTGTGGCAGGTCCTTTGGGAGTAAATCATGAGACTGAGCTTCATCCAGATGTGGTAGAACATGCCAAAGAAAAACTAGGGCACTTCATCAAAAATAGTGATAGTTTTGATGAACCTGAGTTCTATAAACCTGTGCTCATTGTTGGTAATCACCTTTAGAGGGCAGCTGACAGGCATCAGTATGATCGAAACTTTTGTGGAGCTGGAGTCCAGAAAGACTGTGGAAACGACATGAAAAATTACGAAAAGTTGGATCAATTAATACAAATTATATGAACCAGACAAAACACTTGAGAAAGTAAAACTATTCGTGCTGTTTCATTGCTTATTCAAACAAGTAAGAACGATGATGGCAAACTAGATTCAGTGGGACTCCCCACAACATCCTGTGTTTACATTCCATGCATACTTAAAAACTTCATAAATGGTGAACTGCAGGCTAAGGGGATTCCTCAAAGGGCTCCCAAAAAGGAGAAGGAAGAGAGTTAAATAAAGAATGAACACATGTGTTTATGAGTAATCAGCTGACTCCTCAGCCTCTAGACAGTGAGGAGGACGAAAAAAAATGGAAAAAGACAACAAGGAAGAGGAAAAGAAAAATTACAGTGAAGTTGTGAAGCCAGAAATTGACTTCCTCAAAATTGACTGAGGGACAAAATCATGAAGCTGCCCCTCCCTGAATTTAAAAGCTTACTTGACATATTTTAGTGAAAAATAACTTAGGTCAAGGAGAAAGAATGCCAACTGATAATTCCCTTAATCTTGAAAATGTAACATTTGTTAGTAATTAAAAGAAAAAAATATTTCTTTCAGAGCAATTTGTAGTGGAAAAGGTATAATGCCTGTCTTAGTAACAAAAACGATGTATTCAGTGATTAAAAAAGAATCCCTTTTATAAAATCTATTTCTCTTTAAATCTTGGAAAATGCTCTTTTGACTCAGAGTGATTTCAAAGTGGAATGTGGCAATGGTCAAGACTTTATGCACTGTAAATCCTTTTCTGACTCCTAATAGATTTGTAGTGGTGAACATTAAATATAATTTTGTATAAGGTTAAATAATAGGTAAGGGGGGCGGATGTGGCTCAAATGGTTGGGTGTCCGTCTGCCATATGGAGGGACCTGGGTTCGATTCCTGGGACCTCCCGGTAAAATAAATTAAAAAAAGGGGGTTGGATGTGGCTCAACTGGTTGGGTGTCCGTCTCCCATATGGAGGGACCCAGGTTCGATCCCCGGGACCTCCTGGCAAAAAAATAAAATAAAATAATAATAATAGGTAAGTATATATAATCTGATTTAAATTGCAGTTGTATGCCTTTCCTCTAGGGAAACTTTCTTATCTAATAAGGAAATCAAACACTTTGCAAACCTATTTACCTTATTTTTGTTGCAATCACTATTTCTGAGTTGCTATAGATATATTCCAGGCAGTATATGGGTGCAATAACAATAAAGATATTGTATTTTTCAACTTTAAAGAAAAAAACATATCTGATATATGGTGTCCCAGTTTGAGTCTTTTGTGGGCCCCAGAAAACTATGTTCTTAAGCTAACCCAATTTCAGTACATTTGAACCTATTTTATGTGGGACCTTTTGGTTAGATTCAGTTAAGGGACATTTGGTTAGATCATTTAAGGGCCTTTGATTGAACTACGTCAGTGAGGCAAGACCCAGGTTGGTTTCGGCCCTCTGGAGGTTTATATAAGCGGAGAACTTAAAGCAGAAACACACAAAGAAAGGGAGCTGCCATTTTACCTTTCCTTGTGAGAAAGGACTCCAGGGTCACCTACAGCCACAGAAGGACAAACCCCAAGAGGCTGAGAGGCTGGAGTTGGAATCAGAGGAGCAACCAGAAGCTGAAGAAATGTAGTCTGGGAAGAGACAAGCCATATACCTGATTGCCCACAGCTGAGCTCAGGGAGAAAGTCAGTCTGGAGGAGAAGACAGAGATCTGCTGCCATTTTGCTTTGCCATGTTGCGGGAATCCAGGATCCAGCAGGTGACAATGCCTTGATTTGGACATTTAAGCCTCAGAACTGTAAGATTTTACCCCAAATAAATTCCCTTTATACAGAAGGCCCATTTCTGATATTTTGCTCCCAGTAGCTTCAACAATCTAAAACATACAGTTTCCTAATATTTTGTCCCATTCTGTATGTTTTTTTTTAAATTTCTTGATAAAGTCATTTGCGTACAAAAGCTTATAATTTTGACAAGGCCCATTTATCTATTTTTTCTTTTGTTGCTTGTGCTTTTGGGGTAAAGTCTAAGAAATAACTGCCTAACAGAAAGTCTTGAAGATGCTTCCTGATGCTTTCTTCTAGCAGTTGTATAGTCCTGGTTCTTATAATTAGGTCTTTGATACATTTTGAGTTAATTTTTGTATATGGTGGGAGCCAATGTGGCTCAGTGGTTGAGTGCTGGCCTCCCACACAAGAGGTCCAGGGTTCAATCCCCAGCCGTGGTACCTAAAAAAAAAAAAGTTGTACATGGTATGAGGTAGGGTCCACCTTCATTCTTTTGCATATGAATATCTAGTTCTCCCAGCACCATTTGTTGAAGAAACTATTCTTTCCCCACTGAGCTGACTTGGTACCCTTGTCAAAGATCAATTGGCCAAAGTTGTGAGGGTTTATTTCTGAGCTCTCAATTTGATTCCATTGGTTTATATATCTGTCTTTGTGCCAGTACCATGCTGGTTTGACTACTATAGCTTTGTACAAAGACTTAAAATGTGCAAGTATGGATCTTCCAACTTTATTCTTTTTCAAGATGGTTTTGGCTATTTGGGGGCACAAGGTAGTTTTAAAGATTAACTGCAAGCACAATATCTGTTCCACAGTTAGAACTCGGGCAATGACTACTGTTATTATCATTGTCGGTTCTGATAATTATCATGAATTATGATTAGTAAAATAATAACTTCTTTTGGCTTCCATGTCCTTGTCTGTGACATGCTGATGTAGTACCTGATGATCTCTATTCCTCTTCTGCTTCACTGTACTCTATCTACAGTTGATCAGACCAGTTTCCTGTTACCGTGGTGATGAGGTTACTATGGCGATGCTGCAATTAAAGCCAGCTTAGACCATCATTTCTGGTCTAAGCCAACTCCCTGGAATGATACTTTACCCTTCCTCCATACACACATGTGTACAGTCATAGAAAAATGTCTGGAATGATACTTTGCACACTGGTATGAATGGTTACTTCTGGTGAGGGACATGGGGCAGATGGTTCAGGGGACTTTCACTTTTCTCCCCCACATATGTCTGCACTTAAATTTTCTCATTTGTGAAAGAATTATGATATATCCTATCTTCAGAAGTTTGTTATAATGACTAAATAAGATAACATATTTGAAGTTCTTGGTACAAGGTTTGTTCAGAATGTGTGTTTGGCAAATGGTGGCTTTTATTATCATCATGGCAGAAGTCTGCTTTCACCCATAGACCATCCTGTGCACATTCTCATGACACCTTTAATGAACCAGACCACACCTTAAGACCCTCAGTGTGTGCTCCAAAGGGAGGCTCTTAAATGTTAGAGTACCTCAAATATCCTGGGAGTCAGTTAAAATATAGATGAATCAATACCTCAAGTGATAACAGCCCTGGCAGCTGAAGTTTTAAAAAGCTGCACATGCAATTCTCAGGGATCATTGCTCTAGATCGGAAGCCTTTCAAAAGCACCTGATTGCTGACCTCACTGGCTTAAACTCCATGCCTGGTTTGCAAGGCTTCATCTTCTTGCTGAAATATCTGCCCGGCTGAGTCAGCCCAGTCTCTTTAGGCCAGGGGTTCTTAACAAGGGGTCTGTGAGCTTGAATTGAAATTTTAAAAAATAAACATCATTCTTGTGGGGATGTGTTGGTGCAGGTGTGATATATTTATTAAATAATACACAGTATAGTGTGGGCTTAGTAAAGGGTCCGTGGCTTTCACCTGCCTGGCAAAGGGGTCCGTGGAACAAAAAAAGATTAAGAACCCCTGCTTTCAGCTTTTAAACAAATTAGGCACCTTCCACTTCCATCATTTTGAAAAAAATTATTGAGGTAGTAAATGAATAAATCTCACTGTAAAAAAATTCAAACAATACAGGCATACACATGGAAAAATGAAAATCCTTCTTCACTTTTACCCATTTACTCTCTTCTGTAGAAATAACTACCATGAACTATGTGCCAGTTATCCTACCAGACATTTTCCATGAAGATACATCATGTATGTGTTCCATATGGAGCATGAAAGAACGAGAACAACCAAAAATAAATCCTGGGTATTTGATCTGAGCAATTGGCTGAATAGTGGTACTTTTATAAATAGAGATGCATTAAGTGTATTTGTTCCTGTATTTTTAGGATACAAATTTGTAATAAATTTGTAAGATAGATTCTCATTTATAGGAAAAGCATAGGACCAGGGGTGTTCACATTTAAAATAGAAAGATATTGTAAAGCTGCCCTCTTCAGAGCCATTGTACTAATTTAGATCCCCAAAACATCCCTGATAATACTAGCTATTAGCACTTTTTAAAAACTTTGTTAATATAATTTGTATTCACTGATATTAAGGAGGCTGAGCAGCTTTTCCAAATTTATTGGTCAAAGGTTTTATTTTTGCTTCTGGGAATTGCCTGTTCATAACTTTTGCCCATTTTCGTTTTGGGTCATTTGCTTATTAATTTGTAGGTGCTCATTTTATATTAGGAATATTAATTCTTACTTCAAGTTTATAATATAGTTTCCTCTAGAGGATTTTTAACATTTGTAGTTTTGTATTTTATGTTTTGTTCTTCAATCAATCTGGAATTGATTTTTGTGTATGGTGTGAAGTCATTCTCTAATTTTTTTTTTTTTTTTTGCCAAATTGGGAGTCAGTATTTTCAAAACCATTTATTGAAATGATCCGTTCCCCACCCCAACCCCTACTACTGGAAACCACCTCCACTCTTTGCTCAAGTGGTAGTATGCTTCCTATCTTCCTTCTCCACCCTTCAATACCTTCCTGTCTCCACTTTTCATCAGGCTCGTCTTATATTCTTTGTGAAAAAGACTTTTCTATGTCCCCTAGTCCTCATGGATCTCACCTTGCTCTGATTCCTAAGAATAGATCTTCTGTGCCACACAATGTAGAACTTAGTTCTCTACAGCCTGCATGTTCCCCAATCAATAAACTAGTAAACTCCCAGAATGTGGGGCCCAGATGTTATACTAACAATAGTGTGTGTAAACTTTATGCTGCTCAGTATATAAATTTTATTGATAAAATATTTTTTCTCATAGAGTAAAAATGGTTATTCAGTCAAGGAGATCAGAGAAAGAGATAAGGAACCTGACTTTGAGAAAGGAGCTACTGAAGGGTGGCCCTGGGCCCTTTGCATTAGAATAATCCCAGGTGTTCATTAAAAATGCAGATTCTTGGATGTACCAGACAGGGTCAAGCAGAGAAAGAGAACCAGTGGAAGATAATATATATTAAGAGATTTATTGCGAGGAGTTGGCTTATGTGAATACGGGGACTTGCAAGGCAAGTCCGAAATCCATAGGGCAGGAGGTAGAAAGGACAGGCTGGGATGCTCAAGCATGGGCTGAAGCTGCTGTCCATAGGCAGAATTTCTTCTTCTGGGGAAGCCTCAGCTCTGCTCTTTGAGATTTTAATGGATGGAATTAAGCCCACATAGATTATGAGAGATGCTCTCCCTTATTTAAAGTCAACTGATTATGGACATTAATCATTACCAAATACCTTCACAGCTACACCTAGATTAGTGTTTGAATAACTGGGGACTGTAGCCTACTCAAGTTGACACATAAAACTAACCATCACATTGGACCACATCTCAGCTCAAATAACTCAAAACCTCCCGGGATGAGGCCCAGGAATCTGGATTTTATTGGCCTGAGACAGAAAGATAGGATTAGTTGAACTCCCAGCCGCCACAGAATGAGGTGGTTGAACAGAGATGAATGGATGCCCAAACTTTAGAGCCCAGTGTGGATATTCTTCTCCTCTTCTTCATTATCTTATCCCTTAGGTGTTCCACGGTTGCACACCAGGGAGTATCTGAGGCATGGCCATGAATGTGATCACAAAGTCTGTGCTACAGATCTCCACAATAGCTCCTGTTTTCTGTGGGATTCCAGGGCACAGAAAAACCATGCAGCCGGAGAGTGAAAGAGTCTCACCTGTGGGCTTTTAAAATTAAAATCTGCATTACTTTAGTTCTTCATTTATTCTATTGAAATAATAATAATTAAAAAAAACAACCCAAACTTAAAAAGAACACCTACCCTCACTGCTACCTGATGGTCAGCTACAGTTTCCACATTCAATTTGGAGCCATAAATGAATTAACTAAATGCCAGCAGCCCCTGGAGGAAAGGAAACAATTCCAATGCAATAAAAATACAACTAGATCAATCTTAACAATACAGGTCTGGGTAGTCACAGCTGGAGAGAGTGCAGAAGGGCCTGGGATGCAGCTTTTGGTTGAACATCATCCATACAAGTGGGTTAGGTTTTCCCAGTCTCACAGGGGAACCCAGACCTTTGGGTCCTGGAGACCCTAGATCTCAAAGCAGATTTCGGTTACCTCATTTAGCCTTCACAATAATTCTGTTGGGTCATTATTATCATCTCCCATTTTGTGGATGAGAAAATTGCTACTTACAGCCATTACCTTAATAAGTTTCTTAATCATTCTGGTCTAACTTGAGACTGAGAATATCCAAGTGTGGGTTTGGAAAGCAGAAACCAGGCTTTCTCAGCCCTGGCTCTGTTGACATTTTGGATCTGATCATTCTTTTTTGTGGAACTTGGTCTGTGCATTGTAGGATGTTTAGCACATCCCTGGCCTCTATCCACCAGATGCCAGTAGCACCCTCCCCCGCAGTTGTGACAATCAAAAAGATGTCTCCAGACATTGTCAAATGTTCCCTGAAGTAAAAATCGTCCCAGTTGAGAGTCACTGGAGTAAAGCAATGGGTCCGTGTCCAGCAAGGCAGGGAAAGTCTCAGCCTGGAGCAGGAAGTCAGGGATGAATAGTTGGGAAGTTTTCCACCTAACACCCCTATAGTGGGTTAAATGTTGACCCCCAAATATGTGTCCATCTGGAACCAGTGAATGTGACTTTATTTGGAAGATGGGTCTTTGCAGATGTAATTAAGTTAGGATTAGGGTTGGCCCTAAATACAATAAGTGTCCTCAAAGGGAAGAGAAGCTGGGAGAGAGGCATGGAACAGATTCTCTCCCAGAGCCCCTAGAAGGAACCATGCCTGCTGACACCTTGAAGTCAGATTTCTAGCCTCCAGCACTATGAGAGAATCAATTTCTATTGATTTAAGCCTCTCAGTTTGTGTTAACTTGTTACAGCAGCCCTGAAAAACAAATACATCCTCCAACCCCACACTGCTTTAACTGGAGGTAGAACCTTACCTATCTTGATGAGATAAGAGGCTCAATATGTGAATAGCTGAGGTCACAACCTTTTCCCATAACAGCTTTCACCTGAAGGGAGGAAGAAACAACTCAGCCTGCTCCAGGGCTACCCAGGGGCCTAAGACTGAGAAAAGACCTGGGGACAGTTGCAGGAGTTCAGAAGGGAAGGTTAAGGTCTATATCAATAAACTTCAGAGACTTCACGTTCTTGTCAAGGGCCCATTTTCCTGCTCTGGGCAAAAATGGGACTTGAACCAGGTCTCCTGACTTCCACAAGAGGAGCTCAGCCTATGTAACTGGCATTTTTACTCCAGCTTCATCTAACATAGGGTGAGGAAACAGGTGCTGCGTTATACTCCAGGGAAAAGCAGATCCGAGAAATATTGATCTTGGAAAAAATTACTGACAGAAGAGCCATTAACCCAGTCAATATCAATCTGTGTGTCCCTGCGTAAGTCAGTCCACCTCTCTGAGCCTCAATATCCTCATTTATAAAATGGGTTGACATACGATGGTCTCTAAGGTCCTATAACTCTCTATGTTTCTATTTTTTCCTTCCTGATTTCCCCCTACAGTGGTAATGTGGTTCTGGAAAGGTGGACAGGGTATTTTGTCTGCCTACTCCTCAGCAAGTAGGGAGAGTTGAGGTAGAATCTACTGTTAAAATTGGAGAGTGTCCATCTAGCCAAGGCGCTGTCACCATCTTGTTGGGTGACAGGCAACAAAAATAAAAGAGCATCAATTGCTTAATTTAAAAAAAAATCACAGTTTCCTCTTCTCTAAAAAGGAGATAGTAAGCCCAGTTCTATCCATTCTCAGGTTTTTCTAACTGATCAAATAAGTGAAAATGGAATAAGAGTATAATTGAAACTGTCCTTCTCTTTGGCCTCCTTCTTGCAAACCACTTGACTGCATGAGAAAGAAGCAAGGTTATGTAATTGGAACAGTGAAAGAAGAGTGGGTACCTTTTACCTGACGTTTGTAAGCATACTTGGATTAAAATAGTTGTGGTCCAAGAGGGTAGGAAATGCTGAACTGGCCACACTGAGAGATAGGGCCAATCCCAGATCAAAATGGTCTGATATCTACGCCTACACCCAATCTGTCATGATCATCAAGATGAGAGCCGAAGACAGCATCCTAGCATGGCGTCAGGCAGATGGCCTGAGTATGTTTACCAACTCCACCCATTACTACCTGTGAGACTTACATGAGTCAAAAAACCTCTCTGGGCCTCAATTTCTCACTGGTAAAGTGGGGATTAAAATAATAATAGTTACTAATATTGGATTGCTGTAAGAGTAAGTAAGATAGTGATGTAAAGCACTTAGCCTAGTGCCTGTTAGCATTATTTTACCCTTGTCATTTCTTATTTTGTGTTTTAAAAAGGAATCCCTTTTCCCTTGATGAGGTTAGATAATCTGACAATTTTTAATTTATTCATAAGTTTCACTTATTATTTATTCAGAGGTTATTTATTATATAACATTTATTTTTCCAGCTATTATCTTTATTGATTCTTTTTTCTGCTTTCTTTCAGTTTATAATATTTTTCCTTTTTCCAACTTTTCAAGTGAGATGATTAATTAATTGCATTTCTTTTTTGTTGATCTAAATATTTAAGGTAATGAGCATTCTTTATTTGTATTCTATAAATTCTAATATCTATTATTCTCATTACTGTTTTTTTTCCAGAAATTTTGTAATTTCATTTTGTATTTCCCTTTGACTCAAAAGTTGATTAATAAGAAATATTAAAATTTCTAAGTGAAGGTTGATTTTTTTTCTGATTTTATTATTAATTTCTAGTTTTGTTGCAGTATGACTAAAAAATAGTGTCTGCATTAGTTTTCCTTTTTGGAATTCATTGAAGCTACTTTTGTGATTTATTATTTGACTAATTTTTGTGAATGTTCCAGGGTCACTTGAAAAAGTAGCATAGTCTTTGTATTAGTCAGGGTTCTCTCGGGGAAACAGAATCAGCAGGAGATATCTCTCAATAATATGAAATTTTAAAAGAGTCTCTCATGCGACCGTGGGGATGCACAAGTCCAGGTTCTGCAGGCAGGCTGCAAACCAGTGGCTCCGATGAAAGCCCGATGAAAGGTCCTTGATGAGTTTCTGGGAGAAGTTGCCTGTCCAATGACGAGCTGGGAAATTCTCTCTGAATGTTGAAATCACTTCCACTTTTAAGTCATTCAACTGATTGGATTAAGCACCACCCATTGATGATATAATCTCCCTGATTGATGCAGATGTAATCAGCCATCCACGCAGTAAACTCACTGGTGTTTGAAGTCCATAAATGCTCTTGTATTGCAATTATCCCAGTGCTTGCTGGAACAAACACCTGGACACAGCTACCTGGCTGAGTTGACACATTAGCCTAACCATCACAGTCCACCCCTTGTCAACTTGGCAATCATACACATTACTCTAAACCATACTTAGTCTCTAAGTAAAAACAATAACAGACAAGCATACATATATATTTCCGCCTAACAATGTTCAACTCCCCTGCGTACAACCGGAAACGCATTAATTCCCCACAGAACAGGGTGCAAGTCCTTGGATGATAGTCACTCTTAAACTCGACATCCTTAAATATTATGATGTGGGATTAATACAACTTTTCATGATAGGGGAAAAGATTGGGGAAGAAAACAAAGAAATTCATTTTGTGTACATATACAATCATACTCATAACGAAACATGGAAGAAAGGTTCATGACCATTACAGTCCTCGTTTCTGTAACTGGTCACATGGTCGAAGTTCATATTTATCACTACCTTCTTCCACTACCCATTCCATGTTCCTGTTACCTTCAGCAAGCACTTCAGCTGGCTGTGGTTCTTTGCCTGGTGGGGTGACCCAAACTTTCATTCCCGAAGATTCTGGGCCATTGTTAGTCCTGCTTGAATTGGTTTGTTGCAATTTTCCATTGACTTTAATCACAGGGCATGGCAGGACTAGGAGACGCCCTAGAGGATCCCCTGCATTCCAGGCAAACTCTTCTTTACCCCCATTATGTAGATGTAGTCCTATTTCCCCTTGACAGTCAGGATCAATCACCCCAGCCAGTACAGTAATTCCCTTCTTTGCCTGTTGATTCACAGGTAAGAGGAGCCCAAAGTGGCCAGGTGGCAATCTTAACTTCCAGTTCAATGGAATCACAGTTATGTTCCCAGGTGGCAGCACTCCTCCTCTTGGGACTAAAACCTGTAGACCAGCCGAGCTTAAGGTCTCAGGGACAGGAAGCAAAAATTTTCCTAGTGGGTCACTAGGGGTAATAGTGAGTGGTGCCACTCCCATTTCCACCCCTTGATTCCTGGACCCATGAATCCTGGCTATGGAAGAAACAGCACCATAGAGAGGACGCTGATTCAGAGCATACACAGCTTCTTGGAGAACATTGCCCCAGCCCTGCAAAGTATTGCCACCTAGTTGGCACCATAATTGAGTCTTCAACAGGCCATTCCATCGTTCTATTAATCCACCTGCTTCAGGGTGATGGGGAACATGGTAAGACCAGTGAATTCCATGGGCATGTGCCCATTCCCGCACATCATTTGCTGTAAAATGGGTTCCTTGATCAGAAGCAATGCTGTGTGGAATGCCACGGTGGTAGATAAGACATTCGGTAAGTCCACGGATGGTAGTTTTGGAAGAAGCATTGCGTGCCGGAAATGCAAACCCATAGCCAGAGTATGTGTCTATTCCAGTTAAAACAAATCGCTGCCCCTTCCATGATGGAAGTGGCCCAATGTAGTCCACCTGCCACCAGGTAGCAGGCTGGTCACCTCGAGGAATGGTGCCATATCTGGGGCTGAGTGTGGGTCTCTGCTGCTGGCAGATTGGGCATTCAGCAGTGGCTGTAGCCAAGTCAGCCTTGGTGAGGGGAAGTCCATGTTGCTGAGCCCATGCATAACCTCCATCCCTACCTCCATGGCCACTTTGTTCATGAGCCCATTGGGCAATGACAGGAGTGGCTGGGGAAAGAGGCTTAGCATTAGCCACAGAGCGGGTCATCTTAACCACTTGATTATTAAACTCTTCCTCTGCTGAAGTCACCCTCTGGTGAGCATTCACATGGGACACAAATATGTTCATGTTTTTTGCCCACTCAGAAAGATCTATCCACATAGCTCTTCCCCAGACTTCCTTGTCACCAATTTTCCAATCATGTTCCTTCCAAGTCCCTGACCATCCAGCCAAACCATTGGCAACAGCCCATGAATCAGTGTACAAACACACCTCCGGCCATTTCTTCCTCCAAGCAAAATGAACAACTAGATGCACTGCTCGAAGCTCTGCACACTGGGAGGATTTGCCCTCACCGCTATCCTTCAAGGACGTCCCAGAAAAGGGCTGCAGTGCCACAGCTGTCCACTTTTGGGTGGTACCTGCATATCGTGCAGAACCATCTGTAAACCAGGCCCGAGTTTTCTCATCCTCAGTCAACTGATTGTAAGGGACTCCCCAAGAGGCCAAAGCTGTGGGCTAGGAAAAAGAAGGTAACATGGCAGGGGTGGTGACCATGGGCATTTGGGCCACTTCCTCATGTAACTTACTTGTGCCTTCAGGACCTGCTTGAGCCCTATCTCGTATATACCACTTCCACGTTATTATGGAGTGCTGCTGTGCACGCCCAACTTTATGGTATGGTGGGTCAGACAATATCCAGCTCATGGGCAACTCAGGTCTCATGGTAACTTGATGGCCCATGGTTAAGTGTTCAGTCTCTACTAAGGCCCAGTAGCAAGCCAAAAGCTGCTTCTCAAAAGGGGAGTAATTATCTGCAGAGGATGGCAAGGCTTTGCTCCAAAATCCTAAGGGTCTGCGTTGTGATTCCCCTATAGGGGCCTGCCAAAGGCTCCAGACAGCATCTCTATTTGCCACTGAAACTTCCAGCACCATTGGATCTGCTGGATCATATGGTCCAAGTGGTAGTGCAGCTTGCACAGCAGCCTGGACCTGTCGCAGGGCTTCCTCTTGTTCCAGTCCCCAATCAAAACTAGCAGCTTTTCTGGTCACTCGGTAAATGGGCCACAGTAACACACCCAAATGAGGAATGTGTTGTCTCCAAAATCCAAAGAGGCCAACTAAGCGTTGTGCCTCCTATTTGGTCGTAGGAGGGGCCAGGTGCAACAGCTTATCCTTTACTTTCAAAGGGATATCTCGACAGGCCCCACACCACTGGACACCTAGAAATTTCACTGAGGTAGAAGGACCCTGTATTTTTGTTGGATTTATCTCCCATCCTCTCTCACGTAAATGCCTTACCAATAAATCTAGAGTCTTTGCTACTTCTTGCTCAGTAGGTCCTATCAACATGATATCATCAATAAAATGGACCAGTGTGATGTCTTGTGGGAGGGAGAGACAATAAAGTGCGGACAATATTATGACATAGGGCTGGAGAGTTGATATACCCCTGAGGCAGGACAGTGAAAGTATACTGCTGGCCTTGCCAGCTGAAAGCAAACTGTTTCTGGTGGTCCTTACTAATGGCAATTGAGAAAAAAGCATTTGCCAGATCAACAGCTGCATACCAGGTACCAGGGGAAGTGTTGATTTGCTCAAGCAATGATACCACATCTGGGACAGCAGCTGCAATTGGAGTCACCACCTGGTTAAGTTTACGATAATCTACTGTCATCCTCCAAGAGCCATCTGTTTTCTGCACAGGCCAAATAGGAGAGTTGAATGGGGATGTGGTGGGAATCACCACCCCTGCATCCTTCAAATCCTTGATGGTGGCACTAATCTCTGCAATACCTCCAGGAATCCGGTATTGCCTTTGATTTACTATTTTGCTAGGCAGGGGCAGTTCTAGAGGCTTCCACTTGGCCTTTTCAACCATAATAGCCCTCACTCCACGAGTCAGGGATCCAATGTGGGGATTCTGCCAGTTACTGAGTATGTCTATTCCAATTATGCATTCTGGAACTGGAGAAATAACCACAGAATGGGTCCGGGGACCCACTGGACCCACTGTGAGATGGACCTGAGCTAAAACTCCATCAATCACCTGACCTCCATAAGCCCCTACTCTGACTGGTGGACCACAGTGACGTTTTGGGTCTCCTGGAATTAATGTGACTTCTGAGCCAGTGTCTAATAATCTCCGAAATGTCTGATCATTTCCTTTTCCCCAATGCACAGTTACTCTGGCAAAAGGCCGTAGTTCTCCCTGGGGAAAGGTGGGAGGAAGATTAACTGTATAAATTTTTGGCAGTTTAACAGGATCCTTCCCCAAGGGGACCTGGCCTTCCCCTCATTCAAGGGGCTCTGGGTCTGTAAACCGTCTCAAGTCTGGGAACTGATTAAGGGGCCGTGATTCTCTGCGTCTGTAATTAGAGTTAGGATTTTATTCACTTGACCTAGAACTCTTCTGCTTATACAGATCCAGAAGAAATTTAGTAGACTGCCCATCTATTTCATTTCTGGGTACCCCATGATCTATTAGCCAATGCCATAACTCCATGCGACTCAGACTATTCTGTGTGCTGCTTTGAATCTGTCTTTCATTGCAGTAGCCACGCCTACCTTGCTTTTGGCGATTAACTGCCAATACTTGACTTTTACAGGGCCTTGATCCGATCATCCCCATAATATTTAAGGAATCCAATTTCATTACAGCCCCCCCTACAGTAATATCTGGACTACAGAGAAGAGCAACCAGAGAGCTCTTCAGAGAAGATGGAGTTAGGCTTACAAATTTATTCTTCACAGTCCTGGTTAAAGGTGTATCCTCTGGACATTCCTGGGGTGGGTGGGCAGGTCTCAAATGGTAAATCCATTCTAGCATTCCAATCTCTCTAAGCCTTTGAATCCCCTCATCTACTGTATACCACAGCAAATCAGGCATCTCAACATCAGACATGCTAGGCCATCGTTTGGTCCATGCTTCAGTCAGTCACCCAAACAAACTGTTAGAGCCCTTTCTAACCCCTCGAGCTACAGCGTTGAATCCAGAATTTCTGCTTAGTGGGCCCATATCAATAAATTCAGCCTGATCCAACTTTATATTCCTTCCACCATTATCCCATACCCTTAGTATCCATTCCCACACATATTCCCCTGATTTCTGTCTATGTAAGTTGGAAAACTCATGCAGTTCTTTCAGAGTATAGCATACTTCCTCATGGGTCACACTTTTTATTTCACCTTTGGGGGCTTGTTGTGATTTTAATCTAGTAATGGGTCTCGAAGACAAGAGGGGTGGGGGGTCTGGGGAAGGAGAAGGATTAGAGATGTCTTGCAGGCTACTGACCTGAGGGCATTCCTTTGCATTTTCTTCTGGTGAGACAGGATTATTCTCTTCAGGCAGGGGTTGGAAGACAGATTCCTCAGGGCAGACTGGAAGTTGGACCATGCATGCTGGAGATTGGTTGGTACCTGCCTCGTGGCTGGGAGGAGGTACACACTCTCTGGGGCAAGGTGGAGGCTGGATGATACAAGGTTGAGAAGGTGTGGTCTCCACAGGGCAGACCATCACAGGTTTATCTGGTAAAGTCTCAGCAGAATTTAGGGTTCCAATGTCCCCACCAATATTATCATCATCCCATATGTCTCCATCCCAATCCTCGGGGTTCCACTCCTTTCCAATCAATGCCTTCACTTTAATTGCAGAAACCCTGCGAGGTTGAGATTTTAGTTTCTTTCCTCTGTAATTCTGCTACTCGTACAATGAGAGACTGGGTTTGATTCTCAGATATTTCAAGTCTGTGGCTACAGGAGACAAGATTTTCTTTCAAGGCACATGTAGAAACTTTCATATCATTCATGCGGCATTTAAATTTCAAATTTGAAGACTTTAGCTCATCCCTTTCTTTTGTAACTGTATCCAGAGTATCTAGGAGGAGCCAGCCAACATCATTATATGTTTTTACTCCACAAAATTCTGTTAAAGTGTTGAAAACACTCTCACCCAGATCCTTGCTTCTTATAAGCGTGGAAGTAGGGGAATCCAATGATGCTATTTTGTGTATCTCTATTGCCAGCTCACGCCATGGACTGTTAGCAACCTCATTATTGGAAAGGGAGTCATTAGTACCTGTGAGTCCAATTAGAGTGGAGAGCCACCTCAGACATCCCATGTTTAAGACTCTGTTCCTCAAAAACTGCTCCCGGTACCAGCTGTATTAGTCAGGGTTCTCTCGGGAAACAGAATCAGCAGGAGATATCTCTCAAAAATATGAAATTTTAAAAGAGTCTCTCATGCGACCGTGGGGATGCACAAGTCCAGGTTCTGCAGGCAGGCTGCAAACCAGTGGCTCTGATGAAAGCCCGATGAAAGGTCCTTGACGAGTTTCTGGGAGAAGTTGCCTATCCAATGACGAGCTGGGAAATTCTCTCTGAATGTTGAAATCACTTCCACTTTTAAGTCATTCAACTGATTGGATAAAAGCACCACCCATTGATGATATAATCTCCCTGATTGATGCAGATGTAATCAGCCATCCACGCAGTAAACTCACTGGTGTTTGAAGTCCATAAATGCTCTTGTATTGCAATTAGCCCAGTGCTTGCTGGAACAAACACCTGGACACAGCTACCTGGCCGAGTTGACACATTAGCCTAACCATCACAGTCTTCATTTTAAGGATCCAGGGTTTTGTACATATCCTAAGATATACTTTATTGAGTATATCATTTAGGTCTTTTATATCCTTACTTTTGTACATTTGTTCTGACTTATGCTGAGAGAATGAATTCAGATACTACAAATGACTTCTGCTGCCAGCTGAGATGGAGTAAGCCCACTGCAGCCCATCTGTTCCACTAATTTATAACTAGAAACTCTGGACAGAATATGACAAGCAGCGCCGGAATTCTCTAAAAGGTAAACAAAGGCTAAAGGATTGGAGGCTAATGTCAAAAATTAATTAATATACCTTTATGGTGGTGAATTTTGCATTTTTTTCTTCCTTTATCACTTGACTTTGACCTGAAGGTGGTTGGAATCTCTGAACTGTGAAGTCTAGAAGACAAAAACTCTGGGGGAAACCCCCTATTTCTAACTAGAGGACCAGGAAACATCCCCTACACGCTGGAAAGTTTGGGAGTGGGGTGGGGAAATATCCATTATTTCTTCTCTTTTTTAACCCTGCCCCAAGGCCAGTTCCAGTTGAGGAGCTACTCTGCTATGGTGACAGAGGTGGTGACAAGCCCAGGTACCTGAGAGAAGACCCAACACTCTGGCCAGAGGAACTAGAAGAGGAATCCTTGTCAAAAGGTGTGGAAGGAAGCCCTGCTATTTTCTCCCTCTTTTTTCTTGCCACTTTTCCCAAAATGTGGCCCAAGTCACATGGAAATGTGTAAGAGCACAAGGGACTTAAACTTTGAGAAACATCTGTTTTTCTGGACACAGGAACTGGGAAAAGAAGTCCCAGCTGTCCACAGAGTGTGGAGGCAATCCCTGTTAATTTTTCTCCTTTGTATTTTGCCATTTCACCCAAAGGTGGCCTCAGCCACATGGAATTGCATGACAGTGTGGAAGCTAAAACTCTAATATAACCCCAACTTTTTGGCCAGTAGAACCTGGAAAGGGGGCCGCTGGAGCCAGAGATATGGGAAAAGTCCCAGAGAAAGGGATTTTCTAATTCTTTGTATGAGCCAACATATGTCCTAGGTTCACTCTCAAGCTGTGCATACACAGGACAGACTCAAAGACGCTTAGCAAAGACTTTGAGAACTTAACTATGGTATAAACCACTACTCAAGTTCCAGACTAACTGCTGAGTGGTGCATGTGCTAGGAAGACTAAAACAACATAACAAAGGCTTAGAAAGCTGAATTGATATTTGAACCCCTGCCCACAGAAGGTGAGCAGAACTTGCAATCTAAACTCAACTGGAGGAGGATGGGGCCAAGATGGCGTTAGTGTAGGAGGGCACACACTGCAAGCTCCCAGAGCAAGGCGGATTGTGGACGGGGTCCTGCCCGGGGGTCTGTGCTGTGCACGCGTGGAATGAGAAGCTTGGGACATCTATCTGCGCGGATCAACAGTGTGGACGGAATGGTAGAGATTCGTGAGTTTTAAACCTGCCGGTGGTGGTTGGCACAGATGGCTGAGCCCTGCGGTTAGGGAGAAAAAAAATAAAACGGCCAGTTGGAGCCGCGAGCAGGGCAAGAAAGTTTTATTTTCTGGGGATCTGGCTGCCTGGAGCCCCTTGGACCTTGGGTGAACAGAACAGCCGGAGGGAATAGGCACCCGGTGGACGGAAGGGGTGATTCTGTTTGGGGGAGGGAGTCAATTTGCCTAGCTGCCCAGGGATAAGCCCCGGGCTGCCGTGGAGCCAGGAAGAGGGGACACTCTCTAAAAGAAGGAGGGTTCTGTTGGAGGACAGGGAAGGGAATTTTTTTTTTTTTTCTGCCATTGATCTGGCTGCCTGGACCACCCCATAGCTTTGGGGAGTAGATAAACCAACCTGAAGCAGCATCATGCTGAGAGGAGAGACGAATCTGCAGAGTCAAACTGATTTACACAGCAACCTGGTGACGCTGGTGCTCGGCTCCGGAAGGGGTGGAGTCGGCTGTCTTTAGCACTCTGCACTGACTAACATCAGAGCTACAGTTACCCTGGGGAGTCCAGGAAGTGGGACGTGCTTGATTAATTTCCATGGGCCCAGCTAGGGTCCCTTC
The DNA here is from genome assembly GCA_026826555.1 of Tolypeutes matacus. NCBI lineage: Eukaryota > Metazoa > Chordata > Mammalia > Cingulata > Chlamyphoridae > Tolypeutes > Tolypeutes matacus. The sequence goes on from JAKSZT010000049.1 coordinate 30,006,848, forward strand.
CGTAAGGGGGTTGGTCTAGAGGAGGAATTATTTTGGGTCCTGTATTTCGCCAAAAAAAAAAAAAAAAAAGAAAGAAAAGTGAGAAGGTCACTTCAATAAATGAAAAATAAATTCTTTTTAATTTAGTTGAATAGCTAAAAGCTGTTTCAGGACCTGCATATAGAACCCTGCGGGGAAATTGATTGATAAACACAAGCAGGCAGAGAGGATCCACGTGGACCCTAGGGGAATCATTGACCCTTGTTAGCCACTGTTTGGCTGCTTGCCTGTGTGGATCTTTGGTTTTTCTCTGTTTATTTCTGGTCTCTTGCTTTTCTTTCCTCTTTCCTCCCCCCTTTCTTTTTTCTTTCATTTTTTAAAATTAGGTGCTGCTAGCTTGTCGCTTCTTTGCTGTGCTTCTTCTTCAGTAATTTCCCACTTGCTGTCTATATTGATTTTGTATTCCAAACTATCACTTATCCTTCCTTCATCTTTCTGCCTTATGCTTTCTGTTGTGGCTCTTAGATACAACATTTTTTCATAGGCCCACAACTTAAGGGTGTCAATTTCTATTCCATCTATTTTGTTTTCTTCTTCTTTTTTTATTAGCATTACCTTTTTCCTTTCAGCCTTTTCTTTACTATTTCTCTCCCTCCTCATAATTCTATCCTTCTAAATCACTATATATATATTCCTCCATTTGTTTTCCCAGTCCATTGTAGGAACTCCACTTTTTTTCCTATTACTCTACACTGCCTACACAAGTTAAATATTCATCTCATTAAGTCTCATTTGGCCCCTCTTTTAACTTTTATCAATATTACTATTATCCTTCTGCCTTCCTTACAATTTTTGATTCCTCTGGCCCTAATCTTTTGCCTTCAAGGGAACATAGAAAGAAGCAAGGAAATAAAATAAGAAGAAAAAGTGCCAAAGAGAAAACTTAACTCACACGCAGAACCACCAGCTAAATAAAACTTTAGAGCATAGAGAAAAGCTAATCAAATGAACAAACCCATCAAGATAATATGATGACCAGAGGGCAACAAAAAAATACAAATGACTCTGAGAAACAGGAAAACATGGACCAGTCCAATGAACAAAATAAAAACCAGGAAGTGATGCAGAACATCGAACAACTAATCAAAGCTATCCAAACAAATATCATGGACCAACTTAAAGAAGTGAAAGAAGAGATTAAGGATATAAAGAAGATACTGGGAGAACATACTGAAGAAATTGCAAACATGCCTAAAAAGGTAATGGATATGATGGTGAACAATGGCACAATCCAAGAAATCTAAAAGACGCTGGATTCACATAACAGCAGATTTGAACAGGCAGAGGAAAGAATTAGTGATATGGAAGGCAATACAGCTGAAATCAAAGAGATAGTAGAACAGATAGACAAAAAGATAGAAAAAATCCAGCATGGACTCAGGAAATTAACCGATAACACAAAACGCACAAACATACGCATTATGGGCATCCCAGAAGGAGAAGAGAAGGGAAAGGGAACAGAAGAGGAGTGTTGAAGGAAATAATGGCTGAAAACTTCCCAACCCTATTGAGAGAGATGGAGGTGCAGATCCAGGAAGCACAGCACACCCCAAATAGTATAAATCCCAACAGGCCAACTCCAAGACGTATACTTGTCAAAATGTCCAATGCACAAGACAAAGAGAAAATACTCAAGGCAGCAAGAGAAAAGAGAACCATCACATACAAGGGAAGCACAATAATATTAAGTGCTGATTTCTCAGCTGAAACCATGGAGGCAAGAAGACAGTGGTATGACATAGTCAAAATACTAAAAGAAAAAAACTTCCAGCCACGAATTCTCTATCCAGCAAAACTGGCATTCAAAAATGATGGAGAGTTCAAAATATTCACAGATAAACAGAAATTAAGAGAGTATGTCAATAAGAAACCAGCACTTCAAGAAATACTAAAGGAATCTCTACAAGTTGAAAGGAAAAAACAAGGGATAAAGAGTTGGAGGAGAGTTTAAAAACAACTGAAAACTCAAAAAGAGAAACAAAACAACATATGACATACATTAACCCAAAGAAAAAATGGCTGAAGTAAGAAATTCGTTACGAGTAATAACATTGAATGTTAATAGATTAAATTCACCAATCAAAAGACATAGATTGGCAGAATGGATAAGAAAATATGATCCATCTATATGCTGTCTACAAGAAACCCACCTTCGGCCTAGGGATTCAAGGAGGCTGAAAGTGAATGGCTGGAAAACCATTTTACAAGCTAACAATAGCCAAAAAAGGGCAGGAGTAGCTATTCTAATATCAGACAAAATAGACTTTAAATGCAAAACTATTGTAAGAGACAAAGATGGACACTACATATTAGTAAAAGGAGTAATCTCTCAAGAAGAGAGAACAATCATCAACATTTATGCACCTTATCAGGGTGCCTCAAAATACGTGTGGCAAACTCTGGAAAAACTAAGAGGAGAAATAAATGCCTCTACAATTATAGCAGGGGGCTTCAACACACCACTATCATCATTAGACAGAACATCTAGACAGAGAATCAATAAAGAAACAAAGGCACTCAACAATGCATTAGAAGACCTGGACTTAATAGACATATACAGAACTCTACACCCAAATACAGCAGGATTTACATTCTTCTCGAGTGCACATGGAACATTCTCCAAAATAGACCACATGCTAGGCCACAGGACAACTCTCAATGAATTCAGAAAGATTGAGATTATATAAAGTAATTTCTCTGAACACAATGGAATGAAATTGGAAATCACTAAGGGCCAGAGAAACAGATTAGGCACAAGGATATGGAAGTTAAACAACACACTCTTAGACAAACAATGGGTCAAAGAGGAAATCTCAAAAGAAATCAGTAACTACCTTGAAACTAATGAAAACGACAACACAACATATCAAAACCTATGGGATGCAGCGAAAGCAGTCCTGAGAGGGAAGTTCATAGCCATAAATTCATATATTAAAAAAGAAAAAAGAGCTAAAATTGAAGACCTAACTGCACACTTGGAGGAATTGGAAAAACAACAACAAACTAAACCTAAAGGAAGTAGAAAGAAGGAAATAACAAAGATTAGAGCAGAACTAAATGAAATAAAGAATAAGAAAGCACTGGAAACAATAAACAAAACCAAAAACTGGTTCTTCGAGAATATCAATAAAATTTACAAACCCTTAGCCAGACTAAAAAAGAAAAAGAGAGAAGAGATGCAAATACATAAAATAAGGAATGAGCAAGGGGATATCACTACTGACCCCACAGAAATAAAGAGTATCATAAGAGGATACGTTGAAAATTTATATGCCAACAAGAATGATAATTTAGAGGAAATGGACAAGTTTCTAGAAACCCACAAACAGCCTACATTGATGAAAGAAGAAATAGATGGACTCAACAGTCCAGTTACAAGTAAAGAGACAGACTCAGTCATCAAAAACCTCCCAACTAAGAAGAGCCCATGACCAGATGGCTTCACAGCTGAATACCAAACATTCCGGAAAGAGCTAACACCAATTCTACTTAAGCTCTTCCAAAAAATAGAAGTAGAAGGAATATTGCCTAACTCATTCTATGATGCCAACATTACCCTAATACCAAAACCAAATAAAGATACCACAAGAAAGGAAAATTACAGACCAATTTCTCTAATGAACCTAGATGCTAAAATCCTCAACAAAATACTTGCTAATCGCATTCAACAACATATCAAAAGGATTATACACCATGACCAAGTGGGTTTCATCCCAGGTATGCAAGGATGGTTCAATATAAGAAAATCAATCAATGTAATACACCACATAAACAGATTGAAAGAAAAAAACCACATGATCATCTCTATAGATGCAGAAAAAGCATTCGACAAAATACAGCACTCTTTCCTCAAAAAAACACTACAAAAGATAGGAATAGATGGAAACTTTCTAAATATGATAAAGAGTATATATGAAAAACCCAAAGCTAACATCATTTTCAACGGTGAAATCCTAAAAGCCTTCCCTCTAAGATCGGGAACTAGACAAGGATGCCCACTATCACCACTCCTATTTAACATTGTCTTAGAAGTACTTGCACGAGCACTGAAACAAGAAAAGGACATAAAAGGCATCCAGATTGGAAAAGAAGAAGTAAAAATTTCATTATTTGCAGATGACATGATCCTATACATAGAAAGCCCTGAGAAATCTACAACAAGGCTTCTAGAACTTATAAAGGAGTTCAGTAATGTTTCAGGCTATAAGATTAATGCTCAAAAATCAGTAGCATTTCTATACACAAATAACGAGCAAACTGAGGAGGAAATCAGGATAAAAATACCATTTACAATAGTAACTAAAAGAATCAAATACCTAGGAATAAATTTAACTAAAGATGTAAAGAACTTATATACAGAAAACTATACAACACTGTTAAAGGAAATCAAAGAAGACTTAAATAAATGGAAAAATATTCCCTGTTCATGGATAGGAAGACTAAACATCATCAAGATGTCTATCCTACCCAAACTAATCTACAGATTTAATGCAATCCCAATAAAATTCAACACTGTATTTTTTAAGGAACTGGAAAAACTAACCACAAAATATATTTGGAGAAGCAAGAGGTCCCAAATTGTCAAAGACATATTGAAAAAGAAAAATGAAGTTGGAGGTATCACACTACCTGACTTTAAAACATACTACAAAGCTACAGTGATCAAAACTGCATGGTATTGGCACAAGGATAGACCTACTGACCAATGGAACCGAATTGAGAGTTCTGATATAGATCCTCGCATATATAGTTATCTGATATTTGACAAGGCCACGAAGCCCACTCAGTTGGGAGAGAATGGCCTCTTTAACAAGTGGTGCTTGGAAAACTGGATATCCATATCCAAAAGAATGAGAGAAGAATACCATCTCACACCTTATACAAAAATCAACTCAAGATGGATCAAAGATCTAAATATAAGAGCCAAAACCATAAAGACCTTGGAAGATAATGTAGGGAAGCATCTACAGGACCTTGTAATAGGAAATGGTTTCATGAAGTTCACAGCCAGAGCATGAGCAGCAAGAGAAAAAAAAATAGATAAATGGGATCTCATCAAAATTAAAAACTTCTGCACCTCAAAGGATGTTATTAAGAAAATAAAAAGGCAGCCTACCCAATGGGAGAAAATATTTGGCAACAATATATCTGATAGGAGCCTAATATCCTGCATATATAAAGAAATCCTACACCTTGAAAATAAAACGACAAACAACCCATTTAAAAAATGGGCAAGTGACCTGAAAAGACACTTCTCCAGGGAAGAAATACAAATGGCTAAAAAACACATGAAAAAATGCTCAACATCGCTTGCTATCAGGGAAATGCAAATCAAAACTACAATGAGATACCATCTTATACCCATTAGAATGGCAGCTATTAAAAAAACAGCAGACACTAAATGTTGGACAGGATGTGGAGGAATAGGAACCCTCATCCACTGCTGGTGGGACTGTGGTATGGTCCAGCCACTGTGGAGGACAGTTTGGCGGTTCCTCAGAAAACTAACAATAGATCTTCCATATGATCCAGCAATTCCACTGCTGGGTATATACCCAGAAGAACTGAGAGCAAAGACATAAACAGATATATGCACACCAATACTCATAGCGGCATTGTTCACCATTGCCAAAAGTTGGAATCAGCCCCGGTGCCCATCAACAGACGAATGGATAAGCAAAATGTGGCACATACATACAATGGAATATTACTCAGCTGTAAGAAGGAATAAAGTGCTAACACGTGGAATAACGTGGATGAATCTTGAAGACCTTATGTTGAGTGAAGCAAGCCAGGCACTGAAGGATGAACAGTATATGACCTCACTGATTTGAACTGAGGAAAGTGAGCAGTCTCTGAGAACCATTGTCTGAAAGATAGGTTAACAAGGGGGAGAAAGAGAAGAGCAGGCTTTGAGCCATCACCCATACGGACATAATCTATAGTAAAGGGATAGAGTATAGTTGCATATTGAAGGATAGGACAAATGGGTAGTGATATTACAGCGTTTGGTGGTGCAGTGTTGACAGGTGGGTAGATTAGGAAGGGCAGGTTCAAATACCCAGGGCATGTAACTATGAGTCTTGTCATTCCATGAGTCAAGACAGGGGTGAGTCATATGCCCCAGGGGGGTGGGGAGGAAGGAACAGTTAAGATCTAATGGGGTATTTAGTGGTCATGGGAAAGGTTTTTCATTACCTTACAGTAATGGACACAGGACATGGTAAATATCATCAAAACTTATTAAACTATGTCATCTAAATTGTAAACTATACTGTAAATCATTGACAATGTTTAGTTGCTATATTTTGCTATCTGTATAACAGTTATAACAATGCTAACATCCGAAAAAAAAAAAAAAGGGTTTAATATGGGGTGGGGAAGGGGGGTGTGGTTTGGTATCTGGGAGTTTCTGGTATCCCGTGTGTGACTTTGCTGTGACCTAAAACTTCTTTGAAAATTAAATGAAAATTTGGGAGACACTGGGGATTGAGAGGGGGAAGGTGTCACAGCACACTGGACATCCGTTAACACAGTGAAAAAAGGAAAAAAAAAAAAAAATATATATATATATACACACACACATATTTTAAAGGCATTTCTTTTGCTTTTTTCCCCATTTTTTTGAATGTCCCAATCCGCTAATTATATTTTGTTTTGTTTTGTTTTTTGTTTGATTGTTTTTTTTTTCCCCTGAATTTCATTATGTTTGTCTCTTGCATGTAAGCTTATCATTGTTGTTTCTTTTTCCTATTAAGTGTATTTGATTATTTTATGGACTACATGTTCATGGAAGATTTAGATCACAGAAGGGTTACAATGGGTACTGCAGGGGATTATTGGTGGGGGGAGTCTGGGAGGGGGGATTCCTGGGAGTAAGTTCATCCGAATATACATGAAAGCTGTACAAAATTGTTCAAAAAATCAAAGGATGGGGCATGGTCACGGTGGGTGTACAGTCACTCAATAAATGAGGGAATCTGAATTCCTAGCCTGGAGAGCTCTGCCACATTCTCCAAGGGAGCAGCAACAGTCCTCTGAGTGCAGGGACGGTGTTTGTCAAAAGAGGATGGCCCACTGATGAGTTCTTTTTATTGATGACTACTCTTATGAGTCTTTGCTCTTGTAACTGAAACTTAGGTTACTGTTATGGGGTGCCTAAGGGTTGCCACCTGAGAGCCTCCTTGTTGCTTAAATGTGGCCTCTCTCCAAGCCAAACTCAGCATATGAATGCATTACCTTCCCCCCAACGTGGGACATGACTCCCGGGGATGAGCCTCCCTGGCAACGAGGGATTAATACCAAGTGCCAACTTGCAACACAACTGGAAAAAGACATTGAATAAAAGGGGGAAAAGGTAAAGACAAATGAGTTCAAGTGGCTAAGAGACTTCAAAGAGAGTCGGGAGGTCATCCCAGAGGTAACGCTTATGCACACCTCAGTAGGAGCTCATAGAACATCAAAGTGCATATCACCCCACACAGAGGGGCTCCTGAGAGCTCTGGAGACACCCAGGTCCTATATAAGGGGGGGGTAGCCCCAGAGACTGATGCCTTATCAGTGGGCTCTATTTTGGAATCTGTGCTCCTGAGAGTGACAGAAATAGCCTCTAATAAGTCCTCCCTGCACATGGTTCATCAGTCCCTTCTATTCAAACCTATATGTGATGCTGGAGTTTTTAGGTATACTTCCAGAGACTGGAGCCCCTGGCCTACCTATGTGCCAGGTGTATGTGGAATCTCAGTGGAGCTGCAACTCCTACCCTACAGCTCAATGGACTCATCCAAGTCACCTGGCGAGGAGACAACAATGGGCAACGGCCATCCCAGGGAATGGAGAGGGCCTGCATCTGCAGGCAGGATCATCCCACCCACCATATCCATGGGATATAAGCCCTCTCTCACTTGGAGGTGGAGTGGACATCACCATCCCAGTCCCCTCAGGATTGGGGGAAGAACTATGGACTAGAGTGGACTTGATGGTATTCTGTTGTACACATATAGTGATTCTAGCAATGGAAGAAATTATAACAGTGAGGTGGAGCCAGTGGCCACTGGACACTTTCGGGGCAGGGAGGGGATGTGCAGTTGAAATACAGGGGCTTTTTCGGGATTTGGAGTTTGTCCTGAGTGCCGTTGTGGCAACAGATGTAGGCCATTTTAAATCAGCACACACCATTCAGAACTGTGTGGGAGAGAGTGTGGTCTACGATGTGAACTGTGGTCTATGGTTGATGGCAAGGCCCCAGGATGTGTGAGTCCATTGAGGGTGATGGGCCACACTTGTGGGAGATGTTTGTGTGGGATGTGGTGGGAGGTGTGGGAGGTGGGGAGCATGGGAATCCCGGTAGGTTCCATGTAATATTTAGGTGGTCTGGGCACCTCTTAAAAATATATATATAAATGACATTTTTGTAAGCAAATGCACATATATGCATATATATTTATATATCATTTTACAAATATTGGTATGTATTATGAAAATTTTGATTTTTACCCATAATAAAAAACAAACAAAAAAACAAACAAACAAAAAAAAACTCAACTGGATTGATTGTCTATTCCAACAGCAACAACAAATTCAACATTCTCCAAGGAATTTGAACAGGATCCAGACTCTTACAAGATGATATTCAAAATGTCTAGGATGCAGTCCAAAATTACTTGACATACAAAGAACTAGAGAAGTGTGGCCAATTCTCAAGGGAAAAGATAATCAGCAGACACCAACCTTGAGATGATCCAGATATTAGAATGATCAAACTAAGACTTTAAAGCTGCTTTTATAACCAGGTTCAATGATGTATGGGTGGACTGTTTTGAAATGCATGGAAAAATAAAACTTCTCAGAGAAAAGTAGAAACTATGTAAAAGAACCAAATGGAAATTTTAGAACTGAAAAATATAGTGTTGCCAGGAGACCATTTTACATGTGTCTCTCATGTTTCTGTGCATCTTGAGAGCAAGGCACCAGTTTCCCTTTGTTCTGGTCTATCCTTTTAAGAACATTTGTGTAATGAAGAGCCTTTGGCAATAGAGGTAGTATTTCTCTCCAGAAGAAAGGGCAGGTCTGAAGGTTTGCATACAGTCTTAGGAGATCAATAGTATCTCTCTCCAGAGCAAAGGACCAGTATAATTACTTTCCATTATAAATGATTCAGAGATTTTCTCTTTCAATTCAACCCATTGCATGTACAGGTTTCAAATGGCCTTTTTGGCATTGCCCTTTGGGGAATGGCATTCAAAGAACTAGTGAAAAAATTATGTTATTCTGGCTATGGCTATTGTGTGACAAACAGTCCTTTGTCTCTGATCGAGAAGTCTTGTTTCTTCTACCAGCATCTATGAAACTATGGCAGGCTAATTTTTTAACTTGCAAGTAGGGAATATCTCAGACCCTTCACAGTCTTGACAAATATCTGAAATTACAAAAAATAATCACTGGATGGGCTCAGTTACAGAATGGAGATGTCAGAGGAGTCAGTGAACCTGGTGATGGATCAACAGAAACTATACAATCTGAAAAAGAGAGAGAAAGAAAGACTGAAAAAAGGGAACATAGCTTGAAGGACTTATGGGACAATATAAAAAGGCCCAATGTTCATTCCATTAGCGTCCCAAAAGAAGAGGAGTGTTTTAGTTTCCTAAAAGCTGCTGGTAGCAATATACCAGAAACGTGTTGACTGTTCTCTCAGCCTCTCAGGGTTTCTCTGTTTCTCCTGCCTTTTTCTGTGTGTCTGCTGCTTTCAGTCCTCCATTTTTAAAGGACTCTGGCAAGGGGACCAAGACCACCCTGGGTCACACCTTACTGAAGTAATCCGATTAAAGGCCCTCTAATTGACTCCAATCCAATCAAAGGGTCCTACACCTACAGGAATAGATTAGCCCTAAGGACATTATTTTCTGGGATCTACCCAGCTTCAAACTGTCACAAGGAGTAAGACTGATGCAGAAACTTAATTGAGGAAATAATGGATGTAAATTTCCCAAATTTGGTGAAAAACATAAATTTACAGATTCAAGAAAGTCAACAAACACCAAACAAGATAAACTCAAAATCATATATCATAATCAAACTGATGAAAACCAAAGATAAAGAAAAAATGGAAAGTAGCCAGAGAAAAATAATGCATGATATCAGGGAATGTCAATTTGAATGATTGTGGATTTCTTATCAGAAATTATGAAGGCAATTAGACAGGGGAACAATGTCTATAAAATGTTGAGAGAAAAGAACTGTCAACCCAGAGTTGTATATCCTGAAAAAAAAAACCTTTCAGGAATCGAGAAATAAAGTCATTCTCAGATTAAGGGAAATTAAGAGAATTTGTCAGTAGTAGACCTCCTCTAAATGAAAATGCCCAAAGAAGTTTTTCAAGATGAAGGGAAATGATACAGACAGAAACTTAGAACTTCAGGACTGAAATTACAGTGCCATAAGTGGTAAATATCTGACTAAATATATTAGAATCTTTTTCTCCTTTTAAATTCTTTAAAATATGTCTGAATGTGAAAGAAAATATAACATTTTCTGAGTTTGTTAATGTATGGAGTTAGATGGTTGTAAGTCTCCTACAGTTTACCTGAAAAGGTGAAAAATTAACTCTAAGTAGACCGTTAAATGTTAGGTATGTATATTGTAACCCCCAGAGAAACTACTAATAAAATAATACAATAGATTAATTAAAATGTAGTACTAAAAATAATATTTAAAACACCAAAGAAAGGCAGGAAAAGGGGACCAGGATTACAGAAAACAGAGGGAACAAACAGAAAATCTCCTATAAATAATATGCTTCTGTTCAATTTCCTAGTATCTTCTGTAATTTCTGCTTTTTGAGAGCTTCTTTTACAATATTTAGTATATAGATATTCACAATTGTTATATCTTTATTATAAATTATAATGCTAAAGGGTTCAAATTATCTTTGTTTTATTTCCTTGAATATTTTTAGCTATAAAATGATCTTGTCTTATATTAATACAATGGGCTTTTCTCCTCCTTCTCTTCCCTTCCTACTCCTTTATACATGAATATTGATCAAAAAGTGTTATCTTTCTTAATATTTCTCAATTTTTATTATTTTTGTACCGTTAAATATACCTATTCTTCTTTTTTAAAAAAGATTTATTTATTTACTTTTATCCATTTTACTGCTCCCCGCCCCCATTGTTTTGCTGTTTGTGTGTCCATTCACTGGGTAACTCTCTGTGTCTGTTTCCTGCCATCTCTTCTCATCCCTCTCCTCCCGTCTTCACCGGGATTCGATCCTGGGAACCTCTGTTGTGGGAGAGAGGCGTCCCACCACCTGTTCCATACCAGTTCCTGTTTTTTTGGTGCATCTCGTTTTGGCTGTCCCCTGTGCCACTTTCCCGCCACCTCACCATCTTGCTGCGTGGCTCTGCGGGGCCTGATGGCGTACCTGTGCATGGGACCTGGTGGCCTGCGCACCTTCCATATTCCCCTCCATCTTCACCGGGAGGTCCCAGAGATCGAACCCAGGTCCGCTATTCTTTCTTTTTTTATTTTTTTAAGATTTATTTATTTATTTATTTATCCCCTCCCACCTCGTTGTTTTGTGCTCTCTCTGTGTTCTTCTGTGTCTGCTTGTCTTCTCTTTAGGCAGCACCAGGAACCGATCTTGAAACCTTCCAGATTGGGAGAGAGGTGCTCACTCTTGCGCCACCTCAGCTCCCTGGTCTGCTGCATCTCTTATTGCCTCTGTGTCTCTTTTTGTTGCGTTATCTTCTTGCACCAGCTCTCCATGCAGGCCAGCACTACTGTGCAGGCCCGTATTCCATCTGGGTCAGCTCGCCGCACGGGCCAGCTTGCCTTTCACCAGGAGGCCCCAGAAATTGAACCCTGGACCTCCTATATGGTAGACGGGAACCCAATTGCTTGAGCCACATCCGTTTCCCCCGCTATTCTTCTTTTAATTGATTTTCTGGCTTTAAACTTTATCTTTTGACCCCTAGCCATTATGATGAAGAATCAGAGAACATTATTTCATGTTGTGTCTTATTTCTCCTTTCTCCTTTGGATTTTTGTTGGCTCTATGGTATCTGCATTGTCAAAGCACAAAACATTTACATTTTATTCTTTCATCATCACCCTCTTTCTTTATTTCTGGCTGAGCTATGCAACTAAATATATTCAATGCTCATTGCTAGTGCTTTTGGCCAAGTTTTCCCACTAATTTTCTTTCCCTTATGAGTGGCTTGATCTTTTTGTCTGGATGCTTCAAGGTTTTTTCCTTTATATTTAAACTCCATTAACTTTACTAGGCTATGTCTCGGTGTTGACCATCTTGCCAATTTTCCTTCTCATCTGTACATTCAATATAGTTTTTTAATTTCAGAAAAATTTATTGAACTATGTCTTAAATATTTAAGCTAATCTATTTTAATTTCCTTCTTCAGGGGCTCTGATTATATATATATGTTTGATCTCTTTTTCTGACTCTTCTAGTTATCATTTTTATCTTTTGCTTTTGCCTATAACTATTATTTTCTTTTACCTCTTTATCTCTGTTTCATTTTGTCTACTTTTCTCATCTCTATCCTTGTGTTTCTATCATATTATTACTCCCTTTGGTCCCTGTAATTTAGTCCTCATGTAAAAAAATTGTATTCTCTTATTTTTCTTTCTGTAATTGTAATGGTTCTTCTTTTATATTTTTCTATTGCTTGGCTATCTTTTTCCTGAAGTCTTACTTTTCTGCTTTGCATCTTTGTTCATAGTTGCTTTGTATCAGTAATTTATCTTTTTTTTTTTTTTGGTGAGTTTTTATTATTTGTAGTAAAATGCTGGTTGTTTTTTCTTTTCATATTTTTTCTCTTAGGAATTTTTTTTTCTAATCTTACAGTGAATGCTGAGTGTATTTTTCCAGTTTTTAAATAAATATTTGAATGATGTGGATTTTCCTGGATTCAAAGCAGGAGATTCCTGTAGAGGTAGGGAAGTGCTAAGTTAGCTTGCTAAGAGTAACTCAGGGGTTCCCTCTTCTGTTCCTTAATTGTTGATCTCCACGGTTTCCATGAGGAGATATATGAAGATTCAAAACTAAGTTGCCAAAACAAACGAACAAAACACACACACACAAAAACAGAACAAAACAAAACAGAAAAACTAAGTTGCCACCATATTCCCAACAGAACTGGAAGTCTTGTTTATTAAATCTGAACATTGCCCCATATTTGCTTCAGTTCTTTTTCTACTGCTGCTGCTTCTACTGCTTCTGCTTCTTTTATTTTATTTTATTTTTTTTTTAAATTGTTAATTCTAAACTTTTATTCTTATACAATTTGCAGAATAGAGTTGAAATGATTGCTATAGGTTTTAATGTTGATAAGAAGAACTGGACTATAATACAACTGAAATGCAGTGGTGAGCTGAGCAAGTACATTTAAAAATGAAGTCACAGACATGATTTTTCTATACATTTTTTGTTTGAAGAAAATATAAAGTCAGCAAGCAGTCACAGATGAAAGAACAAATAAGATAGGTGGATTTAAGATGAGGAATAAAAATATCTGTTTAGGGTTAAAAATGGACAGAGTGGTTTATTTTTGCAGCAAGAAGAGAAAACCGGGTGGTGGATGGCAATTGCTGGAACAGGAGGACGCTCAGCAACATTTGCTCTTCCAGCCCGTCACGCCTCCTCCACTGCTGATATCTACATTTTCACTGTTGGGCTCTTTTACGGGGGTCTTTCGAAGGATATCTTCAGCTAATGTGAGGAACGCCTTTTCGATATTTATATTTGCTTTTGCACTAGTCTCAAAAAATCTAATACCATGCTCCCTTGCAATCTGTTCTCCTTTTCCTTTAGGCACAACTCTTTTATCGTCCATATCACACTTGTTTCCTAGTAACATTCTTTCCACATCTTCGTTGGCATGCTCATCTATGTTTCTAAGCCATTTGCTGATGTTTTCAAAACTTTTACCATTGGTGATGTCATATACTAGCATGATACCCATAGCTCCTCTGTAGTAGGAGGTTGTGATGGTGTGAAATCGCTCCTGGCCTGCTGTATCCCATATCTGTAGCTTGATCTTCTTTCCTTGTAATTCAACTGTTTTGATCTTAAAGTCTATTCCTATTGTGGAAATAAAGGTGGTATTGAAGGCATCATCCGAAAAACGAAAAAGGACGCAGGTCTTCCCCACTCCCGAGTCCCCGATCAGGAGCAGCTTGAAAAGCAGGTCGTACGTCTTCTTCGCCATTGGGAGGAGCGGCTCAGGCTCTCGCCGCCGGCGGCCCCAGGGGATCGGTCCCTCTCACGACGGCCAACTCCTCGCTCGGGCGTTCTCAGGCCGGAGGACCGGGGAAGCGTGGGAAAAAGGACTCGAGAGGGCACGGGCGATCTATGAACCGCCTCGTCGAGGGAGCCCCGACGGTGGCGGCGTCCGGTGCCTCCGAGGGCGGCGACCGCGGCTCGGCAGCCTCTCCCAGCCGCTCCGCCCGGTTCCGGGGAGTCGGTCGGGACAAGATGGCCTCCCCTCCCCCCTCAGGGTTGCTCGGCTGGGACGCTCCCACGGGCGAGCGAGCAAGCTCTGCCGTCGAGGGAGCGCGGCGGGCGTGGGGACAGTCTCGCTCCCGAGCGGACACCCCGAGCGAGGACGCGGCGAGGACGCGGCGATGGCAGCGAAGGAGGACCCCGAGCCGCCAAGCCCAGCTACATAGCCAAAGCAAGACGAGCCGCCCCGGCCAGAGCCACCTTTCCCCCGTGCCCTCTCACGCCAGCGTGCGCGCTGCCTGAGACGCACGCTGCTTCTTTTAGAAATAAGACACAGCAGATATACTTGAGTTCTTCCACTTTCCTTCTAGTTACAGATATTTATATTCTTAAATTTAATTTGCTAGGTTTCAAGGCCTCCAACCAGATTGGAAAGAAATAGAACTTGAGTCATTCTTGGAGCTCTTCAGGGATTTCCAGGATACTTTGCTCCCATGCCATGCTAAGCTATTGGGATACTGCTTTGGTTATGCACCATCAGCTCTGACTGGGCACTACTGAGTCATCAACTGTCCCAGCTTAAGTGCTCCAATAGCTCTGCTGCTCCTGTGTCATGCTTGGGATTCTTTGGCAAGACTAGTTGCTTTCCACAAGGCTATCTTGCAAACACGGCTCACAGATTTCTTGTTGTCTATTTTCATACTGTGTGTTTCAATTTACAAACAGTGCATTTACATTATTTATATTAAAGAGTGTCACAATGCACCAAGTGATTTGATCCTCACTGTACAGATTGGAAATGACTTTGCAAAGGCCATTAAGAAAAAGTTCAGATGCGTGCCTCCAGAAAATCAGAGATGATAAAAGCTGCTGGAGACAACAATCTATAGCAAAAATAGACAACAGGAAGTCATTAGCCCTTAATGAGAAATAGTTTAGAGTTGCCTAAGTGGAATAGAGGGAAAACATTCTAGACATGGGGATAGCTCTGATTGCAAGCGTGTGAAGAGAGAAAAAACAAGCCAACAAAAAACAACTCACAGTGTTATCTTCCCAAAAATTGGAAACTCTCTAAATGATTAAATTAAGTATTTAACCTTATAAAGGAATTCTACATGATATTTAAGATAATGCTCTCGAAGAATTTTGAATCATATTGGAAGATGATCATACAAAATGTTACCTCAAAAAGCATTTATTGGTGCTGGGAGAACTGGATATCCATAATCAAAAGAATGAAAAAGGACCTCTATCTCACTTCCTATACAAGAATCAACTGAAAATGGATCAAAGACCTAAACATAAAAGCCGAGACCATAAAACTCCTAGAAGATAATGTAGGGAAACATCTACAAGACCTTGTAGTAGGTGGGGGTCTCTTAAACCCTACACCCAAAGCATAAGCAATTAAAGAAAAAATAGATAAATGGGACCTCCTCCAAATTAAACACTTCTGCATCTCTAAGGACTTTGTGAAGAGTGTAAAAAGGCAGTTTATTCAATGGGAAAAGATACTTGGAAATCACACATCTGACAAGGGTCTAATATCCAATGCATATAATGAGATTCTACAACTCAGCAATAAAAAGACAAATGACCTGATTTTACAATGGGCAAAAGACCTGAATAGACTTTTCTCTAAAGAAGAAATACTACTGGCAAAAAAACACGTGAATAAATGTTCAACATCACTGGCTATTAGGGAAATGCAAAACAAAGCTACAATGAGATATCATTTCACACCCACTAGAATGGCCACTATTAAAAAAAAGTAGTAAACTACAAGTGTTAGAGAGGATGTGGAGAGATAGGAATGCTTATTCACTGTTGGTGGGAACATAGAATGGTACAGCCACTGTGGAGGACTATTTGGTGGTTCCTAAGGAAGTTAGATGTATATCTGCCATGTGACCAGGCAATAACACTATTAGGTATATACCCAGATCTGAGAGCAGGTACACAAACAGACATGTGCACACTAATGTTCATAGTGACATTATTCACAATTGCCAAAAGATGGAAACAACCCAGGTATCCATCAACTGACAAAAGGATAAGCAAACTGTGGTATATACACACAATGGAAAATTATTCAGCTGTAAGAAGAAATGAAGTCGTGAAACATATGACAACATGGATGAACCTGGAGGACATTATGTTGAATGAAGCAGGCCAGGCACAAAAGGACAAATATTGTATGATTTCACTATTATGAACTAAATATATGTGCAAACTCATAGAGTTAATAGCTAGAATAGAATGTGGTTAGAGAATGGAAAACTGAGGTTTAATCTGTACAGAACTGGTAAAAAGTTTGGAAATGTGTGGAAATGAATAGAAATGGTGACAGCATATCGTAGGATTTGTAATTAGTAGCGCTAACATATGGGTATGATAGTAGTTTGTTTTTCTGTTGTTTTTTTCTTTTTGGTGCAATGAAAATGCTCTAAAATTGATTGAAGTGACGAATGCATAACTCTGATTATACCAAATGCTGTTGACTGTACACTGTAGATAAATTGTATGATTATGAACAAAAATTAATAATAAGGAGGGCTGGGGAAAGATACACCACAAATAGATGTGAACTATAGTTAGTAATAATTTGATGGTGCTCTTTTATAATTCGTAACAAATGTTTCACAACAGTGCAAGGTATTGGTGGTGGGGTGATGTATTGGAGCCTTGCATGATGTTATGCATGTTGATGCATTCACAACTTTTACTATACACTTAGTATTTATGTATAGTCATGTCTGAATGATACACTTCAATAAGATTTTTTTAAATGAAAAAAGCATTTATGATTGTATATACAGTATGGCTCCAAATGTGTGTGTATCTATATGTTCATATATATGTACATGAACAAATGCTGTAAAGATGCATACTTTTCTTGGATATTATTTATGCTCTCTAAAAGGGTTGAAAAGTAAATGTAAACTTATGCCACTTAAATCTCTCATTCACTAGGATTTAAGCCAGTGATTTACTGTGGCTGTCACAGAGGATTCTTTTTTGTGAACTTAGCTGATGTTTTCCTACACAAGCAGAGCAAGCACAGATGTTTCAAGCTTAGAAAACTTGTCCTTTCCAAACAGGTCCCAGTGTTGGCTCCACATGGTCAGAGGGTTATAGGACACGTACACATTAGGTCTTGGGCTAAACTCTTGGGAAAGTGCTCCTCTCTGCTTTCAATTCATTGTACAAAATCTATCCTGGAGCTCTGTTCACAGTGGAAAGAGCATGGATTTTGGAGTAAGATACCTGGTTTCCAAACCCCGCTCTGCTATCACCATATAATTTTGGGTAAGTCATGTCACTTCTCCAAACCCTTGTGTCCTTATCTATAAAATGGGTTTAATAATATCGCTGCCATGCCTAGTCCACGGATTTTAGGCTTGATCAAATAAACTAATGTATGTGGAAATGCTTTGTAAAGCACTATGTGAGAGTCAGATTGCATTGTTATAGACAAATAGCAGCGTTTGCAATTCTTTTATCTTTTTAAATTGACAGTTTTTATGAGGTGAGAAGGAGCAGTGGAAGAACTACAGTGAGAATAGATCTTTGTCCTTTGACATTGTTCTGTTTGGGGACAATTGATGTTCTACACCCCAATACAGGATTTCACATTTGTCCCTGTAAAATGTCACCTTATAGGTCTTAATTTATTTTTGGTATTTCTCCAAGCTTTGTTTGATCTGAACATTTCATTAACTTTGATACTGAATCTTTATCCAGGTTATTAACAAAATTTTGGCCAGTTCAGGGCCCAGGACAGAGTCCTGAGAGACAGAACCTTCTCTCTAGGTTGGACAGCCACGAGTCACTAAAGTAACTATTCTCACTTTGGTTGTAGTTACAAGTCAGCCTAATGGATTCCAGTGCTTTCCGTGCTTACCCACCAACCTGTTTTGCCTCCTTGATAGTTTAATCTTATGACTCTGATACTTACTAAGTTTGTGACCTTAAGTTAATTAGGGTCTCCTTTCCTTCTTATCTTCAGCTGTAAATTGAGCATGATCATAGTATTTACCTCACGTGGTTGTTGTGAGATAAATGTGTTGATACAGGGTTTCTTAGCCTAGGCATTATTGACATTTTGGACCAGAGGATTTTTCATTGGGTGTGGGGTGGGGTTTATGTGCATTGTAAGATGTTTAGTAGCATCCCTGGCCTCTAACCATTGGATGCCAATAGCATCCTTCCAGCCATGAAAACCAAAAATGTTTTCACTCATTGCCAAATGTCACTGGGGACCAAATCACCCTTGTTGAGTGACCTAGATAATGCCTGGCCCAAGGTCAGTGCTTGGTAAGTGTTAGCTGCTATTTACATCATTAAATCACCACTATGATGATGATATGGTATGTATTATTACTTTCATCTTCTTATGATTATTATTATGGTCACATGTCTCCATGTTTCCACAAGGCTGTCATGATTTATCAAACATCTCACTAAATTCAGCATTCAGGCTTCACTGCATTCCTTCGATCTAGCCTTCCACTGACCCTGCCGAGCACGGAAGTGAGGACAGCCGGCTTGCTTTATTCTCAGTGATCCCCGTCCCTCACAAGAGGGCTGAGGAGATCCAATGAGATATGGGATGTGAAGTTGCTTGTAAAACATAAAACACTCTTCACAAGTCAGCATTTTTATCCTTGTCCCCATGACAGCACAGAATGTATTCAGGAGTAAAGATGAATTGCTTGTCTCTCTCAATTCTGGTCTCTGGGTCATATTTGTTTCTCCATGTAAAATGTGCACTGTCCTCTAAACCATTTCCAGCTGAAAATAACCTGGGCAAACTAGGTAACCTTCCTGAACCTCGGTTTCTTCATCTTTCAACATAGTGACAACACCACCTTCCTCACAGAGTGTTGAGGAACCAATTAGGTAGCATTAGTGATTTAGCAAACTGTAAACAATGAACCAGTATAAACTACTGTGTTGATAACCATACTCGACTACGTAGCTCTGGAGTTAATCTCAAAAAGGATCTCCCAGACTTGCTCATCAATAATGGCATTGCTCCAAGAAGCATTTAGCCTCCTTAGACTATATCAGTTGGAGAACATGTGTCAAAATGATTTCTTGTTGCTTTAAGGTTATGCCTCATATTATATGTCACACCCAGACTGGTTTTAATGTGACCTCATTAGCATCTCCAAATATCTTATAGGTAAATGATGAAGCAGCCAAGCTTAGGGTTCAGCTGTGGAGTGACTAAGCTGGTCCCAGACCCTGCTGAGAGATGTGATCCTAAGAAAGAGTGAGGAGGGAGGGATTGAAGGTAATTTGGCTTCTTACCCCTTAATATCACTAAGAGTTTGCCTCTCATATTGCCGTAGTTCCACAATTTTATCTTTGTCTCCTTGCACAAAATTTGCAACTTTTATGAGAACACAGTATCATTGCAGCATCTTCTTTCATTTCTTTCTTTGGAAATTAAAATTTCTATGGAGAAAAAAAGATGAAAGCAGGTGATTTGAGGTATATAAGTCACCGTCTAGGTATGGAGCTCTGTGTTTTTAAAGGTCCCAGGCACCTAACACTCATTCAGGTTTAGAGTTGAGGCTGTGAAGAAGTGGCATGCTGAGATTCCTAAACAGTCTGCTGTCAGGAAGGCCTAGTAAAGCCATGGTTGTCGGCCTGGCCTTTACCTCACAGAATCGGTCAGCAACCAGAAAGCAGCCTCAAGGAGAGGCACAACACCGTGCAGAGCCTTGTGGTGGATTATTTGCCACAACATGGGAGGACCATGGAGAGGAAGAGGTATTGAGTCTGGTTTGGCTCTGATGCTTGCCTGGTGGGAGTGACACTGTCATTTCTCAGGCTACACTTTAAATGACCTAGAGCTTCTGGTTTCCCACCCATGGAACTCTCCTTGGAGTCTAGCAGCCGTGTAAAGTCTGACTCCCCAAAACCATCAGGCTATGAGACAGCCCAGGCTAGCCACATGGAGAGAGCGATCCGCTATCTCAGCTGAGGTGACAAATGTGTGAGTGAGGAGGCCATCTTGGACATTCCAGCCCCCTTGGACGCCACACAGAACAGAAGATCCACCCAGCCAGGTCAAGCCTGGTTTACAGAATCACGACAAATAATATGTTGCTGTTGTTTTAACCATTATGCTTTTGGGTAGTTTGTTACGTAGCAATAGGTAACTGATACAACTCTTAAACATAATATAATAATCATAATTGTACTGATGATAATAATAGTAGCTAATAGTCACTGGCACCACTCTATGTGCTTGACAGGCATTATCACATTTAACCTTCCCAACCACCCTGTGAGACAGGTGTGGCAGCAGAGCTGAGTGGTTAGCAGCTCAGGAGGCAAACTGGCTGGACTTAAGTGCTGGCTCTGCTGCTTAAGAGCTGTGTAAACTTGGTCAGGTTACTGACTTTGAGCCTCAGATGCCTTATCTTTAAAGTGGAGATGTTATTAGATACTGTTGCCTCTAAAGTTGTTAATTTACAGAAAGCACTGAGAACCATAAGTCTTAGCTCCTATTAGTATCCCCACTTTACAGATGAGGAAACAAGTTAGAGAGGAAAATCAAGGTCACACAGTAACTAGAGGAGCTTGAATTTCTACAAAGGTTTGTTGGGCAAAAAAATGGTGTTTAAGGTATAATTATTTTTTAAAGAGCTCTGGCACGTGATTTTTCAAAGGATCTGACATCACCCACCTTTATCCTTTTGTCTGTGCTTAGATACAGGTGCGGCAGGTATTATTATTCCCATTATACAGATCCAGGGATGGAGGCCCAGGAAAGTTAATTCAGTTTGTCCTAGCCTGTAAAGGTAAAGGCAGGCTGAGCTGAGACTGTCCTTGGCTATTAACTCCCAGTCCTCTTTCCACTGGAGAGACCTTGGCTCATGGCAGGGATTGAGCAGAAGAGCCCTCATGGCTCGGCCAGGGGAGGATCATTTGACACTAGAGGCTGTTTGGAGGGACAGGGGAAAACTGCCCATCTCATTTCTGAGAGATACCATCTGACTTCGTGCAAGTATTCAGTAAAACAATTGTGAGACTTCCAGAAAAGTTTCTTCAGTCTGCCCTTTCTCCTGTCCCTGGCACCCTGAGACACTTCTATTTAGCCCCTGGCCTGCCCCTAGTGCCAAGCCTGCTCTTGGGAATCTTCTACAGTTGTTGCTCACACTTCCGTATGATCAAGCATCCACGAGCTCCTTTTTCCACAGCCCTCGTCTTTCTCCCAGAAAGAAATGCTCAGCTTTCTGTAAAAGAATTTTAGACAGTAGGAAACAGGAGGGAAACACATTTTACAAGGGTGGGTGTGGGGCTGAGAGTCACGTCAGAGAAGCCCCACCCATCTGTCCCACACACATGAAAAGAAAAATTAGCCCAAACTTGGAAATAAAGCCAATGGATGACAGCATGTCCTTTCAATTTCACACTGGAGCATTTTCTAACTCCACATCCACCCAAGGTTTATTTAATTAACTAGGGGTATGTATCTTAGTTTGACTTGCTATTTACTATTGATTAGGGCCCAGACTCTGAAGTTACATGTTAATTTGTAGATTTTTTTTTGTCACTAGAAATGCAAATGATTTCTGTCTGGCAGAGAAGGTTACAGTTTTATTTCCCTATAGAACATTGATCATTTGGGTCTCTAACTCAGCAACCTTTTGCACACCTGCCCAGACCTCATAAAACTCTGTCCTTCAATGGCTCTTGGAACCAATGTTGCAATTAGGAGAGACAGATGACACTTATACAATTATGGAAAGCATTACAGAAGTGAACCTAAGCTTGTCACTAGATCCTAGAAGTATAAAACCTCTTGATGATGATCAAGAGCCTGCTTAAGGAAGGGGGTAGGAATCCTTTCTTTAAACAGCATCAGGAGGTGTTTGATACCCATTTGACGAATGCTCATTGAGTAAATCTGTTTAGGATGTGCTCAGCACAGTCTATCAGAAATAGATATGTAAGATATGGCCCCTGCTTTTAAGCAGCTTATTCTTTAGATGTGTCCAAAGAAGCAGCCCCCTCACAATAAACCATACAACATATATTTAAGGAAATAGGTAAACAGTTTCAAGTTGGTGGTACAGACGATCAGAGCTCAGAATTCGGAGGAGGAAGTGACATCCGGGGTTGGGATTCTCAGGGAGTTCTTCCTGAAAGAGGCAGAATTTGAGCTGGTCTCCAAGGACCAGAAAATGGGAAAGACAGTGAGACAGTGCAGAGTGGGCAGGCTGCATGGACCTGTGATAGCTCACAGAGTAAATGCAGAAGCAGATGTGAGAATCCAGCTGCCTTCTAGTAAGGCAGACATTACAGAGATTGGCAAAATGTAAAGAGAGCAGTCGCATTCTTTTCAGTAAATTTTTTTTTGCTTTGGGAAATAGTTATTTTTCATGAAATGTTATTTACGATAACAAGTAACAGGTGTTACTGTTATTTTTTAATAAATTAATACATATTTTTAATGTCTCGGTTTTAATGTTTAATATAGTAAATATTGGTAGATATAATACACATTAACTAAAGCTCTTTGGGGTCTTAAGTAGTTTTTGAAAGTATAAAGGGTCTATGAGACCAAAAAGTTTGACTGCTGCTCTACAAGTTTTATCAGTCATCAAAAAGGCCATAATGCTCATCAGATTTGTCCCCTGATTTTCCAGAAGTGAAGCTGTGTCCTGTACTAGGTGAGAGCCACGATGAGCTCTCAGTTGTCAGAAACAGGCTACAGGAACTTTGAACCAAGTTCCAAGTTCCAAGGACCCCGTGTCACCCGCTAATATAAATCCCTCCCATCCCAGCTTTCAGGCCTGGCTCAGGAGCCTCCACCTCTGAGGATGTCCCTTCTGAGGCCTACATACTGCTGGGGAGCCCATCCCATCCCTCTCCATTCTGTCTCCCCACCCCCCCCCCAGCTGCTGGGCCTTTGATTCCCCAGCTCTGGCACCTCCTGTTCCTGGTACAGTTTGCCCTCAGTAAATGTTATTTGAATTAATGAAAGCCCTAACCCATAAACAGAGGCCCAAGACGAATCCTTTGTAAATGCAGTTTTAAAACACTGGCAGAAATGTGACCCCTGAATCGGTGCCCTGAGCTTGGGCAAATTGCTGACCTTCTCTGAGCCTCAGTTTTCTCATTTAGCAATAAGGGAAGATTCCTAAGACCCTTTCCAGTTTTGACCTCATGTCCTTCTGGTTAGATGCTGCTTCCTAAACCCTTTGACCCATCTCAATAATTAGGATGAAGGCAAACCCAACAGAGCCCCGGGCTAAGCCTCAGTCAGCACTGTCCAATAGAAATATAATGCATATGTAAAAAGCTCTAGTAAACTACATTTTAAAAAGTAAAAAGAAGCAGGGTCATGTTGAAAAGTATAAAGTCATTAATTTTATAAAAGATTTTGTATAATCCAATATAACAAAATATTTTCATTTCAACATGTTATCAATATTAAAAGTTATCAATGAGATAGTCTACATGCATTTTTTTCATACTGTCTTCAAAATCCAGTATGTATTTGAGTTACCATACATCTCAATTTGAATATTAAATTTTCAATCATTAAAGTGAAACGAAGTCCTATCAAAACAATGGTGTGCTTAAAGGCAAAATAATTGGCACTGCTTCCATTTTTAAATTTAAATTAATGACAATAAGAAATCCCCGTTTTCAGTTATACTGGCCACATTTCAAGTGTTCAGTAGCCAAATGCCGCCAATGGCTGCCTTTTAGCCCAGCTCTAGGTTGTCTGCAAAAGCGCTGCAGAGCAACCTCTGCTGGGTGTGAGAGTGACATCTAGTGGCAATTTTTGGTAACGCAGCACCCTGCCCTGCGATTGGAAAAAAGTTTCTGAAACCAAAGTATAATTGTTTCTTGCTTGAATTTCTAGTAACATTTTTCAGCAGGGAGAGGAAGGATACACAGAGAATGAGAGTGGAACGAAAAGGGAAAGAAATGGGGGTGTTGTGTGTGTTCACTTCATTTCCAATGCACCAGGTCACAGAAGTGGCTACTGGCACTCATTGCAGAGGGTAACTTGTATTCTGTGTCCACATACTTATAATAATAACGGCAATGATTTATGGAACACCTAGAAGGCGATACTCACATCCCAAACTATAGCTAAGCCTTACAGTAGGATTGCAAAGTTGGTGGTGGTTACCCTATTTTATAGTCACTTTGAGGCTCAGAGAGGTTTATGTCTTGCTCAACACCACACAGCCCTTCTTGGCAGAGCCAGAAAGTAACTCAGGCCTATTGGCTCCAGAGCTCATGTTCCTCCATCACCCTGCAGCAGCGTCCCTTGTGTATTCTCAGCCTCTTCTTTTCTTCTAGTCCCTTCCCCACCATGTGCTTCATAGCATCAGCTTCACAACTCTATTTTTCCAGATCTTTCCTCTCTCCCCTTTAAAACTGTTATTTCTTCTCCCTCAAGCTGGGTTAAAGCAAGAGAGTGCTACTAAAATAGCAAAATGTCAACCTTTATATTGACTTTTACTAGTCCCATTTTTCTTCTTAAAAATCGAGGTCATTATCATAGATTTGAATGTATCATATGGAGGTTATTGGAAAAGTTAGTTGACAATGTTAATTATGGATACATTATGCATCAGCTCAACTAACATTTTTGCAGAAAACCATGCACTACGTTTTGTTAGGCATGTGTGCAAGCCAGTGAAAGTGGATGTGCTGTCACTTTCTGAGATAGGGTATGCCCTGCTTTAAAATGCCTACTGTGATTTGATTTTTAAATGTAAAAAGTGTTTCCACAGCCAAAATTCACTCGCTGATTCAAATATGTCAACTGAAATTATTGTGTAGCTATAAAGTTTAACAGGAGTATGTGCAAAATTTCAATAAGGTGGTGGTCGGCCTTTGGCCTGATGGAAGAAAACCTTATATTTTGTTCAGCTTATCACAGAAAGGTCCTCTACTCTTACTTTTGGAATCCAGTAAGAGTTTCTATAGAAAATCTACAGTAAGTTGCTTACATATTGGTTATAGTTACTTGCCTTGTAATGAAATAAATTCCTTGACAAAACAGTATACCCTCTGGAATAACCCTAATGCTGTGGGAACTTGCTAGAACTGCAAATTTGGGGGCCCCACTCAAGAGTTATGAAGCAGAAACTCTAGGGTGGCCCAGAAATACCTGTTTTAACAGCCCTCCATGTGATTCTGGTGCATGCTCAAGCTTGAGAACTGCTTCCCTAGAGGTCAAATTCCATCCCCAAGCCAAACACCTGCAATCCATGGGGCCTCCTGATGTGGTAACTGGACAATTAGAAATAGATGAGAAATGCCCTTTAGCAATTCTTGTGGCAAGAAAACTCTTATCTCAGAATGCAGGGCAATGTTGGGGTGGCACAGAGCCTGTGTGTAGCAGGCTGTTTTCCAAGAAACATCTTGGAGAACCTTTTATTGCCTTGGGGATTTGTCCCAGTCAGGTGGGACCTGAAGGTTTACATGCTCAGAAACATGATTGTGTCAGTACTGATAAGGGGATCTGTCTCTCAGTCATGAACTCACATTAGGCAAGCCTACAAGACTGATGTGTAAGACCAAAGGGCAGTTAAGGTAGTATACTAACATGAGAAATACCTGCCATAGGGCCGGAATACTCAATGTCCATATACTAATCAGCACTTCCAAATCCAAATCAGAATCAGTAAGTTGTTTAACAAGGTTAGAATCAGAACTTGGAAATTACATGAATTGAATCTACCAGGCATATGTCCACAGGGTAGAAGAGAGACCAGAAAGGAAAAGGGTTTGGGCGACTGTGGATTTCATGTGTGTTTGACCGTTTTATCCTTTTCAGAGACATAAATTGCAAAGCCTAAGTCACATTTCTCTTTGTTCTAGAAAAATTCATAATAACTGATTGTTTCCACTAAGAAAGCAAATAAAAATTTCATACAACCACAACCTAGGCATCTGTGGCTGGGAGTAGCAGTGCCCTGCTCCATAAATGGTTGGATATAAAGACCTAGCATGGAAACCACCTAAATAAATTCACTCTCTAAAGGCTACAGAAGGAAGCCAACAGGTCAGGACTGATGGCAGAGAAGGGCAACACTCTCAATGGGAGCTCCCAGGTCTCCCTAAAAGGACCTCTCCAGGCACACCCAGTGTAGAGAGTAAGTCTGAGCAAGAGTTACCAAAGACCTTCTGGAAGCTGAATGAAGTGAGCCTAGCCTGATACATACAAGGCTGGAGAAGTAATACATGTAGGCTGGTCTGGAAATGTGCTGGGCGCCATCTCTTCTGGGCCGCTTGCCCTTCATTCTATCATATTACGTAGTAAAACCAATGTCAGAGGGTGGAGTTTGGAACAGTCCACCCAGGTGTGGACACAGTCCTCTTTACCACCCTCAGTCTCTCCAGGCATACAGAGTATGGCACCCCGAGACCTCTGAGACACCGACTCTGCTCTTGGTCCTGCAGCACTGTGATCAGCAGAGTACTTGGACCATCCTAAACGGTTCTGCTCAGCCTGCAGTCCTACTAGGCATGATTGGCCCAATGGGGTTCAAAATTCTAGCAGCCCAATTAGTTAAGTCCCCAGACCTCTTGGACAGTGCTTGGATGCCTGTTGCCAAAATTTCTTTATGTCCTCTTTTTTTTTTTTAATGCTTCCAGAACTGAACAACTTCCCCTTTCTAAGTGATTCTGCAAGTGCTCCAGTCTGAGCACACTCTGCCCTACCCTGAGGAAGGTCCTGCTCTAGGGCACTGGCTAGGCACTGGCAAGAGTGCACAAGTGGGGAACTGTGAAGCTCTAGCGGAGGAGGTGGTGGCCGGGAGTAGCACTGGCCTGCCTCCAGAGACACATGTCAATTCTTGCTTTCCCAATGGGCTACAGCTGCCAAGCCATGACATCTTACTCATAGAAGAGTTTGAGCAGTTGTGAAGTTTTTCAGGAATGCTTGGGACAGATAACTTATTAAAAAGACTCGGGGGAGCGGATGTGGCTCAAATGGTTGGGTGTCTGTTTCCCATATGGAGGGACCTGGGTTCGATCCCTGGGACCTCCTGGTAAAATAAGGAAAAATATAGAAGGTGCGCAGGCGTGCCATCAGACCCCATGAGCGGGTGAGCCGTCAGGCCCCACCGAACCATGCAGCAAGATGATGACATAACAGGAGAGAGACGCAGGGGAAAGCCAAGACAAGTCACACCGAAAACCAGGAACTGAGATGGCGCAGGTGGCAGAATGTCTCTCTCCCACATTGGAGGTTCCCAGGATAGAATCCCAGTGAAGTTAGGAGGAGAAGGATGAGAGGAGAGAGCAGGAAACAGACACAGAGAATTGCCCAACAAATGGGCACAAAACAGCAAAAATGGGGGGTGGGGCTAAAATAAATCTTAAAAAAAAAAAAAAAAGACTGGACTTCTTGCTGGTAAAGTGGGTCAGGGTTTGAGAACACTTTAATTAGGGCATTGTAGGAAATGCAATTTTATTTCCTGGTCCCAGGCTAGTAACAAAGGAAATATGATCTTATTTTCACATTTCATATCTAGTCTCAGGCTGGACCTTTGGGTTACACAAGGATG
The DNA here is from genome assembly GCA_026826555.1 of Tolypeutes matacus. Classification (NCBI taxonomy): domain Eukaryota; kingdom Metazoa; phylum Chordata; class Mammalia; order Cingulata; family Chlamyphoridae; genus Tolypeutes; species Tolypeutes matacus. Next base: position 30,034,910 of record JAKSZT010000049.1, read on the forward strand.
AGCAAATTGTGTTTATAAGAGGTCCAGTGTCCTCGAGTTCACGCAGAGGCAGTGGGAGGAAGCAGGCCCTATCTCCTCACTCCTTGGTCCACATTCTGTCTGTCCCATCACCCTAGCCTCATTTCCTAGATCTCCTCTGGGCTCTTTCTTTTCTCTGCATTCCCATTTAAGTGGAGTAATCAGGAAGGAAGCCTTTCCATTATTTATGGAGGAAAGAGCAGACAATGAAGTTGCCAGCTCATCTGCAGAACCCTGTAACATCACCGCTTCCTGATGACAAGCTGGAACAAATGCTTCATCGACCAGAAAAGGCCTTTGCTTCAAACTCAGTGGGCCCCAGCTGGAGCTGTGGCTACTGCGTGGGAAGCTCTAGCCAGATCCTCCCTCCAGAAACAAGGACACATTGTTGATGAGCACTGTCTTGGAGAGATTGCTACCCCCATTGTTTCTGTTGACTCTGGTTTTCCACTCCTGCACACCCACAGTGGGCACAACATATTGAGAGGAGACAATGCCATTGGAAAACACAGCTTGGTTTTCAGGGCAACTGATATTTATTGAGAACCTGCCACCACCACCACCACCGCCTCCCCCCCCAACTCTGCAGTGCTTGAGCAACAAAAAGGAAGAATGTGACCCAGTTTGGCCTTGCTCTGAAGATACTGATTCTTAGAGGAAGCATGAAATAAGGGAGTTCAGAACTGTAGATAGTCAGGGGATAAACTGTTTATAGATTATTCAGACAGACTAATTATCCTTTTCTATGCCATCCCACTCTGGGGAAGTGGAGTGGGTGGGAATAGTCAGGGAAGGTTTCCTGTGTACTTGAACTGGCCTTCAGGGATGGCTACAATTTGTATGGACCGAGAAGGGGCAAAGGTATGGGAACAATCATAGACAGTCAATAATCTTAGCTGCCATTTATTAAATACTACACAAAGCACCCCCCACCTAGTAAGCAGTGGAGATGGGACACAGATCAGTCTGTTTGGATCCAGAGTCCCAGCTTTTAACAACTGAAACCCTTCACTTAGGGAGGACTTAATGATACCTTGTCTTATAAGCCTGGCTAAGGTACTAGGGTCTTTTAAGAAGGCTTATAAAAGCAAAACTATTTATTACAGAAAAACATGAAATACAAAAAAGCAGAAAAGTCATAAATTTTAATATTCTTCTAATCAGGAAATGGAGGCTGAGCTACAAGCAGGTATGACTGAGAGGGCAAAGTGTCCTGAACTGCAGTGTTCCAGGTTTACTGGCATTCTTTCAGTGAAGGAACAATCCGGTTGGGGAAGGGACAAGCTAAAGATTCCTAAAAGAATCTTTAGGAATTAGGTGTAATGGGGTAGCTTATCAGGAGACATATGGGAAATGGAGTACTTCACTTCAGACAGTAGAATATTATTTAAACAGATTGTTCAATAAAAATAGAAAATGAAGTGGATCCATTTTGACAATCACATGCAATCTGACTGGTTTAATAGACTGCTGCCTGTTGCAGCTCCAAATAGATCCTTTAGTTCCATTAATTGTAGCTATCTCTTGCTAAAAGCATGCCCACACCTGAGCAGGCTGTAAAGGGCCCCCAGAAAGTCCTCACTAGTTCCTTTATTCTCAAAAACCTCACATCAGTGAGGTTTTCCAGTAGAATTGTCCTTCAGGAAAGGATTTATGGAAGAGGCAATATTTGAGGAAGGTCCTGAAAGAAGGGAATGGGATTCTACAGATGGGGTGGGGAAGGATGGCATCTAGATGGAAAGAATAACAAGAACAAAATTATGGGAGTGATAAACACAGCAGTGAACTTTGTTTTCTAGGAAGTTGCTAACCTGTAGGAAGAATGTGCTGTCTCAGTTTTGGATTGAAGCTAAACTTTGGCCAGTAAATTATTTTTCCTAATATGTTGTGTGCTAGAATTATTCCTATTACTGCTGACTTCTCCTCAGAAATCATGGAGGCTGGAAGACAATGGAACAACATCTTTTAAGTGATAAAGGAAAAACCTGTCAACCCAGAAATCTATATTCAGCAAAAAATAAAATTAAAAATTAAAAAAAAAAATCCCTCAAGGATGAAGGTGAAATAAAGACATTTTTCAGGTAAAAGATAACCATGAGAATTATCTGCCAGCAGACCTGCCTTATTAAAGGAAGTTTTTAAAGCTGAAATTAAAAGGTATGAGATGGAAACTTAGATTTTCAGGAAAGTAATGAAGAAAAACAGAAGTTCTAAATATACAGGCAAATTTAGAATAATTTTTCCCTCTTAATTTCTTTAAAATGCATATGGCTGCTTAAAGTCTGTGCTTGAGTTAGTGGGCAAAAGAGAGAATGTGTCATGGCAAGAAAAGAGTTGGTGAGGACCTCAAGCCCCTGGGTTGGATTAAAGGTAAGGAATCATTGTCCGTGAGCATATATTCACCTGTAGCCATCCTGAGAGTATCAACACTCCTCTGGAAGGCCTGGCTTGAAGTGTGCACTCTCTTCACCCTCTAACAAGAGGCTGAGTGTCCACCTAATCCTTCCAGTTCCTCTACTTCTCAACTACGTCCCATCTTCGAAGTTTCTGAAGGACCACAATACACAAATGTTCTGAATTGTTTCCTGGTGCTGCCCTCTGTCACCCAAGGAGGATGGAATTTAATTGAGGACACATCTTATTTTTCTCTATCCCCCAGTAGAGGGCTGAATGCTTCAAACATATTTAAAAAGTAAATATTGTTTCATGCATTCAAACCTGTCCCTATTACTGAACCTTTCAAATCTCACAGGGTGGGTGACCACCCATTGCCTGGTTTCCGATGGCTTAACTTTAAACCACTTCCAATGACTTAGTACATTTTTTACTCCTCATGCACAATCTGCATTCATCAAACCAATGTTTCCCAAACTTCCCTGGTTACAGGGCTCACCTGGTACACTTGTTAAATATTCAGATCACTAGCCTTCTCCCCTGGAAATTCTAAATCACCAGGTATGCTCCCCCAAATCCCAGTAGTTTTTTAAAACAAGTTATCCAGGTGATTATTATTTTCAGACATGTAAACACCATGTTAAGTTTGAGGTTCTGGTTCTCAAATTTGGGGCCATATTGGGATCACTGGGAGTTTTCAAACATACTGATGCTTTAGTCTCACTCCCAGAGAATCTGATTCATTGGCAGAGGGTGTGACATGGGCAAAAAAAAAAATTTTTTTTTTAATCTCCCCAGGTAATTCTAATGGGGAGACTAGACCCCAGCATTTTGCCATGCTCTTCCCCATGCTGAGCCCTAAACCGTGGTCATACCGCACCCTCTCTGTGCATACCTCTGTGCTGTTTTTGTTTTCTTTCCTGTGCCTGCTTTTTGCATGTACGGCTTCCTCTGCTCTGATGAGCTTCCCTCCTTTGTTGACCTGGTAAGTTCCTTGTTTTACTTCAGTAGTCAGCCTCTAGCCTCACCTCCTGGATGAAGTCTTTCCTGCATCTGAGCTCTCCCCACTGTTTCTCTTCAGCCCCCACCCCAAACTGTCCTAATAGCCATCATGCTGTGTTGCAACTGCTACACCTACTTCTCCTAGTAGACTCCTTGAAAGCAGAAATGGGATCTTCCTCAATTTTGTAGAGCCCATGCCTTACCACAGTGCCTCTGGAACAAAGAATTGAGAAAGAAAAAAATATCATCCCAAATTTGGGGGAAAACAATATTGAGATAGTTTAATCTTTGATATCATGATGCAGTGTTTTCTAATAAGCCTAGTTGAATAAATACAGGATCTTGCTATCCATCAATCACATTACTGGAGAATATAACTTTGTCTTTACAGTGTCTTTGATTAACAATCTACATCCCAGAGAAGTACTGATGGCTTACTGCCCTGAAAGATTAGGCTAACTTACAAACATTGTTAAGTTGTTGTAGTTTTGTAGTTCAGTAGAAAGGGTGACCTGAAAGGTGTTATGGTTTTATAGCCTGGTAGGAGGCTAACTAGTCTTATGTCCAATTTGGAGGCTGTTTTTAGGCATTTTTATCTTGACTGACTATATAAATCTCTATTCCTTATTTGAACTGCCTCTTTTATCTTTCTTCTAGTTCTCTATCTACAGAGCTAAACATTTTTTTGACCCATGCTATAAAATATTGATAATTTTTAATTAATAGAAAATACTTACTTCACATTTGTTAAATGTTTAAAATGCTTTTCTGTCCAACCTTGTTATCATCAGCCTTCAAGGTTGAGAAATAATTAAAATAGTAACAAGAACTTCTGAGCCCAAAACACTACCAGGACGAATCACTCTCAGGTGTCTAGCTAGAATTCTCTTCTGCTGCTTCAGAAAATCATGATGCGTGGTTTCTTTAGTAGATCACCCAAGAGAAGATGCTGCTATAGGCCACCTACTTCCTACTCCAGGGAGGTCTCAGAGGGATTCTTGAGACCTGTCCTGTTTCTCTAGGCTTTATCTAAATCACTGATCCAGTTGTCTGCCAGGAGTTTCATCCTAGTTCTTGGGAAGAGCCTGCCCACCTCTGAAAGGTGCACAGGAACAAAACCAAGAACCAGATAATAGGTATGGCTGTTATAAGATGCCATGAGCCCAGGGTTCCCAAGGAATGCCCTTCAGCTCTGGTCTGATACCCTATTGGGGAGTGTTATTTTGCCTTTTTGAAAAATGAGTTGCTTTGAGCTTGTCTTTCCTATTTGCCAACTTCATCCCATTATCAGATTTAGACCTCTGCCATATGCTTCAGCTAAATTCCTTCCCCCTTTACCCAGAGAGGTTAGTCTTGCCTTAGGGCCCAAAGATCCATGAGTCGCCCCAAAGCCACATCTGTACTCCAAGACTGATCTCCTTTGGGGTTCCTTCACCAGTGTGGAGTGAAGATATACCTCTCTACCTTCCTGCCATGGTCCCCTCTCCTTCCAGTCTCTTAGAGGCCATTGCTTGAATAAGGAAATACACACATTTCCCAAGAACTAATAATAAATTTCAGGGACAATGCATTACAAATCCACTTTAAAAATTCTAAAGAAACATTTTTCTGAAGGAAATAAACATTTTTCTAAAGGAAACAGTCCACAGAGTTGCAAATAAGCCAAAAACCTAGATAAACTTAACTTCCTGTGCAGGCCCATTTGGCAATTCCTTCACAGGACCTTTATCTCTGGAGTTAAAGGAAAAAAAGGTCTTTAATAGACCTTTAATAGTGGTGTTCCCAAAGGAGAGGTCTGAACTCAAAGATGAAGCCTCTATACCTAGAAGGGGGAAAAAACAAACCTGCTTGCAGCTTAAAAATGGCACTCTCCCAGTTCCATCCCACTTCTAGCTTTTAGCTATCAAGATTTAATAAAACAATCTTAGGGTCTAGTCTCAGCCGGATCATGCCCTTTATCTATTCATTTAGCAAATATTTAACAAGCCTATAGTCTGCTCAAGGCTCTGTTCTCAGCTTTAGGGATGTGACAATGAGCAGTAAAGACAGAACCCCTTCCTTGACAGAGCTTAGATAAGTAAGCAAATAAAAATCACGATAATTAAAATAGGTGACGAACCCTCTGCAGACAGTGAGGTCTACCTGTGAGGAAGTTGGGTTCTCAAGTCAGCATGTAAGGCAAGAATCATGAGCGCCAGAGTTGCCCTGGAAATTTTCTTAAATTGTCCTTAAAACTCTCTTATTAAGTCCATCTTGGACAGTTTTTGCTCTCTGGCAATCACTGCACGATATTTAACTAGGCCTCTGTTGATGACCATGTATGTTGTTTTTTATCCTCCACATTTAACCAATGTATCTCTTAGAAAGGACATAAAACTTCCAGCCTGCTAATTAACCAATTACTACTTAAAAAGTCAGGGTAGTCTATTGAAAAGAGCTCCAATTTAGCTAAGTATTAATTTATTGATTTGTATACACATTGGAAAAAAACACTATAACTCAGTTTTGATTGAGGACATTTTATAGGCCAGGAATTTTAACACATTTTTATTTTACACAGGTCATCTTTCTTCAATTCTGAAGAAATTACTGTGTTGCTTAGGATATAGCTTTTAACAAAGGGAAAATAGTGTTTTAAGAACATTTTTATTATTTCTTCTAAGTAATTGTTGAGTATAATTTATCTGTGGCTGATACTGTCTTCATGTGCTGGAGAATCAGTCTCCTTGGATCTTGTGCCTTTGCCATTTTCAACATACGTCTCATAGTCTAAGAGGGCTGCTCTAGATCCAACAATTACATCATCATTCCAGGAATAAATTGTGAATGGCAAATATCTGACTTTCCTACCACTCTTCATCTTTGCTAATCTCAGCTATCACTACTTAATCTATCTTTCCTGCTGAATCCAGATGTACCTAAAGATTCCTTCTCAATGGAAAGCTCCTGGCACCCCTTGACAGTTGATGGGTATTGGCAAGAAGGTTGAAATTTATTTGTCATTCCTGAGCTAAATTATCTCTAGGCCTCATTTAGTGTGACCAACATGTCCCTGTTTGCCTAGCTCTTTCCCGGTTTTAGCACTGAAAGCCCAAGTCCCCAGAAATTCCTCAGTCCCAAGCAGTCCAGGCCAGCTGGTCACACTTGTTTGTTTTCATTTATAATCTTCTGAGATTCACCTTGAAATTTATAGGGCACCCATGACTTTAAAATTCAGTGGGAATATCCTTGAAATTCCAGTCTTTTGACATCCAAAGTGTGTCTCCCCTCTTGTTCATGCACTTGGAATATTTTTGCTCTCAATTCTTTACTCCTCTGTATATTATACATCCATACCCTTTCATGGCCTCATGGTCAGGGAGTGAACTTCTTCACCCCTTGACTTTGACCACATGTCTTCCTTCGGCCAGTGGGGCATTAGTGGATGTGATGTGAACATGTGCTTGAAATGAGATTGTGTAATTGGGTTTACTCTCTTGTACTTCTGCCATCTCTCTAAGTAGAAAATTCCCTGGAACACAGTCTCCCCTGCTCCCATAGACATGCAGCTGGAAGCAGAACTGCCCTAGCCCATCCACAGATGTGTGAGCTGGAAACAAAAATGCTTATTGTATGCCACTGATATTTTGTGGTTTTTTAAAATGTTGTTAAATCTTATTTTTATTGCGGTAACATAGATATAACACATAATTTCCCATTTTAATCATTTTTATGTGTACACTTCAGTGGTATTAATTACCTTCACAATTGTGCTACCATTGCCACAATCCATTACCAAGATCTTATCATGATCCCAAAGAGAAACTTTGTACCTATTAGGCAATAACTCTCAACCCCTCTTCCCCTGGTCTCCTGGTAACCTCCAATCAACTTTCTGTCTCTATGAATTTTCTTATTCTAGATATTTCTTGTAAGTGGAGCAAGACAATATTTATCCTTTTGTGTCTGCCTTATTTCATTCAACATAATGCTTTCAAGGTTTATTCATGTTGAAGCAGTAGCAGAACTTCGTAATACTTGCTGAGTAATATTCCGTTGTATGGATATACCACATTTTGCTTATCCATTCATCTGTCGATGGACACTTGGGATGTTTCCACCTTTTGGCTATTGTGAATAGTGCTGCTCTGAACTCTGGTGTACAAGTATCTGTTTGAGTCTCTGCTTTCACTTACTTTGGGTATGTAACTAGGAGTAGAATTGCTTGGACATATGGTGATTCTATCTTTGGCTTTGAGGAACCGCCAAACAGTTTTGTGATTATTTTTTAAACAGCTTCATTGTGGCAATAGCCAACAAACACTGAGCATATTTTCTCAGCCAAAAATTGAGATACATGGTGCAACATAAATAAGATATATTTCCCAACTAGATTATAAGACTTTGAAAACAGCTGTCATGTCTTATCTTCCTCTCCCAGTGCATAGTATAGTGATGGACAACAAGTAGATGCCAGTAAATACTTGTCAATTGATGGGTGAGAAAGTTATTGAAAACTGAAATCATACAGAGGTTTCTGGCAGAGGAATTTCCAGACTTCCACTCTGAGGACAACTTCTCCTCAATAACAGGGAAAATCATATCACAGATGGAGCTGTTTGCCACGGTAGTTCATGCTACTGAAACATTAGGAGAAATAGCCAATTTTAATTCATAGTGCTTCTCTCTTGTTTAATGTATTTATATACTTATTTCCTCTTATCTTCAGCCCTCACTCCCATTTCTCTTCATACCGCATGCAGCCATTCTTATATATTTAAAATATATTTTTTGTTTGTATGTGGGTTTTTTTGCAAAATTTACTTCATTGTTTTGTGTATGTGTATTTTAAATTTACATACAATGTATTATGGTGGGTAGCAGACATAGCTCAAGTGGTTGAGCTCCTGCTTCTCATGTACAAGGTCCTGGGTTCAATCTCCGGTACCTCCTTAAAAAAAAAAAAAAGGTACTATGGTGTACATCTCATATCTCTTACCGTTATCACTCAGCATCATGCCTTTAAGGTCCACCCATCGTCATGTAAGTCCATCACATCGGACACTTCTAACACCTGCGTAGTACTCCACGGTGCTCATGCTTACATTTTGCACATCTCTTTCCTAGTGGTGGGCATCCAGACTGCCTCTAACTCCCTACCAGCACCAGTGATGTTGCAATGAACTTCCTGTACATGTCCCCTTATGGATCAGCTACTGCTGCAAAAGTCCGGTGTAACCGGCTACCATGTATTACTTTCTCCTAGGTCTCCAGGTCAGCTGGGTTGGGCTGGATTGGCTGGGCTTGGCTTTAGACTGTGGCTTGGGTTCAGGTCTGCTCCAGGTATCACTTCATTTTCCTTGAACAAATGGCTACCCAGGGCATGTTCTTATGATGAGTGGTTGGAGTGTGAGAGGTGCAGACAAAATACACATTTAAGGCACATTTAAGACCTCTGCTTTTGTCCTGCCCATTAATATTCTATTGGCTAAAGCAAGTCACCTGGACAAGCCCAATATTAGTGGGATGGGGAAAAAGGGTGGGAATCTATGCTTCCATTAAAGGGGAGGGGAAAATGGGACCAATACCCCAGCCTACCACAGATGCATACTCATTACTAGGTTGTAGGATAAGTGTAGGCTGAGTAGTGCCAGATGGTTCTCCAGAATGACACTTCCTCCAGCAGGGCGTGGGCTTCCCTGTCTTACCATGTGCCTGCCATTAGGCAGCATTTCTGAATTTTTAGTTTTTGCCAATCAAATGAGTGGAAAGTGGTATCACAGCACTTTGTGTTTCTCTGATTGCTAGTGGCTTGAGCATGTTTTATTTGCTTCATGGCCTTTTGGACCACTTGTTCTATAAATTAGCCTGTTCAGACCCTTTGCCTACTTTTCTCTTAGGGTTGCTGTTCTTTCCTTGTTAGTTTGAATAAGTCTGTTTCAATTGTTTTTCTGTACTGGTCATTACAATATCTTCTTCCATTCTCTCTGTCTTCTATGAACTTTGCCTATGGAGTCCTTTTTTGAACAGAAATCCTTATTTTTTATGTAATCAAACTGATCTTTGTGGTGTGTGCATAAGCCTTACAATTTTTGATTTAGAAGTTTTGTTTAAGAAGTCCTTCCTTCAAGGTCTTTCAAGTCACAAATATATTCTCCTGAATTTTCTTCTTTTCACTTTCTAGTTGTACCTTTTAACATTCAGGTCTTTCACCTTCACATGTAGTGATAGGTAGGAATCCAGCTTTATTTTTCTCTAGGAGAATCAATTTTAATTCATTCTGCTATTTATACTTTAATTTCTCAATTTTTTCCTAGGAGGAGATTTTCTCTTCTAATAGATGCAATTATCATTTTTCTCTGGAAAAAGAGAAGTACAGTTTATACAGAAAATTAGAGCTCCCATAGCTGGTGGCTACAATTTCTTGTGAAAACACAGAGTATCTACTTGTGACCTAGCTATGGCACAAGAAATGAGTTTTTAAAAATTGATTTCTAGCTTAGTGGTTGGAAGAATCATTAAACTTGACATTTTGTTCTGTTTGAGATTAGAACCTTTATGAGAACTAAAAATAATTCTAATTTACTACCTATTCTGGAAGGATGATTTCATGGCCTCTATACAAAACATATCAAGAATGAGACAGTCCCAATTTTAATCGCAAAAAAAAAAAAAAAAAAAAAAAAAAAACCTTAATTTTATCATTATAACAATTGGGGGTATAGAATTACTTTCTTTTCCTTTCGTTTCTTAGATAGTTTTACTGCTTTCATAAAAATAATGGTTTTCTTTATTTTTTTAAATATTTTAAAAGATGCTTAGATTACATAAATGTTACAAAAAAATTATAGGGATTCCCATGTTCCCCACCTCCCACACTTCCCACAACCTCCCACATAAACATCTTTCATTAGTGAGGCACATCACCTGCAATGGATATACACATCCTGGGGCTTTGCCACTAAGCATGGACCATAGTTCACATTGTAGACCACACTCTCTCCCACACAGTTCTGCAGATTATATGCTGATGTAAAATAGCCTATATCTGTCATAATGTCACTCAGGATAATTCCCAAGTCCCGAAAAAGCCCCTATATTAGAACTACTTTTCCCTCTCCCTGCCCCAAAAGCGTCTAGTGGCCACTGGCTCCTCCTCAACGTTGTAATTTCTTCCATTGCTTGAATCACAATATGTCTACAACAGAATACCATTAAGTCCACTCTAGTCCATAGCTCTTCCCCCAATCCTGAGGAGTCTGGGATGGTGATGTCCACTCCACCTCCAAATTAGAGGGGGCTTATATCCCATGGATAAGATGGATGGCTGTTGTCCATCATCATCTCCTCACCAGGTGTCTTGGGTGAGACCATTAAGCTGTAGAGTAGGAGCTGCAGCTCCACCGAGATTCTAGGCACAGCTGGCACATGGGCAAGCCAAAGGCTCCAATCTCTGGAAGTATACCTACAAACACCTAATCTCCAGCACCACATATAGATTTGAATAGCAGGGACTGATGGACCATGTGCAGGTAGGACTTATTTGAGTCCAACTCTGTCACTCTCAGGAGCACAGATTCCAAAGTATAGCCCACTGATAAGGCATCAATCTCTGGAGCTATCCCCCCTTATATAGCACCTGGGTGTCTCCAGAGCCCTAGGAGCCCCTCTGTTTGGGGTGATATCCACTTTGATGTTCTATGAGATCCTACTGAGGTGTGCATAAGTGTTACCTCTGGGATGACCTCCCGACTCTCTTTGAAGTTTCTTTGCCATATGAACTCATTTGTCTTTACCTTTTTCCCCTTTTATTCAGGTCTTTTCCCAGTCGTATTGCCAGTTGGCACTTGGTAGTAATCCCTCGTTGCCAGGGAGGCTCATCCCCGGGAGTCATGTCCCATGCTGGGGGGAAGGTAATGCATTCATATGCTGAGTTTGGCTTAGAGAGAGGCCACATTTGAGCAACAATGAGGCTCTCAGGTGCAACCCTTAGGCACCCCATAACAGTAGGCTAAGTTTCAATTACAAGAGCAAAGACTCGTAAGGCTAATCATCAATAACAAGAACCCATTAGTGGACCATCCTCCTTTGCCAGACACTGCCCCTGCACTTGGGGGACTGTTGCTGCTCCCTTGGAGAATGTGGCAGAGCCCTCCAGGCTGGAAATTCAGTATTCTTTCATTTATTGAGTGATTCTCCACCCACTGTGATCATGCCCCACCCCTTGATCATTTGAGCACTTTTATATATCTTTTATGTATATTCAGGTGAACTTCCTCCCATGAAACCCTCATCCCTGACACCCCCCACCAATGATCCTCTCCTACACCCGTTGTAACCCTTCTGTGATCCAAACCTTCCTAAAGATGAAGCCTATATAATAGCCAAATACAATTAATAGGAAAATGAAATAACAATAACAAGTTTAAATGTAAGAGATAAAATACATGGAAACTTAAAAAAACACTAAAAATAAAATAAAATTAAAGGATTGGGATATTCAAAAAATGGGAAAAAAACAAAAAAAATTAAAAGAAAAAAAAATTTTTTTAACATTTTTCCTTTTATCACTGCATTATCAGGCGTCGTCTGTACCATGGCACCTTCCCTCTCTCACTCCCCATTGTCTCCCAAATTTTCGTTTAATTTTCAAAGAAGTTTTAGGTCACAGCAAAGTCACACACAGAATACTAGAGACTCTCATATAGCCAACCTCCTCCCCCTTTCCTCACCCCATATTGAAACCTTTTTGTATGTGGATGGTAGCATTGTTGATTTTCATTTTTTCTTTCTTTTTTTTTCTCTTGGCCTCTCTCACCTCCATCCCCTTCTCTCTCCTAATTTGTAGCTGATTGTGAAAAATAATTTTAAGCAAGCAAATATCTGAGCGAGTGAGCATCCTCCTTTATTTTATTAAATGTAATAGAAGCATAACATACATACAGAAAAGTACCTAAGTCATAAGTTTACACCTCAATGAATTTCACAAAATGAACACATCATGTAACCAGCTCCCAAGTCAAGAAAAAAAACATTACTGACATCTCAGAAGCTGCCATATGTCCTCCTTCAGTAATTACCTCCTCCCTAAGAAGGTGATGTGTATGGCCTATTTGTGAACTTTATATAAGTAGAGTCATAGAATGTTCTCTCTTTTGTGTTTGGCTTCTTTTGCTTAATATGTTGGTGAAATTCATCCATGTTATGGTGTTTATCCATATTTCATTCTTTTGCATTGCTGAATAGTAGGCCATTGCATGAATCTACTCAATTTATTTACCTAGTCTGTCAGTGAACACTGATTTATGGATAGTGCTGCTGTGAAATTCTTGGACATGTCTATAGCTATATATATGCATTTTTTTTCTTGGCTATATACTTAGGAGAGGAATTCCTGAGGTATAAGATATATGCATTTTCAGCCTTAGTAGATACTGTCAAACAATTTTCCAAAGTGGTTTGTATTAATTTACACACATTACCAGTGCATGAATGTTCTCAATTCTTCACATATTTGCTAATACTTGTTTTGTCTTTCTTTTTCACTTTATCATTCTTCTGGGTGTGAAATGGCATCTCACTGTAGTGGTTGTTTCTTTGTTTTGTTTTGTTTTTTGAAGTACTGTGGCTAGGGATTGAAGCTGGGACCTCATATGTGGGGAGCCGGTACTCAACCACTGAGTCACATTGGCTCCCCTGAACTGGTTTTTTCATTTGTTTTGCTTGTTGTTTTTGTTTTGTTTTGTTTTGTTTTGTTTTTAGCAGGCACCAGGAACAGAATCTGGGACGTCCCATGTGGGAAGAAAGCTCTCAACTGCTTGAGCCACATCCACTCCCCTCACTATCATTTTTATTTGTAGTTCTCTGATGACTAATGAAGTTGAGCACTTTTTCATATGTGGTTTGGCCATTTGGATATACACTTTTGTGAAGTTGCTATGTTTGAACATTTCTATTGGTTTTTCTGTCACTTCTTTATTGATTTATAGGAATCTATCTATATATACCTTTCCATACCAGCCCTTTGGTACAGATATAGTACAGATGTAGGATCTATATATCTGTTATAAGCATCTTCCTCACTCTGTGGCTTGCCCTTTATCTCTCTCAAAGACATCTTTTAATGACTAGAGGTTCCTAATTTTAATGTAGCTCAATTTATCACCTTTTACCTTTATGGTTAATACTTTCAGGGCCCTATTTAAAGAAACATCTATCTATCCCAACAACATGAAGGTATGCTCATGTGTTTTCTTCTAAAAGCCTTGTTGTACCTTTCATATTTGGACATACAATCCTAGAGTTGATGTGTTTTGTACTATACATTGTGTACAGAAGGGGTAAAGACTCAATTGTTTTTATATTTGGATATCTGCTTGACCTAGCATCTTTAATGAAAAGACCATCTTTTCTCCACTGCACTGTAATGCCAACTTTGCCATAAAACAAGTGCCTATCTATATATAGGGTCTGTGGTAGACAGTCTCCCAAAATGATCACTTTTCTTCCTCCCCTTTCTATACAGGCTTGATACTCCACCCTTCAGGAGGTGGATATGTGAGCTGACCTTATGACTTATCTTGACAGTCAAATGTGGTGGGAATGATGCTGTGTCAGTTCTAGGCCTAGCCCTAGAAGCTTCCACTTATGTACCAGGGGAAGCCGGCTGCCATGTAAAAAGCTGGCACCACCAGACTGAGAGGTAATCCAGCCTAGCTACATGGAGGGCCCTCATGAAAGAGAAGTGAGGGAAATAGCTGACAGCAAGAACTGAGGTCCCAGATATATCATCCCAGTCAGCTGTTCCAGGCAGCTTCCAGATGTGTGAACCATCCCACCTGAGGCCTCCAACATGGTAGAGCAAAATGAGCTGCCCTCTTGTACCCTATATGAATTCCTAACCCCCAAAATTGTGAGCAAGTGAATTGTAAGTTTTGGGGAATTTGCTTCACAGCAACAGATAATGGAAACAGTTCTGTTTCTGTACTCTATATTCTGTTTCATAGGGCCAGTTGCTATCTTTGTCTTAATACCACAATGTCTAATTACTATAGTTTTATAATAGGTCTTGGTATCTGGTCATGTAGGTCTTCCAGTTTTGTTCTTCAAGACTGCCTTGGTTATTTTTGGACTTTTACATTTCCATATACATTTTTTAATCAGCTTGTCAATTTTCACCTTTAACAAACCTGCTAGAATTTAGATTGGCATTGCACTGAATCTATAGATCAATATGGGGAGATTTGACATCTTTATAATATTGAGTCTTCCAATCCATAAACATAGTATATCTTTTCATTTATTAGGTCTTATTTGACTTCAATAATGTTTTGTGTAGATATTTTGCATATCTTTCATTAAATTATTCCTAGGTATTTGAAGTTTTTGTTACTATTGTATGTTTTACATTTATTTTCTACTTTTTTTTTGCTGGTATATAAAAATACAATTGATTTTTTATATACCAGCCTTATATTCAGAAATCTTGCTAATTTCACTTACTAATTCTAGTAGTCTATATTTTCTTTTGGATTTTCTGTATATATGATCATATCATTTGTGAAAGGTGGTGTTTTATTTCTTCCTTCCCATATTTATGCTTTTATTTATGCCTTAGCACACTGGCTATACCCCCGAGTACAATATTTAATAGAAGTGATAATGGTGAGCATCTTTCCCTAGTTCTTGGTTTCTGGGGAAAAGCTTTTAATAAGGCTTCCAATAAATACGTACGATTTTTCTTAAGCATTTTGTTGATATTCTTTAACAGATTAAGCCAGATTAAGAATGTTCTCTTTTATTTCTGGTTATAAAAGGGTTTTTATTTAAATCATCAAAGAGTGTTGAATTTGATATTTTCCCAGGCTTTCTTAGCTATTGATTAGGGTAAGTTTATGAAAGAGTGCTATGAGCCAGAAACTATCATCAGGAGTGAGTCTTTGGAGATAACAGAGCCAACAGGAAAGCCCACGCTCACAAGATGTCCCATGAATCCACAATATATTTAATTTATTCATTCCTTTAACCAAGTATTATTGAGGGACTGCCAAGTGCTAGTTACTGCGATACTATACTGAATAACAATAGTTCCTGCTTTCAAGGAGCTAACAGTCTAGTGAGAGCAGGAAACATTCAGTGCCACGTTTCCCAAATTGTGTCCAATGGAAGGCCATGGAAACAAGTTTCCATTACCAGAACAATAAATGAAATTGCTACAGTATCTATCTCCCACTTGGAGAATCATACTGATGCATGCAAACAAAAGCCTCTGTGAAAATATGTGGTAGATTGAATTATGTACTCCAGTTTAGACATGTTCTTAATCTTTTTAAAAAACAATTTATTGAAGTATATCATTCATACGTGAACATATATAAACTATAAGTGTTCAGTAAACATCGTGAATTTACAAAACAACATATTCTTAATCTTAATCCACAATCCAGTAGGTGTGAAGCCATTGTAAATAGGATCTCTTGAAGATGTTATTTGCAATTAAGGTGTGGTCCAGTTGAACGAGGTTGGGTCTTTATCCGGATTACTCTGGTCCTTTATAAGCAGCAGATATTCAGTCATGGTAAGAGAAAGCCATGAAGAGGAGCCAGAAACCAGAAGTCAAAGGAACCTGGAGAGAAAGGAAAAGACCTCGCCGTGTGACACGAGGCAGGGATACAAGCCAAGAAACCCCAAGGACCGCTGGCAGCCACCACCACAATGCCACAGACTTTGGGGAGAAAACATCACCTTGCTGATGCCTCGATTTCAGACTTCTTCTAGCCTCAAAACTGTTAGTCAATAAATTCTTATTGTTTAAGCTGACCCATTATATGGTCTTTGTCATAGCTGACAGGGAAACTAAACTAGAAGCAAAGTTAATTTATTTGTTTTTAGCAAGCATGTCCAAGCTTGTCTTTATCTGACACCTTCCCTTCTTTATCTAACTTTCTGTATTGAACACCTGATAACTTATTGGGGAGTAATATATTTTGGAAAACACTGCTCAGATAGATAATAATAGGTACTATGTATTGGAGCACACAGCACGTGTGAGGTGATTTAAGACATTACCCTGTTTAAATTTTCTATAGGCCTGTAAGCAGGTATTATCCCTATTTTACCAATGAGGAAACTGAGAGCCAGCAAAAATAAGTATGTTTCACAGAATCTCAGCTAGTGAAAGGCTGTGCTGGAATTCAAACTCAGATCTGTCTGCCTCTGAAGTCTTTACTTAACACAGAGAAGGACATTCAGAGTATCCAGGAAGCACTTTGATTGGTGTGTGTGTGTGCATTTTTTAGTAGAGGATCCATAGTTTTCATTAGATTCTCAAAGAAATCTGTGACCCATAAAAGATTAAGAAACACTAATTCATGCAGATATCCTGAATTATCCTCCCCAAGTATTTTGTAGTAAGGAATGCTAAAGCATTTTGGGTCTGATGTACCCTTCTTACACATGCAAACTTAAATAGGTATTTTAGCAGTGGCAGGGGAAAACTTTTCGCATTAATTGGATTCTTCCTTTTCAATGACACAAATACATATCAAGTATTTTCTATGTAGCTAATATTATGTTTTACATATGTGTAAGTCTGGACTCTCTTTCTAAAGATGCGGCTAATGGAAAGTTCTGTGACTTTTCCTTCCTCTTATGCTCCCAAAGTACCCAGCTGATAGAGCAAATGACAGACCATGCAGCATCATGAGCTAAGTGGTATGAAACAGTCCACAAGGGCCTTGGGAGTCAGGGGTCAGTGGGCTGGCAGTGGGGAGACCATAAGCAAGGGCTTAGGAAGAAGTTTGGTGAGCAGTGCAAGTAGCTTTTGAAAAAAAAAATGGATACAAGGGCATAAGGCTTTTTAAATGGGTGAATTTTTCACAGATTAGCTACACACACAGCTTTTGGCAATTAAATTCTTTGTAACAGGTGGAGTCCACCACCACCCTAGGATAGGATCCATTGGGAATTACACAACCACAATAATGACAATGCTTCCTGAGTAATTAGAGTACATATACCAGCCTCTGTGCTAAGTGCTTTGCAGGTGTGTTTTCTCATCTATCTTCTATGTTATGTTATGTTCCCCTATGAGGAAGGAACTGTTGTTGCTAATATTTTACAGATGAAGAAACTGAGAAGTTAAATAACTTGCGCAAGGTCACCCAGAGAGTAAGTGGTGGATCCACGATCGGAACTAGGCTGTCTCCAGACCTGCTGATTAACAATTTGAAGGCCCCAGCCCCCAGGAGGTTCAAGGTTTTCCCTGGGCTCTGTGGAGTTTGGTTCTATTTTTCATTTTTCCATCTGTCAGCTCCAGCAGCTTTGGCCAGATGGTGACGTCAACTCCTATGCAGGTTCATTTTCTTCTCAGGAAGGGGTGCTAATGTGATGGCTGTTGCAAAGCATAGAAGCAAAGTGGAAGAAGACACCTGGAGCTCTGGGGGCATGGTAGCTCAGACAAAGGGTACAATGGGGAGATTTCCATAGATATATGCTGTACAGTTGAAATAAAGCAACGTTGCAAAAAGAAGGAATATGAAATCTGTGTTAGTTTAGAGGCATCTATGATAATGTGGCTAATTAGTGACAGAATTAGGATTCATGAACCTTAGCCCAGTGCTCTTTTCACTATAGCTTGATGCTGCCTGGGATCACCAAGA
Organism: Tolypeutes matacus; assembly: GCA_026826555.1. Lineage (NCBI taxonomy): Eukaryota > Metazoa > Chordata > Mammalia > Cingulata > Chlamyphoridae > Tolypeutes > Tolypeutes matacus. The sequence continues at coordinate 30,052,963 of JAKSZT010000049.1, forward strand.
CACAGAAAAATCCCAAGTATCAGTTACCATGAGTCTAGGATGAAATTGGCCTTAGTTGTAAAGGTAGCAGTTCAGTCAACCAAGCTCCTAATAGGGAAACCAGTCAAACCTGTATCCTTCTAGCTGTTCAGTGTTGGCAGCTATAGGAGTTCAGATAGTATCATCATCCCATCTGCATATTTCATGCCTTTGAAATCCATCTTTTAGGACCCTTGGGTTGGGAATCCAATAGTCTGGAATCTACTGACCTGGAAAATTGCCATATTATTTTGTATTAGTTTGAATCATATGATATTGCCATTTTGTAGGTCAAAAGGGCTGAATACCAGAAATTTCATATGGCTCAAATTAATAATAAAAACATTAATTCTGGATAAGGATATCTGTGAGACAGGAAAAGGTTGATAGAAAAGTAGGGAAGGTCAATGTATTGATTATTTCAATGAGGTTGAAGAACTGCTGGCATGGCAGAGGTGGGGGGCCAGGGCAAGTAGGTTGGACTGATGGAGAGTAGGAAGCCAGATATTGAGATTTCCGAGGGAGAGCATTCCCAGCACTGAAGAGACTTAGGGTATGCTTTGCGAGTCAGTAGCTAAGATGGGGGTAATATTAATTATAGGAAGGTTATTTACCAAAACATTCTCCATGCTTTCTTTTCAGGGTTTGGAATTTTGGTTGCTTTAAAATATATATGTTAACCTGTATGTTAAATATGTTAATATCCCCATTTTACTGATCCTGAGGACCTAGGTATATGGAGGTTTAAGAAACTTGTCTAAGGTTACACAACAAGTAAGTGGCCAAACCCAAATTTTAAGTCAGGCCCATGTATCTCATTCTATATTTCCTTCAAGCTCTGGCTCAATCCCCAACTCTTTCAACAAGTCTTGACTCATTTAAGGTGCCCCAGACTGATCTCTCCTTGACTTTAAATATAAATATTGAAGGAAATAAATATCTGTATCCACCTTAACAGGAATTTTATGTATCAAAGGAGGCACTGATTTGTTCTTTCTTTGTATTTCCAACTATGCTCAGGGAAAGAATCAGCTATAGCTACAGCTACAGCTAAGTGTTGTGTTAAATTAAGAGGTCAACAGAGGTGAGAAGATAGGAGCTAAGTTTGACAAAGAGGAAGGAGCTAGATTAGGGGCTCAAAGTGAGGTCAACTGGACCTCTGGGATCTTGAGTAAAGACAGGAAGGACTTAGCAACCATCTCCAGGACAACAGGCTCACCCTAGCACTAAGATCTCATTTCCAATGGAAATAATGACTAGCTCCAAGCCCATGAAGGTAGGGAGGTTTTTCTAGGAAGACTGGGATTGATCTGTGTTGTGTCTGTGCATTGGTTCCCAATTAATCAGAGTAAGCTCCATGTTCCTGCATAGGACAGGAAATTACTAACACTATAGAAGAGATATCACCACCATCACTAACAGTTCTCCTTCTCTTGCCTCCAGGATGGCAAAGCTTTTAATTTCCTGATTTGTTTGCACTTGCTGAACCATGGCTCTTTCAGATACCTTAGGGCTGAGAGATATAAACATTTTTATGCATACAGAGATCTTTGTGGGGCCAAGTGTGTGCTTCTGGACAGTATCTCACCCTCAAGTAGGAGAGTAGATAGGATGAGATTTGCTCATTCAATTTGATGCATAAAGAAAACGAGGCTCAAAAAAAAAAAAAAAAGAGAGAGAGAGAAACCACCCTGAGCTTATTTACCTTCCCTGTACCTTCCTCCCTTACAAACTACACTTTTGAGAAATTTCTTCACACCCTCTGTCTCCAACTCTCATCTTCTATTATCTCTTCAGCCCATTCCAGGCATCACTGAAGTGTCCATCACTAAGTCCCAGTTGCTAAACCAACCCTTACCTTATCTGACCTTTCTGGAGACAGATGATCACTCTTTCTTTCTCGAAACATTGCCTTTGGTTTTCTTAAGACGTTTCCTTCCTGGTTTTCCTCATGACTCTCTTTTGTGAGATCCTCTTCCTCTGTTTTTATAAATAAAGTTTTATTGGAACACAGCTATGCCTACTCATTTATGTATTGTCTTTGACTGCTTCCACACTACAATGGCAGGGTTGAGTAGTTGCCCCACTTCAGTAGTTGGCAAAGCGAAAATATTCATTTTGTGACCTTTTATAGGGAAAGTTTGGCAACCCCTGCTCTGGACCATGCCCTAGCAGGCCCTGGCTTTAGGTCTGTCTGGTGTCCACGCCTGATTCTTTAAACATCTTAAGAAACAGATAAAACCTGTTATATACTAAAATAATGCTATACTAAAATAATTACAAAATAATTAAAATAATGCTATACTAAAATAATTACAAAATGGAATTACATCCTACACCAAAAGTGATTATAAAATGTCAATGCTTTGTTTCTTGTTCCTACTTTTATTCTTATATCTATTTGGAGGTCCAATTATTTATACTCTCCTGGGATTTGGTAATTCTACCAGACTTTATTTTTGCATCTTCCTATGATTTTATTAATATTTCTAAGCTCTGAAGAACAAGAATATAATTTCTGAAAAGCTGCAGCTGCAGGTTCTGCATTGTCAGCTCGTTAGTTCTAAGTCAGGACTGGGGGGTACCTGGTTGCCTGGTCCAAAGAGATTGCAAACTGAGCCACCAGCCGTCTGGCTGAAGTCTTCCTTACACAGAAGTTTTACTTATGTTTTGGATTTTTAAAGTCTCTTTCTTCCATGTTTATTTTATTGATTCTTGGTTTTTCTCAGGAATGTATTTTTTAAGTTTTATATCTTTTTTTTTTTTTTTTTAAATAATGGCTGGCATTACTTGACCCTTTACCCTGTAGTTTTGCTATATTAGCATTTAAGGAAAATTTGTATGTATCATATTCTTATGGCTAGTAGGAATATCTAAAGTTTTTACCTCCTGGAAAGTGAAATCAGACCTCCATTTTGGGAAATGACTAATTCACCATTTGGAGCACACTATGGAAACTTCTCTCACCTGGTTATTTGATTTGACATCCATGCTTGATCTATTCTTCTCTTTTTGGTTAATATTTGTCTTTTCTGGGAGTGGTTCAGTTTCTTGTATTTATTGTTTCCTGCTTAAAGAGAAACAAATATATACTGATATAAAGTCCATAGAAGAAAAAAATATACTCATAAACACTCTCTACTCATTAAAATCAACAAAAATAAATAGAGCTTATTATATATACCTTAAATTAACACCTCAGTTCCATTACTCTCTATCACTTTGACATGCTGTGCTATTATTAAACTCGAAAACTAAGTGGCATTTTTATTTATTTGTTATTTATTGTCTGTTCCCCCCATACACACACGATATAAGCTCCCTGAGGGCTGGGGCCTTGACTCTCATGCTCACCGCTGTATCTCTAGGGCCACAAATGGTAACTGGTACAATACTGGAAACTCAGTAAATATTTCTGAAACAAGTAAACAAATAGGAAAGCCTGAGTAAGGACCTGAAGGAAACCACATGTGCTCTAGGGTGCTTACGGGAGGTGGGGGGAAAATGATGCCAGTCCCGTGGAGGTGTGAGAAGCTGGGCAGGGAGGTGAACCTGGGAGGACCCCTTGGAGTGGGATCCAGTTCAGGTTTGTTGTGTTAATGATTCCAGTCTGGTGTCAAGTGTGCTCTGGGGATCGTTGGAAAGCTCTTTCCTACGCTAAGCCCAGACATGCAGAGCAAGGAAGTTCTCTAAGGACAGTATGGTGCAGACAGTCATAACAAGGGGAGGTGCACACTGGCAGGGAGAGTCAGGTTGCCGAGGTAGCTGTCCTTTCCCTCACGGAAATTCTCCCTTTATCTTGATGGATCAGGCTGTAAAGAAGCCCATAGAATTCATTATACTTTTATATCTGAAATCAGGGAAATATGCGTGGAGCTCCCCACCCCAAGGGAGTGTTGGTTAATGTCTGTAGTGAGTCTATGAGGCAAGTTTGGTCCTCTTTCCTGCTTTTGAGCTCTAGCAGGCCCAAGTCCTGACCTGCTCCAAGGGCCTTTACTATCTGTCATCTCCACTATTTGTCACACCTGGCCCTGCCCAGGCCTTTGGAGTTAGTGCCCAGGAACCACTCTTCTCCTGTCTCCTTTCAGACTCTTATCCTTCACCTCACCATCTCCTCCTCTCTTGACATGCCTTTAGGGTAGTTCAATGGACACCTCTGGTTATAATCATCTGCCTTAATTATCGTGGGCCTGTACCTGAACCAGCTACTGCGGCTTGCATGATGTGCAAGTGTTAAAAGGACATGGAAATCAGAGGTCTTAAGGGTAGGAGAGCGAGTCTAGACAAGGCTTGAAGGATCCGTCACACATTCTGCTCCACTCTCCATAGCCCCTTTGGAAATTGGGGCATTTATTGCGCATTAGATTATAACCTGCAAGAATTTATGGGTAGTTCAATGTGATGGACTCCAAATGACACTTGATCCAATAAAGTTCTTTTAGTTTATGTTATTTCAAATTGGGCTCTGGTTCCAAATCTTGATATGACCCAAGGGCAGGAATTACAACTCTCCACCTCTTCACAGCAGCATATCCCAATGTCAACATATAATTGCTTGCCGTTTGCCCATTATTTCCAATAATAAATTGAGGGCCTGTGGCTCTTCCAGCCTAGACATTTTTGATAATGTCAGTGGTGCTTGGGAATTGATGACTTAATTTGCTCAGAAACTGCAATATCATCTGTCACTGCCCAGGAAGATGAAAATCAGCTAAGTGCCCAGTGATGCAGTCACTTCTGATTTGGGGGAGGCAGGTGAGGATGGGCATGTCTGGATCAGTCTGAATCAATATGAGGGAAGGGGAAAGAAAGCCAAGTCAGTCTAAGACAACTGGGAGTGGTTTAACATCCTATTTAAAATTCTCCTTTCAGAACAGGGCTACAACCCCAGCAGCGACTGCTTAAGTAGGACAAAGAGCACTGCTGTGTCATTTTGTGCTTTAGAAATATAATGTGGATTAAGGTCTATGTCCCTCACTAGAGTGTAAGCTCTGGGAGGGCAGGGACCATGGAAGGCTTGAAAACAGGAAAGCAGAAGAGGGAAAACACTGAGTAATGAAGGGGCAAGAATCTTCTTTAGGATACTTATTCTAGCTTTTGAAATAGAAAAGAGAAATCCTAGTTAAGAGAGGAGCCTGTGGCTGGGGCAGAATCCAGGCTGGCTCCTGGGTTAGCCTGCAGGTGGCTCTAATGACCTTAACCAACATGTCCTCGCGAGTGGCAGACTCCGTGCATATTTTCCTATTGGGAGATGCCTAGAGCCCCAAGGACACAGGACCTTCCTGCTTCAGTGATCCAAGATGCTGAGGGAACTTGTTCCAGCTTTAGACAGGGTGAACTAGAAGTAGAGCTAAGGAGATCTGTGAGAACCTAAGGTGAGAACTGAGACTGCTTTCAATTGCTGTGGTGTGTCATCATGTCTATACAAGCTATGTACGGATGGAACAGTCTCCTACAAATTGGGTTGAGTAGCCTATCAAAGCAAATTTTCCCCTGATTTGTAAGTTGAGACTGTTTAGGTTGCTGATGACAGAAACGGAACTCAAACTGGCTCAAGTAAGGAAGAATTTGGGGGCACATACTGGAAGCTACAGGGTTGGAGCTAGCTTCAGGCAGGCCTGGGTCCACAGGCTTAAATGATATCGCCAGATATTTCCCTCCTCATATCTGGACTCTGCTCTTTCCATGTGTTAGCTTTCTTCTTGGGCAGACTTTCTCCACACACTGAGGAAGCTGACCACAGCAAGAACCAAACCTAAATCCTCAGACCTTTAACCCAAAAGGAAGAGAGTCCCTCTCTTCCCCAGGAGCCATAGGCTCAATCTCAGGTAAGACTGTTGGCCCTGCTTGAGTCATGTGCCACCTGTGGGCCAGGCACCATGCTGGGGGGAGGGGAAGAGCCTCCTCTGATTGACAGCCTGGCTGACGTGTGCATTACCTTGGGGGTGGGGAGAAGTGTGATTTTGAGCTCTACCAGGGCCGTACTGGGCAAAGAAATGATACCTGTATCCATCAGGGTGAGCTAGAAATAAGTGGCACCTATAAAAAGAAGTAATTCAAGAAAGTTTAATGGGGGGACTCTTTACAAAAGTGAGGGCAGTGTCCAGGGAACCATAGAGAGATGGCAAAACACCCAGGGTTAGCAGAAGCAGGAAGCTGGTTCCACCTCTAGGCCTGATGGTCATGGGGAAGGTGGTTTCTGAAGCCCAGCAAGGGCTGTAGCCATAGGCGAGAAGCCAGCCCCTGGCAAACTGGAACCCAAGAAGGGAGCCAGAGGAACAGATACCCTGACCTCTTGCTCCCCCTTCTCTCCAAGCTCCCATCAGTGCCTCCCATTGGCTACACCCAAAGGGAATCCAAAGTGCAAGACGGCCATGATCATAGTCCATAGAGGCTGCTTCTCAGGGTATGGGCTGGACAATATAATCTATATGTGGAGCAGGGGGAGAAGGGTGGAGAATGGATCTGGAGGGACAAACAGAGACTATGAAGCAGAGTACCGCTAAGGGAGAAGTGCTGGGAACACAAGCTACATTTGTATACTACAACGCCTAAGAAAACGTCTATGACCCCATAAACATTCAATCGTTTATTACACATTTAGTAATCATCTTTTATTGAACTGCTTAATAGTGAGTGGATTATGGAAACATCCCTGGATCAATATTAAAGAAAAAAAAGAAGACTATTAGAGACCAAAGGTTTAGTACCAAGTAACAAAATTTACTGACAAGCAGGGAATTTGGTCTGGCACAGAGTCTGGGTAGCACCTGAGGCTGAGGTTCAGGAGAGGAATAACTGGGTACGTCTTTTAAAACCAAAGGACCACAAAGCATCGTTATCCAATAGTAGGAAAGCAAGGTCTTTGAGTGATGTTGATTGGCTGGGATGTCTGGGTCGACCTGTTGTGTAGGCGTCAGGCTGGTTGGAGTTGGTGTACTGCATATGTGTGGTGTCACCTCAGGGTTATGGTGTGTAGATGCCTCATGCTGTGCTCAAGTTGGGATTCTGTCATACACTGGTGTCAGCAGGCTAGAAGATCAGGTGCTGGGTGCCTTGGCTGTGTGGCTCACCTCTCTTGTGTTTTTCAGTTAGTCCAGTTCTGGTTAGAAGCTGGAAGTCTTCACACCAAAGAATGCACACGAATAAGAGTTCCAAGTTAAGCAAACAAAGCTTATTTATTGGCATGGTCACCAGCCTTTAAAAAAAAAAAAATACATAGGCACACACACACACAGAATTAAAACTATCCTTGAAAATTCGTGATATATAGGCACTGTATAGGAAGGCATGTAGTGTCCCTTTCAAAATGGTGGACTGCAGAAGCAGGGTTTGATAGAACACCGACTAGTAGACAAAGGCTCTGAGAGCCCACATTGTTTGCCACAGTGCCTCTTCTTCCTTATTTTCTGGAATAAATGCAGCCAAAATCTCCTCAGGCCCTAAACAAGAAAATTTCCTTTGAGTAATACTCTAAACCAATTTCATTATAATGATGGCATAATATTTCAAGGCAGAGTTGTACAGAATTCTTCCTCCAAGGCCTTTATAACATAATAAAAGTAATTAGGAACAGTTTTATAAATGGATAAGGGGTAGATTCTAGAAGAAGTGTGAGGTGCTTAAGAGAAAAGGCCCAGATTGCTTTGAAGATACTGTTTGTAGAAATATGGATGCTAAAGGTGCTTCCGATGAGGTCTTAGAAATGACAAATGTATCATTGCATAGAGGAAGAAAGGTGATCCTTATTTTAAAGTGGCAAGAACTTGGTAAAATTGTGTTATGGTGTCAGATGGAAGGCAGATTTTGAAAGTGACAAGTCTGGATATTTAGCTGAGGAGATTTCCAAAACTAAATGTAGAAAGTGCTGCCTGGTTTCTTGCAGCTTATAGTGAAATGCGAGAGGAAAGGGATAAGCTGAGAACTGAACTCCTGGGCACAAAGCAACCTGAGATTGATGGTTTGGGAAATTCCGAGCTTCCAGAAAACAATTCCCCAGAGAATAATGCTCCAGGTGAGGAGTTAGCTGAACATGGAACCAGCCAGCCATTTCAATGCACATCGGGATTGCAGGTGCAGTTACCCAGAAAGGTATGTGGAAAGCCCTATTGTCTGACAGTTGAGATCCCTGTTACACTACATTCAAAATGGACACATTTTTTGTGATATCTCTCTGAACAGAACCACTGCCAGCCTGGAATAAAAGGGGCAGAAACGAGACTGACTGAAGGAAAAAACGATTTCAAATGTGGAACCCTGGAAGCTCATGTCTGGAGTGAAGACATCTTCTCAGGCCAAGAGAGAGGGCCCACCCCTGCATGTGGAATGGGTGAATAGGCCCTGGAGCTTGGAGAGGAGGGACCTTCTGCCCCACTGTTCAGGAAGAACGTTGCCACCTCAAGTTTTTCAGATGCCTCAGGGATTGTAGAGAGACTGGCTGCTACCCTGATGGCTGAGGAGGGTGGAGCCCAGAGTCCAGCCACTACCCTGATGCTTAGAGATGTTGGAGTCTTCACCCTAGTGTTTGAGGAGGGTATAGCCACTGCACAAGCACTTGGAAAGGATGGGGCTGCTGCTCCATCAAGCCCCGAGAACAAGGCATCATTCTACAGAGGACTCTCAGAACTTGAAATCTAATGGAGTATGCCCTGCAGGGTTTTGGAATTGTTTGGGACTCCTCACCCCTGTCTTTCTTCCAATTTCTCCCTATGGTGATAGGAATGTATATCCTATGACAATCCCTCCATTATATACTGGAAGCAGATAACTCTTGTTCTCTAAGTCTCACAGGTCCACAGCCTGAGCTGAATTGTGTCCCACGATAGACCTGTAACTGATTTTGATGAGACTTTGTACTTAACATTGCTACTGAGCTGATTTAAGGCTTATAGGATATTGTGATGGAATGAATGTATTTTGCATATGGTAGGAATATGTCTTTTGGGGATCCAGAGGGTGGTGTGTGATGATTTGAAGCTGGATGGACCCCAGGAAATAATGTTCTTAAAACTAATCCATTCCTGTGGGTGTACAACTACTGTAAGTAGGGCCTTTTGATTAGGTTACTTCAGTTAAGGAGTGACTCAAGGTGGATCTTAATCTTCTTACTGGAGTCTTTTATAAATGGGATGAATGTGGAGAGAAGAAAGAGAAAGCTACAGAAGCAAGAAGCTAAAGAAAGAAAACCCGGAAGAGAAGGGAGAGACCAGCAGATGCCGCCATGTGCCTTGCCATGTGACAGAGGAGTCCAGGATCGCTGGCAGCCAGTCTTCAGGAAGAAACTATTGTCTTGATGATGCCTCGGTTTGGACATTTTCACAGCCTTAGAACTGTAAACTTGTAAACTAATAATTCCCATTGAAAAAGCCAACCTATTTTTGGTATATTGCATTTTGACAGCTTAGCAGACTAAAACACAGGATAATAATAAGGTTTTCCCATGTGGAAGAGGCATTATCACAAATTATATGGCAATCTGAGGGGCCCTCACCAATCTCTTTGTACTTTTAAGGGTGTTTGGATGAAGACAATGCCTTTGTCCAAGTCATTGCTAGGTTTCAGAAGTATGTAGATAGCTCCATTAAATAATTCATCCTTGCAATCAAAAATATTTTTCAACCCAACATTTCATCCCTTCACATTTTCTTATCACAGTTGATTACAATGGTCCAGAGATAGGCCATTTTAGGGAAGGTAGAAAAAAAGTTTCATTGATACTTTAAGAATGTTATTTATGACCAGATGGCTCATCAAAGCAGGATCCTAAGCCCAGCTATCTTAAGTAAAAAGCTACCTAAAGACATAAGCAGATTGGGGTTCAATGCATAGAGGATCACTAGAAAACCATTTGTGGCCAACCCTAACTCTAAGATCTGAGGCCCTGTCATTTGAGCCAATCCCAGCTGACCAGGTCCCACAGGGATGGCTGATTTAGGTGAGAGTCTGGAGAGGATGGCTCTTAAGGCTGCTTTTAACTCTAAGATTCTAGGATTCTGGGAACCAAGAGAGTGGGTTAGGAATAGGTTAGATAGGAGAATTCAATAAAAGAGCCAAACAAAGACAAGGGACACAAGGCCAGTTTTCCAAAATGAATTAAAGATGAGAGTGGTCTTTGTCACAGATCAGACAAAGAGCTGATGCTTTAAAACTGTCTTCTTTCAGTTCCAAAGCAGGCATTCCAACAGAAACCAAATTAAAGTAAAATCTTGTTCCAAACCAGGTATTCCAGCAGAAAGAAAAAAGAAGTAAAACCTTGCTACCTAACTTTCATATTGAGGGACAAATGTTAGGTATATTAAAAAGGAGACTCTGGGTTACTATAGACAAATTGTAAGTTAATACAAGAAAATCATCAAAGTACCTAGTCATTCAGATTGTGAAAATTAAAGTATACTTCCCTATATTTTAACTATAAAATATAGTTTCATACCTGCTAGATTGCACAATTTAAAAAATTACACTACCAAAGGGTAGTGAGATTGTAGTGAAACTGGCATTCTATGTATTAACATAACATAATTTTTAAATTATGTTAGTATACACTAACATAAATTTTTTTGTCTAAAAAAGTTTTTTATTATTTAAAAAAATTTTTGTGTTTTATCTGTTTTTTTAAACAATTTATTGAAGTATATCATTCATACATGAACATACATAAACTGTAGTGTTCAGTAAACATTGTGAACTTACAAAACAAACCTGCATAACATCGTATAGGGCTCCCACACATCACCCCCCCACACAAGCATCCTGCATTGTTGTGAAACATTTAACAAATCATGAAAGAGCATTGTCAAAGTATTACTGCTAACTATAGTCCGTATCTTCCTCCCCTATACATTTTTTTAAGGATTTATTTATTTATTTATTTGCTTTTATCCATTTTTACCCCCCCTCCCCCATTTTTGCTGTTTTTGTGTCCATTCGCTGAGCAACTCTCTGTGTCTGTTTCCTGCCCTCTCTTCTCATCCTTTTCCTCCTGTCTTCCCTGGAATTTGATCTTTGGAACCTCCGATATGGGAGAGAGACATCCTACTGCCTATGCCACCTTAGTTCCTGGTTTTTCGGTCCGTCTCATCTTGGCTCTCACTTGTGTCACTCTCCTGCTACATCATCATTTTGCTACGTGGCTCACGGGGCCTGGCAGCTCACCCGCTCATGGGGCCTGGTGGCCCACACACATTCTATATTTTTCTTTTTTTATTTTTACTGGGAGGTCCCAGGGATTGAACCCAGTTCCCTCCATAAGGGAGATGGACGTCCAACCACCCGAGCCACATCCGTCCCCCTGCTATATCTCTTAAGGTTGACCAAAGGTACCCAAAGTTACAGTCTTTTCCCATACAGGTTGGTCATATAACAAATCAGGCTTAGTTTATCATCAGCATTCTAAAAACCAGACCTAGGAAGAAAAACTAGGTCTGGGGACACATACATGGTTTCTAATATAGCGAATGTTTAGCCTACCCTGATTATCACAAAATCAGGACAGCGAGAATATTCACATCATAATTTATGTATATATTAACAGTATATACTAACATAATTTTTTAAAACAATTTATTACATAATAGTCCATAAGGCATTCAAATAATTTGTCATAGTTAATTCCACTCCTGGAAATCTAGACCAAGGATTTAATTCAAAGTTATAATAATAATGATGGCAGAAAATATTCAGTATATAATCATGCATAAATAAGCAAAATACAAAATTTATTGTATACTAGGTATACAACTAGATAAAATGAAATGTGTGTAGTAGGTTTAATCTAATTGGAAATATGAACTATCTAAGATTAGATAGTTTTCAAGAGTATCTCTGTTATGGGGCCTGGCGCTTTTGGGGAAATGCCCATCCAGTGGACGATGCAGGAGGGGGTCCAGGGCTCCCTGTTCCACTGCTTGCTGGCAAGGCATATTGCTAGGGAAATTCCTCCCCCAATAATCCATTTTTTGCATGTGGCCAAGATATTTCACGGGAGATCATATTTAAGGGAGGCCACTAAAATGTAAATCCTTTAAAAAAAGGTTTCAACCTTTAAAAAAAAAGTTTTTATTCACTGTGAGTACTGGTGAACTTAAAAGAAGAAAACTAAGGAAAGAGCCATTGCACTTTTGGCCAGAACAGTATCAGCAGACAGAGAGTGTGAAATCTTATGTCTTGGTCACTGAAGAACTGAGAGTACACGGGTCTTCATCTGATTAAATGTAGTCAGTCTTTCTTCAGTGTTCCAACTCACACAGTAGCGACTCTTGGAAATAATTTGACAATAATGGATAAATGTTTATTTAGTCTCCCCAACTCAGTTGTTCTCTATAGATTGTATCATATTGTACCACTGCTTCTTGTTATTGGAGATTTTAAGTAAAAATGTGCTCCTCGATAAAACACTATGTGCTCTGGTCTTTGTTCTGACTGGCTGTGGGTGCCCTTTTCTCCTGCAGTAATTGAATCATGGTAGAACAGAATGGATGAGTTTTGGCCCTGGGTGTGAAATATAAACAACGGTATGAGAATAACGAAAGAGTTTTCTTGGTGGGGAGTCCAGAAAAGCAGAGGCTCATGGTTTCCTGGACTGAAGTCTTCTATTCAGGTTCCATTCTCTCCAGTTCTGCTGGCATGCTGCATTGCTCCCTGCAGGAGTGTATGTTAGGGCCTTAAGCACTGGCCAGGAAAAACCTTCATAGAGGAACGGACACTCAATCACCGGAACTTTCTCTCCTATATCTAAGTACCTTTCAACATATATAGTCATTTCCCCAGATAAGACATACTTCTGAGATATTTTCGACTTATCTATTGTTCATTTCTTCTTCTTCTTTTTTATTGTAGTAACTCATATAGAGAACATTTTATTTTTTAACCAAATTCAACAGTACAGTTCAGGAGTGTTAATTACGTTGACAATATTGTGCTATCATCACCGACATCCATTACCCCTCCTTTTTCATCACCTCAAAAAGAAACCATTTACTCATTAAACTATAACTCCCTTTTCCCACCTGGCCCCCTCCCTGCCCTTGGTAACCTATAAACTACTATCTGTCTCTATGAAGTTTGCTTCTTCTAGGTATTTCATATAAGCAAGATGATACAATATTTGTCTTTTCGTGTCAGGCTTATTTTACTCCACATGATGTCTACATGGTTCATCCATGTTGCAGCATGCATCAGAACTTCATTCCTTTTCATAGCTGAGTCATATTCCATTGTATGTATATACCACGTTTTATTTATACTTTTATTATTCTTGTAATTAATTTTAATTGAGCCATTTATGTCACATCCTGTGGTAGGCACTGAGTATTAAAGATGAAATAAACACTGCTTTTAAGTGGGGACACAGACAAATAGACACTGAAGTATAGCTCTGTACAGATACATGGGAAGACCCTAGAGGGACCTGTGAGAGAAAGAGAGAGGGACTGAGTGCTCAAGGATAGGTAAGAATTACTGAGGAGAAAAACAGAGTAACAGATATTCCAGGCACAGGTAGAAGGTCTTGCCACCTGGCAAGAGGGAAAAAATGCAAGGAGTTCTTTAAACCTGGAGCTTAATGTTCAAGGTGAGGATGTGAAAGACATGTGATCCCCTGATCATGAAAGTCCTCATCTATCACACCAAAGGGGTTGGACTTTGTTCTGAATGTATAAAGAGCCTCTGATAGTTTTAAGCAGAAAATTACCTAACCAGACTTTTGTTTTATAAAAGATCACATTGATCACTGATTGGAGGAATTGATAGATGTGGACAAAGACTGGAGGAGGAACGATAGGTTAGGAAGGTGTTGCAATAATCTAGGTAAGAGACGATAAAGGCCAGAATTAAGGCAGAGGCAGTGTGCATGGACAGAAGAAGGTGATTCAAGAGAGACTCAGGAGAAAGGATGAAAGGACTTGTTGATGAATTAATTGTGGGGCAAGAGAGTGAGTGTTGAGGACAATTTCTAGGTTTTTGGCATGATTAACTAGATGGAGATGCTACTCACTAAGTCAGGACATCGACTCTGGAAAACAGGTTTGGGGAGGGGAAAGGAGATAAATTCCTTTGGACACTTTGAGTTTGATTGCCTGGGCATTAGGTAAATCTGAAGGACTGAAGAGAGATCTGAGCTGGAGATGGGGAAGGAGGCATCTTCTGCTAAGAGATGGTAAGGGAGATTTCAAAGGCGTGATAGTTCCCCGGGGGATCCTGTGTCCTGTGAGAATGAAAAGGGCGGTAGATGGGTCTCCGGGGGATGCTAACATTTAAATTGCGGTGAGGGAAAGAGGAACCTGAAAAAGAGAATGAAAAATACTGGTTTGAGAGGTAGAAGGAGATTACGGAGAGACAGAAACCAAGGAAAGAGAAAGCTTCAAGTGGGAGGGAGTGGTCAAGCATTTATCCTGCGGAGAAACAGGAAATCCTGTCTCCAACACTGCTTCCCAGATGAAGCCTAGCTCTTCACCTCATGCCCCAGAATATGCCAGGCTTGTATCGCTCTCCCCACCTACTCAAATGCCACCTTACCTCAGACTCAACCAGTTCTCTGTCCTTTAAAACTTTCTCTAAAGCTACTCAAGGTCAGCTGGATCCTTCCCTGTTCCAAATTTATGTGACAAATATTATACAGAGCTTTCTAAAGAAATAAATGTTTCTATGTATAGACTGGACCTTTTTGCCATTTAACATGTGTTCTCCCTTCTTTTGAGAAGAGCACCCTGATTTTCCTTTGAGGTAACGATTCTTCTCCCATTGGATGAATCAGGCAAAGGTATCCATCAAAACACTTTTCCATCTGTAGCCAAAGGGCAGGCATGTGACCATGCTAAGCCAATAGGATGCTTCATCCTAGAATTTGCATCTGTAGCAGAATGACAGAGTGACCAAAAAATTGTTGGGGCTGAAATGCACCCAGCAGCATCAGGGCTCCATGGAAACCATCCATCATTCAGCTTTCATACTCTCAGAGCTACCTGGGGCCTGTCCCCTTTCCACATAGTTTTCCTTTCAATTCTGCAAACTACTCTATAGCCTTCCAAAAAGTTTCTTCCTGCTTAAATGTGCCAGAGACATTTTCCATTGTTTGCCACTAAGGACCCTAACTAATGCCTGGCTTTGTCATCTAAACTTTGACATGACTCTTTACACCTTTGTTTGCCCCCTTCGGCCTTTTGTACTGAATGTGCAACTGCAAACTCATTCTGCAATGAAGAGAATCATCTGAAAGTGACTCCAAGAGCTCATTCTGGATAGTCTGGAAGCAATCCAACAGTAACCAGAGGCTTTGCCTTACTTCTCCCAGCAGGAGGAGCTATGCCTAAACATTTTTACAGTGTCCTGTAGATTCAAATGGCTCTTCCCTTCTGGATCAACTTCCATGAGCCCAAGACCTCAAGGGCTGAGGAGCTGGCATTCCCAGGCAATCCCTCTAAACCACAGGCAACCCAAACCCAGGCTGCTTGGCACTTTACTGTGTATTTTCCACTGATGTGTTTGCCTTATGAGAAGGTAACTAGCAAAAGCAATGTCCCTCCACTGTCAGCTAGACCTAACTCACCTGCCCAGCACAGCACTGGTCCCAACACAGTTTTCTGAGGGAGCATGGAGCGGGTGGTGATGGACCCTTGCTAACTGGGCCTTTTAAGTTTTCACTTTCCCCAATCAAGCCTAATTCTTTAGCCTATTCTGTACAACATACTGGAATTCATTCTGATCTCTGAGGCATAACAACACTAATTTTTATAAGTTGTGCCAACATAATTATTATGAGCTCTCTCTTGCATTCTTAAACCTGTCCTGGTTTGGACAATAAATTATACACTTTCCTCACTCAGAAGAGACCCACTTTGCACATTACAACTCCATCACACAAATGAGATAGAAGGCCAAGAATAGATCAGTGTGTGCTGTTGTGCGATAGGGAAAAGGGGAAGAGGAGTTTTCTGTTTCTTCACAATTCCTAGCACAAACATGCTTTGCTAACTTTCATATATTTTTGTGCATGAGTCAAATGCTAACTTGACATTTATCTCTTGAAAAATTTAGCAGTAATAGCAGTTCACTTGAATAGATGTGTGAGAATGTCAATTCTAAAAAAAGGTGCTGGCATGCCACATGGGTGTGTATGTTCACAGAAAAGAGATCGTGCTACAGCATTTAAATAGTCACAAAAGGCAGTGATCTGGTGCTGTCGATTTTATGTTGTCATTCCAAAGAAAGAGTAAGGTCTATTGAGGACGGGTGGTCTACTTTCACTTCTCCCCATTCCCAAAGCAGTGACAAGACTGTGGGGACCCTTGGCAAATGCTTTTAAAGAGAATTCAGTAACCTTTTAAGACCATTGATCAACTGCTCATTACATCTGGCTGCTCTGAGAAGGTCTCCTCTATGATGGTCTGGCTGGTAATGCAGAATTGTTTGGGTTTATTCCATCTCATTATCACTAACTGAAAAAAATCCAGGAGATATTTCAACAGGACCTAATGGGGCCCTTGGTTAGCATCTGTTGCTCAAAGCTACAACAGGATTAAGCTGTTACAAATGCTCTGCTCTTGTAAGAGCTCTTTCAATATTGTTCTCAGCCTGTCAAGTTGAATAATTTTGAAGCCTGCTATGCACCAAGTACACCATTCTCAACAATTAGTTCAACAATTAGTTCAGCTCAGTACTGGGAATGGACGATGATATAGGTTGAATTGAGTTTCCCAAAAAGACATGTTCAAGTCCTAACCCATGGTCCTCTGACTTATGACCTTATCTGGAAATAAGGTCTTTGAAGATGTGATTAGTTAAGATGAGGCCTGTGATGGTTAGGCTAATGTGTCAACTCGGCCAGGTAATGGTGCCCAGTTGTTTGGTCAAGCAAGCACTGGGCTAATTGTAATACAAAGGTATTTCATGGACTCTAATCATCAGTGAGTTGATTGCATAGATGGCTGGTTACATCTAGAATCAACTGAGGAGAATGCCATCAGCAATGAGTGAGGTCGCATCCAATCATTTGAAGGCCTCAAGGAGTTTATAATCCAGTAGATTCCTTTGGCAAATGTGAGAAGTGGAGGTGAAAACTACTCTAACACGAAGCACAATGAAATATATTTATATTTTAATAAAGAGATGCTTTCTGCACAAATGGTATGGCCTTTGCTGCACCCAATTGGATGAATCGATTCTATCTCTCCAGAATTGAGTCTTATTTATCTATAAAGGTTCAGTAAAAAATGTACTGTATTCTGTGAACAGCCTGGTTTTGAATTCGTGGTGCTAGTAAAATCTTAGAACCTAAAGAATACTCAGAGAGCTGACCTAACCTCATGACGCTACTGGTAAGGAAAGTGGGTGTAAGTATAAAACTCCTTGAGGGCAGAGATTTCTATGCACATAGTACATGCTTAGTTAATATTTATTTAATTAAATTCTAATGAACTCCCTGAGCATAGATAAGCAACCAACAAATTGGTATTTTCAGACATTTAACCTTTGAATTTACTTATCAAGTCAGGTTTCCTGGTATGACCAGAGGTAGTCTATGATACAAACTAGAGTTAATGACTAGTTCATGAATTTTTGTTTAGTTTTGTTTTGAATTTGTGTGAGAACAAAATGAGAATGTGAAGTGCAATTCAAATGAAAGGTAGTATTAATTAATTACCATGAGTATATTTTCCACAGGCATTAATGGCTAAGGCAGCAGAGCCTGGTTTGATTAAATGATTAGCACAGACTAAAAGAGCCCTTTTTAGGAAACAGTGGCTTATTTAATCAGTTGATTAAGGATATCATCAAGACTCCTCCTGGAAAGATTTACTTCTACTGTTGATACACAGTTTCTGGGGTGGGGATAGGGTAGAAGGAACAGAAGTTATCATTGGATAACCGTGCTGGTTTTTTGTTATTTTCTCAGCTCCAAATGATATTTATATTCTGCTCTGTGATACTAGGCTGGGACTCAGCCAAGCATATTTCTGCTTGGCCAATGGCTCCCTGTAGGCTCTGCCATTAGGAGGTGCTAGAGGGAGCCTGCGCCACAGAGGAGGAGGAAGAAGGGCATATTTCTTGTTTGTTTCCTGTTCCTGTGAGGTCTCCCAGCAACTCTTCTTCACTCTGGGAGTGGCAGTTGCACGGTGTGGGAAGGAATGGGAGGTCACTGTCACTTTCAACATTAACAATGGCATCCCACCAACATTCGATGGGGAGGAGGAGGCTGAATTGTTGTCAACTCCCAATTTTGTGGCTGAAGTTCCAAAGAATGATGGCAAGAAGTACCCTGAGGATGAGTTTGGAAGAGAAGATGAGAATGATAGTGACATTTCTCCATCAGGGAAGTGAGCTTTCAGTCCACCGGCGAGGCTGGCTGGAAAGACACTGCACATACAACACAGATTCTCTGGACTGAGCCTTGTATGACCACCTAATGGATTTCCTTGTGGACAAGGGTGGACAGCACTTTTGCAGATGAGAGCTCTGGAGCACTAGGAATACGCTACCTTTCTTCAAGACCTCAAAAGTTTTGTCAAGAGCCAGTAGAGCAGAGATACTGAAAACCATCCTATGGCAGGCTCTGGCCAGTGAACAAAATCTGTTCTGAATGCCAGGCATATATAAGTGCTTTGATATGGTTATTTGGCCAGTGAACAAAACCTTTTCTGAATGCCAGAAATATAACTGCTTTGAAATGGTTATCATACTCATACCGTGGACAGTTTTTCAAATTTAAATAACTTCTCTTGCACTCTTGTTTACTATCCATTTGTTCCTTTTCTATAAAACTTTCATTTCTATATTTTTGTATAATACAATGAAGGAAAATAAAATTGGTTTCTTGCCTTAAAATATTGGTGTTTCTGTTTCTTGACTGGACTCTGACTGACTCAGTAGCCTTTCCTTTAAAAAGTACAATTATAAAAATGTTTTTTCATGAAGTATAACAAATGTACCACACTAATGGGAGGTGTTAATAATAGGGTGGTATATAGGAACTCTGTATTTTATGCATGATTTTTCTGTAAACCTACAATTTCCCTAATAAATACATACATGCATACTATCAAAACTTTCTTAAGTTTGCCAAAGGTTTTATATCATTTAGAATAAATTTTATGACCATCACTAAACATTTGATGTAGATGCTGTATTAGTCAGCAAAAGGGGTGCTGATGCAAAGTACCAGAAACCTGTTGGCTTTTATAAAGGGTATTTATTTGGGGTAGAAGCTTACAGTTACCAGCCCCTAAAGCGTAAGTTGCTTCCCTCACCAAAGTCTGTTGCCATGTGTTGGAGCAAGATGGCTGCCAGTCTTTGCAAGGGTTCAGCCTTCCTCCTCCTCCTAAAGCTCCATATTCCTAGGTCCTTCCAATCTCAGCTGTAGGCTGGGATAAGTCTCATCTCTCTCCTGGAGCTTATTTTCCCCTAGGCTCAGCTGTTCTGTTCTCTCCACAAGGCCAGTTATAGACTATTAGGCTCTCTCTCTTCCCAGGGCCTCTGCTGTGTCTGTGGAGCCATCTCTATTCCTCTGTGTTCTTCTTCTATGTTTTTACTACCTGGGGCTCCAGCATTAAAACTCTAACTCTCTCTTCTGCCTGTCATTTTCTCCGTGAGTCCCCACCTACCAAGGGGGCAGGGACTCAACCTCCTACTGACGTGGCCATATCAAAACCCCAATCTTAATTTAATCAAGTAAAAGTGAAACACTGCATCTAATACAATCTAATACGCCCAAGGAACAGACCAGTTTACAAACAATCCAATATCTATTTTTGGAATTCAGAAACAATATCAGACTGCTACAGATGCTAACCCTCTTCATGACCATTTCTACTTGGTTCCAAATGACAAGTCATCAAATGACAAGTCCTTTAGAAAGCTCATTTTGTTTTGTCAAATAATTAAAAGAAGTAAAAGCATGAAGTCATGTGGTTTAGCCAGCTCTGTTTCTCTGGAAGCGAGGAGTGTAACTGGGCAAAGTGGACTGGGAACCAGTGTAGAAGCACTATGTGAGTGCTCCAGCACCAAGCAAACCCAGATCAGACTTTATTTGTGCCCCAATTATGACCTATTCTCACTATTAAATTAATACTTAAAATAAAAACTAAGTTAAGAAGGAATTAGACTACTTTCGGCAAACTATTTGTGAAAACTTGGGATGAATTCAAAAGGAATTGTTGCTGAAGTGAGATCATTATTTACTTGACAAAAATACTCTATACAAAATGTTTTAAACCAACAAGTTCTCTTAGTGGGGTTATAAATTATAAGATTTGTTCAAAGCACAGTTATGTTTACGCTTTCAGGAACTTATCTGTTATTATCAAGAGAATCATAGTAAGTAAATACATTCATATATTTCATTCAATAAATTGTTCATATTTTCTTTATAAAGAAGCAAATCTCTTATTCAAAAATAGTTTCCTGATTGATTAAAGAGTTTAATGTGAAAAGAAAAATAAAATGAAACTAATAGAAAACAGTTAAATATTCATCTGTTCTTGGAAGAAGGAAAGATTTTTCTAAGCATAAAAGCAATGGAAGAAGTCACAAAGGAAATATTGATAAATCTTATCACATTAAAATCTTCAACTTTCACAGGCCCCAAGCCCTCATGATTATCATCAGTAATTATGAAGGCCATATAATAAAATGAAAATAAAACACTACTTATATTCGGGGATTGAAGCAAATTAAATTAGAGCAGTATATTATGCTTCATTGTAATTATGTAAATTTTAGGTATCCACATAGGTAAGGACTGGTGGACCATGGGCAAATGATAGCAGCAATTGTTTTCATTGGTGAAGTTAGAGGAGAGTTTGCTGTTAGTTTTTTGATATATGGTAGAGATGTTATGTAAGTATCTATTTAATCATTACCTTTTAACTTTGATTATGACTTTTTCAAAATAAATTGGGAAAATATTTTTAATATATAACAACCAGCTAATATTCTTATACAAAGAGTCCTTTCAAGTCAGTTAAAAAGAGAAAAGGACTTGAAGATACCTGGCAAAAGAATACAGATGGTAAAACAAAATAAAACAAAACAAAAAAATCATGAAAAATATTTGAACCTATTAGTAATCGAAGAAAATTCGGTGGAAACAGCGAGATGCCATTTTTCACCCATGAAGTTGGCAACTGGAGAAAAACAGTGTTAGTAATGGTGTAATAAAGAGGCAATTTCATATATGTGGGAAGAAGAATTGGTAGAATCTTTATTGGACAATTTGACAATATGTACAGTAGACAAAAATCATTTAAGTGTATCAACTTATGAAAATGTAAAACCAGACTATGAGTTGTCCTTTAAAAATGGGTAGCTTCTAAGCAACTTAATGTTTGCTAATAACATTGAAGGATCAAGAAAAAGTTCCAAAGATGATACATTTTTCAAACATATTATACTATAACGTTTTTTAAGCTTCTGAGACTCAAGGAGAAAATACAAATTCTTCAAGTTATTCACATGAAAATCCTTGGTCTTTTAGTTATTTCAAAGGCTTTTAAAACAGGTTGAGATAATTAACATGTCATAAAGAATAATTAATGTGAAAACTAATGACAATTTAAAACTTTGGTTGATATAAAGCATAAATCAATAAGCTTTCTAAGTTTTTCATAAAGACCAACAATATTCAATCTTGGACAAAATCTACTTGTCTTGATGGTATTAAAAAACAATTCATTTGATCTCTTTCCTTCGGCAGTACAATTAAATAAAAATGTTTTCTGAGCATTTATTTTCTAAAACTGTAAGCCCATTTTATTTATGTTAATTATATTTCCCTTCCAAAAAACTAAAGGAATTAAAAACATAATTCCTCTTTGATCCAGTAATTTTACCTTCTGGAAAAGATAAAATTAAGAAAAAAATTTAAGAAAATAGAAGATGTGATTAAAAATTAATGTAAGAAAATGTTCATCCCAGCATTATTTATTAAGAAGTCACTTAAAGATCCAAAATAAGGGCTGAGTAAATAACAGAATTCTCTCTAATTGTTACAATATTATACAACCACTTAAAACCTTATTCTGAAGAACGATATGAGTAAATGCTCATAATATAATGATTTAGTAATGAGAGCCATTTTGGAAAGGATGGAAAGAAGGTAAGAAGGAAGGGAGGAAAGAAAGAAGAGAGGAAGGATAGAAAAAGGAATGAATGGAATGAAGTAGGTATTTCGTGGTTTAATCTGCATAGTGAGGTTACAGGTGATTTGATTTCTCCTTTATCTTTAAAAAAAAAAAATCCAACTATTCAATGATTAACATCTATTGCTTTGATATTGAGGGGAAATTAACAATGACAATCATTTGAAAACAAACACACTCACTCCCTCCCTTAGTTCAAGAATTTCTAGGGAGGCGGCTGTGGCTCGGTCAGTGGGGCTCCCGTTAACCATATGGGAGGCCCCGGGTTCGGTTCCCGGGGCCTCCTGGTGAGGGCGGGCCTGCCCGCGCGGCGTGGTTGGCTGACCCAGCGAGCAAGGCAGCAAGGGGGGGGATAAATGAATAAATAAATAAAATCAAAAAAAAAAAAAAAGAATTTCTAGAGGGGCTTCTAGTCCTTCATGGGAAGTGATTGAAGCCAGCAGACAAAAACACCCTCTTTAAAACAGTGGAATGGTAGTCTAGTCCAATATTTTTCAAACTGTGTACAGTTAAGTCAATTTAGTAAGTGATGACTAATTGTCTAAAAAAAACTGGAATAGATTAGGATAGAAAATATCTGTTTTTCATATATAATAAGTATATATACTGCTTCATATAAATCCAGTTCTCTATCTCTATCTCTACATCTACATCTACATCAATATATACATTTGTGGCATAAAATTTACCCCTTTGTATCCCCTTTATTATAGAATTTGTGGGTTTACAGAACAATCATGCATAAAGTGGGACTCCCATAAGCACCCCACCACCATCACCTTGCACTGGTGTGGAACATTTGTTATAATTGATGACAGCGTATTTTTATAATGGTACTATTAATTAAGGTCCACAGTTTAAGTTAGGGTTCACCGTTTGGGTAGTACAGTTCCATGGATTTTAAAAAATGTTTTATTCTGTTACCACATATACAATCTAATATTTCCTCTTTTAATCACATTCAGATATATATTTCAGTGCTATTAATTGTGCTCACAATGTTGTGTTATCATCACAGTCATGCATTACTAAAACATTTCCATCATTCCTAACAGGGACCCTGTTCATTTTAAGGCTTAACTTCCCTTTCGCTATCCCCATTCCAGTCCCTGGGAAACTATATTCTAGATTCTGACTCTATGAGATTGCTCATTCTAACTGTTTCAAATCAGTGATATCAGACAATATTTTTCCTTTTATGTCTGACTTATTTCACACAACATAATGTCTTCAAGTTTCATCCATGTTGTCACATGTATCAGGACTTCATTCATTTTTATGGCTAAATAATATTCCATTGTATGTATATACCATATTTTATTTACCCATTCATTGGTTGATGGTCACTTGGGTTGCTTCCATCTTAGCAATTGTGAATAATCCTGCCATGAACATTGGTGCACAAATATCTGTTTGAGCCCCTGCTTTCAATTCTTTTGGTTATATACCTAGTAGTGGGATTGCCAGGTCATATGGTAGTTTATACTTAGCTTTCTGAGGAACCACCAACTGTCTTCCAAAGCAGCTACACCATTTTACATTGCCACAAGCAATGGATTAGTGTTCCTATTTCTCTGCATCCTCTCCAACACTTGTTATTTTTTGGTTTTTAAAAATAGTGGCTCTTCTACTGGGTGTGAAATAGGTACCTTCTTGCGGTTTTGATTTGCATTTCCCTGTTGGCTAATGATGTTGAGCATTTTTTCATGTGATTTCTGGCCATTTGTATATCTTCATTGGAGAGATGTCTGTTCAAGTCTCTTGCCCATTTTTTAAAAATGAAGTTGTCTGCCTTTTTGTAGTTAAGTTGAAGGATTTCTTTATATATACTGGATATTAATCCTTTATCAGATACGTGGTTTCCAAATATTTTCTCCCACTGTGTAGGTTTTCTTTTTACTTTCACGATAAAGCCCTTTGAGAAACAAATGTTTTTTATTTTTTTTATTTTGATAAGGTCCCATTTATCTATTTTTTTCTTCTGTTGCTTGTGCTTTGGGTATAAAGTATAAGAAACCATTGCCTAAGACAAAGTCCTCAAGATGTTTCTCTACATTTTCTTCTAGGAGTTTGATAGCTCTAGCTCTTATATTTAGGTCTTTGATCCATTTTGAGTTGATTTTGGTATGTGTGAGGTTGGGGTCCTCCTTCTTTGTTTTGCAAATGGAGACCCAGTTTTCCCAGCACCATTGGTTGAAGAGACTATTCTTTCCAATTGAGTAGTCCCTGACATCTTGTAAAAAGTTAGTTAGCTTACAATCAGTAAACTATACTGTAAATCATTGACAATGTTTAGTTGCTATATTTTGCTATATGTATAACAGTTATAACAATGCTAACATCCAAAAAAAAGGGTTTTAATATGGGGTGGGGAAGGGTGGGGTGGTTTGGTATCTGGGAGTCTCTGGTATTCCGTGTGTGACTTTGCTGTGACCTAAAACTTCTTTGAAAATTTGGGAGACACTGGGGAAAAAAAAAAAAAAAAGTTAGTTAGCCTTAAATGTGAGGATTGATTTCTGAGCTCTCAATTCTGTTCCATGGGTCTTTAGGTTTGTCCTTGTGCCAATACCATGCTGTTTTGATTACTGTGACTTTGCAATAAGTTTAAAGATCAGGAAGGGTGAGTACTCCAACATCATTCTTCTTTTTCAAGATGGCCTTAGCTATTTGGGGCCCCTTACTTTGCCATGAAATTTGATGATTGGATTTTCCATTTCTGCAAAGAAAGTTGTTGGAATTTTGATTGGGATTGCATTGAATCTATAAATTGTTCTGAGTAGTATTGACATTTTAATGATATTTAGTGCTCCAATCTATTAACATGGAATAGCTTTTCATTTATTTAGGTATTCATTAATTTCTTTTAGCAAGGTTTTGTAGTTTTCTGTGTACAAGTCCTTTAAAGAATTGGTTAGATTTATTCCTAGATATTAGATTCTTCTAGTTGCTATTGTGAATGGAAGTTTTTTCTTTATTTCTTCTTCCAATTGTTCATTGCCTGTACATAGAAACACTGGTGGTTTTTTGGTGTTGATGTTGTATTCTGCCACTTTGCTGAATTCATTTATTAGCTCGAGGAGCTTTGTTGTGGATTTTTCAGGATTTTCTGTATAGAGGATCACATCATCTGCAAATAGGGAAAGTTTTACTTCTTCCTTTCTCATTTGAATGCCTAACTGCTCTGGCAAGAACTTCCAGTACGATGTTGAATAGCAGAGGTGACAGTGGGCAGCCTTATCTTGTTCCTAATCTTGGAGGGAAAGCTTTCAGTCTTTCACCATTAAGTAGGATGTTAGCAGTGAGCTTTTCATGTATGCCCTTTCTCATGTTGAGGAAGTTCCCTTCTATTCGTAATATTCTATGTGTTTTTATCAAGAAAAGGTGCTGTATTTTGTCAAATGCCTTTTCTACATTGATTGAGAGGATCATGTGTTTTTTTCCCCCTCCATGTTATTTATATAGTATATTACATTAATTGATTTTCTTATGTTGAACCAACCTTGCTTACCAAGGATAAACCCCACTTGAACATGGTGTATAATTTTTTTACTGTGCTGTTGGATTTGATTTGCTAGTATTTTGTTGAGGATTTTTGCATTTATATTCACAAGTGGTATTAGTCTGTAGCCTTCTTTTCCTGTGATAACTTTATCCAGCTTTGGTATGAGGGTGATGTTGGCCTCATAGAATGAGTTAGGGAATGTTTTGTTCTCTTCAGTTTTTCAAAGAGTTTGAGCATAATTAAAGTTATGTCTTCTTGGAATGTTAGGTAGAATTCTCCTGTGAAGCCATCTGGTCCTGGGCTTTTCTTTTGGGGGAGGATTTTGATTTCTGATTCTATAGCTTTACTAGTAATCGGTTTGTTGAAATCTTCTGTTTCTTCTTGAGTCAATGTAGGTAGTTGCATGTATGAATTTGTCCTTTTTGTCTAAGTTTTCTACTTTATTGGCATACAGTTGTTCATAGTATCCACTTATAGTTCTTTTTATTTCAGTGGGGTTGATAGTATTATCCCCCTTTTCAAAGTCCTGAAGATGTTTCTCTACATTTTCTTCTAGGAGTTTTCATTGCTTATTTTCATTATTTGTATCTTCTCTCTTTTTTTCTTTGTCAGTCTAGCTAAAGGTTTGTCGATTTTGTTGATCTTTTCGAAAAACAAACTTTTGGTTTTGTTGATTCTCTCTATTCTTTTTTTTTTTTTTTTTCTATTTCCTTTATCTCCACTCTAATATTTATTTCCTTCCTTCTGTTTGTTATGGATTTAGTTTGTTCTTCTTTTTCTAACTTTTCCAGTTTTGAAGTTAGGTCTCTGATTTGCAGCCTTCCTTCTTTTTGAACGTAAGCCTTTAGAGCTATAAACTTCCCTCTCAGCACTGCCTTTGCAGCATCTCATAAGTTTTGGTGAGTTGTATTTTCATTTTCATTTGTCTCAAGATATTTCCTAAATTACTTCTGATTTCCTCTTTAACCCATTGGTTGTTTGAGAGTATATTGTTTAATTTCCACGTATTTCTGATTTATCTATTTCTCCCTCTGTTACTGACTTCTAGCTTCATTTCATTGTGGTCAGAGAATAGACATTGTATTATTTCAATATTTTTAAATTTCTTCACACTTGTTTTGTGACCCAGCATGTGGTCTATCCTGGAGAATGATCCATGTGCACTCGAGAAAAATGTGTATTCTGTTTACATTGGGTGTGGTGTTCTACGTAAATCTGTTAGATCTAGTTGGTTAAGTGTATCATTCAAATCCTGTGCTTCCTTATTGATCTTCTGACTAGATATTATATCCATTATCAGGAATGGTGCATTAAAGTCTCCTAATATTAATGTAGAATCATCCATATCTCCTTTCTAATCTGTCAGTATTTGCTTCATATATTTTGGGGCTCTGCTGTTAGGTACATATATATTTATAAAAGTTACACCTTCCTGTTGAATTGTCCCCTTTATCAGTATATAATGATTATCTTTGTCCCTCATAACTGTTTGTGACTTAAAGTCTATTTTTTCCAATATTAGTATAGGTACTCCAGCTCTCTTTTGGTTACTACTTGCATGGTATATATATATATTTTACATCCTTTTGCCATCAACTTAGTAGTATCATTGACTTTAAGAGAGCATGTAGTTGGGTCATGCTTTTTTAAATCCATCCTGCCAATCTCTGCCTTTTGACTGGAGAGTTTAATCCATTTACATTTAAAGCCACTAGTGATAATACAGGACTTTATTGTGCTATTTTTCTATTTAGCTTTTGTAAGTCTTGTAGCTTTTTTGTCCCTCACTTCCATTAAATCATACTTTTATATTCATTTGCTTTCTTGAGTTGCACCATATTGCGTGCCTTCTCATTTTTATCTGGATATATTTTTCATCTGTTCTCCTTACCATAGGGTTAAACTTTAATATCCTAAATATTTAACAATTATATTTGGTTTGGTATAAACTTAACTTCAATAGTATGCACATATATTTTTCCTATAAGCCCCTGTCCCTCACGATTTTTGTACTTCTTACCACTTATATCTTTGTACATTGTATGTAGCATTACTTTTTATGCATTTGCATTTTAGCACCCGTTGGAAGTAAGAAGTGTGGTAATATACCAAACAATACAATACAATAATACTGGTATATATAATTACCCAAATGGTTAACTTTACTGCATGTTTTTATTTCTTTATGCTGCTTTGAGCTACTGTCTTGTGTCCTTTCATTTCAGTCTGAAAAGCTCTCTTTAGCATTGCTTGTGAGGCAGGTCTAGTGGTGATGTACTCCCTCAGCTTTTGTTTATCTGAGAATGTCTTAATCTCCCCCTCAGTTTTGAAAGAGAGTCTTTCCAGATAGAAAACTCTTGGCAGTCATTTCCTTTAGCACTTTAAGTATTGCAACCCACTGCCTCCTTGCCTCCATGGTTCTGATGAGAAATTGGCACTCAATGTTATGTAACACATTAATTTTATTTTGCAGCTTTCAGAACTTTCTCTTTGTCTTTTGCATTTTTATAGTGTAATCAATATATTATGGGGTCGATTTTTCTTCATGTTTATCCTGTTTGGTGTTCTCTGTGCTTCTTGGATGTACATATTTATGTCTTTTGCTAAATTTGGGACATTCTCTGTCATTATTGTTTTGACTATTCCTTCTGCCCCTTTCTCTCTTTCTTCTCCTTTTGGGACTCCCATAATGTGTATATTGGTGGGCTTGATGGTGTCCCACAGCTTTATTAGGCTGCTGTCACTTTTAATAGTTCTTTTTTCTTTCTGCTCCTCAGCCTGACTCATTTCACGTGTCTTGTCTTCAAGTTCACTGATTCTTTCTTCTGCCAGCTCCCTTCTCTCTTGAACCCATCCTGGGCATTTTGCATTTCAGTGATTGTGTTTTTCAACTCCAGTAATTCTGTTTGGTTCCTTTAAATTTTTTAAAAATTTCTATCCTTTTACTTATATTGTTCGTTCATCATTTCCTTGATATCATTTAATTTTTTTCTGTACTTTTCTTCATCTCTTTGATCATTTTTAAGACCATTTTTTAAAGGCTTTTTTTGGTATGTTCACATTCTCATCTTCTTTATTGGTCTTTTTTTGTAGTTTTATCCTCTTCCTTTGAGTTGACCCCCATATCCTGTTTCTTTGTCTTATACTCTTTTGCTACACACTGTACATTTTAATATTTTAAAATGTTAACTCTGGGATTTATTTCTGGGATGTCTGTTTCTTGGTTTTGTAAATAGCTGGTGATAAGACAGGGCTTTTTTTGAACTTCAGCCTTCTTATCAGGAAGGTCTGCCAAAGGTGAATGCACTGTGCAGGGTTTTCCCTGTCATTCTGGGCCTTTGTCTTGTCTTGGGCTTTTGTTTGTTAGTTGTTTTGGTGTTCCCATGTTTACAGGAGTTAGGTTGTTCCCTCTGTCCCCCAGGGGACAAAATCCCTCTCCTGGGTATCTGAAGCTGGCAGGCCTTTGTACCAGACTGTCTACCTCTATAGTTTTTTACAATCCTTTCATTGTCTCACATTGCTTTTGCCTAGAGGGCAAATTCTTGGAGGAGGGTCACCCCAGGAAGGACTTTTCCAATTTATGTCTGTTATCCCAGACAAAACAGGGCAGGTACCCGTGAAGTGGGCAGAGACTGGCTCCAAAGTGCCCTGTGGAGGGGGAAAGGAAGGGCGCTAAAAACTGCTCTGATGGCTCCCCAAAGCTGAGCTTTCCTGGTCTGCCCAGCAAATGCAACCCTTCAGCTAGCTTTTCCCCACAGCCCTGAGGAAGTCCTGAATCTTCAAATCTCTACCACCTCTGCCCCTTTCCAGGGAGGGTTGAAACAATGGCTGCCACTGTCTGTGTCCAGAACAAAATTTTATTTCTTCATGTGAGTTATGTCAAAAACATTTGAGGGAAGCGGCTGTGGCTCAATCAGTAGGGCTCCCGTTTGCCATATGGGAGGCCCCGGGTTTGGTTCCCCGGGCCTCCTGGTGGGGGCGGGCCCGCCCGCACGGCGTGGTTGGCTGACCCGGTGAGTGCAAGCAGCAGGGGGGGGCATGAATGAATAAATAAATAAAATCTTTAAAAAAAAAAAAACAAAAAAAAAAAACATTTGAAAACCACCAGCTAGTCTTATATAGGAAACTTATGTCAACCAGGCTGTTTAACTGGGTGATTACTCACTGCAAGGAAACTTTAAGATAAAATACACATTAGATGTCAAGCCTTTTATTCCCAAACCCTGGATTTGTTTCCTGGGTGCCCTCACTTTAATATCCGTTGCAAGAATAGAATCAGTCTGGCCTAAAGCTTAGGCTTGCCAAAGGATGACCTTTAATTCATCTGCTCTCACAGTTATCACTCTAGAATGTGTTGAGTTGTTATCTGGGACCAATGGGTGCTGTACAGGTAGATAAACCCAGAGCCAGATTCAGGAGAGGCATAATGGCGTAACAAGCAGCTGGTGCTTGCGTGGTAACTGAAAGTCGAAGAAGCTGCCTGCTAACTGGAGGCTGTAGTATAGCCTTTTAGCATCAAACCTAAAACTGAGTGTTTTTCTTCCAAGTGTGGGCTCACCAGCACCTATAGGCTAAACTATCCAAAGAGCCAGACTTTTAATTTCTGTTACAATTTGTCAGACACCAAGTAAAGTGACTGCCCGTGTAATCTTAGTCACTTATTATTCTTATGCCTCTGGGTCCAATAAAAAACGGGGTGCATTTGCTTATTTCTCATATTTGTTGAAAGGAATTAAATGACATAATTCATGTAAAATATTTAGCATAGTTCCTAATGTTCATTCATCCAATCATTCATTTATTTATTCAACAAAATATGTTGATAGCAGAGCAGGTGTATATGTTGAATTCCTACTACTTGTAAGGCACCTGTTAAACACTGGCCTGTTTAAAGATCTCATTATTGCTGACAAAAGGGACACATTATGATATGCTTTTTTTCTGGAATATGAGCTCCTGGAGAGCAGAAACCTTGCACTAAGTCCTAGGAAGGCTGTGCTTTCCACATACACTCACTGCATGTTTGTGGAACAAATGAAAAAGTTAGAACTATACAAAGTGGACAATATTTGATGTAAGCCAGGATAAGTATGTAGATTTTGAGAGATATTTTGCCAGAATAAAGTCTAGATAACATTTAGAATTTCTGCTGGATTTCTGTAAGGGTGGGAATTTTTCTTTTTATGATTTCAGCAAGAAGATGAGGGTGTGCTACTTAGAACAGACAGCAATCCTGCTGCCTTATTTCTTCTGAGATCTGAGAGGATAGTTTTCCTGCCCCTTAGACTCAAAGGATATGGTGTACTAGAGCTAGCCTTAGGAAGTGAGCATCTATCACTGAGAAGACAGTCCTAAAACCAATTATAAAAATATCTGAAACTGGCACATTCACCTGGGAGAAGTGTGCCTGAGCTCCAGAGCCTGGCATGGGAGCCTGAGAGGAAGTTACCAGATCCACAGTTGGGAAAGGTACTCAGGCCACAGATGGATAAAGAGTAGCCATTAGTCCTGGAGTCCTTATGTTTCCTTTCCAGTCTATTTACTTTCCAGAAATAATCTAAAGGATTACACATTAAAATTCTTTCCATAACTTTGTTATGCTTTCAAGTATTGATAAGTACGTGTGTGTATGTGTCCATGAGGCAGGGAGACACAGTTCTGCGTGTTATGCAAAACAGTTATTCTTAAGTATTAGGAGGGGAAATGTCATGAAAAACCAGTATTCCACAAAATAATATGCTATGCAAATATGCAAAAATGTATCTGACATGAGTGTTCTAAATTCCACAGAAGTAGAGAGGGAGAGTGGGAAGGGAGGCAGAAGCTAGATAGAAAGCACATTCAGCAAATGTATGATCTTCAACAATTTTATGCCCTTCAATGTGGCTTCTGGAAAATCCTTGGGGACCCCTTAGTCAAAATAATCATTGGATTGGAACAGAAGTGTTTCTTGTGTTTTTAAGTCTCCGTCTGATTCCCTCTTTCTTACAGAAATCAGAGCAAAGAGGTGAAACAAAAGCTGTTAACTGTTTCTTTAATCCCCTACATTTTATTGCTGCCTGAGGAAATAGTCACGCTTCTAGAGGAACAGCTGGGGAAACAGTAGGCGCTCAATAAACACTTTTGGCTCTGTGGGCTTCTCACTCTGCTGGCTGCCTTGGGAACAGGATCTGGAGTGGGGTGCACACAGGCAGAGCGGCCCTGGGCTTGCTGTCAACAGCTTGGATATGGCCAGGGTCCCTGCAAAAGGAGCGGCTTTGGCATCTTAGTCGTGAGGCTAGGGCCTTTAAAAGTATCACCCATCATCGTTTGCTTCCTTGATTGGAAACGTTTCATAACCATGACCTTCAAAATATAATATTGTCTTTCTCACTAATTGAGTATAAAAATGTTAAATTATGACTCCCTGTATATTAGCTAATCTTCTGGCTGCACAGCGTCATCGCCCTCTTTACACAACTGAGGACTTTTTTTTTTATCTTCTTATGAGGTGGAGCCAGCCTCCTACCACAAAGCCTGAAAATGCCAGCTATTTGTTTTTCCAGCTTTTCTTGCAATTGGGGTGTAGGCACGTGACCAGAGCTCTGCCAGCTGAATGCACCTGCCCTAGACTCTGAGTCTGAATCTAATGAGGAGAAGCAGCAAGGAACACTGGGACTCGGAGGGTGGCCAGCCTCAGAGGGGCCCACAGTGGCCCCTCTGATGTCTATGCCTGCAGCAGCAGTAGCAGTAAGATCTCCATGGAAACAGTTCTACAACAGGATTAGGGTATTGTTCCTAGCTGTGTAGCTTGTTGCTGGCCTTCTTTCTCTCCTGGGAATTCTGTGAGCTTCCCAATATCCTTTTAAATGAATTTATTCTTCTGCTTAAATCTGAGTCTGTTTCTGTTACTTGTCATATAGAACCCTGCACAGGAGAAATTATATGACTGAAGAGACAAGAGATTTACTCAAAGTGCCAGCACCAGGGCTTACAAGGATAATGGGTCTAGACCTGGAGGTAAGAAGTTCCTATTACCATTATCTTTAGGTCAGAGCTCAAACCCACATGGCATTCAAGACTCTATACTGCCCAGCCCCACATCTTCCCATCCTCAGGTGCTCCCATGCACCTTGCATTCTAGCCATACAAATTCACGGTTTCGAGAATGATTCATTTTTGGGGATTGAATCATGTCCCCCACAAAAGGTATGTTCAGGTCCCAATCCCTGGTCCTGTGGGTGGGAGCCTGTTTGTAAATAGGATCTTGAAAATGTTATTGGTTGAAGTGTGCCTAAACTGAATGATGATGGGCCTTAGTCTAATATGGCTGAAGTCTGAACAAGCAAAGGAAATTGGACATGGCAAAGAAGTCACAGAGACCAGCCAGAAGCTGGATGTCAATGGAACTCTGAAGAAAAAAGAGAAGACACTGCCATGTTTATTGCCATGTGATGGAAAAGTCAAGAAACCCCAAAGACTGCCAACCAGCCAGAAGATACCAACCCCAGAAGGAAGCAAGTCTTCTAGCCTCGTAAACTGTGAGCCAACAAATTCTTGTTGTTAAGCCAATCCATTGCATGGTATTTATTTTAGCAAATGGGAAACTAAAACAATTTTTTAATATCAGAAGTAGGGTGCTGCTATTAAAAGTATCTGAAATGTGGAAATGGCTTTGGAATTGGGTAATGGGTAGAGGCTAGAAGAATTGTGAGGTGCGTGATAGAAAAAGCCTAGATTACTTTGAAGACCGTTGGTAGAAAAACTACTTCTGATGAGGCCTTAGAAGTAAATGATGAATGTGTTATTAGAAATTGGAGGAAAAGCAATCCTTGTTATAAAGTAGCAAAGAACTTGGCAAAATTGTGTTCTAATGTTATATGGAAGGCAGAATTAGAAATCCTTGGAATTGCATGTTTAACAGAGGAGATATCTAAGCTAAGTGTGGAAGGTGCAGCCTAGTTTCTCCTTTAAGTTTATAGAAATAGGAGAAGAAAGAGATAAGCTGAGGTTTGAAATGTTAAGCAAAAAGAAACCAGCAATTGATGATTTGGAAAATTTTCTGCCTAACTAGAGAGTGTGCTCTGAAACTAGGGCCAGAAGCTGCTCTATCATCCACCTCCCTGAGATTTCAGGAATTGAGTCCGCAGAGGACAGAGCTCCATGTAGAGGATTTAATTGGACAACCCTTTGCTAAAGAGGGTGTGGCTGAACATGGATCCAGTCAGACATTGCAGTTGAAGTCAGGTTGGAAATTCAGTTATCCAGGAAGAATATTTGGAAAGTTCTATTGTCTGATGGTTTGGACCCCCTTGAACTGCATAAAGGGCCAACAAGGTTTTGTGAAATTCGTATGAACAGAAGCAATGACTGAAAGGTAGAGAGAAGGGCTGAACTAAAGGAAGAATGACATGGAAGCTGAGTTCTGGATGGAAGAGATCTCAGGCCAAGAGAGAAGAACAACCCATGTGTGTAGAAAGGGCAGGTCTGCTCATGTGTTTGGAGGGTGCAGGCCATCTTCCCCGGCACTTGGAAGAGGTTCCTTGTGCCCCATCATTCAGGGAGAGTGCCACTACCCCAATGCTTAGAGAGGGTGGGGTCTGTGCCCTGGCTTTGTGGAGAGCCTGAGCACTATTCTGTACTCAGAGAGGGCGAGGCATTCACTTCAGTGTTCAGGGAAAGCGTGGCTACAGTGCAAGCACATGGAAAGGGTGGCGTTACCACCTTATCAGGCTTGGAAGACAAAGCATGGATCCATAGATGACTCTCAGACCTGAATCTAAGGAAGTTTGCCCTGCTGGGTTTCAGACTTCTTTGGGACCTGTAACCTCTGTTTTCCTTCCAATTTCTCCCTGGAATGGGAATTTTTATCCCATGTCTATCCCATCATGTATACTGGAAGCAGAAAACTGGTTTTCTAGATATCACAGGTCTATTGGAGAGGAAT
Source organism: Tolypeutes matacus (assembly GCA_026826555.1). NCBI lineage: Eukaryota > Metazoa > Chordata > Mammalia > Cingulata > Chlamyphoridae > Tolypeutes > Tolypeutes matacus. The sequence continues at coordinate 30,087,536 of JAKSZT010000049.1, forward strand.
TTTGCCCCAGGACGGACCATGCTCACAACTGATTTTAATGAGACTTTGTACTTAGCATTGTTCCAAAATGGTTTAAGGCTTTGGGGGATGTTGTGATCAATGAATGCTTTTACATGTGAGAAGAACATGTCTTTTGGGGGTTCATAAGATAGACTGTAGGGAATTAAATCATATCCTCCACAGAAAGCGTGTTCAGGTCCCAACCCCTGATCCAGTGGGTGTGAACCCATTTAGAAAGAGGAACTTTGAAGCTGTTATTAGTTATGATGTGCCCAATCTGAATGAGGGTGGGCCTAAATCCAATATAGCTGAAATCTGTCTAAGCAAAGGAAATTAAACAACAGAAGGGAAAGCCACAGGAAGTAGCTAGAAGCTGGAAGTCAGTGGAATTCGGAAGAGAAAGGAGAAGAAATTGCCTTGTTTATTGCTATGAGATTGAAAAGTCAAGAAAACACAAAAATTGCTGGCCAACCAGAAGATACTGACCCTGGGAGAAAGCAAGTCTTCTAACCTTTGAAACCATGGGCCAATAAATTCCTGTTGTTAAGCCAACCCAATTTATGATATTTGCTTTAACAAACTAAAACAACTCATGTTCACCTTGGTTCCTTGACTAATGCCATTCTTCTTTCCTGGAATACCCAACCCTACCATCCTCAGTCTTTTGCCTGGTTTAACTCCTACTCCTCCTTTCAGGTTCTGCTCAAGTATTTGATTTTCTTTGGAATCAGCTCCTGGCTTGCTCTCTTAACCCCACTTGTAGCTCTCAGTACACACATTAAGCCAGCGTATTTTAATTGTTGATAGTCATCTGCCTCTACCTGTCTCCATTGCTAGACACTAGACTGCTTGAGGATAGGAGCAAGATATTACTCATTTCTGTATTCTCCATGTCTATAGCTGATGTACAGTACATGTTGATTTAACTGCTGGAGGTGATGACATACCATGAATGTTGTCAATTTGCAAATGCACATTCCCAAAACAGTGTGAATCTGATGGAATATAAGATAATAGTGAGTAGTGTTTTCCTCACTTGAGCACTCACCAACTGTGCTCACCAAATGAGCTTCTAGAATCACCAGTGTGTGATCTCCAAGTCAAATGATGTAGGACTCCCTTCTAGATGGATGTCCCTGATTGATGGTCATCTAGCTTCTAATTATAAATTCTGATCACTGGAAATTTCCTGTGTCAGAAGCTGACCAGCGTTATTTATTTACTTTTATTATCTTTTATTGTTATTATCCAAACATAGTTATCTGAAACAGAGAAATGTAACCCAATCATGTTTCTAGATGATAATCTTCATATTCCCAGAATAATATTTTCCAGGATAGGCACTTTCTGTCTTGTGAACTGACCTAAACCAGGTTGGTCATTCACAACTTTCAGATTCTTTGGGTAGACAAGGGTGGCTGCTAAAGTGCTGTGAGAGGCAAGGGGTAGCTGCACCCTCACAATCCCCCTCTCCAGTTACGAGGAAAGCAAGCCTCAGACCTAATCCTGCCACATGTGCCAAACATTTATTAGCAAACAGGCATGAAATAAATCCTAAAATTGTTGATGAAGACCCAGATCTGTGTCCTTTTATGCATTTCCACTAACATCTCTGGGAGTCTGGGGGATACCAGGGTCATATCTGGAATGTAGGAAGTGGTGGGATCTGAGTAAGAAATCAGAAACCACGCCAGCTTGGTCATTCAGTTCTCCCCTCTTACCCCCTCTTCTCTTAGTATTTGTGGAAGTAAATTTTGCCTTCCTGAGTGGCTAATGACATACATGGTACCATTGGGATAGAAAGAAAATAAAATTGCCCATCACTGGGTTCCCCACCACTAACACTTCTTTCTCCCCAGATTCCTACACCAAAATTAGAAGAATTTGTTATTTTCTTTATGTGCTTGCATAAGTCATTGAACTCTCCATCACAGCATGTACTATAGCCATTGGAACGATTGGCATAAATAATTCAGGTAGAGGTAGGTAACAATGATCATTTTCATAATCTCTGCATTTATTTTTTTAAAAACCTTATAATGGACATTAGGCAGATATCAGTAAAAGCCAATGAGGACGTATCTCTCCTTACTTTACACGAGAAGAACTCGAGCCATAGGGAAGATGAGTGACTTGCCCAAGATAAGACTACCAATGGCAGAACCTGGATGGAGAACCTACTTTTCAGACTCCTTTTCTGTGTCTCTCGTGTGTGTCATTATTTCAAAATGATCACTGGTATAATCACTGTAATAAATCAAAAGAAGTCCTGAGTCCTTATGCTTTTAAAAAATCTGATGAGTATTTTTGAGAATATTTAGGGCAAATGCAACAAAAATTAAGTTTGGAGCCATACCTCATACCTGATTCTAAGGTAAATTCCAAATGGATTAAAAACTTAAATGCAAAAAAATAGAACTCTGTCAGTTCTAGAAGAATCAGTGGGTGATTTCTCTTATAGCCTGGAGCTAAAAAGGCTTAAGTAAGACATAAAACCCAAAAGCCATAAAATTAAAGAATTATACATTTGATCGCTTATGATGCTTTTGCCATGCAAAATTTTGTTTCTTTATATGTAGTTAAAAGATAAATTAGGGGACTGATGTGGCTCAAATGGTTGGGCGTCTGTCTCCCATATGGAGGGACCCGGGTTCGATCCCTGGGACCTCCCGGTAAAAAAATAAATAAATAAAATATAAATAAATAATTCTTAAAAAAAAAAAAAGATAAATTAACTGGGAAAAACAGCTTTTGCTACTAATATCCCAAAAGGTTGATTTTCCTAATATATAGAGTGTCTATAAGTTGCTAGAAATACAGACCCATGACTCAATAGAAAATGATAAAAGGATAAGGAACAGTCATAGAAAAGGAAATAAAATGGACCTTAAAATAGGAAAAGATGCTCAACTTTACTTATAACAAGAAACACAAATAAAATTATTTTGAAATTCTATATTTTTAACCTATCAAACTGCCAAAGATTCAAAAGTTCAAATATTGCTCCATTGGCTAACAAGGAGAAAGTGGTACCTCACCTCATGCATTACTGTAGGACTGTAAATTGTTGCAATTTTATGGAGGACAAGCTAGAAATACATAACAAAACATATTCTTTGACCTAACAATTCTATTTCTAGGAACTGTAGGTTATTTGTTGTTACTGTTTATACAATATAAATGTCCGACAATAGAAAGGATAATTTTATAGTGTGGAATGCCTGACATTACACACACACACACACACACACATACATACACACAAAGAGGGAATCCTTTTTATACTAATGTGGAAAGAGCTCCACAACTTATTGCTATGTAAAAAGAAAAAAAAATGAAGGTGCATATCAGTATGTATTGTATGCTACCATTTCTTGTAAAGGAATAGGTAAAGGATATGTAAGATTGCTGGAAGTGTAAAATCTTAAGTATGTCTTCATTTACAAAGTTAGCTTAGTTTTATTAAGGATAAGAAGTTTCCCTGTCCACATCAATGTCTGTAAATCACTAATCATGTACTAGGTCACTTTTATTTCTGAACAAGTAGATTGTAATTAAAATTTTTTCATTTAATATGCATTATATCCTCCCCCTGAGACACACCCAGCTCACCCCGGAATGAAGGGGTGAGAAAAGAAATATGTTCATATCTATTAAAGAAATAGTCATATCTATATTTATCTCTGATGTTGTTAAGACATTACTTGCAATGTAGGAACAAGTAAAAGTTATATTATATTTGTATGGAGCAGGTGTTCCTGAATAAAGCTAAGGGCACAATACTAAGGGACAATGATATAAAGAAACAAGTGGCTCCTGAACTGTGCTCTGGGCTGGTTGCATCAGCAATTACACACTACCCTAAATAAAGCCCACAACAGGCACTGCTGCCAGCCAAGGTCTGGGCTCATTGCACCTTGACAGATGTGGGCAAATTGTGCACAGATGCTGGACCCCAGACTCGTTTCCCTGACAGGCCTGGAGAATCAGCTTCACATCCGTCATTGGACCCAGATAAAACCTGGATCAACTCTGCCCTTGAGAATGTGGACTCAAATTTAGAATTTCATTAAAGATAGGAAGAAGCATTTTGCACACTGGGTTTGAATAAGAGACTGATTTTGGATTAAATCTTGAAAGGTTGGCCTGAGGATTTTCTTTGTTCCATGTACTATATGGTGCCTATAATTGATTTCCTTCTTCCATGTGCTAAATAAAGCTTGCCTACAAATTGATACAAAGACAGACCCATCACTCAATAGAAAAAAAGGAAAAGGATAAGGAATATTCACAAAAAGCAAGTAAAAATGGCCCTTCATACCAACTTCAGTTTGTTAACTCAAGCTCATTCCGTGTCAGTCAACAATTTATTACCTCTGGGCGCTGAATGCACCATTCAATATATGCTCCATGATAAACAATGGAGTTCCTTTACATATTTCTCCTTTAAAAGGGAGCACGAGGTTGAACTTTTTCAATAGAGGGTGCTGGAGGGACCTTGTGGCAGAAGAGGCTCTCCTATAGTTTCCAGGGAGGGCCAGCATCGGTTATGCAGGCGGGAGGACCTCAGTGGGAGCACTACCCCAGTGGCAGGCCCAAAGCACAGTTCCTCAGTGGTAACCTTTCTGCTGCCATCTCTACATGGAAACCAGAATCCCTGTGCCACCCCCACACCCCCAAAGCCCCCATCCCCCAATTTCCCACCCACTCCCACTCCTACACTCACCCCAGTCCCACGTGGCCAACGTGCTCTGAAGGCCTCCAGCCTCCCACGTGCCTGGACTCATTGCACACCCACCCTGCCCTGTTGCTGGTCACCTGTCCCCTGGCTGCAGTCCAGAGGGTCCCCAGCAGTTCTGGACCAGCTCCAGGCCTGGCCAAACTAAGGAACTCTGCTACCTGGTAGGCTATCCATGCCCTCTCCAATGAGGTCTGAAAGCCCCTAAAGTTGTCCTTCCTTGGGTACTCTCCCTCGATGTTTATTAAACTTGGGTCCACAACCCCAAAGGCATGTTCTTGAGAATCTGCAAGTTCTCTATCCTTATTGCTTTATACATTTTCTGTGTAGGAGGATAATGTATTGATGCATCATTGAATATTTCTCCTGCGTATGTTTTCCCCATATGTCCTCCCTCACTATGAGCAGCTGATCTGGCTTTGTCTTCCTAGAAGCATCAAGGATGTTTTGTGGCAGAGAAGAAGGCAGAAGCAGCCTGTTGTCAGTGGCTTTTCCTGGGTGAAGCCTTTCAAGAGCCTGGTATTCTAGATATTTTTGAGGGGCAGAGAGAATGGAGAACCTTTGAGGTTCTGAGCAGTAGGGGGGAGGCATTCCCTCTGACTGGGAAGAGATTGAAAGGGGTTGGTGGGTCCTCAGGTAGCAAGACTGCTCCATGCAGCTCCCAAGGGGCTGTCTGGTGGTGCACTAGGGAGGCCAGACCCCAAGCACAGGGACTCCAGGACTCTCCGAAGAATCCTGCAATCTAAAAGGACACAGCAGCACAGAGCTGCCCAATCTGAAGGCACCTCAGTTGGCAATAAATGTGGACAGATGGCAGAGCAGCCTCTCTAACGCTTTGGAACTATATAAGATGTCTGGACCTTAAGCTAAACAAACAAAATAGGAGAAGAGTAAAACAAAATCCATATACCATCCAGGGATTTAGCTACTCAGATTTAACAAACATTAACATTATGCCATATTTGCTTCAGATTTTTTCATAAATATGTATACTCCATTAACATAGGATATAGTTTTGTGTTTTAATAATTAATATAAATAGTACAATGAGAATCATTTCTGTGATTGGTTTGTTTTCCTCTCGATGTTATGTTTGAGGCTCATTCACATCACTAGGCATAGATCTAGTTCATTCATTTTAACAGCTATGCAGTATTCTATTGTATGACTTTCTCATGATTTGTTTATCCATTCCCCTATTGATGGTCAGATTTTTCCAGTTTTTCGCTGTTGCCGAGCAAGGTAACATTCTCATATGCAAGGAGCATTCGTACATGCCTTCTTAGGCACAAGTAAAAGAGTTTCTTTATGATATGCACATAAGTGGGTTCCCTGGGGACAGGCTCAGGGAGGTTAGGAGTTGGGCAGGAGAAGGTGAATTGCAAGGCAGTCTCACCAAAGACCCGGCTGGTTCTACAAGGCTCCCTGGATCGGAGATGGCCCTGAAGAGTTGTCCTGATTTGGGGCAAGGACGACGGAACTTTTCACCCCTATGCTGAACAGTCATTGAATGGTGGGTGGGGTAACTCTCTTTGACCCAGGACAAGTCTCAGAGAGGGGCTGGGCGGATTGCCTGCAGCTGGCAATACTCCTAGAGAGCAGAAGAATGAATGCTTTAGTCCTTGTAGGGGGCTGTAGAGTGATGCACCCGATGTGCATGTTATCTAATTGTTTGATCCGGGATCCTTTCATGTAAGTCTGGGGGCTGATGGTGCAAAAATGACAGGATGCATTTCCCACCGCCCTGATGGAATGGAGGCTTGGAATTACACTCAGATTGATTTTAAAAATTAAAGATGCCTCTTTTCTTAAACAATTGCCTATGATTAAACATTCATGCCTGCTACATGTATTTTCAGCTTTGTGATAATCATTAAACATTTTGTTTAATGTGATGGAGAGTTCATCTGGATCTCTTCTTTATAACCCGGCACTGATACATTTTTTTTTAGCAACCGCCTTTGTGTTTTTGTTAGTAATTTCTCTTTTACCAATTGAAGGCATAACAACATCATGGTGCATTCTGAGGACAAAAGTGCAGAGAATTGAGTCATCACCCCACACAACAATGTACAGGCATGCTGGAGGAGTAGGGGCCTTTCAGTTTCAAGTGAGTTTATGTGCTGTGCAGATTCCACTTTGCGCTTTCATCACAAATAAGGATATAAGAATAAATCAAGGGAAGTGGATGTGGCTCAAGTGATTGAGCTCCCACTTATCACATGGGGGTGGGGGGTGGGGTCCCAGGTTCCATTCCAGTGCCTCCTGGAGAAGACAAGTAAGACAGTGAGCTGGAGTGCCAGGCTGGCGCAGCAAACTGACACAACAGAATGATGCAACAAGGAGACACAAAGAGGAAACACAATGAATGAGACAACAAAGCGGGGAGCAGAGGTGGCTCAAGCGATTGAGTGTCTCTCTCCCACATGGGAGGTCCCAGGTTCGGTTCCGGGACCTCCTAAAGACAAGACGAGCAGATAGAGAATGGACATAGAGAGCAGACAGCGAGTGCAAACAATGGGGGCGGGGGTAGGGTGGGGTGGGGAGGGAGAGTGAATAAATAAAATAAAACCTAAAAAAAAAAAAAAGAATAAATTGAACAGAGTTTCACCAATTGGATGGGGTGAAAACTTATTTTCAGGCAAGTGAGACAGTTTTACAATGCTATTAACTGAATGCCTGCTGGTTCCCTAATAACACCATTTCCCCTAAACCCTTTACTCTCACACCCCGACCCTCAGGATCTAGAGTTGGTGTCCTCATCCTCCTCGACCTCCTTGTTGCTTCCAAACCACTTCTCTGCCTTCCTCCTTCGAAAAGCTCACGTCTTTAAGCACACGCAGTGATATCACTTCCCATCTCCTGATCTTCCCCTTGGTCACTGCCACGTTTACCACCAGGGTACCTGGCTGCCTTCCCGGCTTTAGCATCCAGCTGAAGGATTTTTCTCACAGTTCTCATTTTCTTGACCTCCTCCCATTCAATGATCTTTGCTTCCATCTCACCCTATCCCCCATGATCATGGCTTTGACCTCCTCACCATCAAAAACTGAATTACTTTTGAAATCTTTATTTTGAGCTCCCCACCTCCTATTCTTCCAGCTGCTATACTCTAATACCTCCATACAACCATTCTTCAACTTCATGACATCTCCCATTCACTGGTCCTATGACCTTCACTGTCATTTTCCCATCATTGTCTCACTTCCCTTCTTACCCAAATTTGACGCCATGGTCCACCATTATGATCACTTCTTTGCGAACTATCCTAAAATTGAAATGAATATTTAGAAACAAATTAAAGATAAAACTGGACCTGAACTTCCTTTTTTTTTTTTTTTTTTTTTTTTTTACTATTAGGTCCAACACTGGCATTTTAAAATATTATCAGTCATACCTTATTTCTCAAATTGTTCACTTGACTCTTCCTGGTTGTAGCATAGACTCCCTTTGCTCTGCCCACATCCCTTATCACTTCAGTGCACACTGGTGCAACTTCTAACTGCCAGCATCTGTATTTTTTTTTTTTTTTGCCTGAGGGCTCTCCCTTGCCATCAGAGCTGATTTGCTGCCCACATCACAATCATGAATCATCACCTGATGACTAATGGAGCAATGGCTGATGGAAGTTGCTGTGTAGATTTCCCAGCTTTCTCATCCCTTGGGCTCCAAGGAATGTGTCCTACACTGGGGCTCGGTATTACCCCAGCAGAATTAAACTCCAATTGCCCGTGGTTATACCTGGCTTAATAATACACTCTTTATTGTCTGCCTTCACTTCCCACTCTTACTGTCTTACATCCCTAAAGTGTTTCTGGGATCATCCAAATGAACTATTTGAACTCTGATCCTAGTCCCAGGGTCTGCTTTCAGGACCAAGGCAGTGGTCTTATTTAGAGTTTCTGTTTGCATTTAATGTTATATTTGCTTTGTGTTAATAGTAGTAAAAGAGCCATATCACAAGGAGTTTTTTCCTGACTTTATGTTTATTTTATTGTGTCTCTTACATTGTGCGTTTAAGTCAACAGAGGAGGTTCAAGGGAAGTTTTCCTTTAACACAGATCAATAGTATGCAGCATTTGGCAACACAGGTAGCACGTCTTTTTCTTCTCTTTTCTCTTTTATTTCGCATTCATCTTTGGTTCCTGCTGTTCAGGAGTTTGTGCGCTGGTTGGAAAGGGGCCCTTGATGCAGCCATGCAGATGTGCTCAAAGGTGAGAAACAGGTGAGCCATACACGTTCTGCAAGGGCATGGGGGCTTTCAAAGGAAGTAGTCTATTTTAGTTGGCAGGGTCAGCTTTTAACAAGGAAAAGGGTTTTAGGGGATTTAAAATCTCATATAAAATCAATTAATATTCATAGTAGAAAAATTAGAAAATACAGATATCTAAAAAAAATTTTTTTTTAAATACCCATAGGGATAGGAATAATGACTGATAAAACTTTGGGATATAGTCTTCCATGCTTTTTAAAATAAAAAAACACTCAATATATGCATATTTTCTATAAAATGTCATAGAGTATAAAGATATTTTATAATTTTAATTTTTACAGAATACATTCTGAACATCATTTCATAATCTTTATTAGCCATTTTCAGGTTTTGCTCCTTAGGGGCTACCTGGGAGGAATTCAGAGGGGAGGCAAGAAGAGAAGTGTTTTATTTTACTAAAGGCTGCTGGGAACAATGTGCCAGAAATGGGCTGACTTTTATAATGGGAATTTATTAGGTTACAAGCTTACAGTTCTGAGGTGGTGAAAATGTCCAAATTAAGGCTTCATTAAGCAATGCTTTTCTCCCCGAGGACCAGCAGTCTCCACCTTCTCCTCCAGGTGCAGTTTCTCCCAGAGCTCAGCTGTGGTTTATCAGGCACATGGCAAGATCAGCTTGCCTCTTCAGGCCTTAAGTTCCACCTTCCGGCTCTCTGTGGGCCTTCTCTCTTAGCCTCTTGGGGGCCTCTTTCCATGCCTCTGTGCTCCACTGATTCCAGCCTCCAGCCTCCAGCCTCTGGGGCCTCTCTCTTACTTAACCTCTTGGGGTTTTTCTGTCTCTCTGGCTTTTTCTATATCTGCAGCTCTTTATTACTCCATTTATAAAGGTTTCCAGTAAGAGTGAGACCCACCCTGGGTTATGCCCTACTGAAGCAATCTAATCAAATGGTCCTTAACCAAGCTAATCTAATCAAAGATTCACAGTAGGTTCAATTTAAGAACATAATTTTCTGGGATCTGCATAAAAGTCTCAGATCAACACAAGAGAGCTCTGGGCCTTCTCCCAATTCCAACCACAACAACTCCACTTTTACCTGCTTTATATATTGAGCTTCCATGTAGTTTTGTGATTTTTTTACTTGCTTTTGTTGTTTTTTTTTTAAACAAAAGTCACAGGTTAGAAAAATGTTAGAAACTATTAACTCAAAATAATTATTTTCAAAACTTAATTGTACTTTTTAAAAAGAAATATAATTTAACCAACCCCCATTTGCTGACTATTTAGATTGTTTCCAATTTATTTTTACTACTTTAATAAAGCTGCTACAAACAGCTGGAACTCTTGTTAAGAATATGTATATATTTTATGTGTTTGAATATGCAATGCTAAATTGCGTTCTAGAAAAATGTATATGTTCTGTATTAGTATATATGAAAGTAGCTCTCTTCCCTATCCCTTTGCAAAACCCCTGATAACCTTATTATTTTTGGATCAATAATACATGCTGATCATTTATATATGAATATATAATATACAAATAATAAAACTTAACAAAAGGAAACAAAGCTGATAAAACTCCCAGTGCCCAATGGTAACCATCATTGACATTTTGGTGAACTGCCTTTCAATCAGCTACAACTCCCAGTTCCCTATTCAATTTTACTGAATTTTACATAAATATAATTTTACATAAATACATACAGGTTTTTTTTTATTATAAAAACTTCTCCCCATAGTTTTCTTTTCAATGCTCTCTCCACCCTCTGACCCACTGCTAAAATGATCATGAAAACCGCCTAGTGCTGTGTAATTCCACCTGCTTCACCACACTCATATAATCAAAGATTTATGACTATTTGAATTCTTTGTATAGCCATGTAAGGGTTTTAGAGTTTCTTTTATAGAAGGTTACATAATATGCTTTTCTGTGCACTTAGCTATTTTTACGTAACAACACGATGTGGAAATCCTTTCAAATTATAGATCTATCGCATTCTTTTAGCTTCCGAGATCAGATGAGCTTGGGCATGTTCAGAGTGGTATGGCTGTAGACTAACTCATTCTTTTAAATGGCTGAGGCTGTACAGCACCCCACATTAGGGCTGTGCCATCATGAACCTTTAGATTACTTAGTACTATCTATTTTCTGACTCTATAAAGAACTCTTAGAAGTCATAGGTCATAGCTATTCATGTTATGTTCCCCTTCTGTATATAAAAGTTATATTTTTGTGGTCCTGGCCATTCTTTAATGTTTCTGTCTTTGCTTTCATAGTTAAGGGAAGTCTTCCTCACCCTGATATAATTGTTATATGGAGTATGAGGCCATAATCTAATTATTATTATTAATGGTATTATTGCTCAATGGATAGGCAGCTGCCCCTGCTGATCTGAAATGCCAAATTCTTCATAAATCACAACCCTAAGTATCTAAGACTGGACTTCCTATTCGGTTCCATTGGTCCATTGTGATCCGGTATCTCATTGCGTTAATCCAGGCTATGGGTAGGGAAGGGTCTAAAAGATGTATGAGACCTGACCCTAGCCCTTAAGGGAGTGCCCAGTCGAGATTTGATGTATTCAATGTATTCATTTCTTTGCTGTTATTGGTTAAGCCTTTTTCAACCCAGGGACTGCTTTGACTGTTTTAATAAAAGAGTCAGGACAAGGGAAGGTCATGGGATTTCAGGGACAGTAGTAACCCTTCCTTCACTAAAGAACTTTTAGAACCCAATTTCCTTAGCTTGTAAACCAATTAAAATCTTTACTGATCCAGTTCTCAGATTACTGTGGGGAAAACAAACCAGTTGTCATCACCCAACTGATAATCTTATGAGCTATGAGTTCCTGTTGTGTAATCTAATTGTAGTTGAATGTTGTCACATTCAATTTAAAAAGTATTGTAAAATAATTGTTTTTTCAGAGTGATGTACTTTTATTTTATCATCATGCATATAATGGAAGACAAATATGCAAATGACATACTTCAAATATGACAAAGCAATTTCATCAGTGCTTATACTACTCAGGAAAAGAGACACATCAATTACTAAGTTGTTACCAGGGCAAATTATCGAGTAGGAAAGTAAGAGCCACAAAATTTTTGTAGGTTATTTTTCCAGAAAGACAACAATTTTCAAAGTTTTCAGAATCTGACAAGCCCAAGTTATTCATATTATATACCCAAAGATACAGTTTGAACAGAAACAAGAACAAGTTGAAAACTATTATGAATGACCACATAATTCTCTATAGTGTGCAGGAAAGATTGAGAATCTAATGTTTATAAGAGAAAAGAAAGTATCACTAACCATCTAGTCTTTGATTTGTGTACATATTATAAATCAAGTCCAGAACATTAAGAAATTGCTCCAATTAACTTTTATTCATCTAAAAGACTTTACTTGTAAAGTTCTCCCTGGAATCAGAGACTTTTTCCACCCAACCATAAGATCTAAACTCATTTGCTCTGCTTCTTGTACAGCATTAACCAATTTCTACAGTGCTATCCTTTTCTTACTATCCTCCAGAACATATTAAAATGTCTCAAAGCTGAGTGAGAAATAGAGACACCTCCCAGCAGGAATCCCTGGCATAACTAACTCACGATTCAGGTTAACTGGTTAGTCAACTAGCTTTTGGTAAAAGAACCTGGCTGTTTGTAAGGTGCCTCCAAAATTGTTTTCTAAGGTCAACAACAGAGGTATGAAAATTTCACCGGTGCCCTGAGTCTCCCTCACTGTAAGCATGCTGGGGAGCTGGTGGTTCTCTGGGAGGAGTGCAGTGCAGAGCTGAATCATTTTAGGGAGCTTTTAAAAGATAGTTTCCAGGCCCCACCCCTGATTTATTAAATCAGAATCTTACATTACAATCTTGCATCTGCATTTTGTAAGCCAACTCTGATTCCCATGCCTGGGTGAGATTCATTGCTGTATGCAAAAATGGCTATACCCTAAAGTTAAAAGCATTTTTGCCAAGGGATCAAACTTTGGAAGTTTAGAGAATTATCAGTAAAAGCTATTGAATTGAGACTATTCTGGGACACTTGACTGGATTCCTACATATATGCTTCTTCTCCTCACTCTCTGCCCAGTGGAGAATGGAGACTTCTCCTGAGAAAATAGTGGCAAGTCCATTTTTGTTTCTCCAGCACCAGGTTGATGCCCCTCTAGAATTTAATTGCTCCCTCAGGATTGGGCAGCAGCTACCAGAAATGTCACTGAGTCCTGAATGTCCAAAGGAACATCTGATATTGTCAATTTATCTTCCAGCCGTGAAAGAAGTCCTTTAACCTTTAGGGGAAAGCATAAATAGACTGGTAAGTTAACCCAAAGATAAGGCAGACAGCAGATTTAAGAATTATAAAGTAGTCTGCAGCCCCTATCTTCATGTGGCAGTGAATTAAGAACTTGGACAGTGAGTCTAGAACTCTCTGCTTACTGCTATAGTATATAAACACCAAGGCAGACTGGATTGGGAAATATACCTGTTTGGTTGTCTGAGCAGTAGGTCCAGCATAATCAGAGGAAAAGGTAAAGTCAGTGATGATATCTCATAGCTGGAAAACACATAGAACATTTAAAACTGGAGTCTCTGTATATGAAAATGAAGCAATTGCTCCATTAACGGAGATTACAGCCAAAGGGTAGCAGGCATCTCAGTAACCAGGGACACCACATGCTGGCCACCTGGGTCTCTCACCCCATTCTGCCTTGCAGGCCCCGGAGCCTTCTCTGCTTAGAGACAATGTCCCGCTTTCAGCCTAGTCTCACATTCAAGATGTCTGCCCTCCCCCAAATCTAGTAACACTTGGACTAATGAATTCTTTGGAAACAAAGATCTTTTACCAGGCTTCCTCCATATACTACCAATCACAGAGCAGAAAGACTGCAGGCTAGAACTCGGGTGGAACTAGTTGTTTGAACACCAGGACGGAGATCACTGGACATCCATTGCCTTCTTTGCAAATTGGAACCAGCACCCATCATACCTACTTCACAAGCTGGGGCGGAAATGAGAGATGGAAGGAAACTATAATGTATTTTGAAACTATAAGATATTATATTTATACCATGTAATCTTATAAAGCTAATTCTTTGCTAATTCACCCTGGGGTGCTCTCTTCTGGCTGCACATCATCTGGGAGGAGCTACATAAAAATCAACACCCAAGACCAGGAGAAATCAGACAGAGGACCAGGATCAGGCATCGGTATCTTAACAAAAAAGTTCTCCAGGTGATGTGAATTGTAGCTAGGGCTGAGACCTACTGGGCTGAGACAGGAATGTGGATCTTCATGTCCCAAGCATGTCATGGGTGGGGAGGTAGGCGTGGGAGGGAGAGCTGCTGGACACACAGGGCCTGGCTGACCAGGGTGAGGGTGTTTCACTGATGACCTTGTGGGCCCTGGCTGAGGCCCAGTGGGCTCGCCTGATTTCCCGACTGTGGCACTGGGTAAGATTCTAGAATCATAAATCACAATATAACTCGGCATTTGAAGGGAGCCACCAACCAAGAGGAAAGAGGATTTGAAATGAAAAGAAAAGTGATTTTGTGAGTACATTTGAGTTTGTGGCCTATGCTTCCTACATGCTATATATCCTTACACATTTTAATTCTACATAGGTTTGTCATACCATAAAATTCCTGCAGGACGTTGCCAAGGTGAATAGGAGTCTGACTACCATTTACTCATTCAACAAATATTTATTGAGCTCCTCCTAAGTACCTGGTCCTGTTCTAAGCACAGATGTTACAACATGAACTAAACAGAAAAGAGGCTCTGCCCTCAAGGAGTTTATACTCTAGTGGGAAAACCCTCTGACTTTGTATATACTTTGGTTCTGCCCACCCCATTTATCACTGAGATCTGTGTTTCACTTAAGAAGCCTCTGGTTGATAAGATATCCCAAGGGTTAATTGCCCTGTAGACCAGTAATAGATTTTTAGCAGTCTTATTTTAGCACTCCTATTTATGCTAACTATGTAAGCCCAGTTTCTCATATCCTTTTAGAACCTGCTTTCTTGGCTATCTGCTTGTTCATTAATGAATTAAATAAAAATTTGGCATGCATTTGTTTTACATAATATTTTTAAACGACTTATGAATTGTGCTTTTATAGTCTGGTCACCTTAAAGTGTGATATCTTACAAGAACCAGTTAGTATCAGTAAGAAGTTTCTCCTCAGTAAATGAGTTGACAAAACCCAAGAACATATCTGGTTCCACTCATGTTAAAACATCCACAAAATTATTTCTAAGTTCATCCCATTATTTCTAACACAGAAAAGGGCCAAATTTTAACAATTCTATACAAAAGAGCTTTTAAAAATCAGTTCTTTATTGGCCAAGCAAATAGCCACATCGAATTGCAATTTAAAATTTAACTTTAGTTAAGCCTCTTTCCCCCTAGTAGCTCCACTGTCTTGTTCAGTAGACATTTTAGCCTGTCTGAGGAACCAGTGTCCAGCCCCTACCTCTCCTTCCTAACCAGTCTCCACCGTGCAGGGATCCACTTCCTGTCACAGCATCTCAGGCCCAGAGATGACTTCAGCTCACCTGGAAGGGGTGGCTGACTGGGCTGAGTAATTTGCTCCTACAGGCTAACGATTGGTTCAGGAACAGGCATTTGAGAGAATTCAGGCCAATGACAGAGGAGACAGGCTTGCAGAGGTTATCTGGAAATTTTCAATCTTCTCCCTCTTCTAAGAGATCCTCTGGAAATTCCTGTCCTTCCAGAAAAACGATAGCTGAAAGAGGAACAAAAAGGAAAGTATTTTTCACATTGTACACAAAAGAAAGAGACTAAAATCACGTTAATATTTAATTCTATGCTTGTATTAGTTGCATAATACAAAAAGTTCACACGTTAATCCCATAATGTCCAGACATTAACTTCAACTCTCCTATTGATAATTTCCCGGCTCACTGAAGAGTAACTTCAAGTTGAACAATTCAGATATTTAAGGGGGCTAAAGGGCCCCAGACAAATAAGTTACATCAAAAACTCTAGCTCACTGATTTACACTTTCACCTACGTGTAGTCATTTCATTGCAGGTTCCTTTCCCAGGAACATCAGCCTTTAGATAAAATTACTGCATCTGGAAAGAAAAATTAACGTTTTTACAGAAAACAGTCTGCAACTTTAAAAGAATAAGATGCATTTGTTGCCATTCCCACCAGCGCTAACCCATCTATATTTGCAGCAGGGAGTATTTTAAACCATCAGTTGTAAACCACCAGCTCACAACACAGAGTGGAAAATTGCCTTTCTTTCTTTTCTCCTTCTGAATTGAGGTTTTCCAGCTTGTTCCTGTTCTTACTGGGTATCCTCCAGCCCGGCAGCAGCTCTGTGCTGGTGTCATCCGCAATGATTTATGCTGGGTCTGTCAGCCCACTTGCCCCTTTGACGGAGTGACATTCTGGGCTGAGGTATCACTATATTTACTGTGAGTGTGCTGTTCTGCTCAGAAAGCCCAAGCTGGAGTAAAGCTCTACTTTTCTGGCCTCTTGTAGGCCTTGAGAATCCCTCATACTATAGCCAGTTCCCAGCACCAACCACTGCATGCCCAGTATTCCTGAGTTTCCCAACTCTCATAGACCTTGCTTCCTGACACACAGGTGACCCCCTCCCACAGTACACACTTGGCTTTTAAAGGACCTGCTGTGTTTTGTTTGTTTTTTTTAATTTTTAATATATTTTTTAATTTATCACTTTATTTCAACTTCAACATATGAAATAACAGACAAAAAATAAATTATGGTAGCATTACTTTAAAAATCCTGCCCAGACATATTTATCTTATTTAATTCTAAAAACAAACTCAATTGTTTCTCCAGTGTTCCGAATGATGAAAAAATGAGAACAGATTGGTTAAATGGCATGACCAAGGTCTCCTTGTTAATGAAGAAAATGGGGGGGGGGGGGGAAGCTTGAGCATATTCACATCTCAGAAAGCTATGTTATGCATAAAACTATGCTGTGCTCTTCTTGGAGGACTGGGTTTACTCCACCAGAAGGCACCAGAGCTCTTTGTAGTCAATGGAGTGAATTCTAATAACCCTGAGGCCTGGTGAGAAGTAACCCCTGAGGCTTCTCACACAGAGGTGAAAGCGTAAATCAGTTGGGCAGTGACAGAGCTGGGACTCCACGCCCCTGCCTGACTCCAAGGCTGTGCTCCTAATCACTACATTGTGCCATTTCTTGAACATATTTATATAAAGAATCCCTAAGAGATTCCTCTAGAGCAAGAGTAGGCAAACTTTTAAGTAAAGGTCCAGATAACCAATATTTTAGGCTTTGTGGATCAAGAGGCAAAAGTGAGGCTATTAGGTAGATACTTAAAGAACCATTTAAAATATAAACATTTAAAAATGTGGAAACTGTTCTTAGCTTATAGGCCCTAATGAGAAGCTGACCAGGGCTCTAAAGGGCCTCGCTGCCAGACAGTGAATCTAGCAGATCTTACACTATCGGTCCCTCTCTAACTTCTGGTCTCAGGACTGGCAAAAGCACAAAGTTGATTTGATGCAGGGACAATTTATTTTCATTTTTTTTACTTTTTAAAAGTATATGTGTGCATAGTTAATAATATCTGATAAGGGTTTGATATCTAGGATATATGAGATGTTACAACTCAACAATAAAAAGACAAACGACCCAATTAAAAAATGGGCAAAAGACTTGAATAGACATTTCTCCGAAGAAGAAATACAAATGGCAAAAAAACACATGAAGAAATGCTCAACATCACTCATGATTAGGGAAATGCAAATCAAAACTACAATGAGATATCATTTCACACCTATCAGAATGGCCACTATGAAAAAGACAGAGAACTACAAGTGTTGGAGAGGATGTGGAGAGATAGGAACACTTCTTCACTGTTGGTGGGAATGCATGATGGTACAACCACTATGGAGGACTGTTTGGCAGTTCCTAAAGAAGTTGAATATAGACTTACCACATGACCCTGCAATACCACTACTGGGTATATACCCAGAAGAACTGAGAGCAGTGACACGAACAGACATCTGCACACCGATGTTCATAGCCACATTATTCACCATTGCCAAAAGCTGGAAACAACCCAGGTGTCCATCAACAGATGAATGGATAAACAAACTGTGGTCTATTCACATGATGGAATATTATGCAGCTGTAAGAATACTATGAACCAAATATATTGTGTAATATATTGTTTGAATCACAAAAAAAAAAAAAAAAAAAAAAAAATTTACATGTATCCATTACATTTAATTGAGAAATGTATATATTTATTCATCTGTGTTTACTTTTTAGTTTTTAATTGCTTATGTTTTCAATTATTAAATATATAAAATAAAGTTAAAAAAAAAAAAGAAAGGAATTTTGTGAAGGGACATTATGGCGAACAGATTTATTTGAAGATACTAATTTATGTGATAAAAGTAAACATTAAGACTTTGTTTAGGCTTTTAAAAAGTAATTTTCCAGATGACAAGGAATGTTTCTTTAGATGGGGGAGGGGAGGGGAAGGAATTAAAGATCAGCTCTGTAGATCAAAACTCCCCGCCCCCCCCAAAAAAAAAAGTATATGTGTGCATAGTTAATAAGTCAAATGATTAAGGTGACTTCTAATGAAAAACAACACTTCTTTATCCTCTATCCCACTCATACCCAACTCTGGTTTCACTGGCCAGAGGCAACCATTGTGACCTTTTAGCTTATTTTTCCCTTCTTTTTTTCCTGGTGTTTTACTTGCATCTTAAAAAATAGGCTTTTATTATTTTTTTCTCAATTCCTCAATTTCATGTATATGATTTTCCTTTCATAAAAAGGATGAGACTTAGTTCACAGTTAGTTCCCCATTGGTTACTAACGCGTAGTTTATCAATCACAAATTTTATCTCTTCACTCTCCCTTTTGTAGATAAGTGTAAGGGACTTAATACCCTGTGACAAAGACACATTTTCTTTCTCTTGACCAAGCTGCCAACCTTACTCTTTTTATCCCCCTACTCTTTCTCTCTCTGGACTTGACTGTCTTGAAACCGATCTTGCAGCTGTGAGACTTCAGAGGAAGACAACTCAGACCCTAACTATTCTAAATATCAATCTCCCTGCCCTCCACCTCTCCAACCAACTACCCAGACCCTGAGAGGCTCCTAACTGGCAGTTCCTTGTCTTCCTCTTTCCCCCTCTCAGCCCCTAAAAACTCCAGCTGGCCTAGTAACACAAAGGAAAACATTCCAAATCTAGTGGCCCTAATTGCAACCTCAGTAAATCACTCACTCACCCCAGTGATCAACCTCCATTACTATCTTCCAATGCTTTGCCTCCAATCCACTCCCAGCCCTTAAAAAGCTTGCTGTCTTTTGTCTTGAAGCAATTGAGTTCTGCTAACTCTATCTCCTGCAATAGCAGGCCCCAAATAAAGACATTCTTGCCCGTTTAACATCATCTGGTGCAGTTTTTTCTTTGACACCTGTCTTACAAATTTCCTCCCCACTTCCCACTTACTCTTGCATTGTCAAGGTTCATAGCTTACATTCTTTTATACAATCATGATTGTCTTCTCTGTGCTGTCCATTAGGTTATGCTAGAAGTTGAAAATCAGTAAGTAGACTTTGTATCCTAAATACAAAAATATTGCTCCATGACAGGTGAAATAACCTATAATTATATTTCCTTTTTTTACAGCTTTATTTTTCCTCAAGTTTGATTCTTTTCCTTCTAGTGCATTCTTTTAATTTCATCTTTCAATTCTCCTAATATCCTTAGGATCCTATCAAATTTGTACGAACTTCCCTCTCTTCCCTCCAGAAACCTGGAATCATCCTGTTCCCATATGGACTTAATAATTTGGCTCTCTGCCTACATGTTATCCTACAACTTCCTTTTATTATTTTTGTGGGGTTAGATTCACTGTTTTCTGGGGGGAGTGAAGCAGGCTAGTAAAATAGGGAATCAATAGACGAATCTGGAACCTAGCAAGAACTCCATGTGGATATCAATACCCCCAAGATGGCTGCTGGAAGACCCTCACAAGAAATCCCTTTTAGAATGAGATTTCTGCCATTTGGAATGAGATTTCCTCCAGAAGCCAGGAGAAGCCTGGGATATTCTCCAGGGACATTATCATTGAGGATTGATGGGTGGGGTAATCAATCAAGACAGTAAATAGCTGGAACTCCTCCCAGCCATTAGCAAAGGGGTGGAATAATTAATGGTTTAAAAAGCAAGTGCAAAGGCTGAATCTCTCTCTCTCTTGCCTTTTGCACCTTGCTTTTGCCTTGCCCCCCCCTCCACGCATGGATCAACAAGCAAGTAAAACCTGGGCATTTGTAATCTATAATGGAAAATTGTAGTCTGTAAATCAGCCCTCTTTATCACTCTTCAGTCCCTTTCTCTCTACATGGGACCTATGATCTGTTATTTTCTCCCATTTCTCTTCCCTCCCTACCTTAATAAATTACTGGCCTAATCAACATGACAGGCTCTTGAAATTCATTTCCGCAGCATAATCAAGAACCTAGACAAAAATTCGGTAACATATTTGGCAAGCCAGCCAGGAGGTTATTGGTGAGTGAAACTATGGCCTACAGTCTGTTTAATGCCCTCTTTTGGTTATCTATTTTATATGGATTTGCCTACGAGTCCCCACGGGTCATAATCCCAGAAGGGAAGAGGCCAGGACACGAGAACTCTCTGCATCTGTGCCATGCGCCCAAGCTTGTGAGGTCTGACCCCAGCCAGGAGGGCTGAGGCACAGGCCAGGGGCCCAAACCAGCACCCTGCCAAGACAGAGTTCCCCTGGCTGAGCACTGGGCACTGCAAAGCCACTTTTTCAAGCCCTTTTAGCAGCCATCGGCTCTGCCTGGCTGCCATTGCCTTCTTCCGCCACCTTGGAGGCAGAAGCAATGACTCAGTGCCTGGGGCTTGCGCCTCCCTGCAGGTCCATGCCTTTGCAGACCTGCCTTCCTATCAACCACACCTACCTACCTGGTCTGGGACAGGGTGGGAAGGCATGGAGCAGAGCCAAAATGGATGCCGTGAGAGTTCCCTTCCCCAGGGGGACCACAGTCCAGGACACCTTTGCATAATTAACCTTTACCCACGTTTTATTTTCCTACTACTGAATTTCTCATTACAGGTTTTGTTTTTGTTAAAACAAACAAAGCATTTTTGTTAAAATGCTTTAGAATGTCGTTAAAACTGTAAAGCTGAAAATGCATTTGCTATCGAGGAAGTTATTACCTCAGGGCCCCAAGGCCTGTTGGCTAGAACTAAACCTCCCCTGGAAAATAAGAAACTTCATTTGCCAACAATTAAGATAAAAAAGCTCCTAGAATTGCTAAAGGTATAAAATTCTCTCTTCTGTTTTAATATGTGCTTACTTTGTGTTCAACTTTGAAATCTGTATTTAACTTTGTCAGTTTGCTTGTGCCTAGGAAATCAGATTTGGGGTTCACCTGTTACAAATTGGATAACGGTGAAAGGTAACCTAAAAATGAATCTTTAAATGTCAATGCTGTTTTGTGAGTGGATTTAATGTTTAAATCACAAGTGGAATTGGCTCCACTGCTAGAAAAGCAGAAAAACTTAGCAAAGTTGTTACTAATAAAATTTTTGTGGATTAGTTAATAAAGGTACCCAATTTGCCTTAAAGTAAAAACTTACTAGAAACTATAACTAAGAGTTAAGATCATTTATATTTGCCTTTATATTATAAAACAGCAGAAGGATAATAACTGAAATTATAACTGGGTAGATTTAGCCTAAACCTACTATGTAAGTGTAAATCTTAAACTGAACTTACCTTCGTTTATGATCACTTCAAGCCTAGCCTCACCCCTTGCCTTTGTTTATGATTATTTCATAACAGCTTCTGCCCCTATGGCTCAGGGGAAAACAAACTTGAGACATCCCTCTCTCCTGTCCTACTGGTCTTAGTGACCCTGCTTTCTCTAGTGGCTCCAAATGCGGACTAAATTGCTGCCTGGTGGAATCCTCAACCCTCAGGGTTGAACATCCACTCTTCCAGTCTAGTGGCTGGTGGTCTAGTCTAGTAGCAGTCTAGTCCTATTATCTCAGAGGACTGGGAAGTGAAGGAGGCCTCCTGCCTTGACTGTTGGGGGTTCCTAGCGGCAATTCCTGAGAGAAACCAGTTTCCCTGAGGCTTCGATAGCCTTAGGGAGTATACACAGAATTAGTCTTGCTCATCCAAGGTCTGCTAAAGTCAAAGTGAAAAGTAAACAAAGTTCTGAAGCAAAGGAAAATTGTATTAAAGCATTGGGGACATTTTGGTTATAAGCCAATAATTAAGGAACGAAATTCTTGTGCAAAACTGCATGGTCACAGTGCAAATTAGAGTAACTAAAAGGAGCCTTCAAAGAAATATTTTAAAAGTTATTTTGCAGTTAAAATTATTTTGTAAGAGAATGAAAATTATAACAGTGAGTCCTGTGTTTCTGTGTCAAACTCTATTCGTGTCTGCCTATTTGTTCAATATATAACTTCATACATCAGGATGATAATATCAAATTAACAAATGAAAATACTTAGAGATAGGGCCTACTGCCCCTAACCAATAGGAAGTAATTACAGAAGAATGATCATCTCCCTTCAACACCCCTTTAAGAATAAAGGTGTAAACTCTCTGAGGGGACAATGAAGCAGGCTAGTAAAATAGGGAATTAATAGATGGATCTGGAACCTGGCAAGAAGTCCACATGGATATCAATACCCCCAAGATGGCTGCTGGAAGACCCTCACAAGAAATCCCATTCAGAATGAGATTTCTGCCATTTGGAATGAAATTTTCTATGGAAGCCAGGAGAAGCCTGGGATATTCTCTAGGGACATTATCATTGGGCCTTCCCGGGGGGATTGGTAGGTGGGGTAATCAATCAAAACAGCAAACAGCTGGAACTCCTCCCCTGCCATTAGCAAAGGGGCAGAATAATTAATGATTTAAAAAGCAGGTGCAAAGGCTGAATCTCTCTCTCTCTCTCTCTTGCCTTCTGCACCTTGCTCTTGCCGTGCCCCTCTCCATCGCCCACATAGATCAACACGCAGGTAAAACCTGGACACTTGTAATCTATAATGGAAAATTGTAGTCTGTAAATCAGCCCTCTTTATCACTCTTCAGCCCCTTCCTTTCTACCCGGGACCTATGATCTCTTATTTTCTCCCATTTCTCATCCTTCGCTACCTTAATAAATTACTGGCCTAATCAACATGATGTGCTTTTGAAATTCATTTCTGCAGTATAGTCAAGAACCTAGACAAAATACTCTTCCCTCTTGAGTTTCCCTTGTTATGTTGAAGTACATCCTCCAATAATCTCCTATATGAGTAAAGGGAAATAAAGTTAGAGTTTGTCTCAAGATTTTTTTTTTCTGACCTTGCATTCAATTTTCATATCTAACCAAACTGTCATTTAAGATTAAAACCTATTTTCCTAAGGACTAAAGGCATTGCTTCACAATCTTCTATTGTCTAATGTTGCAATTGAGAAAATGAATAACAGCCTGAATTTTGTTTCTTAAATGTCTTTGGGATCTTCTGTGCAATCTGCTGCCTTTTTTTTTTTTTTTTTTTGGCTGTGAATGCATCACTCTTTAGTTTCTCCCTCTGCTCAATATACTTCACTCTCAAGTAAATTCCCTGCATATAAAACTTTAGCTAAGGATCTGTTACCCTACTGATCTAAGACAGTTCTGTCTTCAGCCCCATGTCTTGACTTGTCCTGTCCCTCTACACTTTCTAGGTTAAATTGAGCAAGTCAGGACTTTCTTGATTACAGAACATTCTGTGCATATTCTAATTGGAAACTCCTCCATCTCAAATTCCCAGTTGTTGAAATATCTTGTCTATGGCCCTCCTTTTATTTTCTTCTTTGATAGGGCTTCTTTGTCTTCTTTTCTTATTTTCTAATGGAGTCTCATGAAGGAGAGGAGATGATTATGCTCTTCCTATCTTATTTTGTAATAGAGTATCATGAAGGCAACTTGAACTTTAAGCTTCAACATTAGACTGCCTTAATATTTCTAGATCTTAGAACTCCACTGCACCCACTCATGGAGGTCCAATAGCTACACTTGCCAGTCATATGGTTTTTCACTGCAGAGAGAGGAGGGGTTTTCAGGCCAAGGAGCAGGGAGAGCCAGATGCAGGCAGAGGAAATCAAGCCGTGCACAGTGACTCCCTCTTAATGGATGCACACATTTCAACCTCAAGAATGATTTAAAAATTATATAAGTAGGACACCCCAAAACTCACATGTAAAGTATATAATATTATTAACCACAATTTACGAAGCAGGGAGACAGAACTATGGAGGCTAATTAGACCAAGATCACATATCTAGTAAGTGGCAGAGCCAGAATGCACAACCAATTCTATCACTCCAAAACCTATGCTCTTAACTACTATGCTGTTCTATTGCTAGATTGTTGCTGGATGATGTGGATAACCTTGGGAGCTGTAAAACAAAAAAGAAAATCTACCTTTCACAGAGACAAAGATATGAGAAACATGTCAAAGCCAGTCTGAAATATTCCTCAACATCAGACCTCCACTCCTTAACCTTGGGCCTATTATACTTACCCAGTTCTGATTTTTTGAAAGCCCTCCCTCGACTACCCATGGTGGTTTAGAACTGTATATATGCCAGAAAATCATGTTCTTAAACATAACCCATTCTTGTGGGTGTGAACCCATTGTAAGTAGGACATTTTGTTAAGGTTATTTCCGTTAAGGTGTGGCCCACCTCAATCAGGATGGGTCTTAATCCTATTACTGGAGCCTTTTATAAGCAGAATGGAGTTGAGACAGAAAAAGAGAGAAAGCCATAGGAATCAAGAAGCTGAAATTTAATGGAACACAGGAGAGAATGCAGAGACCAGTAGAGCCCACCATGTATATTGCTATGTGACAGAGAAGGCAAGGACCAAGAACCTCAAAATTGTGAGCTAATAAATTCCCATTGTTTAAGCAACCCCATTGCATGGAATTTGCTTGAACAGTCAAGGAAAATTAAAACAGATTTTGGTACCAGGAGTGGGGTGCTGCTATTGCAAATATCAGAGATGTGGAAATGGCTATGTAACTGGGTAATGAGTAGATGCTGGCAAAATTATGAGAAGCTTGATAGAAAATGTATAGATGGCTTTGAAGAGATTGTTGGTAGAAATATGGATGCTAGAGGTACTTCCATTGAGGTCTTAGAAGGAAATAATGAATGTGTTACTGGAAACTGGAGGAAAGGTGATCCTTTTTTGAAAATGGCAGAGAACTTGGCAAAATTGAATTCTTATGATGGATAGGAGGCAGAACTGAAAAGTAATGAACTTGGGTATTTAATTGAAGAGATTTCCAAGCTAAGTGTGGAAAGTGCAGGCTGATTTCTCCTTCCACTTATAGTAAAATCTGAGAAGAAAAAATAAGCTAAAAATTGAACTCTTAAGCACAAAGAAACCAGAAATTGATGGTTTGGGAAATTCTGAACCTATCCCAATAATGTGCTCTTAGACTAGGGACAGAAGCTGCACTATTAGGGACCTCCCTGAGCTACCAGAAAGCAAATCCCTGGAGAATTGGGCTCCACATGAGGGTTTAACTGAACATGGAACTAGTCAGCCATTTAAGAGGAAATCAGAGTTGGAAATGCAGTTATGCAGGGAAGATCTGTGGAAAGTTCCATTGTCTGTTGATTTAGACGCTTATGAACTAGATGCAAAGTAGACAAGTTTTTGAGAAAATTTTATGAGTGGAAACACTGCCAGCCTGGACTGAAAGGGACAGAGAAGGGATAAATTGAAAGAAGAACCACTTCAAGGGCAGAACCATGGAAGCTGAGGTCTGGACCAAAGAGATCTCCTTGGGCCAAGAGTGTGGGCCCACACATGTATATGAAAAGGGCAGGTGTGTCTTTGTTCTTGGAGGGGGTGGGCCTTTCACCCCATTGTTCAGGAAAAGTACTGCCACCCAAATGCTCAAGGATGATGGGGCCTGTGCCCCAGGGTTTGCAGAGAGTCTGGTTACCATCCTGATCCTTAAAGAGGGTGGAGTCTTCACCCAGTGGTTCAGGGAAAGCATGGCCAACGCACAAGAACTTGGAAGGGGTAAGGCTTCTGCTCCATCAGGCCAAGAGGTTAAAATATCAACCCATAGATGACTCCCAGACCTTGAAATCCAATGGAGTTTGTCCTGCTGGCTTTCAGAATTGTTTGGGAACGTGACCCCTGTTTACCTTCCAATTTCTCCCTATTGGAATGGGAATATCTATCCTATGCTTGTCTTTCTATTGTATATTGGAAACAGATAACTGTGTTCTGGGAAAGAATGGAATTGTGCCCTGGACAAACCACACCCATAACAGATTTTGATGAGACTTTGTACTTTGCATTATTTCTGAAATGACTTAAGGTTTATGGGATGTTATGATGGAATGAATGTATATTTCATATAGAAAGAACATGTCTTTTGGGGGTCCTGAAGGTAGAATGGGGTGGTTTGGAGCTGTATGTATGCCAGAAAAACATGTTCTTAAATTTAATCTATGGGAAGCACATGTGACTTGTGTGTCTACTTCCATGTGAGAGTCTGTTTTACCAACCCAAGGGGGCTAGAACTTGATGTTGAGTTGCACGCTAATGATGTGGTTGGATCAAAGTCCTAATCTTAACATAATTTAATTCAGACGTCTCAGCTGAATCTAATACAATAATCAAAGGATTATCACACCAGAGGAACAGACCAGTTTACAAAGATAATCTATATTTCTTTTTGGAATTCATAAATAATATCAAACTGCCACAATAAATTTCTGGTTTCTTTGTGTCCAGGAGTTCAGTTCTTAGCTTATCCCTTTGCTTTCACATTTTACTATAAGCTGCAAGGAGAAATCAGGCTGCACTTTCCATGTTTAGCTTGGAAATCTCCTTAACCAAATATCCAAGCTCATTGCTCTCAAATTCTGCCTTCCATCTGACATCAGAACTCAATTTTACCAAGTTTTCTGCTACTTTAAAAAAAGGATCATCTTTCTTCCAATTTCCAATAGCATGTTCATCATTTCTGTCTAAAGCCTCATCGGAAGTAACTTTAGCATCCATATTTCTACTAATCTAGGCCCTTCTACCAAGGCACCTCACAATTCTTTCAGCCTCTACCCATTACCCGATTCCAAAGCCATTTCTACATTTTTGGTATTTGCAATAGCAGCACCCCACTCCTAGTACCAAAATCTGTTTTAGTAGCCTATGCTGCTGAAAGCAGATACCACGAAATGTGTTGGCTTAAACAACAGACATCTATTAGATTACAGTTGGAGGCCAAGAAAATGTCCAAATCAAGCCATCATCAAGATAATGCTTTCTTCCTGAAGACCAGTTGCCAGCAATCCTTGGCTCCTCTGTCACCTGGCAAGGCACATGGCAACATCTATTGGTCTCTTCTTTCTCTTCTGGGTTTCATTGCTTTCAGCTTCTTGCTTCCATGGCTTTTCTCTCTCCCTCTCTGTATTCATTCCATTTATAAAAGAAGATTAAGACCCATTTTGAATGAGCTGAATGAGGTGGATCTCACCTTTACTGAAGTAATCTCATTAAAATGTCCTACTTACAATGGATTGACACCCACAGAAATGGATTAAATTTAAGAACTTATTTTCTGGGGTATATATAGCTTCAAACGACCACAAAAGTTTTCTTCATGAACGGGGTATCATGGTAACTGCCTTTAAGCATTTTTGTCCTGATAACAGAACTTTCATTTTTTAGTTACTTATATTTTAATATTTATTAGCATGTTTTCCCCCTTGACTTAAAAAATTCAGGAAACATTGCCCAATGAGCAGTACAAAGATCATTGACTAAACATGACTTGAAGTTTAAAATTTTGTCTCTGGTTTCAAATTAATTGACTCAAGACATTAAGAAGGTTAAAAAGTTGTTGAGTGTGAACTTCAGTACCATTCTATGGTAGGAAAAAAAGTTGCCATTTTAGTGTCTTAGCATATTTTCATATGTCTAAAATTATTTAGCAGGAAGTGGATGTGGCTCAAGTAGTTGGGCACCCGCCTACCACATGGGAGGTCCTGGGTTCAGTTCCTAGTCCTTCCTTAAAAAAATGAAGACAAGCAAGACAGCAAGTTGATGCAATGGGCTGGCGTGGCGAGCTGACACAACAAGATGATGCAATGCGATGATGCAACAAAGAGACACAACAAGGAAACACAATGAGAGACAACAAGTGGGGAGCGGAGGTGGCTCAAGCCATTGGGCATCTCCTTCCTACATGGGAGGTCCCAGGTTCAGTTCCCAGTGCCTCCAAAAAAGACGACCAGCACACAACGAACAGACACAGAGAGCAGACAGCAAGTGCAAACAATGAAGGGGGAAGAAATTAATAAATAAAATAAAACTTAAAAAAAAAAACGATGAGCAGACACAGAGAGCACACAACGAACAGACACAGAGAGCAGACAGCAAATGCAAAACTGATGGGGGAGGAGAGAAATAAATAAAAATAAAATAAATCTTTAAAAAAATTATTCAGCTTCAAATACCCTGGGATATTATTGAAGTCTTAAAATACCATGATCTAAAACAAAACAAAAATAAAAATTACACACAGACACAACATGCTCTACTACTATTTCTATTCAGAAATTCAGAGCATTCTATAGCACAGATCCAATCATGCAATGAGCCCTGTTAACACTGCTTTAGTATTTTTAAGTAATGAATATTGCATTATTTAAGAAAAATTTTGGCTTAAAATAATTTGAAAACAACTATAGCTAAACAATTGTGCTCTGGTGCCTTCTTTTCCAATTTTACCTACTCTGATTCCTCTATAAAATTCAGCATTCTGTCCTGAAGGGCTGATTTTGCTGGGTTACCCTCTCATTTGTATTACAGACCTGTCCTCGTCTCATACTTTCTGAACTGTAATGCCCTCAGCTCTCCCTTATTCTGGGGACCTGGTGTACATGTCATTTCATCCTTTCTGTTTCTAATCGCGTCAACATACAGAAATTCTTCAATTGCTGTCATTTACCTCCAATTTTTTGAAGGGGTGGGGCATTAATTTATAAGCTCTTTTGTTCCACAACCAATAATTTTTGCTTAAACATTTGTGCGGTTTAACTGGAATTCATTGCTATGCCTTTTCCAAACGCTTCAAGGTTTATATTCTCATTCAGATTTTGAATGAGATTAGCTGTGCGCTGGATGGGAGGCATACGGAGGCAGCAGAGGCTATCTCGATTACAAAGCTCATAGTCTAGTATGATTGGTGCTCCAACAGAGGTGTGACTATGTTTGGGAAGCATGGAAGAGGATCCCAGAGAAAAGCCTGCTTTGGGATGTGACGGTCCTCTAGGCAGAGGTGATTCCTCAGTGGTCTTGAGGGATGGATAAGAACTACCCTACAGACCCTTTACAGGTGCTCCCGTCCACCCTAGCAAGCTCTCGTCACCTTTAGAGCAGAGCACAAGTGCTGCATTCCCTTTCCTTACCTGTGTATGGCAGAACAGTAGTCCATTGAGATGCTCTGTGGAGGAGGGGGAAAGGTAAGGCTGAGGTGGGGGCTTAATCATGAATAAATTTAAGGCAGTGTTTCTCATCCTCGGCATTACGGACATTTTGGGCTAGATACTGCTTTGTTGTGAAGAGGAGGTGAGGAGCTGTCCCGTGTGTTGTAGGATGTTTCACAGGATCCCTGGCTACTACTCACTAGATGTTAGAAGCAACCCAACTCCTTCCACTGACCAGTTTTGACAACAAAAAAAAGTCTCCAGGCATTGCCAAATGTCTCTTAGTGGGCATTCCTTCTTAGAGATTCTTCTCAGGTTGACAGTGTAGGTTTCTATAGCCTTCCCAGAGACTTAAAATGTTTTCTTAGGATATTACACTTTATTTGACTCAGCACCTACTAAACCTATTTGGTTATAGAGCCCTTATCTTCATGCCATGTTTATTAACATGCTTTGGAATTAGGGTTTTATGAAACACATTTTGAAAAAGGCTGGTTTAAGAAAAAGTCCAAAGGACCGCAATGGAAGGTCATATGCTAATGAAGAGCATTAAAAGTGTTAAACAGGAAAGCATCAAGGAAAGAACTCACCTGAGGGGAAGCAGCCAGGAGCACATCCCTTCTACACTAACCTTTCTTTCCTTCAAGCTCTGTTTCTTCTAATCATCTCGTACTTCTGCCAGTAAGTGTTAAAAGTGAAAATATACCCTGGAGATTGTAGACATTGACATCTGGGCAATTTTCTTTATCTTCCTGTGGTGGAAAACTGTGGGAGGAAGTCATTTTGCCAAGGTCCTAGTGGGATTCCTTGAGGCCGTCCCTCCCCTTTCCCCACCCCCCCAAACCCAGATGCTGTCCTGTGACGGCAAACTCCTTTGGGAGCACTTTTTTTCTCCTTTTTCTCCTTTCTCCTCCTCTAAGTCATGATCTTATGTTCTTAAAAGCCATATTTCACCTATATAAAAATGTTGTACCCACCCTTCTCCACCCTTCACCCCCACAAACAGCCTCATATCTACTAGGGAGCACAGCTGAAATTGTCTAACATTGTCTAATGCAGGATAAATCCTGCACATGTGCGCCTCACACCTATGCATCTCAGCTGGACTTTTCTGTGAAGTGTCAGAAAATGCTTTTTTTTCTCCTCGTAAAGCATGGGCCCAGGCAAGCAAGAGATTTAGGGTTGACAAGTTGTTCTGCTCAGTAAAAATGTACTTTTTCTGCCTTACATAAAGCATCAGGAAAACCAGATGTATCCCCTTGAATATTTATAGTCTCACAGATTCTCCCATTAATAATTCATCACACGTAGCAATGTCTACACATCAACCAGGCAACACAAGGAAGGAGATGGAACAGAAAAAGTTTCCCTTCCTTTCCCTCATCCCAGAAGGCCCTGAACCCAAAGCAGACAGATGGGAGCCACATGCTTTGTTTGCATCATCCTGTGAATAATAATAAAACGTACTTTGTTGGAATTTTCTATAATAAGCCTTTATTAGTAGAATAAATCAAAGGGGGAAATCATTAGAAAAAAAGCAACATTTATTCCAACAAAACTTCTAAAAGAAATATTTGTTTGGCTTGTTTTGTCATGATGGAACCAAAATACTGCTGCTAAATTGCCTATTTTTAATAAATAAATAATGAAGTTAGTCTATTTAAATAAATAAGGAAGTTTTAAGCCTCATACAAATTAGCTTTTTCTGTAGCTCATAAAGCTTTAAAAATTCCAAATACCTTTGTTTCTGATTATAAATTATATTCATTGTAAGAAAGTCAGAAAACATTACAAAGTAAAACAAAAGTCATCTGTAATGCTGTAATGTAATATGGAACTGAGCACCATTTACGTTTTGCTTTATATCCTGCTAGGATACACAAACCTAAATATGTAAATACATACATTTGTTTTTGTTTTATAAATTCTTTCAGTATATTGTAACCCTCTTTTCCTATAATTTATATACACACACATAAAATGCAATGGTTTCATAGTATTCCATTGTGCATATTGTTCTGTGACATCTTATCTAATTCCCTATTTATTGATATTAAAATTGTTTCTACTTTTCTATTATTTTTTTTAAAATGCTGTGATGAGCATTCATATTGTCATGTCATGTGACTGATTCCTTTTCCTCTTCTCCCTCCATTCCCCACTCTGGGTTGAGAATGTCTGTGTCCGCACATCTGTCCTTTTTGTCATATCATTTCTCTCCGGTGAACAATGAACAGCAGGTGCTTGTGATTTGGGGCATTCTACCTGAAGTTCATGATTTTCCTCCACTGTTAAGACTTAGGGGCAGAACCAGGAAGAATGGACAGCAGGAATCACCCCGCAGGGAACTCAAAGAGCCTCTGTGACGAGATTTTTTTTAATTGGGGCTTTGAGAGCAATGGATCCCTGTTATGGATTAAATCATGTCCCCACAAAAACATGTTCAGGCCTTCACCCCTGGTCCTGTGGGTGTGAACTTATTTGTAAATAGGATCTTTGAAGATGTTATTAGTTAAAATGAGGCCAAAAGGAACAAGGAGAGAGAGGGCCATGTGATGGAGGCAGAGCCTGAGTTATGGCTTGCCAGCAAGGCACCACCAGAACTTGACTTCAGAGGAAGCCTGATCCTTCCAACACCTTGATTTGGTATTTCTAAGCTCTAAAACTATGAGACAATAAATTCCTGTTGTTTAACCCAACTAGTCTGTGGTACTTTGTTACAGCAGTCCTGGCCAGCTAACTAGTCAAGCCTCTAAACACTGGATTTTGATGTTATAATAAAGTAAGCAATTAGTAGTCTCTCCAGATTGTTTTTTCAGGGATTTATAACAAAGGGGAGGGGAGCGTCAGAGCATGCAGCGATGAAGAAGAGCAGAACAGAGCCACATATATAAACACAAGAAAGCCTTCAAACATGGACCAGAGCTGGCATTCCTGCCACCCCCAATGCTGCTTCTCGCTGTTGAAGTTCTGTGTCCACCCACTGTCTTTCAGTGGATGCCATGGTCTCTCTTGGTTCTTCAAGTCACAACCAACTCCAGGCTATAGGTTTCACCAAGACCTTTTTGAAGGATTTACTATAAAATCCTGAAAATGGGTTCATATCACTGCTTCTAGCGTCCATTGACCATGTATGTTCAGTCATGTATCTCCTATTAAAGATGAATCCTTGCCTGTTTTCATATTTCAGGGGACTGATGTTCTCTCTGTGAGACAGGAATCTCTGTAACCAAGTGTCTCCCACATCTTCCATTCTGTCTCCAGACCTCAAAATAGAAAGCAAACAAAAAGCAGTTATAATCTTTTTTTTTTTTTTAAAGATTTTATTTATTTATTCATCCATCCCCCCCTTGCTGCTTGTGCTCGCTGGGTCAGCTAACCACGCCGCGCGGGCGGCCCACCTTCACCAGGAGGCCCTGGGAACCCGGGGCCTCCCACATGGCAAACGGGAGCCCCACTGATTGAGCCACAGCCGCTCCCCCAGTTATAATCTTAATCTCTGCATTTTAGTGAGAAACTATCCTGCATTATAATGTCAAATAGTTTAAACTTCTATTTTACCTTTCATTGTACAACCAAAGACTCTTTCCAAAGAAAATATCCTATCTCCCAAAGTAAAATCCTGTCTCCACCTCTAGCAAGACAAAACATAAACAAACAAGCAAACAAAGGAAGCCAGAAAATAACTTCTTAAAGACTTCAGTAATTCCAGACCAGTTTCTTAGCTGGGCTTAAGATCAAAGTACTCAAATATAACTCTCTCCTTCTCAAAAACGTCTGTGAATAGAAAGCTTTGTCAAGCCTCTGGAGAACTCAACCCTAATGTGGGAATGGGAGGAGGAAGTTAGCTTTCCATGTTATATACATATTCAAGACACCTGTTAAATACAAATTACTCTCCAAATTATTGAAGCAAATTTTGCTCACAATAGCCTCTCAGGTAGCCATAATCACCCCAGCACTGGCAATGTTGATTTTTGCCAATGTCTTACAATTTTTTAACCTTGCTTATTCTTTTCTTAGTTAAAAGATCGAATATTATTTTTAAAATATGTATTTTTATTTATAGTAAATAATATTTATATTATAATTGGCCATTTGTGACTTTTTTGAGTTGACTACTTTATACTCTCAGGTCATTTTTATATTGGGGTATTTATCTTATATAAGACCTTTAATACAGAGGAAAACTGACAATCTAATGTAAATCAGATATAATTAAATGAGCAAATAACATCACCAAGAATCCAAAACTCAGAAACTCAGAAAATAACAGACAAATATTAAGACATAAAGTGGGATCTAACCAACATCAGAAAAGAAATAGAAGAAAAAGACAAAGTTAGCTCAAAAGTGGAGAATGGGTTACAAAAGTAAACAACAGAGAAAAGATATAAATAAAAAGCACAATGTGTAACATAGAGGATAGGCATGAGAAATCCCAAGGGGAAAAAAACAAAATAAAAAAGATCAGAGAGAGAGATTTATGATACAGAATACAAAGAAAATCCATTGTACATATAAATGAAGTCCCTTAAGAAAAATAAAACAATGGAATAGAATATTTATAATTTAACTCAAGAAAGCTTTTCTGAAATAAAAGATGAACAGAATCTACATACTGAAAGCTTCCACGATGTATCTGAGAAAATCAGTATGACCACTGCAAAATACAGCCTAGTAAAACAAACTTTGAAGATGGGGAGAAAACTCCCTAGGCCCCCTGGCTGAAAAGACAACTCAAAGAAAAAAGAAAATTAGATTAGCATCAGACTTCAACAGCAACATCACATATGAAACAACAATAGACTAACATTTCAAGAAAATGAAGGAAAAATGCAATCCAAGGATTTTATATGCAGGCAATTTTCTTCAAGATTTAAGGCTATTAAAAACAGCAACAGGGAAGCGGCTGTGGCTCAATCAGTCGGGCTCCCGTTTACCATATGGGAGGCCCCGGGTTCGGTTCCCGGGGCCTCCTGGTGAAGGCAAGCCCGCCAGCGCGGCGTTGTTAGCTGACCCAGCGAGCACAAGCAGCAAGGGGGGGATAAATGAATAAATAAATAAAATCTTTAAAAAAAAAAAACAAAAACAAAACAAAACAGCAACATGTTAAACCTATAAGAATCCAGGGACTATTATCCATGAGCCCTTTCTAAGGACTCTACTGAATGAGCTTCATCCAATCAGCAGATGATTGAGAAAATGTCAGCAAAAGGACTGATAGTGAGCACTGAATATGTTTAACTGTAAATCTAATGCTAAAACAAGGACAGGGACGTCAGTAAAAAAATAGAGTGTAAATGTTATATCCTTAGTCAAGGTAGAAAACACCTTAAGAAAAATTGGAGGGGGAAGGGAGAAAGGGAAAAGTTGAGCAAACTTAAGAGACCCCATTTAAAACTGACAAACTAAGTAACAGAGCTTAAAAGCATTAAAAGGGGGAACTAAAGTCATTGTATGAAGGTATTGATAATTAAGGTAAACCACTAGGATGAAAATAAAAACGGTTTTAATTTTTTTAAAGTATGAAAACAAAAAGAGCAAAGACGATCACATGGTGAAATACATACTAAATATAACCCAACAAACATTAGAAAATACTATAGATCAGAGACCAAAAGAGCAATTATATCAATAAATGTAAATGGGCTTAATCTGTAAAAGAAGCAGACTTTCATATTGACATGCTAAAAAAAGAAAAAAAAATCCTCAACTTTATTTTGTATACAAAAGATGCCTAAAAAAAAGTGATTGAGAAAGATTATATTAAGGAATGGAAAAAGTTAAACCAAACAAATGCAAATTTAAACAACAGTGCTCATCATGTTGATATCTGACAAAATAGAATTCAGACAAAAAGTACAAAATGAAACCAAAAAAGCACATTTATCATATTAAAGGCACTATCACAATGGTAACCATTATCAATATCTTTGCAACCAATAACACAGCAGCACCTTTCAGAAGCAGAAGCTACAGAGATGTAAGAAGAAATAGACAAAACAGGAAACTGACATACCTCACCTACTACAAGATGGCAGGTGGGAAAAATAAGTGTGTGGAAGACCTAGACAATCAGTGAAGTAGGACTTATGGATGTATATCAAACCTTCTGTTCCTAATAATAGAGATATAACTTTTTAAGTGCACATGGAACATTCAAGAAAATTAACCATATATTAAGCAAGACAATATTAATATATTCGATGAAGCAGTAGCATATGAATAACATTCCCTGATCACAATGCACTATAACTAGAAAAAAATTTTAAGTCAAACCTCAAAAAACTTTACATCTAAAATTTTTTTTTTAATTCTTGGTTCAAAAATATAATAGCACAAACTGATGTTATAGAATTTCTAAAAAACAATGATGATGAAATTACTACGAATCAGAATAGAAGAGATATGAATAAAAGAGTGCTCAGAGAAAAATCCATGTCCTTAAATACTTATCAAAAATGAAAGTATGAAAATTAATGAAATAAGCATAAATTCGAAAAGTTAGGGAAAAAATAACAGCTAGGCATAAAAGAGTAGAAGGCAGAAAGCAAGAGAAAATATTAACAAGTTTGAAGGCAGAAAATATAGAGCTGATAAATTGGTTCTTGATTAGGTTAGCTAAGGATTTGTCAGGGAAAAAAAATGGAAGACTCACAAATAGACAAAATGAGAAATAAGGAGAAATTACTGAAAACTTTAAAAAATCACGGTCAATGTGCAACTCTACACAAATGAGGTTAAAACCTATAAGAGACAGATAATATAAAGTTATTAAAAATTTACCCAGTAGAGATAAAAAGTTTAAACTACCCAATCGCCATAGAAAAAGTAAAGATGTTATCTAAGGTGTAGCCTACACAAAAAGCAACAGGCCTAGATGAAAGATTTGGTAGAAATAAAGACTAGATAATCCCAACAAGTGGTTCCAGATCATGAATAAAGAACAATTCAAAATTATCTTTATGAAAGAAAACATCCATACCTAAACATAATAAAAATTGCACAAATATTGTATATGAATATTACTAATGCAATCTGAAAACGGAAAAAATTAAAAAGCCTAAGAGGATTCAGTAGTATAGCAGGAATGAAATTAACATACAAAATCAATAGCCTTCATAAACACAGATATAACCACCTGGAAGATACAATGGAAGAGAAGACCCTATTTACAACAGCAAAAAAATAAAACAAAATAAAACACTTAGGAAAAAACAACAAACATACCAAACCTTTCAGGAAAGCTCTAGTACATTCCTGAAAGAAATAGAAGTAGATTCAAATAGAAAAGTATTCCATGACCTTGGAGAGGATATTTCAACATCATAAAGATGCAAATCATCCCCAAGTTCCTATTGTCAGAAAAATGCCAGGCACGGGGGATATAAGGTATCCTTGGTTTTAGGACACAGTAAGGAAGCCAAAAGCTGGCACTACAGACC
Source organism: Tolypeutes matacus (assembly GCA_026826555.1). Taxonomy (NCBI): domain Eukaryota; kingdom Metazoa; phylum Chordata; class Mammalia; order Cingulata; family Chlamyphoridae; genus Tolypeutes; species Tolypeutes matacus. Next base: position 30,124,462 of record JAKSZT010000049.1, read on the forward strand.
CACAGAGGCTGAGGAGACCACCAGGCAGGAGAGGGCCCAGTTTGCCATTTTCAGGGCTGGCTGTTGCTTGTTTAATGTGCTGCCTCTTCCTCCCACTTGACTGTTCGAGCAGGGACAAGTAACTTGTTCCAATGTTTATAGCAGGACAGGGTGAAGCAAAGCTCAGTGAATGTAGTAGAGACTTCTGGGGCTCACCAATGTCTAATAAAACTACCACTAATAGAACAGCGTCCTCCTTTCTCTCTTCTACCCGCTGAATAGAGGGGATTCAGGGCAGAGGACAGAAGAGCCCCAGGATGACAGAGCCCACACCCCTGAATGACTGTGGAAGTATTGAATAGTAATGTGAGCAAGAATAAAAATAGATTCAGTTAAACTACTGAAATCTGGGGGTTATTGTTTTATGGCAATTAGCCAACCCGTACTAATGAAGTTTTCCAGGTACACCCCCCTGCAAGGTCAGGCTTCAGGTCTGCCTGAGGTTCCCTTCTATACCTCTTTGCTTCAGCCTACTTTCCCCATCAGGCTTAAAACCTCTATACTGTGGTCCTAATGAGGTAGGGAAGGTTTCCTTTGTATGGATGTCCTATTCAGATGCCTTCCAACCAAGAGAGTGATTGGTTGCCATAAGAATCGTTTTACTTGGGAAGAGCTAACTATTCAAGGTCTGCACCTAATCCTCATGGGAACCCCTAATCTGAGGACTTGAACAGAGCGCTTGCTGTTAATATGCCAGGAATACTGTACTTGGAGCAGAGGAGGTAGTGGAGCAGAGCTGCCACATACATCCACAAAGGCTGTACACGACACAAGCATACGTAACGGTTCTGCAAAGCTTTCTAGTTGTGTCAGTTAGCTATTGCTGCAGTAATGCTGTGTGACAAGTAACTACAAAACTTTAATGACACAACAATAAACATTTCTCACCCATTTGTGGGATTCAGTTAATCTCAGCAGGGCTGACTCGTATGTCTGTAGTCTTGACCTGCTCATTAATATTAGTGATTGCTTTATCAATTGGAAACACTTAGTATGCACAAAAATATGGGGAAATGATGTCTCCAAAAGAACCAGTTTTAAGAATATTTAATAATGACAGCTTTTCTCCTAATCACTTAGCCTAGGGTCCTTTTCTAAATTTTAAACAGTAAAGTAGAGTTAAGGCAGCCAAGAAAAGACTGGAGAGTGGAAAAGTGAGAGGCCAGAGCTGGGAGCTGGTGCTCAGAGCTCAGGAGGAATGGCTGAGTCTAGATTCAGAAGCATCGGGTATCATTTGGTATTTTGAAATTCTATCTTTAAATCATTTCTCTTAAGATTCCCCGCAACTCAGCTGCTGGCTCCTAGCACCAGTTACTCTCCTCATCCAGCAGAGCTCTCGAGAAGGGAGTGTACTTACACACACGACTACAGTCAGCTTCACACAGGCCGGGAGGGCACTGCTCAGTCACTGCCCTGAAGAGTCAAGCTAGCAGGGGCCAAGCGTGTTGGTGACCTACTTTAGACTTCCCAGAATGGAGTACAAAAGGAGAGTCAGGAACAGAAAAGAGAGGATTATCTGGACACCTAGACACGTCCTACCCCCGTGGGAGGTAGGGAAAGTTAGGTCAGCCATATTTGCTGACGTTGATTTGATGTCCCTTATGAGCTCAGCACCAGTGGGAAAAGAGACCTGCCAATTAACCAAGCATCTCATTCCATTCCCATTTTAAATGGCTGCTGTTAGTTTATTTATTGCAGAAGAAGAAAAGCAACCAAAAGCCATTAGCTCAAACCTTTATTAAAAGGTTGTGAGAAAGCAGTTCAAGATACCATTTGGGGAGTAAGACGCTGAAAGGTTTTATAGATTAGATCAGGGGTTGGCAAATTACAGCCCATGGGCCAAATCTGCCACTTGTTTTTGTGGGACTTAGAGCTAAGAATGGTTTTTACATTTTTTTAATGATGGGGAAAAAATCAAAAGAATAATATTTTGTGATGTGAAAATTATATGAAATCCATATTTAAACATCTATTAATAAAGTTTTATTGGAACAGAGACACACCTATTAATGTTTGTATTGCTACAGCTGCTTTCATGCTACAAAGGCATAGTTGATAGTTTTGACACAAACCGTCTGACCCACAAAACCTTTTAAATATTTAGTATCTGGTCCTTAACAGAAAAAACATTACCATTCTCTGATTTAGACTGCACAAGTTCTCTAAAAGTTATGGGGAAACTCAGGTTTATAGGCAGCAAGACTGGGGTCATGATTTAGCACCATTGTTTGAATAGTTTGGATTTAGCAAGAGAAATAGGAACAGTTGGAAGCCAAAGGATTGAGAGGATCTGAGGGTAATTTTTAGTCCTTCAGCATCTTTGATGGCATGCAGTCCATTTCAAGTTCAATATCTACCACAGCTGGTTTACATAATCTTTTGGATGACTCAGTCTCTAAAGGTAAATGCCCACTGTCTCAGCATGTGCTCCCCTCAACCCCACTTCTTCAGCTGGAGAGGCATTCTTGGTAGAGCATGGGCTCATGATCCAGGAGGTATCCTTTGGATCCACACTTGTCTCATCTGTGAAATGGCTAATTTGGCTTTCTTCCTGGACCATTGACTTCTGAGTTGGGACTGATCCCATCCTGCCTCTTGGGATTATGTACTGGTATCTGGTACTGACCACTTGGTCAGTCTGGCCCACCGTCTCATCTACTTGGACCTCAGTTTACAATCCTCCACCCACGACCTCCATCAGGTCATCATCCTTCTCTGCACCAGTGTGTCACCTCAAAACATAATCTTCTGGCTCCCCTGCACACCCACCCAGGCTGTGGGAGCCAGAAGAACTTTCTCAGGTCCATCTCGGGCCACTGAGCTCTATCACTGTGGCTTCAGGTTAGACACTGTGCTGAGTGAATACCTAATTCTACAGAGCAAAGATGCCAATGACACGGATGTTCTCAGTCTCCCACAAATCTAGCTGATTATTTCTAAGGCATCCCAGAAGGGCTGGAAAACAAGAACTATGGTGCCTGACCTCATCGTCTACCTCTATGTCCATTCTTGCCAATCAAACCAGTGGGAAAATTGGACTTTTATCCTTCTACTTTCATTCAACAAGCATTTGCATGCCATGCCTACTATAGTCTAGGCACTGAAGAAACTACTAACATAATTGTAAAAGAGAAATTAATAATTAATGTACCTCTCCTGATGTAGGGCAACACCTACATCTGCTGCTATAAGCAGGAGAGTTAGCCTCTCTACACAAATGAAGAAACCAGAGATTCCCCCAGGCACAATTATTAGACTCTAAAAAAGGAATTACAGGAATTTAGAGAACCCTTTCCTCTCAAAGCTTTCAAGACTGATATTGTCATCTCAAAACTCCTATTTGGCAGTCAGCACTGACTAGACCTATACATTCCCTCTTAATAATCTGAACTTCTGATCTCTGCAGATGGATGTCTCTGGGCCTAGGGAGAAGGTTGTTGCCTGGAATGCTGAAAACAAAGTGTTTTAATATATTCTTTTAAAAAGTATACACATTCAACCCAGATTTGCAGCTTGAGTACTTAATGCTGGGCTTTGCTCCTTAGAGGAATAGTCTGACCTTCACCTAGACTAGAGGATGTAAGCACAGATGAGATGGAGGAAAATCTGTACCTGGGTGAAATTTGACTTGATCTTTCCTTGGAACTAGCTCTGACAACTTGTCCAGAGAGCAGTCTTCAATTTGTTTTTAAAATATGAGATATCAAAATTTTCCCTTGTTTTCCCCTAAAAATCAGCTTCTATTGTTTTAAAGACCCCTATGCAGATGTGATTAGTTTATTAAAAAAAAAACACATAATTTTAAAAGCAAACATTTCATGTGCTCAATTCTCTGGTTAATTAAGAGTTCCAATAGTTCTGCAAGCCCTGTGAGGAGGGCTCCTGTTAAGCTGCTTGTTGGGACAATAGAGCTGCAAACCATGTCCTAATCTTTAATTAGGACCTCGCTTAGCAAGCATGCCCCAATTTTAGATTGGCTTTCCAAAATCACAAGAAATATAAAATTATGGTTCATTAAGACCAAAATGGATTTCTCAAAGTCAGTCGAACTGCCAGTAGCACAGTTTAAGCTCTAATACTTCCATTTTAACAGTAGCAATAACAGCACTCTCAAACAACTTGGTCGTTTACAGCATCTTCTTTTATGCCTCCAACTTGATTCCCTTTGTTCTTTGCTGCATGGGGATGAGTTGTTAAGCTTCTTGAAATTTGAGAATTGAAGTTAGTATGATGGTAAGCACCCTTTATATTTTCAGAAAAACAATTATTCCTCCCAGACTTTTTGATACATCTTCTGAGGCACTGGCTTACAGGTTTTATTACAACGATTATTTTATTGTCTGGTTTTCTTATAAGCTGCTTTGAAATCTTCCAAGGACCACTGAGGGAAATAATGATTTTGTTGTGAATGTAAGACTTAAATTAGAGCACAGAGGCATAGCTATAGTGGGAAGTAATGAATGAAATATGCTTATTATTTTTTAAAGTAGTGTGTTCACAACAGGGAGAAAACACAGTTATAAGACTGCTTCTTCCCCTCCTGAGGCATTAATATCAGAAAGCCACTTAATTTTGTATATGGAAAAAGGAGATATGCAATTCTCAGAAACTCACCACCTCAGAAAAGTCTACATGGGGATTTTGGCCACAGGGAACAGAAAACAAAGCCAGTATTTGTGAGGCAGGAACTGAGCCAGGATGGTTTATGGTACCTTGTTACCAAGGAAAAGGAGAAAGAGGCAAATCAGCACCTGAACTGAACTCTAGGGCATGAGCTTCTCCTATTCAGAGTCTTCTAGAGAATGGTTCTATAGGCATACCTCATTTTATTGTGCTTCACTTTATTGCTCTTCACAGATAATTGTGAATTGAAGATTTGTGGCAACCCTGCCTCAAGCAAGTCTATGGGCACCATTTTTCCAACAGCATATGCTTACCTCCTGTCTCTGTGTCACATTTTAATTAAGATATGCATATTGTTTTTTTAAGACATAATGCTATTGCACACTTAGTAGACTACAGTATAGTGTAAGCATAACTTTTATAAGCACTGGGAAAACAAGCAAATTCTTGTGACTCACTTTATTGTGATATTCGCTTTATTGCCATGGTCTGGAACCGAACACACAATATCTCAAGATATGCCTGTATTGCTAAATAAGTTTGAAAACCAATCTCCTGGCCTATTGTTCTTCTGTCTAGTACGACTGCACCCAAAACACCCCAGGAAAAAAAAAGTCACTTGTCCTAGGAAGGGAGATCACCTCACTTCATTATTCTTCCAAACTTTACTTGGCCTGGACTTTATGAAAAGGCTGGGATGGAAGGCTGTGGGTCAGATAAAACTTTTTCTTAAATATGTTCTTCCCTTCATGCTCCCTTTAAATCCATAGACAGGAGACTTCAGGATGAAATTCTGGGAGATTTTCTCTTATAAATGGCTTTTATTTTTCTAATTGTATAAACAAGTAATGCTCAGGCTTCTATTCCCAATGCAAGCCTTTTGGGGATGTTCTCCTTAAGCACTAGGGCTTCATAGATCTTTCTGGGCCAGAGTCAAAATTCTCTTGAGCAACTCGAAAAAGGGAAGTTTCAATATATTTTGTTGTCTTATTTCCCTGAGGAAAAACTTCAGGCCCAGAGTACTAAGCACTGTCAAGGCAGGAGGGGTTATGATTAATGAGAATAATTATTTCCATGACCACTGGCATGGCAAGATGTTTAAGTGGTGATTCTGGCACTGTCCCATCACACACAGCTCCTGGGAAACTTCACACTCAGTATCTCCTCACTGCAAGTTACACGGTTGATTTCTAAATGAATTTAGTCTGGTGGGTTTGTCCATTAAGCCACATGTTAAATCCTTTGTCCTAATTGCTTGCACAGTTTACCAGCAGGGTTTTGGAACTTCAGCATGTTTTCCAAAAGTGGTCCCAAGAGTAGGCACCAAATCAGGAACAAGTTCGTTCGGCCTGAGGCCAAACTGTTCTTAACTTGTACTGAAGTGGTGGAAAGAGGTCATGGTGCTTGATGCTGCTTGTGTCCTGCCCCATATCCCGTGGGCCCCTTCGAGTTCACCTCACACTACAGCGGATAATCCACCCGCACACCAACAGCTTCCCTATATGAGCGCCTGCACCTCTCACTGCTCTGCCCCCGGTCATGGGGCAGGGGGCACGGTTGAGGTCTACTTAGCTTGCCCCAGAAGTGTCAGGGATTTAATGCCCATCCCCACCCCCTAGTACCCATCAATGCTTGGAGATAGAGTCCGTGGATAAACACCCCAACTTCCTTGTCCCTTGGTGGGTCAATTCTGAAGCATTTTCTATACAGTTCCTCAAAGGGTCCCCAAAAAGATTGTCCCAGTTACACACCTGGGTGAACTGCTTCTTAATGCACCTCTGCCGACAACTTGATTTTAGTCTGAGACACATGTCAGACTGTAAGATAATAAATTTATGTTGTTTTATGCCATTAAGTGTGTTGTATTTTGTTACAGCATCAATAGAAACATATAGTAATCATGCTCTATAGTAAAACAACTGGAGGTCCTTACATCTTTATATCAAATGGGAGAAAACTTAAAAAAACAACAACAACTGCCTTGTAATACAGATCACATCCTAGCTAAATTCAATATATCTTGAGACCTTTGTTTCACTCTGGAGTGGTTGGCTATTAAAAGATTTGTTACATTCACGAGATTGAAAATTTAGCCTCAACAGCATAAACACAAGACCTGAGTAATTTTAGGGCCAATTTGCTTCATTGTTTCCCTTTAAAAAGTAATTTCCTTTTTAGAGGTAAGGTTATTTTTCTGATTCATGCTTTCCTTTCTCAAAGAGGGGGCTTATTTTATACTTTTTCTATGGAAAGAACTGAACCTTGTTTCTCATGCCTAAGGCCCACCCTTCAGCTCAAATTTGTATTGAGAGAGCATGTAAATTTTCCATATTATTTAAGTCAAAGTTTAAGTGTTATTTGTAGCCAAAAGCATTGTTCACTTAAGTGACAACTTTCATAGCTCCTGACTCAAAATAGAGCTAGAGATCCAGGTTTCTTGTATACTGGTTTGTTTTCCTTTTGACACTCACCTCTCTTTGCCCTGAATTCTTATGAAGTTTACAGTAGGCCATATAGGAAATTTGATTTGTCCGATAGATTAAATCCATGAAAACATCACTGCATTAGCATTAAAAGTCAAAATTACATGAATGCTCTCCTAACAGGTCTTATGTCAGGATCTCAACTGGCCAAAGAGCTTTTATAAGGGTCTCATTTTCACCTTTTGCCAACAGTCATTTTGATGCTCCAGTCCATTTCCCAGGTGTATAGCAGTCCCAGCTCCACAGCTGTGGTAGACAAATTTCACCCAGACCCTCTTCAAGGAAGGACCTGCTGCCCAACTGGGAGCCATCTGGTCAGCAGGCAGCCTGCTACTGGCAGCAACTCCCGGGTCTTCCCAGCTGCAAGAGCCTCAGCCCCCAAGGTCCCTGCCATCCTGGGGCTGCCTGCACCAGCTGGCTGGGCCAGGTGTGGGTTTAAAGCCAAGGCATTTGGGCCCAATGCCAGACACTTGTGGGTACACCTCACTGCAGAGCTCCCTGGCAGGTTGCCTTGGGGCCTGTTGGGCCTGCATGGCAGTTTGGCATCTTCCTACACCCAATCCTGCTTCCTTTCACAGGTTCAGATTCCTCATAAACATCTTGAACCCCAAACTCCATCTCAGCATTGCTGCGCTGCTGTTGAACCCGACCCACTGATGCTTTCTAATCTTTAGTCTCTCCCTAACAATTCTCCTATGCACATTTGGCCAGTGCTATTCTTTCTCCATGCTTGGGAAAACTCTGAACAAACTCCACCCATACTCACCGTGGCTGACTGACTGGTACCGGTATCTGTAGAGTAGAAATTAGAAGTTAAGTCCCAGGGGAGCAGGTGTAGCTCAGTGGTTGAGTGCCTACTTCCCACAGACAAAGTCCTGGGTTCAAACCCTGGTACCGCCTTAAAAAATTAAGTACCAATTACCCATAGTTGTTTTGATTAAAATGTAGTTGGGACCAAAGACCAAAAGTTTAGGTCGTAAGAATCTTGAAAGTAGAGCCTTTGAGAATTGTGAACTTAATACACTGAGCTAACCTTTAAAATTTTGACAGAAGACGGAGAGTATTTTCCTGCTGGAGACCTTGAAGACATTAAGAATACAAACATTATCCAGGTTGGGGTGAAGTTTCTGTGTCAGTTTTATATTTATTCCATATTTTTGAAATTGAATCCTTAATGGTTTCCAAGAAGCTTCCTGTAACAGAATGACCTTAATACTGAAGTGGTTTATTGTCCTATAAACATTAATTACAGGATTGTGATGTTTGCTTTGCTTGTTTTTCATGGGAAACTATATTTCCTCAGCTGTTTATTTTAAAGAACTGAAATATAAATTCAATTATATTACATATTATAATATTTACCCACTGATTCTTTTTCCCCAAATGCATTATAAATAACTCAATCAGTACAAAAGGAACATATATAGGTTCTCTAGTAGAGAAGAAACAACTGATTTCAACCTAATTGATGAGAACAGTGACCATAGCAGATTTTTTTTTAATGCAGAAACATTTCTCTTCTGTAGGAGGCAGTCCCAAGTTGATGTCCAAAGTGCACTAAATTCTTAGAGACCTTGGGGGACCAGGACCTGGCAAACACACTCAAGCAAGCCTATGGCAGCTCATCTGAGGGCCAGGGGCCTCATGGCCCTGCTGCAACCCTAATTCCTAGGTGAGGTTATCTTCACCTTTATACACAGTTGCTCCTGGATTGGACTGCTTTGGCTTCCTGGGTTCTAATTCTGTATTCACACCTGAACTTGTGATTTCCTAGTCCTCATCCAAACCAACCCATTCTTTTGGCTTCCAAACATACCCCTGTGGGGTAACACACCTCAGAGAAAGCCCCTGAAGAAGAAACAGAGTCTCATTCATGTTACTATGAACTTTTGGTCCCATTAAGGTTCATTACTACCAATTTGCTCATGTTCCTTCCAGGCTCAGTTTCCCAGGGATGTTTGGTTTCTCTGGCTCCTATTACTGATTAAAAGAGCTAAGGAGATGTTGGTGAGGCTTAGGTATTTCTAATAGAGTTTTGCATCCTGTTTGTGTTGGGGGTGGTAAGAAGAGCAGCTTAGTCTTCCCTATCAGACTTCAGCCTTGCCTAGCAGTTCAGACTCCCAAAAGAGTTTGTGCCAGCCTCATTCCTAGCACATACATGCTAGCCTGTCACAAAGAATCCTTCTAAAACAGAGAGGAAAATGGCTCAGAACAGACTTTGCTTTTCTCACTCAGGGAAGCCAACATTCCACTTTAGAAGAGCTCAAAATAGCATTAAGCAAAATAGCAATCATCAGGACTTGGACCCTGATGGGTTTCTTCCAATTTAACAGCAGCCTTTAAACCTCCATCTTTCCATTTTGAGGGCTGATTAGTTTCCTGGAGCTTCCATAACAAATCACCATACATACATGCCAGCCTGAACCTACAGAAATTTGTTCTCTCACAGTCCTGGAGGGTAGAGTTCAATATTCAGGTGTTGGCAGGGCCTTGCTCCCTCCTAAGGTTCTTGGGAAGAATGTTCCATGTCTCTCCTCTAGCTTCTGATGATGGCCAGCAATTGTTAGCATTCTTTAACATGTGCCTGCCTCACTCCATTCTCTGCCTCTGCTGGCACATGGCCTTCTTCCTTCTATCTCTTCTGTGTCTGTGTGTCCTCTCTTTTTCTTATAAGCATACCAGCTATATAGGATTTGGGCCCACCCTAATCCACTGTATCCTCATCTTAACTAATTACATCTGCAATGATCCTATTTCTAAATAAGGCCACATTCTGAATTCTGAGTGGACATGAATTTGGGGTTGGGGGAGGCTATTCAACCCAGTACAAAGTCTCACCCCATGAGGAAGCTCATTAGAGCAATGGCTTCCCATATTTCTCACTATCTCTTCACCTGAGGACCTCTCATGAACCTCCCTCTTTTGAGGTTTGAGCCACTGGTCTGGACATGTCATTTCTTTCTATTTTTCCATTAACTTATCTTAGGTATCTATACCCTAGATCACTTCTCTCCATCGTAAACATCCTGGACTAGAATGTGCAAATCAGAGATATAGCAATGCCAAGCAAGTAATTTAAAGAAACTTGTCCTGTGAAAACTTGGGGTCACTCAAACAGTATCCACAGCTCCATATAAGCCTTATAAGGAAAATGGCTTGCGTTCCTTTAGTATCTCAGGAATTTGCCTTCCAGTAGCCAGGATTCCCCTGGAAGGAATACAGAGGTATGGGGTTCTAAATGTGAATATCCTTACCCGCTTAGTATCTAGAGTATAACATAAAGAAGAAGATGAAGAAAGTGGAGCCAGGGGAGGAGAAAATGGGTTTTAGAGAAGTCCCTCATCTTCCAGGCTTTATGCTCCTTATCTTGGCTATTATCATGAGGGGGTAAGGTTAAGAGAGAGGCATGGGGTGACCATGTTAGTCTTTGATTAGTGCAAGACTACTGGGCTTCATAGGCTCACACACAAGCTCTCCCATTATGAATTGATATGCCAAATCAGTGTGGGTGCTGTACCTTAAGTTTATTCTGCTGAAATACATACTGTTGCCTAGAAGCACAGCCCCAGCTCTACCTTCACTCCAATCTGGGTACTTGATGGCTAGAAGATTTTTTCATCTTTGGCCACTTGTATAGGGATATTTGTAAGTCCAAGAGTCATGTTGCCTAGCATTGTTCAACCAAATATTGCTAAATGAGAAGAGAAATATGTAGGGAAAACTTTGCTTCTTTCTAATCTCCACAGTGCTAATGACAACAGCTCTTAGGAGTCTTGAAAATTGCTAGTAACTATGCTAGCATTATCCCATTTAATTTTAGGAACCCTGAAAGGTAACTACTGTTTTTACCATTTTATAAATATGGAAACAGGCTTCTTAATGTTAAATGATTTGCCCTATTTACAGCCACTTTAAATGAGTGTTGAGACTCAATTTCAGGTCTATCACCAGCAAACCCAAGTGCAAGTCTGTGCTCTGCTGCCTGTCTAGGAGCTAGTGACACAGATGAGCTGTGGAACTGATTAATAATCATCTACAGCATAACTAGAAATGAAGGCTCATTTCTTCTATATACGGATTCCCCATCGCTGTCCCTGAGGCTGCTGAAATTCATGACAGCTGGCACAATCAGGAAATTCTGAAGCCTGAAACAGAGCAAACCTCCACTTGCACAATTCTGTGGTCAGCATAGTTCTTGGCAATCTACTTCTTCCCCTGTATATACAAAACCAGATAGACTGAATAGGCACAGTTGCTGTCACTCCAGGGACTTGAGATACAAGAAAGGCAAACTAGATTGGGCAATGTATCACAGAATATAGCATCTCTTATGATTCCAGAATGTTCCATATACAGGGAAGGAACATAGCACAGAATATACTGCTAGGAACATGGAACTTCAGATTCTCTAAACATCTGCAATTAGGAGTAGGTATGAGCTGCTTCTTTAGTTGTTAGTTTTCTAGCTGTATGTGAGGTGAAGAATAAAAGTAAGGGAAACAATTAAGCAAATATAGCAGCTACTTCAAGAAGCATCTGCATTGGGAATCACGTGGCAAAGCTCCTTCTCTTACCCCAGACAGGAGTTGGGAAACAGACTCTGTAGGCTTAGGTCCTTATTTAGGATTGTGGCTACAGAGAAATTGTGGGTTCAGAAAAATATGAAAGCCATAAAGAGCTATCTGAGCCTGCAGTCCTTGGCTCAGAGCTGGGACACAGGGCGGAGGAGGGGACCCTTAGGCACGGGGAAGGATCCCAGCTTAGGAGACAGCTAGCTGAGCTGTAACATTCCTCAGGACATGTTAACAGCAAATATACTACTCAAAGCCATTTGTGCCTGGATCTATTTCACTGTGAGTGGGAGAAACCGCCTGGTCTCCAGGCATTCACTCTGGACAGGCGTTTGCTCTGGACATCATTAAGGCAAAATTGAGTTGAACTCTTCCTCTCAACTGCCTGTCCCCCATTAGATTCAAATCACATTTAAAAATTCCAGCGATGGGGACCACGAGTGACAGAGACCAGACCTCAGCAGAACTTTTTTCACATCAGCAAAAGGGTAGTAGGAGATTATGATGTGCTACTAAGGGTCATAGTTACCAGTATACTTCTCTCCCCAAAAACCATTGCCTTTCTGGATGTGGTGATGATATGGCATGAGAACCTAACACTACACTATAAAATGGGGTATTGTGGAGTTGTGCAAATTCATTGTCCCAAGTCTAGCTCTACTTTGTTAATTGACTAAATCATTAGCCCCACTAACTTTCCAAACTCCTCCCAGTTCACCATCCCCCTTCCATAAATGTCTCCACTGTAGTTGTTGTGTTTTGTTTGTTTGTTTGTTTGTTGTTCTTTTTCCATGGGTTTTCCTGGGCTGCAATGTACAAGAAGACTTTGAAAGTATGACCATCCTTCTGGTTCCAGAAACAGCCAGGGTCATCGGTTACTGAGGTAGTGCTCAGATCTAGGGGTGTCCTCCCAGCTCTCCAGCACCAGGAGACAACAACAGTTACAGAGCTAGGGAGAAAACACACGAAAGATAAAATTGCCCTCTGGGTAAAGCTGTATTGCCCCTCCCCCTACCTCCCCTCCCACCAAAAAAGGATCATAACATTTAAAAAGTTTATTGAAGTATATCACTCATACATAAACATACATAAACAATAACTGTATAGTAAAAGTTGTGAACTTACAAAACAAACATGCATAACATCATACAGGGCTCTCATACCTTTCGCTACCACTAATACCTTGCTTTGTTGTGAAACATTTTTAACAAATGCTGAAAGTGCTTCCTCAAAATATTATCACTAACCAAAGCATCTTACATTTGATGTATTTCTGCCCCAACCCACCCTAATATTACAATTATTTTTATATTATTCATACATGAACATAAACAGTAAGTGTATAGTAAAAGTTGTGAACTTACAAAGCAAACATGTATAACATCATACAGGGGTCTCTTACATCAACCCTCCACCACCTTGCATTGTTGTGAGACATTTGTTTTAAATTATGAAAGAAGGTCATCAAAATCTTACTACTAACTATACTCCATATCTTATATTTGGTATATTTTTCCCCCAACTTACCCTATTTTTTTTTTAATATATTTTTATTACAGAAGTTGTGAACTTACAAAACAATCATGCTCAGTACAGAATTCCCATACAATACCATTCCATCAACACACCACATCATGGTGGAACATTTGTTGCAGATTGTGAGATAATATTATCAGACTATTATCACTAACCATGGTCCATAGCGTATATTTGGCACACTTTTTCCATAATCCCCTGGAAGGGACATGAAATGCCTGCTTCCCCCTCCCACTGGTTATTTCTGTAGATTGCTGGAAAAGGTGGGGTGGAATTGGCCAGCAATCCACCCTGGCAGTTTCTGCCACAGCACACACAGGACGCTAGGAGAAGTAATCATTAACCTGCATAGGTGCTGCCCCTCACTGTTCTGGGAACCCACACGATTCCACTCTTATGCACATACTCACTGTTAATCATTTACTCGGCTACATGCACCCTCGAGCTGCTCTATGCATTTGCTAGACCCCCTCTTTGTGCTGTCTATCCCTCAATAATCTTTGTCTTCCCACTGTACTGTGCGGTCACTGCCCAATGGCCGTCATCAGAACATGTGAGTAAATAAATGGTATGGCTGCTGCTGGCCTTCCGTGTGGTTTTTTTGGAATATCAAAAGTATTTGGTCAGCCTTCCTGTGCTCGACCCTCCTGAGTTACATCCCCCATTATCAACACAGTACATCTTTGGCATGAATGTATGAATATTACAGTATTGCTGTTACCCACAGTCCATAGGTCATTCCAGTTGCAGTTTTCCAATGCTTCTCCACATTCCCACCACCAAGCAATAGTGATGTACATCTGCTCTAACTCAGAAAGGACACTCTTGCATTAGTACCATCAACCACAATTCTCATCCACCTCTGGGTTTACTGTGTAATTCAGTCCCTAGATTATTCTCTGGCTTTCTTTCAGTTGACATTTACATCCCTAGACTACCCTTTCCAGGCATATTCCCATTTATAAACCAGCTGTTACTCACTATAATGTGTTACTATTAACTCTATACATTTCCACACTTTTACAGTAAAGTTAATTAAAACTTCTACATTTATTAAGCATCAATAGTCCATCTTAGTCCTTCTCTTATCTCTTTTAAGAATCTACCACCTACCACCAGGTCTTGAGGATGTTTTCCTACATTTTCTTCTAGATGTTTTATGGTTCTTGCTCTTATATTTAGGTCTTTGATCCATTTTTGAGTTAATTTTGTATAAGGTGTGAGACAGGGGTCCTCTTTCTTTCTTTTGGCTATGAATATCCAGTTCTCCCAGCACCATTTGTTGAATAGACTGTTCTGCCTGAGCTAGTTGGTTTTGACAGACTTGTCAAAAATCACTTGACCTTAGATGTAAGAGTCTGTTTCTGAAGCATCAATTCAGTTCCATTAATCTATATGTCTGTCTTTATGCCAGTACCATGCTGTTTTTACCACTGTAACTAGGTAATATGATTTAAAGTCTGGAAATGAGAGTCCTCAAACTTCGCTTTTCCTTTGTTAAGATATCTCTGGATATTCGGGACTCTTTATCCTTCCAAACAAATTTGATAATTGTGTTTTCCGTTTATTTAGAAAATGCTGGTGGAATTTTTATTGGGATTGCATTGAATCTGTATATCAATTTAGGTAGAATTGACATAATGATATTTAGTCTTCCAATCCTTGAGCATGGAATGTTCTTCCAATTATTTAGGTCTTTTTAAATTTCTTTCAATAATGCACTATAGTTTTCTGAATACAAGTGCTTTACATTGTTGGTTAAGTTTATTCCTAAATATTTGATTCTTTTAGTCGTTATTATAAAGGGAATTTTTTTCCTGAGGTCTTCCTCAGATTGTGCATTACTAGTGTCTTTTAAAGTCTATTTCATCTGATATAAGTATAGCTACTCTGGCTTTTTGTTTGTTTGTTTTGTTTTGTTTTGTTTACTGCATGTGTGGAATACCTTTTTCCAGCCTTTCACTTTCAATCTATTGGTATCCTTTGGTCTAAGGTGAGTCTCTTGTAGACAGCATATAGATGGCTCATATTTTCTTATCCATTCCATCAGTTTGTGCATTTTTATTAGAGAGTTTAATCCATTAACATTCAATATTATTATTGTAAAGGTAGTTCTTTTTTTTAGTTTTTTAAAATTTTTAGCCTTTTTTTTTTTTAAGATTTATTTATTTATTCCACCCCACCCCTCATTGTTTTGAGCTCACTGTGTGCTCTCTGTGTCCATTTGCTGTGCCATCTTCTGTGTCTACTTGTCTTCTCTTTAGGTGGCTCCAGGAACTGATCCTGGGACCTTCCAGAGTGGGAGAGAAACACTCAATCTCTTGTACCACCTCAGCTCCCTGGTCTGCTGCATCTCTTATCGTCTCTCCTCTGTGTCTCTTTTTTTGTGTGCCAGCACTCCTGTGTGGGCCAGTACTCTGTGTGGGCCAACTCACCAGGCAGGCCAGCTTGCCTTCACCAGGAGGCCCCGAGAATCGAAACCTGGACTTCCTATATGGTTGACAGGAGTCCAGTCACTTGAGCCACATCCCGCTTCTCAAAAGGCAGTTCTTATTTCACCCACTTTGACCCTTGGGCTTTATCTTTCACATCTTATTTTCACCACTCTTTTGAGACTTTTTTTTACTATTACTGATATAATCTTCATTTCTAGACTCTCTTCCAAGCCTCTCTCTCCTGTCTTTTCTTTTCAGACTGTAGCACACCCTTTATTATTTCCTGCAAGGCCAGTCTCTTTGTTTTATAAACTCTCTCAGTTGCTAAACTCGCCTTCATTTTAGAAATACAGTCTTGCTGGATATAAGATTCTTGGCTGGAAGTTTTTCTCTTGCAGTATCTTAAATATATCATACCACTGTCTTCTTGCCTCCATGGTTTCTGATGAGAGATCAGCACTTAATCTTCTTGGGTATCTTCTTGGGTATCCCTTATATGTTATGCATTGCTTTTCTCTTGTTGCCCTCAGAATTCTCTTTGTCTTTGGCATTTGACATTCTGATTAGTATGTGTCTCAGAGTTGGTCTATTCAGATTTATTTGGATGGGAGTACATTGTGCTTCTTGGACACAGATATCTACGTCCTTCAATAGAGTTGGGAAATTTTCTACCATTTCTTCAAATATTCTTCCTGCCCCTTTTCCCTTCTCTTCTCCTTCTGGGATACCCATGACGTGTATGTTTGCATTCTCTTGCTGTTGTTTAGTTCCTTGTTCAATTTTTTTCATTCTTTTCTTCATCTCTTCTTTTGTATGTTCACTTTTGGAGGCCATGTCTTCAAGCTCACCAATCCTTTCTTCTGTCTCCTCAAATCTGCTGTTATATGACTCTAGTATATTTTTAATTTCATTTATTGCACCTTTCATTCCTGTAAGATCTGCTATTTTTCTATGTATGCTTTCAAACTCTTCTTTGTGCTCATCCAAAATCTTCTTAAGAGCCCTAATCTCTTTACCCATCTCATTGAATTATTAAGATTTATTTGAACATCTATGATTAGTTGTCTCAATTCCTTTATGTCATCTGGAGACTATCTTGTTCCTTTAACTGAGCAATATCTTCCTGTTTCTTGGTATTGATTATAGTTTTTTGTTGGTATCTTGGCATCTGGCTTATTAGATGTATTTATTCTGGGTGCAGTTTCTCTCTTTAGTTTACTGGTTGTGTGATAGGAGCTGAGGATGTAGTTGGTGATGTCAGCTGTGGAGGCTCAAGCTGCCTGCATTGCCCCAGGGACCCATGAAGCTTCTCCCACTTTTCTCTTTTGCCAGGCTGTGTATAATAATCCAAGTCGTGCAGGCTCAGACTGCAGTTGCCCAGAGAGACTGATGAAGGCACGCCCTTCCTCCCCTGCCTATGGCAGGGTTAGAGCTGTAGGTGCGGGCAGCAATCTATGCCATGTGAGTTGAAAATGACTGCAGTTGCCCCAATAGAGTGCAACTATTTAGTTTGTGCCAGCCGAATGTACCTGCAGTTACCCAGAGAGGCTGGTGTAGGTCCCACCAGTTTCCTCCCTGCCAGAGGTAGGGCTGAAGCCAAGGCTAGGGCTGCAGTACAATCTGGGTGGAAAGAAACCAGTCCTACCAGCACTGTGATTTTCAGTCAGCCCTGCTTCCCCTCATGCCAGGGACAGAGTTAAAATGGTGGCTACTGGCATCTTTCTGACTTGGACACGTTCACATTTTAGCTGTTCTTAAGGTTATACTTTAGCCAGCCGAATTTACTGATCAGTAGCTGAAGTCAGTGGCCAACCATCTATTTCTCTCCTGTTTTTGGGAAATGGAGCTTCGAATTCCAGCCACAGAATAACTCCTAGGGGGCTTGCACCGCCAAAGTAGGATGATCACCGGCCTCTGCACATGGCCAGTAGTTTCCTGGAGAGGTTGGCACAGGTCCCCCAGCTTCCTCCCTACTGGAGGTGGGGCTGAGGCTTAGCAGCTATCTGATCTGGATGGAATGAAGCCAGTCCCTACCAGCACTGTGATTTCAGTGAGCCCCGCTTCCCCTCATGCCGGGGTAGAGTTAAAATGTTGGCTACCGGCCTCTTTGTCACTTGAACAGGTTCAAACTTCAGCTTTTCTTAGGATTATACTTTAGCCAGCTTACTAATCAGTAGCTGAAGTTGGTGACCAACCGTCTCTTTCTCCCCTGTTTTTGGGAAATGGAGCTTCCAATTCCAGCCACGGAATAGCGCCCGAGACAGCTTGTGCCGCCAGTCAAGGATGGGCACCGGCCTCTGTGGAGTGGAGAGCTCTACTTACGAATCTTCTCTTCAGGTGGGCCATCTCCTCCTTCCATTCTTTCAAGGATGTTGCAGGATGCACTTTTGGTCCCCTGGAGCCCCCAAACAGGGGCTTTAGATAGTTCTGGGCGATTACTAACTGCCCTGTAACACGAGCTGACTGTAGGAGCTCCTTACTCTGCCGCCCATCTTGCTGGTTGTCCTCAGGACCATAACATTTTAAAAACCAGAAAAGGTAATAAGGTTGTCATTAAAACCACAGGTTATTAGAGCATCTAAAGGTATCAGTTAAGAGATAAGAAATTAAATGCAGGCTTAATTGCTGAGATAAGTATAAGATCTTCACTCTGTTTTTGGAAAATTCTCATTTTTAATCCCCTATACATCTTACGGCTCTGCCCTCCATGAGAGAAGAGCCCCCATTGCTTGAGGTAACATCAGGCATAGCTACAGTGAACATCCACTCCTTCCTGGTATTCTCACCCTCTGAAAGATCATACAGCTGGTTCTACAAAGCCCCACTAGCTCATCCTCTTCACCGTCAAGGATTACTTTTTTTGCTCCCAACTCTCAGAGCTTCTTGAATGGGATAAGTGAAGGCTGGCAATCAGCCATGGGCACTGATGAATGTCCAGGTTACACTACGCGGACATATGCCGAAAACATCACCACTTATACTCTAGTTCCTTTTTTAAGTACCAAATCCTAACAAGTGGCTTTCTAACTTTAACACCCTTTATAAAAATGAGAATTACAGAACAGCCCCCTATGTGAGGTAAAGAGGTGAGCCATTTTCCCTGAGCACAAAGCCTAGACCTCTGTCTTCTCAGCCTTCTTCTCTCTCAAGGCACCGCGGTGAAGCAGCCTCTGAGGAAGACAGAAGGCTGGGAAAGAGCTGTTTCTCTTGCTGTAGGCCTGATGCGTCCCTGAGTTCCCTGCATATCTGAAGTAGAGCACTCAGATGGCTCCCTCCATCACTGCATACTCAGCAACCCCTGCCAAGGGGCTGAGGTGGTGTCGGCTCCCTCCCTGACCATGGCAACAGGTTGGTGTGCATGTGAGAAACCAGCCTCATTTGCCTTTCATTTGGAGGCGTGGGTGCTGGAAGACTCATGTATGGAGAGCAAAGATTAGAAACACAAAATCTAGGACACCATTTTAATTGCTCAATTTAGTTTGTAGGCCATCTTCCACTGTGTGCATTGATGTGGAAGATATGGTACGGTGCCTTCCTTGCCCAGACACCAATAAGCAAGGTTTTAACTTGGCATTCTTAAGTATAAATAAGCCAGAAATTGTAAAACAAAATAAAGTTCCGATTAACAAATCAGGCCCCCAACATCCTTATCTGGGAGAAGATTGTACGGTAAAATCTCTTCTTTCTAAGTCTTCCCTTCATGCATTTCCCTGCTCCTAATTTGGTTACTCATCTCAACTCAACCCCAATTCATACCATTGATTCACATCTTCTCTAATAAAAACCGGCTCAATGAATGGCATCTATGTGTCAAGCCCTGTGGTAAGTCCTTTATACATATACATGTGAGCCCCATAACCCCTTTTAGCAAAAGTTGTGGGCTCAAGGAATACAGGTCCTGAGTTGCAAAGTCGAAAGTCAACCCTAGGCCATATTTAAATACTATTTTGTATTCTATCCCCCTCATTTAGTAGGCTCTTGAGAAATTAGTGGTTGGGGTAGTTTAAATTTAATTCCAGACTTTATTGTATTGGTCAGATGTAGTATAAATTCCTTTAGGAATTGATTTTCTTTTTAAGTCTTCCATGAGTGTAGGAAAAGGTGTTATATTTATAAGGCACCAAATTTAATATTAACATAAGTAATATTCAATCACATCATCGTTGTGTTTTGCGTACTTAATGTTCCAAATGAAATTATGTAAAAAATATCATTTCACTAATGTTTTCCTAATAATCAAGAAAGAAACTTGGCTTTATACATTTCAAGCTTTTATTCTGTGTTTAAAGAATCTTGGTTTATAGAGTCCATAAAGAATCAATTTTGCTACTAGAAAATTTTCCCACTTAGTGCTTTTTATACTTCAATACTAATGATAAATGCCATTTTTCTTCTTTTATTGGCCAGATATTTCTTTCCTTTTCATTTTAAATATGACTTACTTTGTCTGCTGACATCTATATATGTCATTTTATCAGATCCTTAGATTATAACCTATTTTATCTATCATTACTGCTATTTTATCTAATGCCCTCCTTGTTTTTAGGCTTTATTTTGTATGCTTTTGTTTTTTCTTTGTTTCCCTTTTTCATATGGACTAAGGTTTCTTTTCTTCTCCCTTCCCCTCCCCTTGTGAATTGGAACAACTCCTCTTTCTGTTTACAGGGAAGCATGCAGGTAGTGGAGGAAAGGAGGGAAGGCTGCTGGTCAGAACAAAGCCACGAGACCTCGCCCAGAACCCCCTTAGGGAAGGCAGCTGCTCGAAAACAAAGCTGCAACCAGCCGAAAAGCCCGCCAAGATCCTGGTCATGGGGTCCCATTTGAAACTCAATTGAAACAGAAGATTTAAGTTATTTTAACTGTCAGCATTACTTACTAAACCATATTTTTGACCTCTGAAGTAATATGAGAACTAATATGACTGCTGTCTCTCATCTTTCCTCTACTTACCATTAGAGTTTTTATTTTTTAGAATAATCAATGGTTTTACAATCCATTTCTTATTTTTAAAGTAAAAATGTCATGTTTATTCTTTTTAAAAACTTTCAATATTGGAACAAAGCTATGTTCTTGTGTTTTTGTGCTGACCGTCATTATTGACATCTTTAATTTGGGTTATCTTGGTTGCCTGGGACAGCTCTATAGAAAGGTACAAGGTTGGAGACAACAGACCAATATCTCTTATGAGCTTATATGCAAAAATCTGCAAGCAAACTGAATTTAACAAGGTATAAGAAGAAATATAGGGAAGCGGCTGTGGCTCAATCAGTAGGGCTCCCTTTTACCATATGGGAGGCCCCGGGTTCGGTTCCCGGGGCCTCCTGGTGAAGGCAAAGCCCGCCGGCATGGCATGGGAGCACAAGCAGCAAGGGGGGGATAAATGAATAAATAAATAAAATCTTTAAAAAAAAAAAAAAAAAAAAGAGAAGAAGAAATATACACCATGACCAAGTGGGATTTATTATAAGTATGTAAGACTGGTTCAACATTGAAAATCAGTCAACATAATTCACAAAATCAACAGGCTAAAGTAGCAAAATCTTATAATCACATCAATTGGTGCTGAAAAATATGTCATATGACAAAACTCAATAGCCATTCATGATAAAAACTCTCAGAAACTTTGGAATAGACAGGAATTACCTTAATATGATTAAAAAATAATAATAATAACCAATTATCATAGTTAATGATGAAAGACTGAATTCTCTGCCCCTAAGACTGAGAATAAGGCAAGGATGTCCATTCTCATCACTGTCATTCAACATGATACTGAAAGTTCTAGTGACTGCAATAAGATTGGAAAGGAAGAAATAAAACTGTTCCAATTTGAATATGACATAATTGTCCATGTAAAATCCTAAGATATCTTTAAAAAAAAAAAAAAAGAAAAGAAATAAAAAGAAATAATTAAACAAACAAACAAAAATTCCTAGAACTAATAAGTGAGTTCAGCAAGGTCACAGAAAACAAGATCAACACACATCAATCACATTTAAATTTACTAATAATGAGCATGCAGAAACTGAAATTTTAAAACTATGGGATTGAAAAAATAAACAAAAACTATAGGACCATTTATAATTGCTTCAAAGAAAATGAAATATTAAGTACTGTGATGGTGTTGCGGCAGATGGAATGAAACCCAAGTGGCACTCTTGAGGGGACGGATGAACGAAGTTTTATTACACGCAGGCCCAGAAGAGAATTCAGTCTCCAAATTCTGAGCACCGTGTCTCGATTTTCATAAGTTTATAAAGGAACTCTAAGCAGGCAAATTCCTAAGCAAGCAGGCAGGCAAGGTTACAAATGCAAAAGAGCAAGGTTAGCTTATCTTCCTGAAGCACAGGGCTATTAGGGAGGAAAAGAGCCATTATCTGTTTAGAGTTGTAAATTTTGGTTCAAAGGGGCAGTGCTTATCTTCCTAAGGATGCGGATTCCATGGAGAAAAGGGGAAGAGGGGAGAAAGGGACCAAGGGGAGTTTATTTTCCTAAAGCTGTGGGTTTCTGCTGAGGGGGTTAGAGTCCCAGTACTTCCCTTATCAATGGTTTGAGGCTTTATGGATACCAGAAAAGTATGTTCATAGAGTTAATCCATTCTTTAATGGATTAATCCTCTTATTTAATCCTCTTACTGGGGTCCTTTATAAGAGAATGAAATTCAGATGAAAAAAGGAGAAAGTCATGGAAGTAAGAAGCTGAAGAAATGAAACCCAGAAGAGAAGAGAGAGACCAGTAGAGACCAGCATGTGCCTTGCCACATGACAAAAAAGTCCAGGATCACAAGCAGCCAGTCTTCAGGGAGAAAGCATTGTCTGATGATGCTTTGATTTAGACATTTCTCTCAGCCTTGAAACTGTAAACTTGTAAGCTAATAAATCACTATTGTAAAAGCCAACCCATTTCTGGTATATTGCATTTTGGCAGCCTAGCAGACTTAAACAGGTAGTCACTTAATAAAAATATTTGGGCTCTGTATGCTGAAAATTACAAAATGATGATGAAATAAATCAGAGAAGACCAAAGTAAATGGAGTAGTATACTGTATTCGCAGATTAAAAGGCTCAATATAGTAAAAATGTCAGTTCTTCCCAAATTGATCTATAGGTTTAATGCAATTCCTATAAAAATTCTAATAAGGCTTTTTGTAGACATAGACAAGTTTATTATAAAATTTATATAGAAACCATAGGCCCAAGAATAGCTAAAACAATCTTGATAAAGATGAATAATTTTGGAGAAATCACTCTGCCCAATATTAAGGCTTACAGTTACAGTGTATACTAAATAGCTACAGCATTCAAGACAGTGTGGTATTGGTAGAAGGACAGACACATAGATGAATGGAACATAATAGGGTAACTAGAAATAATCTTTACAATCTAAGTTCACAGTTCTAAGTGACTGAGAGATTAAAGATACAGAAGAAATCTGATCTCATCCTGTTCCTTTAGCAGACCTTACCACTTGTTCGGAGTGGCTCAGGTAGGCACCACCATGAGTGACATCTCCAGAGAAGAGCCTTCTCCAGTGACTCATTCCAATGTTTTGTGTTAAATGGGCTGAACTACTTACCACAGACCCTGGTATACGCTTCAATAAATTAACAAGTTAAACATAAGGCCATCAGATATTAATTCTAAAAAGCATACTTTTCAGATAGTGAAATTTCAACATCAATATATCTTATAACTGTAAGTCTCATTGTCCAAACATTAATCTTTTCAGACTTTGAATTTTAGATCATAAAGATAACTTCTTATAAGTAGCAGTTCATTGGTGATAAATGAGTTTGTCTTCATTGAAAGCAGTTCATGTGTATCGGTCCCAAGGGCAGATTTGAATTTTGGTGTTAACAACTAATGAACTGAACATTTCTTTGTATAAAACAAAATACCTGGCATATTGATGGCACTGTGGAAATGAAATCTATAGTTTATCTGGAGAAAAGTGGCCTCTATAAGAGGCTGAAGAACACTAAAAAATAGAAAGGCAACGTCAAGTACATTGAAGGGCCTGGAATTTTACTCTACTTAAATAAGCTATCCTGTGATGGTTTCATAGATAATGGTAGAAGACACAAGAAAAAGGATATCTTCATTCATGTCAAAAGCAGTAGCCAGAATTTTCATATTCATGCTGGTTCATTGAAACTGGTTCCCCCTCCAGTTTCAATGGGGTAGATGTAGTGGGCATAGAAGAATGTTTGCACACACAGCAGATCAGGTAGATCAGGAGAGGAACATTGAGCTTGGGGGATTCAGCACTTTCCTAGCAAGCAGAAACAAGCCTGCTTTCTGTTCAGTGGCAGGAGACATTACTTCATTCCTCAAGAGTGATCGCTACAAACACAATCTTGAGAAATGGCTTGGATACAGATTGGTGGGGACCTTGCTTTCTTGGCTTAATTGGCATGGATTTTAGGACTCATGGTCCCTCCCAATTTACTCTTCAGCCCTCTATATCGTGGCTTCTGGTGAAATTTTACGTGAGTATGCCACACCATTGGACAATTGGGTTAATATGACCAACAAAGGCTGGTACCAAATCCTCTCAAGTTGCCTCATTTAGCATTTAATTAAACCTACTATCTTCAGGATTCCAAGCAGCAGGATGAGGTTAATCTGAAGCACTGACCTCAGTCATGCTCCACAGGGCCCTGAACTCAGCTGACTAAACAAATCTCATAAATCATCAGGGTCTGCCATAGAAAGCCAGGTGGCTTTCTCCTTAAGTCTCTGTATTGACCTTTCCATTTAGCCCGAGGCATTAATGCAGTTACAACCGGAGATACTAGCAATTTCATGGCCCCCATGGCCCCCAAGGATGAAATCTAGGGCAATTTGACCATCTAATAATAACTCTGATCAGTGAGTTGAGTTGACCTAAATGCTTTCTAGGGAGTGTCATTAGTCACTTTAGCTAAAGTCAGGGACACATTTCTTACCACCTTTTCTAATTAGATAGCAGCTAATAGGGATACCCACCCACAGAGTGCACATAAACAAGGAGTTTATTCCTCCAAAGAGCTTCCCCAGGTAACTAAGGGTGGTTCAGTTTCAGAGAAATCCCTGCAGTCATGTAAGGGGTACATGATCTACTGGTGGTCTTTATTTTTAAACTCTTAAAGGTATCTTATCACCACCCACAGAGGGGCAATATATTGACAGTACCTATACTGTGGCCTCCTGTCAAGCTAGTGAGCCTTAAGATTCCTAGTTCAGCTCAAATAATTAAGTCCAGTCTTTGTTTTTGGAGAACCTGCCTGAGACCAGTTAGTATAACCTGTCCTCTGGGCACACTACCTGCCAGATGACATTTTTCCATCACATGGAGTGACTGAGTGATGGCTATAGAAACAGAATGGGAAGACATCCAATGTTGCTGACAGTTGTTTTGCATGGAAGGTGCAGAGGCTGGGGCCGTCTCCGCCTGTTTCTGATAGACTTCTAAGTAAGGTTGAAGGGAATGGTGATCAAATGGCCGTCAGAGCCATCCACCATGAGCCAGCTGACCCAGCAGTCAGTCAAATTTAAGGCTGTTGCCATTATCTAGGAGCAATACCTAGGTGCTTTTCTTCATCAACAAACTCCAAAATGAAAAATATTTTAAAATCCTTTTGTTACCTGTACCTTCTAAAGTGTCCCCTCCCTACATGCTGGGGTTATTGTTCTCTTTCTACTGGGACACCAAAATTGGTGTGTCTCCTTGCCGGAACAATATGTGGTGGATTGGAGTTATGTACCTCAGAAAAACATGTTCCTAATCTTAATCCATTCCTGTGGATGTGAACCCATTGTAAGTAGGACCTTTTGATGAAGTTACCTCAGTTAAGGTGTGGCCCAGCTCAATCAGGATGGGTCTTAATCCCTATTACTAGAGGTCTTAGAGAGAAGGCCACAGAGGGAGAGAAGCAATGAGGAGCAGCCAGAAGCTGGAAGGCAATGGAAATCAGAGGAAAGAGGAGAAGAGGCCGCCATGTGCACTGCCAGGTGACAGAAAAATCAAGGACCAAGGATCACCACAGCCAGCCCCAGAGCACCACAGCCTTTGAGGAGAAAGCATCACCTTGCTGATTCCTCTATCTGGATTTCTCCTAGCTTCAAAACTGTGAGCCAATAAGTTCCTGTTGTTTAAGCCAACCCATTGTATGGTATTTATTTTAACAGCTAGGAAACTAAAACACTATCATTTCAACTTTTCCCAATCCTGTCCTATTTGCATTCAGCACCTTCACCCACAGGGGTCAGGTAGAAGAAGGACAAGGACATTTTTAATAAAATTTACTCCTTATAGACCCAACCTTGGCCCACATGGACCAAGGCCCTTGATGTTACATGATATGTCAAGAAGTGCTGCTGAAGTTTAGGCCTAATAAAGAGTTGTAACTTCCGCTTCTGCTAAATCAAGAAAATCCCCTATTAGGGGTGTTGTCACATAGGTCTCATTTTGGGATGAAACTTGGTCAATTTGTAGCTTTTGTTGTTATCACTGGATTTTTGATTAGTGAAAATTATATGTACACACACATGCACAGACTTCCTCTTAAACTAGATGTGGCATCAAACAATGGGAGCAAGAAGAAATGAGAAAAGCAACATATTTCCATGGTGGTTCTTCTCTTCTGTGTGCTGCAAGCAGCAGACTTAAATACTAGGTTGGGTTGGCCAAGTGCTGAGTCTTCTCCCTGCCTTACCATCCATCATAGATAAAGACTAAAACTAAGAAAATAGAGTCTAAGTGTTCTCAAGATACGTGTATTGAGTTTTTATAAACAGAAGCTTATTTTCAATCTGCTACCTTAATATTAAAATGAGGCCTTTGATGAATTATATGGTGTAAGCACAATTTGTGTAAGCCTGCACCTAACTTGCCTGAAGTGGGTATAACCAAAATGTAGTTTTAATTCTTTTCTTTCTTTGCAGTCTTAGATTTGACTTTTAAAAAAAAAAATTTTTTTTTTTATCTGTTTTGTTTATTTTTAAAATCAAACTATGGGGAGGCATTTTTCACAATCTGATCACTTCCCGAGTTGTGGCAGAGTCAAGTCACTCTGTCTGGCTGAGATCTTGCCACAGCCCTTTTCATGGGGGACTTGGCCTGGAATGAAACTACAAGACTTCACCACGGCTCAGAGCACAAGAACCAAGAGATGTTTCTCTATTTACATCCTCATGACTGTAAGACACATATCAAGGTCTGTTTCCCAAATTCCAGTTTCTAAGTCTAGAGTCTCCGGGGATTAACTGTTGTCATGTAAGATCGCTTCCCCTTTATCTTCAAGAGCCTATTTCAACACTGGTAAGTAGTACAAGCGTTAATATCCAAGACCAGAAACCTGCAACCCAATCCCGTCACCCACCCACTCTTAGCTGTTTCTGTGTCAGAAAGAGCAGAAGAGCACGTATTTGGAAAGCAGTATCAAGAGAAATCCATCAACTTAAAAAGTCTCAGGATCCTACGTGCTAACTAAGTAACTCAGCCTTCCATGTCCTTTTAATGAGTCTGATTATTTTTCAATTAAATATCCAAATTACATTTCTTCTTTGGGACATTAGGCCAGTGTTTATGTCATTTTTCTGTTTTCTCATTTGTTTTTTCTGGTAGCATCACCCAAAAAGAAGCTCCAAAGTTTGCTAAACATAAGTGAAACCAAACCAGACCAAGGAACCTTGAGAAAAAAAGAAAACAAACAAACAAACAAACAAACAAACAAACAAAAAACCTGCAATGGTCCCCTGAGGAAATCTTCAGATTTAGAGCGAGTCATCTTTAGCACAACCTAAAAGTCGGCCTGACATTAAAATTTCCTCCTACATCTGGCTGCAGAGCCTGAGGCTATTCACCCCAGATGAATCTGCTTTAACTCAAAGACATTTCGTTATTTCACATGCTGTTTATTATTTTAGCTTGCAAGTTGTTTCCTCATATGTAAGGTAATCAGTTGATAAACTGAGTTGAAGAAATGGGCACAAGCCAGAATTTATAAACAAGAGAGAAAGGAAGGAAAAAAGTGCAGACAGGTTGAGAACAATAGGGTCATTACTAACCCAAGCCCTTGGAGCTCTGACTTCAGGAAAATTCTGGAATAAGGTCTACCTTTAAAGAAATAGTCTACCTCTGTGGCTAGATCTCACTTTTGTTGTTGTTGTTTTTGAATTTTTTATTTTGCTCAGATAGCTTCAGGTGAAAAGGGCCTGCTCTGAATACCAAAGAGCATGAAAACTAAAGAGTCCTTTTTGTTGTCAGGGTAGCCTGTGGGCAGCCAAACGCAGGGCTAGTGAAGAAGCCATCCTCTCCTGGGCCGTCGCACACTCCGACATGAAGGGCTCCCCTACAACTGTGCAGTGCACAGCCTGCAAAGGCTGTGTGACAGCCCCTGTCCCCTTTGCATGAGTCAGTGTCTAGTCAAGCAATAGAGACACACTAACCAGGTTTTAACCCCAGGGAACAGAAAAAAATACTGTTAGATATTAGAGAACTGAAAAGGCAAAAGGAGAGCACAGCAGTATGGCAGAGATAGTAACTGAGGGAAACAGCTACCACCCCCTTGGGTTGGAGGGTAAAAATAAAGAAGGCGATGAGATTATTAAAATTTAGAAGCTCGGAGGAGGAGCCCTGCAGAGCTGACAGACACTTGGTAGGGATGCCACTGGCGAGTGCCCATTCTGTTGGAGCTGGGAGTCAGGCTCACGAGGAGAAGCGGGTCCTGCCCGTCTCTACTGCTCCCTCAGAAGCTTGGATGAGGCCCCTGCAGAGCTGGAGTGAAGACTTCTGAGGAGGGGTCAACAGCAGGCCTGTGCTGGTATCTTCGAGGGGGTACGTGGAGGGTGGGTGCTGGGAAAAGCATACACTGGAACCAGCTGCTGCTTCTGGAACCAAATGTGGCTGCTGGGATAAAGAGTCATGCTGTGGTGATGCTGACAACTACGAGATCATCCTCCTCCACTTTTGCAGCCTCCCTCTAGTTTCCGCCGTGTACAGAGCCTCACAGAGAGCCAGCTGGTAAAGCAGAAATTGGGTTTGTAGAGTCTTATCTCCAGCATCGCAAAGCAGAGCATAACTCCTTTACCTAACAGCATGTTTCTATAGTGGAAAATAATTTAAAGAAGTTTGTTAGGAGGTATTGGACAGAATCTCAAGTTCATTGCCTTATGGAAAATGGGAAGGGTGGCACCATGCACTTTGCCAAAAGTAATGTGATTTATGCATTAATGATACATAAATTAACCTCAAGTATCATACCGTTATTAGTAAATGTGGGCAGAGTCACTTTTCTCTCCCATCTGACATCACTCATAGGTACAGACCCCATTGTTGGAATCAACTGGGACTGAAGCAAAGGGAGTATAATGGCTGCAATTGTTACCTGAGTATTTTGGCCAGTATTGGGAAGTTGCTTTTGCACAAAAGTTGACATCAGGTCACCAAATACTGTAAAGGGAAAGAACATAATAAAGGCTGTTCAAAAAGTTATGTTTCGATATCAGAACTCGACTCTCCAACCACTCTAATAAAAATTGGTTATGCTTTGAAAGCAGATTCTTCTGCAGCTCGTATGTAGGCGATATTTGGCAGAAATGTGGGGAAAGGGCTTATTCTAAGTCCCTGCCATCATTTGGCTCCTCTAGATCATTTCTCAGTTTTGAAGGCTGCTTCCATGTTGTAGGACAGAGATTAAGGGCATGGGTTTTGGAGCCAAATTACCTAGGTGCTAATCCTGGGTCTGTAATTTACCAGCTGCTGTTTAATCTCAGATGCATTCTTTAAGTTTTACCTGCTTCAATGGCTAATGCATTAAATAGCCGTAATACCTCAGAGGATTATTGTTAGGATCAAATGTGGGTGAGTATAAAGTATTTGGCACACTGCCCTGGATATAGTAAGTGTTTGATAAATGTTGGTTATTATTCCTTGTTCAGCACTGTGATTGGTACTGAGAGGAGCTTACTAGCTTTGTTGTCCATTATCCTGCGTTTTACCTGCTTCCCTCACCCTACTCTTCTGTCCTTGAGCCGGAGATCAGGGTACCCTCTTTTTTTTTTTTTTAACTTTATTTTGTACATTTAATAATTGAAAACATAAGCAATTAAAAACTAAAAAGTAAACACAGATGAATAAATATATACATTTCTCAATTAAATGTAATGGATACATGTAAATTTTGTTGTTGTAGTTGTTTTTTTGTGTGTGTGTGTGAATCAAACAATATTTTACACAATATATTTGGTTCATAGTAATGCATTCATACTGGGTATATACCCAGAAGAACTGAGAGCAGTGACACGAACAGACATCTGCACACCAATGTTCATAGCCACATTATTCACCATTGCCAAAAGTTGGAAACAACCCAGGTGTCCATCAACAGATGAATGGATAAACAAACTGTGGTCTATTCACACGATGGAATATTATGCAGCTGTAAGAAGAAATGAAGTCATAAAGCATATGGCAACATGGATGAACCTGGAGGACATTATGTTGAGTGAAGCAAGCCAGACAGGGTATCCTCTTGATCACCGTGTGGAATGCAGCAGGCAGCTGGCCCACGCTATGGCAGAGTAGGCTGTGGCAGAATGGTAGAAGGGGGCGTGAGTTTTAAAGGTAAAACCAGATGGAAAGACCAACCTCTTTCAGGAAGAAACATGGGGAGAGGGAAGGACCTATTACTACTATAAAATAGCTACTGTGTTTGTACTGACAGTTGTTGACACAGCCACTTAAACTGCTGACAGTGATATAAACCTGACTTCTACTAAAAGAACTTCTGGAGTGCTATGTTTCCCAAGCTGGCACCCCAAATGCACAGCATGGGCAAGTGGGGTGCCAAATCCTAAATGTGAGTCCCTTACCAACACAGTGAAGACAAAATCCACAAAGGCCACCTTGGCAATTACTTATGGCCCAACTAATTAGCCTAGATACTGCAGGTTGATCAGCAGCACAGAAACGCTGCTTGCCTAAGAGGGCACAGAACTTGAAGAAACCTCTCCATTTCCCTTCTGCAAGCCCCATCCCCAGAACCTAACCTAATCCCTGCTAGGCAGTAACACTTGTACTCAGACCTCAAGCTTTGGACTCAGAGTCTTTATTTTCTCTTTAACAGAGACACTGCATGACGTTGCATCTATAGCATCTTTGGCTATAGAGAAGGAGAACATTATGATTCCAAAAAACCAACATAGAAACTTTTATTTAAAATGTTCCTTTTAGAAAGAAGAGGCAAATAATAAACTTATATCAAGAATTAATTTCCATAGAATGACCTAAAGTCAATAGAGAGTCAGGGACATCTTCCACCTGTTTTTTACTATTCTACCATGATCATAAAAACTTAAAATGACCTTGAAGGTGTATAAGATCATCAATCTCCTTAGTATATTATCTTTAGGTAGGAGAGCAGAGTTGTACAATTTATTGACATGTTCTACAAGGATAAAATATGGGGCTTTGGAGCAGTCAGTCTTAGTTAACCTATAGAGGACAGGCTGAAAATCTTCCAGCCTTCTCTAATGATTCTATCTAATAAAGATGGCTATTACAAAATGACACAAGGAACATGAGCTGATATTTTTAAAGTTAGCTTTTATTTATGATTCAAGTTCATTAGCGTAAATGAAAGTGTTTCACAAATATTTGAATTGCACACTAGAGACCCAAGCTCAACAACTGCGTCTTGTAATATTTCTTACCTAGGTATAAACAACTTTAGGTATTGAAAAGGAAGCAAAATAACTTATTAATTGCCACTTCTTCCTTCTTGTTAACAGAGTGGTTCTTGCTCTAGGTAGCATGTGTAGACAGTGTTTTACATAATGTGCAACTTAAATGATATCAGGGAGGTGCTAAATACATATTAATTGATAGTAATAATAGTACTTATTCACCTTTTGAAAAATGTTAATAATAAGCCCAGCAGGAGATTTAAATTATATTGTAATACATTTTTGTCCAAGTAGAGTGGCCATAATCCTGAGGGAGTTGGAATTTTGAAGCCACCAGACAAATGCAGCACATCTTCCTAAAATTTCATTTTATTGAAAAGTTTGAAGAGAATGAGCTTTTTAAAAACAAACCGGGAGCAGATATGGCTCAAGCAGTTGAGCACTCATCTCCCACATGGGAAGTCCTAGGTTTGGTTCCCGGTGCCTCCTGAAAAAAACAAACAACAAACAAAACAACTGAAAAAACCAATTCAGGGAAGCCGATGTGGCTCAGTGGTTGAGCACGGGCTTCCTGCATACAAGGTCCCGGGTTTAATCCCTGAACCCCGATACCTAAAAAAAAAAAAAAAAAAAAAAAAAAAAAAATTAGAAAAACACTGAATTCATATCTATTTTTTTAGATAAAATAGAGTTTTAAAATTTTATCTTTGATTCTGGTGCCAGATTCCCCATGTCTGAGTATCCCTTTCTCTGCTATGGAGCATTTAAAAAGTTTTTTGAAGCACTGCCCTTTCTGTAACACTAATACAATAGCACTTGGTGGTTCCCCTGGCTCTGAGTAATAGTGGGGAAAGATAACTTGAGTTAGTGAATAATCTGGATTTAAAAATGTCTTGGGATTTAGCACTTGGAAACATACAGAAACAAAAAAGTCTAAGGATATTTCCAAATAAATTCTTCAATGCTCTGCTTCAATGCCCAAATGGGTGGTCTGCATCTAGCATATCATTTTCACAAGGTGTTTAACATTTCTTTATCTTCCACATTCTTTGAATTAAGACAATCTTTGCAATAAATGCAAGACTAAACTTCCAACCAAGACCACAAACAAATGATCACAAATTCCCTATTTTTTAAACTGTAACTGATATAATTTATTATATATAATATAATGTATATTAACATATGTATTAGAATTATGAGAATTTATTATAATGTATAATGTTTAAATTCATGCATTCAAAAACTAGCTTTTGAATTTATACATTCAAAGAATCAGGGCCATTACAAACCACGGGCACTTTTCTTGCCCTAGATCCTTTTAAAGTTTTGCCTGATGACCCAGGTTTTATATGATCATATAAATTTTGCATCATCACTTAATAGCCTTGTCTCACCAGTTATACTGCCAATTTGAAACCACATCTCACAATTTTTCTGTCTTCCTCATTACTTAGCAGTGTTGGCCTCAAAGCTGGCATTCACATACCAACAAAAAATGACAATTAGCAAATTAATTAACCATCCCCTTAAAGTGCATGTGTTTGGTTCTTCTCCCTTCATAGTCATTGGCTATGAAACTATATTTAAGAAGAAAACAACTTCAGGACAATTGTTTCACTCTAACCTCGTGATCCAGAGTAAAGGCCTTTGGCCAGCAACATCTGAATATATTCCGTATAAATGTCGTAAATAAAAAAGTTTGATGGACTCTTCAAAACAAATAGATTTTTCTATTGTTTGTGAATACTTGCTTCAAAATGGAAGGGGATATTTGATTTTACTTTTAGTACTTATTCCAAATTGATAGAGTAAGGCATTTTAGGAGTAAACTAGCCAATTGGAACACTTGACATCTCCATAATTTTGTGTGTGTGCATGTGTTTGGAGTTGAAAACCAAAATTCACGGGTCCTGCAGATGGGACTATATACTTTCATATGTTTGGAGACAATATTTTGTGACTAAATATTAGGATATATTTAATAAATATTAAAGTATACTTACTAGGGCCACACTGCAGAATATTTGAAACTGAGACTATTTCAGAAAGCTTGGGGTGATGGTCTCTGTAGCCGTTTGGCAGTTTGATGTAATTATGAATTCCAAAAATATATATTGCTTGTAAACTGGTCTGCTAATCTGGGCATGATTAAGTTATGATTAGGGTGCTAACTGAACCATATCAGTAGGGCGTTGAGCCCCACCCCTTGGTGGGTGGGGGAATCAATACAAAAGGCATGGCAAAGGACAAAGGGAACAATTTTTGAGTTGCAGTTTTGATGTTGAAGTTTTGATGTTGGAGAGAAGGCCCCATTAGAAGAGAAGCAAGCTGTTCACCTGATAGTCTACAGCCGACCTTGTGGAGGAAACAGAGGAGCTAAGCCCGGAGAGAAATGCAGCCCTGGAAAGAGAGGAACCCAAGAAGCCTGAACCCTGGCAAATGTCGGCAGTTGTCTTGCTCCAACACATGGCAATGGACTTTGGTGAGGGAAGGAACTTATGCTTTTTTGGCCTAGTAACTGTGGACTCCTACCCCAAATAAATACCCTTTATAAAGACCAACCCATTTCTGGTATTTCGCATTAGCACCCCTTTGGCTGACTAATACAGTCTCCTACCCCCAAGAGGTCCCCATTATGACTTTCTACTCATTCTCTTCTTTCTAGTCTCAACTCTCCCATTGTCTCATCTCCTTCCTCTCATCTGCCTTGTTTGACTTCACCAGGACAATGGTGATAACCAAGCTGGAGTTGGATGTTAGAAAGGAAAGGGCACTTTATAAGGCAAAGTCCGTGGCTATTAGGTGCAGAGTGAGGGATAGTCAATCAATTAGGTAAATTAGGTCACCAGAATAGTCTGTGAAGACTCATATTCCTTCATAGGAGTGGGAAAGTGAGGCTTGTTTCATTCTGAAAAAAGACCCTGGCAAGTTTCAAAGATTAGTCTCATCCACATGGCTGCTGGGTGGGGAACGGAAAATAGATGAAATTGGAAATTTTTCTGAGTTATGGAAATAATTCTTTTTAATTCCAGGTACTTTACTCAGTGTTGCTTAGAAAAGAAGTTCTTGAAGGCGCTGTTGTAGTTCTTGTTGAAAGCCGTATAGATCAGGGGGTTAAAAAAGGAGTTGGAGTAGCCAAGCCAAAGGAAAATGCTTTTCCAGATGGCAGGGATGTCACAGGAGCAGAGGGGACTGATGAACTCAGTGAGGAAGAAGGGGATCCAGCAGAGTACAAACACCCCAATGAGGATGCCCACCATTAAGGCAGCTTTCTGCTCTTTCTGTTCCCTCCATGTGTTCCCTTCTGTCTGGAAGGTGACAGTGGCATGGCGGACAGTGAACACCATCTGGGGCTGCTGAACACAGTCCTTCACCTGAAAAAGATAAGCAGAAGCTTTATAAAGAGCAGTTTGAGCCTAGACCTCGATGGGCCTGGATCCTGCAAAACCACTTCAAGAGAAAGGTCTTGAGAGTTAAGTATAGGAACCTGACAAGCCTTGTGAGACTTACCTGGGATATGAAAAATAGGCAGTGGTGACAGAGCTGGATGTTTGCTTACATCTTAGAAATGGAAAGAAAACTGGAGAGTACATAATAAGTATGGTGAAAATGGATTCCCTATTGCTTTCTGCTCAACAGAGGGAGCAAGAGAAATAAACAGATCATGCAACATAGATGATTTAGTGGCAAAGGTACTCAAGTAATCAAAATGTGCCAAATAGGGGAGCAGATGTAGCTCAAGTGGTTGAGTGCCTGCTTCCCATATACGAGGTCCCAGGTTCAATCCCCAGTACCTCCTAAAAACAAAAACAAACAAATGAAAAAACCAACTCTCACTGGGGAGTGGATGTAGCTCAGTGGTTGAGTGCCTACTTCTTATGTACGAGATCCTGGGTTCAATCCCTGGTACCCCCTAAAAAAAAAAAAAGAAAGAAAGAAAAAAAGTGTGCCAAATCCTTATCAAACCGCAACATACTTATGATGTTATTGTGATGGGTTGAAGCTGTGTGGACCCCAGAAAGGCAATTCTTAAAGCTAATCTATTCCAGTGGGTGTAAACCTATTGTAAGTAAGGCCTTTTGATAATGTTACTTCAGTTAAGGTGTGGCCTGGGATGGGTCTTGATCCTCTTACTGGAGTCATTTATAAGAGAATGAAATTCAGATGAAGAGAGAGAGAGAGAAAGCCATGGAAGCAAGAAGCTGGAAGCAATGAAACACATGAGAGAAGGGAGAGACCAGCAGACGCCGCCATGTACCTTGTCATGTGGAGAAGAATCTAAGATCACTGGCAGTCCGACTTTGGGAAGAAAGCATCACCTGATAATGCCTTGATCTGGACGTTTCTCAGCCTCAAATTGTAAGCTCTTAAGTTAATAAATCCCCGTTGTTAAAAGTCAACTCATTTCACGATATCTGCATTTTCACAGCCTAGCAAACTAGAACACCTATTTTCCAAAATTCTTATAAATTTCTGGATTCAAGTTAATCCCCTCTAAAATGTTAGAATTGTCTGGAATTTTTCTTCTGGTACAAAGCTCCCCCTGTAGCCCTCCCATAACATATTCTACTTGTTTGGGACAGTTCATTCACCAGGACATTTATCTCTCTGGGTTTATTCAATGTGTCTTCCCGTGCCTCCTGCATTAATGCAAAAGAGAGACTTCAAACTCTTAGATTCCCTGCACTTGGGTACCCCCAACACCTCTACAGGCAGATTCCCAATAAAATTGGGCTCTCTAGTTTCATTTTCATTCTCTCAAACAGGAATTGCTGGGAAAAGAAGTTCTTCCCTCCATTTTAATTCTATTTTTTAGATATGAGGGGAACTGAAATGAGGAGACAACCAAAATATAAAGAAATCTCAATGGATTGATTTACTAAATAAATAAATTAATCGATTCAATCAAAATGTGGGACAATTTTGGGGTCAATAGGTCAATCACTGGTAGGTGAGACTACATTAACACTAAATGTTATTTCTCCCAACACTAGCGTTCTGTGACTCTAGTATATTTTAAAAGAAGAATTAGACAGCTTGTTCTCCATACACTCTTTCAGGCAATAGATTAGACCAGAAGATTTGTCTTTTAATCAAACCCACTTAACCAGTCCAAGGCTCTATCTATAAAATGTGCCCAAAAGTAACTGACTGATATATCACATAGAACAGCTGAGGTAGAAATAGGAACACTGTGGTTAGGGTAATGTTTGCTGATATACGAGTTATTAAATTTGTGTGATAGGATAGCTGTTATTCATTTGAAAAGCAATGAAACATCAAATATTGTACAATTAAAACAAATAACAACTATTGAAACAAATAGTCTATAATACTGCAACCCTTGAAAAATATAAAATAAGATGTGAAAAGCCCAGTTTCTGTGCACTAATTTAACCCCCTGATGGAACCACAGTACATTTCTTAATTTTTAAATGCTTTTCTGGGAATTCATTTCCCATAGAAATGCAAACACAATATTTAGTGAATTTTTCAGCATAAAGGAAACAAGGAAACCTAAGAATTCCTTTTTTAAAAATAAACCACAATATAGTATCAGGTAAGCAATTTTTCCTCCTATTTTTGAAAGATGGCAATGGAAAAAGGATTCCAGCACTGACTCTGGAGCCCCCTGGAAATTCTTTTTCCTCTTGGCAGTTTTCACATAACACTGGATGCCAGCTTCCCTCAGTGTTGTTACTCTTTTGTCACAATCCCTTAACTATATAACAGCTGGTACAACGTTGAGACATTTAAATAAGACTTTATCAAAGGTTCCGGGGTAACAATAGAAATAAATATAGGAACACACAACTAGATATTCTGGCTTTCAGGATATGGTATACTCTTGGGGCTTGCAGACCATTCACATCTTGTTTGTTTTCCAGGTGGTCAGTAGCCTTTTCATATCCATTCCAGAAGCCTATGTACTCAAATTCCAGTTGTAAGACACAATGAACTCCCAAGAAGATTGAGGATTATCAATATAAGGTTAGCTTTCTATAAAGGATGAGCTACTTATCCCAAATGTTGCCAACATTCTATTGAATATGGTAATATGTGTATATGTTAAAATTTTTGAGGCTTCCATTCTAAGGGACCACCATATTTCCTATTAATTGACACTGAGAACATCTGCCTCCTTTTAGAATCTGTCCCTATACTCAGATGTGGTCCTGACCTATGTCCAAAGGGACTGTCATACAAAATATAGCACAGTAACTCATCATTCACATCCAAGAGACATAGTTTACAGTGGTTGTTTTGTTATTCAGGTATATGACTTACACTTAAGTGTAAGATTTGAATATTTCTATGAAAACCAGCATAAAAATTATTCCGTGGAGCCCAAGTATTATAAGACAGTTTTTTGTTGTTGTTGTTTGTTTTTTTAATGGGAGATGCATTACTTCATATTGTGATCCCTGTAGAAGAATGTTATATGCCAAAAGTGCAGACCTGCTTGTATGGGTATTTGGCAATTGTACTACAAAACTTCCATTTTTCTTTGCTCAGTATAATTTAACCAAGTTCTTATAAAGGATTAGCTATACCCAAAAGTAATACATATATTCATTGTATCTGCAAGAATTTTCTAGTGTGTGATAATTTTAATGTTGAATAAGGTATATATTTTTAAAGATTTCTCAGTTTTATATTTGGGAGTTTGTCTTTAGGATAATTTCTCTTATGTCAATAAAGTGTTTCAGCAAAATTGTTACCCACAGGACATAACTACAGATCTTAAAGAAATAAGAGAATATTATGAACAATTGTTTACTAACAAATTAGATAATCTAGATGAAATGGACAAATTCCTAGAAACACAATTACCTAAACTGACTCAAGAAGAAATAGAAAATCTCCAATAACCTATAACAAGTAAAGAGATTGAATCAGTAATTAAAAGCCTCCAGACAAAGTAAAGTCCAGGAACAGATGGCTTCACTGGTGAATTCTACCAAGTTTTCAAAGAAGAATTAGCACCAAAAAGTTGAAGAGGAGGGTGCACTTCTTAACTCATTCTATGAGACCAGCATTACACTGTTACCAAAGCCAGATAAAGGAAGTGCGATAATTGGTCAGAAGACCAATTTCTTTTATGAACATAGATGCAAAATTCTCAACAAAATACTAGCAAACCAAATCCAAAAGCACATTAAAAGGATTATACACCACAACCGAGTAGGAATTAGCCCAGGAATGCAAGCGTAGTTCAACATAAGAAAATCAATGTGATATACCACATTAATAGAATGTTCATCTCAATTGATGCAGAAAAGACATTTGAAAAAATCCAACTCTTTTTCATGATAAAAGCACTCAGAAAACTAAGATAGATAGGAACTTCATCCACATGATAAAAGATATATATGAAAAAACCCACAGCTAACATCATACTTAGTGGTGAAAGACTGAAAGCTCTCATTCTAGAATCAGGAACAAGGGAGCTGAGGTGACTCAAGTGATTGAGCACCTGTCTTCCACATGGGAGGTCCCAGGTTCGGTTCCCAGTTCCTCCTAAAGAGAAGACAAGCAGACACAGAAAGCACACAGCAAATGGACACAGAGAGCAGACAGCGACCACAAACAACAAGGGGGAGAGGGGATAAATAAATAAAATAAATCTAGAATCAGGAACATAACTAGGATATCCACTTTCACACCAGCAGTGAACAATCAGAAATAAAAGATAAGAAAATTCCATTTACAACTGCATCTAAAAGAATATAATACCTTGGAATAAATCTAATCAAGGAGGTGAAAGATTTGTACACTGAAAACTACAAAACATTGCCAAAAGAAATTAAAGAAGCCCTAAATAAAGGGCAAGATATCCCATCTTCATGGATTAGAAGACATTACTGTTAAGGTGTCAAACTAGCCAAGTGATCTACAGATTCAGTAAAATCCATAACAACATGTTTTTCTCACATAAATGGAAAAGCTGATTCTCAAATTAATATGGAATTGTACCAGACAAACCAATCTTGAAAAAGAAGAACAAAGTTGGAGGACTCATACTTCCCAATTTGAAATTTTACTACAAAGCTACAATAATCAAAACAGTGTGCTACTGGCATGAGGATGTTCATCTAGACCAATGGAATAGAATTGAGAGCTCAGAAATAAACCCACACATCTATGATAAACTGATTTTTTACAAAGCTGCCAAGTCCATTTAATGGGGAAAGAATAGTCTCATTGACAAATGATGCTGGGAAATCTGGATTTCCACATGCAAAAGGAGAAGGAGAATCCCTACCTCACACCATTTACAAAAATTAACTAAAAATGGATCAAAGACCTAAATATAAGAACTCTTAGAAGAAAACATAGGAGGAAATATTTATGACTTTAGATTTGGCAACAGATTTTTAGATACGGCACAAAAATCACAGCAGCCAAAGGAAAAAAAAATGGAAAAATTGAACTTAATCAAAATTATAACCTTTTGTGCATCAAAGAACATTACCAAGAAAATGAAAAGATAACCTAAAGAATGGGACAAAATAATTGCAAATTATATATCTGGGTTTAATTATATATGGTTTCCTTTGAGTCAGCAACTATGAAGTTTAGTCATAGAACTTCATGTTCTTCCTAAAAGCACACATTGCTATTATCTTGCTGCAAAATGTTGATCATTTTGCTGAGTCCTGTTTTTGTGCTGCATTCAACACCAAGACACTTGACAGAAGAAACAGTATCATTACTCAAATTTTTACCTCTGGGACAATAGAGTTTCCAACTCTTTGCTGTTTTGGAAGTTTCAGGTTTCTAATGTCCTCTAATGATAGATTTGATTGATCATCCTGTGACTTTCTAACTTATGGACTCCTTAACTCTGCTCTTTGCTAATCAATAATTGCAATAAAGCAGTTAATCAAGTCTGGAAAATAGTATTCAATTACTTATTATAGTGACTCAACATACTCATTAGTAAATTCACAAAACCAGAGGAAATAAGTTAAAAAAAATACAAAGTGAACACTCAGTTAGGGGTACAGGTAATCATGTCTTAGACTTCTCATTTTTTCAAAATGGTTATGTGCTAAATAACTATTTTCTGATTAGTTATAAATCTGGCATGTTCTTATATTTCCTCTAACCTTTCTGCTTCACCTCCCTATTAATATCACAGACAATTAAGAGATTAATATCAATTGTGGGTATTGAAGTTAAGGAATTAAGAATCATACCTTACAAGTGTGGTTTCACGTGCTTTTCAGACTAGACCAGGCCATTTTATTCTGATTGGCCACAGTAGTCCAAGGGAAGAATCAGGATGTTCAAGTTAGAAATGACCTTTCCCATTAAAAGGAGTCACCATGAGGGTGAGAATAAAAATGTTCTCACAAACTTAGGGAAAGACTGATTGTTCTGTGGCTATGGTAACAAGGAGCTCTGTTACTTGTTTTAACCTCTTCAGTTAATCA
The DNA here is from genome assembly GCA_026826555.1 of Tolypeutes matacus. Taxonomy (NCBI): domain Eukaryota; kingdom Metazoa; phylum Chordata; class Mammalia; order Cingulata; family Chlamyphoridae; genus Tolypeutes; species Tolypeutes matacus. Next base: position 30,165,260 of record JAKSZT010000049.1, read on the forward strand.
AGGACAACGCAACACTGTAAATATACATTTGCAAACCAACTAATCAGAATCAGCTCTCACTACTGAAAGTCAGTCAATCAGAGATGGACTCACTCTAATAAACATACTTTTAAGTGCCAATCAATAGCAGTCTCACCTGAGTAAACATACTTCTACAGATGATGCAACTCACTACACCTCCGAAAATCCTGCAATCCATTCTGCCCAAAATTTATATATACATATACATTAGCATTTTGCTCTGCTTGAGGAGACTGAGCCTTGCAAGTATAGCTTTCTCTTACAATAGTAATCAGTAAACTCGGCTTTGTCTTTCAATTTCAGATACTGAGTGGTGTTTGTGTCATACTTTGACAGTTCTGGAGGTTCCACTGAGATCGTTTTGAAGACCCTGACTTGATAGCACTCAACAGGATCCTTGAACCACCAGGTACATCCACTGGGCTCTGAATTTAATTTGTCTTTCAGATCTGCTGGGCTCTGAATCTAATTTGTCTTTCAGATGTGCTGCTAGATGTGTCAGTCTCCACAATGATTTGGGTTCTGCCTAGTTTCATTGGGCTTTTGTTGCTCAGTTTATTTTTTATCATAGGACTTTGTAATGAAGCATGTCTCTATATTTTTCAGGCCATTGTACAAAGTAATCAGACCTTTTGATTTAGAGTTGTATCACTTGGTAATTAGACTTAGATCTTAATAACCTTATTAAACCTCTTGTCCTAGAGGTACATCATTTGTAAATATTTTTACTACTAACCTGCTTATTCTACTGCTGTTTGCTTTGCTTTTATTGTTTTTGTCTGTATGTATGGCCTTGTTTCATAAGCTTTCATTTTGTCCTGGAATGTCTTTTTTCTGCTTAATGTAAAAGAGAGTGTTCTGTTATGAATGGGTGGAGCCATAGCCTTGATAAGCTTCCAGTCCAAACGAAACACAATCAAAGGACTGATGACTTGAGGACCATTACGCTGGAGTCTAATTTGTAAATAAGCATTGGTCAAGCTTTGCTTTGGATCCTCTGTCTTGTCAATTTGTGAGAGAAAGTCACTGAGTTTAGTTCATATTCCAGGTCAATGACTGTTGGGTCTGTGAACATATAGCCCCTTCCTTGCCTCTTTTTGGTCGGGGATCCTGAAACACTATGTGCAAGAACACACTGTTGACCAATGCTAGTGGCCTCTTTCTTGCACATGATGGTTTGTATATGTTAAAGTCTCAACCTTTCCTTTGAAGAACTTCTAAATCTTATTTAAAATTGTACTATCACAACACTTGCACTTTTCTTGATAAATATCAAAACTTTTTTAAAGCTTAAAATAGCAAAGGCCATTATGAGGAATTTCTGTTATGTCAAAATCAATAAATTTGGGAAGCGGCTGTGGCTCAATCAGTGGGGCTCCCGTTTGCCATATGGGAGGCCCCAGGTTTGGTTCCTGGGGCCTCCTGGTGGGGGCAGGCCCGCCCGCGCGGCGTGGTTGGCTGACCCAGTGAGCACAAGCAGCAAGGGGGGGATAAATGAATTAAAAAAAAAAAAAAATCAATAAATTAACACATCTAGAGAAGCTCCAGAGGGAAACGGATGTGGCTCAAACAATTGGGCTCCCGTCTATCATATAGGAGGTCCAGGGTTCCTGAGACCTCCTGGTGAAAAGTAAGCTGGCCCACATGGCGAGCTGGCCTGAGCAGAGAACTGGCCCAGCAAGATGACGCAACAAAAAGAGACACAGAGGAGAGACAATAAGAGATGCAGCAGACCAGGGAGCTGATGTGGCGCAAGAGATTGAGTGCCTCTCTTCCACTCCAGAGGGTCCCAGGATCCGTTCTCGGTGCTGCCTAAAGAGAAGACAAGCAGACACAGAAGAACACACAGAGGGAAGCGGATGTGGCTCAATCGATAGGGCTCCCGTTTACCATATGGGAGGCCC
>JAKSZT010000049.1:30167584-30249567 GCA_026826555.1 Tolypeutes matacus
AACAAATCCTTAAAAAAAAAAGAAAGAGAAAAGCTCCAGAGAAGTTAGGAGACAAACATCAAACAGTATGCTGAGGCCTTGAAAACAAAATTTTAACTCTAAAATAGTCTCAAAGATTTTGCAACATTCCCAAGTCAACCCTTCTTGCATTTCTGTCTCTTCCTATTCAGCTTTACCTGACTCTCTAAAGGAACCACACTCTCTTCATGGTTTCTCAGGAAAAACATGATCACATGGTAAAATTGTCAGACTGGAAGTCAGATTTATATTTTTAAATTGAAACCCTAGTCTAGAGCCAAGTTAAGGGTTACAGTTAAGACTTTTCCTAAACTTCAGAATGTAGGGCACAACATTGTTAGAGAATTCAGAATCTTGTTAGATGGCCCTGTACTACAGAATATTGTCCTGGACTAAAGCTCTGTACCAACTAGTTAAATTCATTGAAATCTTCTCAGATGTGGAAAGATGTTTAAAAGTAAAGGATAGAAAAGAGAATAGTTAAATAAACTAGCTATATAAAATTTAAAATAGAAAATACACTAAATAAGGCAACTTCAGCAGCTATTCTTTTAAGGAAAGGCTGAATAAAGGTCCAAAATTATAAACTAAATAAAGATAGAAAATATACTTCAGAAAACTTTTCTGTCTTACATGTAGTTAAAAGCCAACAGCAGAAGTATATTGAGTCTTGTCCTCTCTCTCTGTAAATGGCCTTAAACCTGAATTAGGGAATTTAATAAGAACAAATAAATTGAAATGTAAAATTGTCAATTTAGAAAATGTTTAAAAAAAAGAAAATGTTTAATATGGTACTAGATATTTCCAGGTAGTATCAGAATTAAGCTAGAAATCAATATAAGGTATGGCTCTTTAGATGAAACATCCAAAGGCAACTCTTCTCTCAAAGATTTAGAGGCCTAGGTAAAGATAACTATAACTATTGTAAGAAGAAGGTGACTTGAAAGAATCCATGTCCCATCTTGGTTAAAAAAACAAAATGACAACTCTCCAAAATCTGCCCAATGAAATCTCTACAACAGAGGCACTAGCACCCAACAATTCCTTGTCCTTCTTCAAAACTTCCAGGAGGAATTGTCTATAATTGTAGATATAGAATATTGCTTTCTTGCATATATGGGTGACACTATCCTTCAGAGTAAAATTTTAAAATTGTCTGAAAAGCAAACAAGCACTGACTTGTAATAAATTAAAAAATAAAATAAAACAGAGAAAAATAATTTCTTTTAAAATAAACTGCTTATATCAGATGGTAAAAAATCACAATAAAAAATAAATTGGAGGCTATATAATGAATTTTTAAAGACTTTTATTTAATAAAACAATTTTATTTAATAGAATTTTGTTTTATTTTACTTAATAAGACAATTCAAGTAGCGGGAATCTTTAATAATCTTGTATGCCAATTTGTAACTATTTTGAGATCATATCAGAATACATCTTTAGTCTGTGACACAACACCTACAACTGACTAGGTAGGATCTTCTTCTGGGTACAAATGCACTGCAGCTCTTATACATTATAAGATTATAGTTTCTCTAGACCTGAGAATATTTACACTGTATATAATTACTAAAGAAATAGCAATGGTCTTGGGATCCCTATGGACAAAAGACTCCACAGACAGAAAGACTGATTAGAGTAGAATGCATGAGAGTTCATACTGATCCTTCCTATATAATCATAAATCTTTGTGTTTATTTGTACAAATATGAAAATTGTGGGCCATGCTCTAAGTGGATTTAATTGAAAACATGGCACATATCAAAGAATCATTGCCTGTTCCCTTGAACTCCTTATTCAATAACCAAGGCTTTCCTTCCTTACCTCAGAGAAATTACGGGCATTAATTAAATTAGTCAACATATCCTCTGATCTTTTAATAGGACTTTAAATCTAATGAATTATTATTAACTGAAACTACCCAACATTTTTTTATTAGTTATGATTCACAGTTTCTTTCTCCTCCTCCTATTACCATCCACTGGTATAACATTCATCCACCAACTGTGTAATCCTTAGCCAAGGAAGAAAATTTATTTCTCATAATTGTGTTTCTATAATTCAAGAAGTGTCCTTGTACAAAATAGATACTCTAGTATAAAATTCTGACTTAATATGGTTTGTTGGTGGGTGTTATATTAAAAATAAAAACGACAATACCAGGTTTGATAAATAGTAAGTAGCCCAGTCTCTCATAAAATCAAATTTCTTATCAGAAGCCAAATTGTTCAAATGACTGAACCGTGGCCCTCTTTAACACATATCAAATTCTTAAAATAAAAGAGAAATCATATAAACCAATGACTGTTATACTTTAAAAATAATTCACCTGTTTAGCATGCTATAAAATAATTCACTTCTTTAGCATGTATAGAAACAACTTCTTCAGGTACTCTTTAAAAATAAACAACAAATGTGAATTACTTAGTAACACAGTAAGAGAAGTACTAGAGAAGCTAGCATACTATACTATCAGTTTTATAAAAAATATTTTAAATGCTTTAGAAATGCAATAGAAATATGTTAAAGATCAACATGATGAATAGATTTTTATGACTAAAAGTCCTTGTACAAAGGTCTCACATAAAATAAAAATAATAATAAATTCATGGAGAATCTCAAGGATTCTATCATAGAAAAAGTCTGGCCGGCCCATCAAATTCTAAAAGGAAGCACCAAAATGATTGTGTTGCTAGATTCATGAGGATAAGATCTGGCAAAACCAGAATGTCTCTTAGCACCAATAAAAGCTCTAATGGATGATAGATAAAAACTTCCATGAAGCAACACATTTCAGTAGGTATAAAACAGTCACAGTATTAAACACTGACATAGACAGCTCATGCTTTTTCTGTTACTAAAGTAACCTGGAAAAAAATTAAAAACATAAACGTGACGCATGGCCCAGAGTCATAGCTAAGGACTCTGGCTATCTCTAAGTAGTTTGTCTACAGCTTTATATATCTACTAACAATGCTACACTTATTTTTTGGATGAATTAAAAGCACTTATCTTTTGAAAAGTCACAAACTCACAATAGCTAAAATACTTTTAAATTTTGTGTTTCCTACCTAGAACATTCCAATTTATATATCCAGCAATAGGCGGGCATATGTAATAGGTTTAGATTATTTGTGACTTTAAACTACACAAGAATTTCCCCTAATTCACAAATTTTACTCTTTAAATCACTGTCAATCCTCTGGGGGAAGAATATAAGTTAACCTAACAGAACTGAAAAGTTACATGCATTAGAGATCCTAAACTGAGGTTCTCCAAACAACCTCTAGAAGCAGAAGCACAGCAATTAACTCCTAAACCAAGAACCTTGGCACAAGCAAATGACCACATGAAGTAGTAACTGTCTTGACAATACCCATAGACAATATATCTTCCTATGCCAAAATCAGCCTCTCCATTGTCAATCTAGAACCAAGGTTAATTGCTCAATGGGGACATTAATTAGGCCATTCCAAGGCGACTTGTCAACAGTCTCAAGGGACTATCTCTTTACAAAGAGTCCAAAGGGATAAAACTGTTTCAGAGAACAGGTTTCTGAGGACAGTGATCCCATCCATAGGAATTAGACCTGAGTTCTTAATTTAAAAAAGAAAAATAGCTCACAGTAAATCATACAGCCTAAGTTTTGCATGCCCAACAAACCAATTTAAATATCTTAACCCAAGTAAGTATGAATAATAGAAGAGCCTTTCATTTTCTTTTGGCCAACTAGGGAGGAGTTTACACAATTGCTAACTCTTTATGATGTATCTAGATTAACACTACAGTTGAGAAAATGTAGCCTAGCTATCTAAGACACGGGGAGCCACTGAGATTTGCTTTCTTGATCAGGCTTGGGGAATCTTCTCAGGAGATCTTCTAGTACCTTCTTATAATATTTCTAGCTATACTTATTTGTCTTGCAGTTGTTCAATGTCTGTTTAAATGCTTCTACACAACCTGTCCTGGCAGATGAGTTAACAAACAAAAAACAGGTCAAGCCATGCTGATCACTATGCAATCTGAAAATCAGAAATCCACAGGTGACACTTCATTTTCAAGGTGAATCAACAAAGGTGGTAAAGATCTGGACAATTCTTGATGTCCTGTCCTGAAGCTTTGGCTAAATGAGGGCCAAGGAGGGGTGCTGAGAATGAAATGTTCCCACTACCATATGGAAAGATAGATTATTCTGTTGCCCACAACCAGTTTTAAACATATTCTATAAATCAAGGCCATCTCAATGAACATGCTTTGGTAAGCGAACCAGTGTCAGCAAAAAGGGATGGACTCATTCCAATAAACACCCATTGGAGAAACAACCAATCAACAACAGTATCACAAGAGCTACTTATACAGATTGATCGACAACTCATATACGCCTCTGCAAGTCCACCAATCCCTGTACACCACACTTCCCCCAAAATGCCATTTAAGATCAGATTCTGCTCTACCAGGGAGATTGTGCTTGACCAGCATAGCTCTCACTTACTATAGTAAGCAATAAATTCAACTTTGTGTTTTTATTTCAGATATTTATTCTTATTTTCATCATTCTTTAACAAGGGCAAGGCTTACCTGTTTTGTAGTGCCAGGTGCTAGCTTAGTGTCTGACATAGATTAGGCTTTCAGTTTGTTTTTGACTAAAACCCAACAGATAAAGAAACAGGGAAGAAGTGTTGTGATTTCCCTAGGTAACACAGCTGGTTGGTGGTAGAACTGTATTTAGCAACTTTGATACAATACCCGCTACCATGGAGAAACCAAGAGTTTTGGTTTGTAACTAACCCTTCACAGTGACATAAAGATAGAGGCAGCACCATATTACATGCACAGCCCTGGATCATTTAGAGGTCTTGTAAAGCCAAGGAACCCATTTTGTGAAGGTGATCTGCCAGATCACTTGTATTTTGAATAAATATGAAAATGTCAGATGATTTGCTTCTGCTATCAGCAAAGCAGAGACACGAGAGCCCTGAGGCAGAATTGTAATTGCTTTCCTCATTTAAAGCTGTGTTTGGTGTTGATTGTAATCTATGTTTACCTGCATAAGCAATCTGGCAGAAAAGAATTCATGTAAGGCTGGTCCTTGAAGTCCTCTTACTCCTAACCTAGAATTGGGGTGAATGCTCAGATACAGGGAACAGAACTCCAGGCAGTTCGGTGTTAGTGATGGTGTTAGCACTCCTACTCATTAACATCCCTGTTCAGTTTGGAAATCTTCTAGATCAGGGTTCTCCAAATTTGGCACCTTTGGCATTTTGGACTGAATAATTCTTTTTGGGGGGATGCTGTTCTATGCATTGTAGGATGTTTAGCAGCATCCCTAGCCTCTACCTACTAGTAGCTCCCTCCACCCCCAGTTGTGACCATAAAAATGTCTCCAGACATCGTCAAATATCCCTTGGAGAGCAACATCACCCCTGGTTAAGATCCACTGTTCTAGACAATAGAAAAGGTAGGCTCTGGCTCATTTTTTTTTTCTCTCTCCTAGAACAATGCCTTCTCCTTCCTTCCCCAGCTATACTCCTGGTCCACTTTAAGCTTGATCCTATTGGGTATGTTTATAATTAGCTACTGACTCTAGAAAATACGGACATATTACAGAGCTCACAATATGTGTCTGTCTCCCTCACTAGACCAAACTCCTCATGGGCAAAGGCCACGTCTTTATCATTCTTTTACTCCTTGCACCAAGCCCATAGTAATTATTCGGTGCAGCTAATTGAATTTAATTTGTTGTTCCAGAACCAATAACAGACAGTGAGAGTTGTATAGTTTAGATTTCTGATTTGACTTAAACACATGAGTTGGATTCAAGGGAACATCCTTGGCAACATCCAATAAATTCCATTTGCATATAGTTTTAGAATCTTGAATCATTGGGTCTGATTATTAAGAGTGAACAAACAACAGGAAAATGTAGGTGGGGAAAAGATGAGAAAGAGCCATCATTGCAGAAGTGGTTGTCTTACATTAAATGCCACCTATAGAGAGTTGGGGACTTCTCTGCACCCAATTTTTAATATCCTCCTGTAACTTTACCCATGTTCAGAAAGACAAACAAGTGGTCCTCAGTTGCACATATAGCCTGATGGGCAGAGGGGACTGTGGGGGGATGAGCCATAAAAAGTAGTGACACAAGCAGATGGAAGCAGATGGCACAAATGCAGGCTCTGATTCTAGTGTAAATCTTTAATCTTAGATCAGGAGAGAAGAAGCCTGCAAAATAACAGTTAGTAACCTAGGAGATACCATCTTTTGCAAATGAATTGCTGTAATTTGCAAAGAAAAAAAAAATGCGTTAGGTTGAAAAACTAATCTGCTTTGCCTTATGTATGACAGTCTCCCTGCCAAGTCACATTGCCTTGTTTCCCTTCTCTCCGCCTTGAACACCCACTCTACTCTCAGTGCAGGCAGCAGCAAATTTATCCAGGGTAGCACCAGACACCTGGTGTTCTAAAGAGTATTATAGATCCGTGGAATTTTAGAGCAAAATGGGACCTCTAAATTTTCTAGTCCAGATCTTTCATTTTATATGTAAGGAAATAATCCACCAGAAAAGGGCCATAACATTACTAGCTTTCAAACACTGAACATATCATAGCAAAATAAGTCTCTGATGCTTTTTCTCTCTCCCGCTCTGTCCCCCGCCACTCCCTGCTCACCCAAAGTAAAGAAATCCACTTTCTACAAAGTTGGGGGTGGGGGATCGTGCTGGGAATACAGCCTGTACAAATGCAAGTCAAGTATATTTAAGTATCACTCTAACACCCACCTCCACAGCTTCAGACATGGGTGAGACGCTGTTGGTTTTCCTGGAGCCCACGCGGAACTTGGCGGCTTTGTAGATCTTCCAGTACACGAAGAGCACCACACAGAGCGGCAGGTAGAAGGCGCCCACCGTGGAGAACACGGTGTAGGACGGCTCGCGGCTCACCTGGCATTCCCCACTGTCCTCAGAGTAGGTCTCTCCCCAGCCGAAGAGCAGCGGAGCCAGGGAGATGACCGCTGAGAGAGCCCAGGTAAGCGCAATCATAAGGTTGGAGACACGCCTGCGGGCGCGGAGGGTGTATTCCAGGTGGCGGGTGATGGACCAGTAGCGGTCTAGCGCGATGGCCGTCACGTTCCAGATGCTGGCTGTGCAGCAGAGCACATCGCATGTGATCCACAGCTGGCACAGACGCCGGCCCAGCTGCCAACGGCGCCCGGACAGCTCGTGCACCAGGCTCAGTGGCATGACCAGTGCCGCCACCAGCACGTCCGAGATGGCCATGGACGCCACCAGGTTGTGCGGTACGCGGTGGAAGGTGCGAACACGGAGGATGGTCGCCAGCACCAGCAGGTTCCAGGCGAACGTCGCCGCCACCAACGAGCCCAGCAAGGTCAGAACAAGCACACCGAAGACGGAGAGAAGCGGCAGGCTGGGGCGCAGATCTTCTGCGCCGAGACTGCCGTTGGTCTCCAAGGAGGAGGGGGTGGAAAGGGAAAAGTAGGTTAAGTTCAAATCCATCTGTGGGTCAGGAAATCGGGTGCATGCAGGAGCGTTCTGGAGGACTTTAGGTGGCCAATGCGCCTCAAGACACTCCGGATATTTGCAACCACTGGCCAGCGGCGGGGCTTCTGGGAAGTGCCTGTGAATTTGGCTCCAACCTCGTGCAAGAGAGCATCCGCGGGGAATGGTGTGGCGTAGAGAAGGGGGCTGGGCTGCAAGCCACCGCAAGTCTGAATCCCTCGGGGGCTAGGAAAGCAGAGGCGAGGGGCTGCATCTCGCAGCTAGGGCCCGCCTAGGCTGTCACATGTCCGAGACCGCTCACCTTGGCGGAGACGGCGGTCTGGTCGCTCAGAGCCGAGCATCTCCCAGGTCGGTCCACAGCCCGCCGGCTGGGGAGAAGCTGGGCGGCCACGGTGCGTCTGGATGCCAGGAGAGGTGCAGGTGCGTCAGAGCAGTAGTTCTCACAGCAGTTGCCTCCCTACCCGCCTCTCTATCCTAGCAGCTGACTGCGATCTCAACTCTGTGCTAGGGAAGTCAAGTAGGGATCTGCTTTCTGGGACCAGCTTACTGCTCTTTCCCTGTCTCCCCGCCTCGTCTGGGGCTGCAGCTCCGGAGAGAGAACGCCGGCGCGCCCACTAATCCTGCCTTATCAAACCCAGGATCCAACCCTACGTCAAAACATCAGCTGATGAGGCCGCCTCTCTCTCCGCCTCCCGGCTCTCCGACCTCCCAGCTCTTACCCTTGCTGCTGTCCACGGTGCTAACGCGCCTGTCTGGAAACGGGTTCCCCAGGAGGAATAAGTTTTTCAACAAACTTCTTGAAACGTTTGTCTAACCAGCTCCCTATCCACGCCCTTCTAGGAGTGGTCTGGAGACCCTGGGCAGTCTCTTTAGTGAACTCCACTAAATTTTTATTTCCTGTGAAGGGAAAAGTTGTAATCAAGTTATTATAAAAGCTCCATCTCACTCGAATAAAGGACGAGCATTTAACTCTATCCCCGCACACATATACACGTATACAACTATGCATGCACGCGCAATAATTGAGAAAATATCCAAAGTTCCTATCCAAAATTTTTTATTTGGAGCATCTCACAAAGTGGCATACAATGTAGCAAGATAAAATAAGTTGAAATAAGGAAAATGCAATGGCAGAAAGGAAAGATGACATTAAGCATTTTTTTAAAAGTACATACAATGGGTTCATGAAATCCTGTACATTTAAAAGTTGTGGTCCACAAATGTGGCTGGAAGCTTTTTAGCAATTTGAAAACAAGGAACATGCTTTATTACAAGATTCAATGTCTGACAAAGTGAAAGGGGTCTCAGGAGAATATACTGAGAACAGAGAAATTCCTCCCCTGGGACCTAGAGGAGAGGACACTAACAGTGAGAATGTTATTTATTAAATACAGAATGATTCACAGACACTTCGGCTGATGGTGGCTGCCTAGGTTCAGTTCTACAGTGTGTGGTTCTAATTAAGGGTCAAGCCTGTGTTTATTGAGAGTATGTAACCTTCTTGGGTCATGGAACCAATTGGAATGAAAATGATGACTTGTCTTCTTTGAAAAAATATCTCTGAACAGTGCTGCATACAGTTTCCAGGGCCCGTGATCTGAAGGAATAGATGAATTGAATACCTGATAGGCAGTCCTCAATGATGGTATCTCTTGATAGAGATCTTGAAAGACATAATGGGCTTGAAATTATATTCCCCACTGTCACTGTGTCGAGCAGCTGTCTGTATTGATAGTTAACTGAGATACTTTATGAAAATAGGGACGAAGCCAGGGTTAATTGAGATACTTTATGAAAATTGGAGCGTCATAAAGTCAGGAACTGAATAGAGTGCCCTTGCAAAGAAGGGATTTGATGAAGTATGTCCAGAAGAACCAAATTCTGTTCAGAAATTCTGGTTTATCTCTCTACAGACACAAAGGAGAAATAAGGAACTCTCAATTTTTTCTTAATCATAAAGTATGACTCCAATTTCAGCTTGAAAAATTTCAACAAGCATAAAATGCCCACCTGCCATAAAGTGCCTCTGAAATACCGGCATTTAGGAGAGAATTTCCTGATTTATCACCCAATAATAGATACTTGGAAAAGATACAACCAAGTTACTGAGTGAAGAGATATTTTGTGTTAGGGCTTTACACTCATATTAACAAGTCATGGAACATCTACCAAAGCATGTCTTTATAAGATATAGCCATTTTAACAATAGTTAGATTGCAGGCTCAGTTGTTTTTTGAGGTTACTTCATTTTGTGATGATTAAGCCATGTCAATGACATATAGAGATTTGCTTATTATCTACAGTGGGAAGGCATGAATCTGTTTCATTTAAGTAGGAGCTGGCTGTTAGGCTACAAATTTGAAAGTGAGAAAAAGAAGGGAAATGCATAACATAACCTTATTCTACCCCACTGGCAGGGATCTAATGGGTGAGTTTTTTCCTACCCACCTCAGCCATCAAAATTTTACAAAATCAATAGATAATTAAAATGCCACTTTTATTATATAAAATCTACACTATGTACCAGGCATTAAATAAGTGTTCATATATTATTATACCTTAAAAAACTTTGTAATGAAGGAAACTGAGCCTTGAAGATATAGTTCTGTGCCTGAAATCACATGGAATCTGAACCTGAGTGTGACTCCAAGCCTGTGTACTTAATCAGTATGTTATACTGTATTAATAATCAGAATCTCACAATAGGTGAAAGATAAACCATCAAAGATCAATTACCATTCACAGAAATGGCAAGGCAAAAAGCAGAACAATTTACAGAACTCTTGGTTCTTCCTAACAGACTTTTCCAAAGGTAATATAATATAAAAATAAGCAGAAGGGCCATTCCTAATGGTTACCTTCTCCACATGAATAACAATGGCCAGAAAAATCCAGACTTGCAGTTTCATCAAGAAGAAACTGAAATATATTGTGTATGGAATGACTAGTAATGACAGACCTATGACTTAAGGGATAGTGGTTTCCATGCTTTTTTATTAAAAAAAAAAAAAAAGTTTACTTCAGTAAGTATATTAAATGTCTATTTTCTTGTCCATTTTGTTTACTTAAAAGTAGAAACAACCAAATACCACTATATATTGAAACTTAAGAATGGGGGCACCACTATCAACTGGTGGAGCCCCTACTCTTTGTTCAAGGTATCTTAAGTACCATGCGTATCATATGACTAAGCAGACATAATAAGTATATAACAATACTTATGTGTAATAATGTATTATATATAATAAGTGTATGTAATAAGTATGTAACAAGTCTGTAAAATATAGTAACAATCTAGATTAAATATTGGTGAGGTATATATTTTTTTCCTTTTTCAAGGACAAAAAAAAATCAAATAGAAGTTATTTAACCCAAACACCCATTGATTGCCTTACACACACTTGATGTGCATGGAGACCACTAATTATAGATTATTCTCTGGGTCCAACAAGGAAGAACAATGAACACTGACTTGGTTAAAGAGAACAGGTAGCAAACAGGTAGAGGCCATCATTCAGAGACCAGCTCCATAGCTAGCAAATTGTTTGCTATACTTTTTCAGCTTGGGCACGATATTGGACCCCAATCTCATGCTTTCCTAAATCTACAAAATTGTTTTTTGACTACATGAACTTCTTGAACTGTCCCAACCATATTTATTAGGCTAGAAAATGAACTTCCCCTTTTAAGGCCTTCAACTGATTGGATGAGACATCACTCATTGCTGACGGAAATCTCTTTAGTTGATTGTAGATGTAAACAGCCATCTATGCAATCAACTCACTGATGAATAAAGACCATGAAATACCCTTGTATTACAATTAGCCCAGTTCTTCCTTGACCAAACAACTGGGCACCATTACCTGGCCGAGTTGACACATGAGCCTAATCATCATGCTAAGTCTAGAAATTTGTTCTTTATTGTCATTTTCCTAGCATACCCAGTAAAGAGCCTGAAATATTTAGGCTCCCATAAACATTTATGAAAAAACAAAATCAGAAAACAAAAATTATCTCCTGAACAAACTACCAATTTTGGTGTTTAACATAAGCATAATTAAGGATATTTGAGTGGAAGCAATGTAATATAGAAATTAAGTTTAAGTACTTTGGCAAGAACTCACAGTGATGCTATCTTAGTTTGCCAGAGTTGCTATTATAAATACCATACAATGGGTTGACTTAAACAACAAGAATTTATTGGCTCACAGTTTAGAAGGCTACAAGTCCAAAATCAAGATGTTCTCAAGGCCATGCTTCTCCTGGGGTTGGTAGGTCCTGGTGGTGTCACATGGCAATCTCTCTGTCTCTTCTCTGTCTTCTCCTAATTTCTACTGAATTTTAGCTCCTAACCATGGCCTTCTCTGACTTTGTCCAAATTTTCTCTCTTTATAACACCTCCAGCCATATGGATTAAGACCCACCTTGATTCCATCTGGTCACACCCTAACTAATAATAACATCTTCAAAAGGTCCTATTTACAAATGGGTTCACACCCACAGGAACATGGCTTAAGACATGACCATGTCTTTTGTGGGGGGCATGATTCAATCTCCAACAGATTCTATATGTCTTTTTAATGCATAGTTATTCTAATGAAAACAAAATATCATGAATGAGTAGAAGCTAAATTGTTATTGAAATCCTATAGAAATGTCTAGGACACAGTTATGGAAATGGTTCCTGTGTGGACAGTATGGTGCTCTTGCCATAATTATTGCAACAAGTGACAAGATCAGAGTGGCAGCCAGCAGAGGCCAATTCATAAAGAATTATAAAGATGGTTAAAAGAACACAGTGTTCTTTGAGGCTGGGTAGATGGGCAGTGAAGAAGAGCATTGCTTAATTTATATTCACATCACAAATCAAAGATGGATAATCAGGAGGCTGCCAACAGTTAGTCTAATAAAAAGCCACAGTCCCCTGCACAGTTATCAGATCTCAATCATTTATTGCACCAAGAATCTATTGACTGAAGGAGATGCCAAGTGCCTATGATGAATGACCCTGCAACACAGTAGCAAGTATATTCAGTAGTAATACCCTCAGTCCTTCCTCCAAGTGAACCTACAGCCATATACACAAGTAACGGCATTGAGGAAAGAACATATCCAGACCTTTTGAAGGCTATTGGACATAGAGTCTGAGTTGACACTGACATCGAAAGAACCAAAATGCCATTATGGCCACTTGTTAGAGTAGGGATGACTGAAGGCTAGCTAATAAGTGCAGGTCTACTCTAGGCCCAGCTCATGGTGAACGCATTTGGTCAGTAGGCCACCAGGGGCTATTTCCCTAGTCCCTAAGAATTTAACTAAAATGCAATAATGTTTACCTGTGGGGTAAAAGCTATTGTAGTGGGGAAGACCAAGGGACTTCTCCCCAGCTTGTCAGCCAAGATGGTAAACAATATTAGTACTAACAAAAACAACAGCAACAGCATCATTACATCTGAGGAGAAATGGTAGAGATTATTGCTTCTGTCTGATTCATATGTAACTCACCGTTTGGATCACGGCAAATGACGATGACCTACTACAAACTCAGCCGAGTATTAGCTACAGTTGCAGAAGCTGTGCAGGACCAGCTAGACTGGCATATTTGATAGCCTTCAGTACAGGCATACAGACACTGATCAGAAAGGAGAATCAAAGAATTTCCAGGAACTTCCGGCAAGATGGGAGATTAGATAGACACAGAACTCTCTCCTCTTACAGAAAAATAACTAAAGGACAGGTAGGAATGGCCTGGGGATAAAAAAAAGTTCTAGGGTATAGGACACCAGGGGAAGGTGGACACTGCCCAGATGAGAGAGGCACAGGAAGGGAGCTTCAATGTTAAGACTCTGAGTAGCCTGCAGCTGTAGCTGCCAGCACCCCTCCACCGCTCTACCAGTAGAAAGCTTTGAATTCTCCAGCCTTGGGCCTACTGCTACAGACAATGAAGGCCCCCAGGGATCCACCTCCCCAGTAAATGGGAGAGACAGGGACACAGCCTAACACTGACTCAAATTTTTTTTTTTATTTTACTTTTTTTATTTTTTAAAAGATACTTCGATTACATAAATGTTACAGAGAATATATAGGGGATTCCCAGAAGGCCCACTCCCTACACCTCCCACATTTTCCCACATTAGCAATATTTTTTATCAATGTGATACATTCATTGCAATTGATAAACATATTTTGGAGTATTGCCACCAAGCATGGATTATAGTTTACATTGTAGTTGATACTTTCTCCCATTCGACTCTGTAGGTTATGGACAGATATATAACGGCCGTGTCTGTCGTTGTATGTCATTCAGGATGATTCCCAAGTCCCGAAAATGCCCACCTATTATACCTATTTTTCCCTCTCTTTAACCCCAGAACATCCATGGGTCACTGCCTCCACAACAATGGTATTTCTTCCATTGCTAGAATTACAATAAGTATATAGTAAAATACTAGTATAGTATTTTAGTCCACAGTTCATTTTCCAATCCTGAGGACTGTGGGATGGTGATGCCCACTCCACCACTAATTGAGGGGGACTTCAATCCCATAAATCTGATGGATGGGACTTTCTTGCTTGCAATTGTAGGCACTCTCGGTTCCTTGGTATGTTGTTTGTCCATCATCTCCTCCCCGTTAGTTGTCCTGGGTAAGTCCATTGAACTGGAGAGTAGGTGTTGCAACTCTGGTGTGACTCAACTTTGACCCACAAATTTGGTCTGCTGTGTCCCTCAAGCACTTCCAAGCCAGGAGGGGCTGTGTCATTGTTTGCCCTGGGAGCTGGCATGGATTAAAGAGATCTGAACCTCTCAAACACCCTCCTTACTGGACCAGGACTGTTTGTTGAGGATACAGAGGGGAGTGGAATTATTTCCTGCTGAAGAAAAGAGAGGGGGCTGCCAGGAAAGGTTGAACTGTCTCTGAGAAAGTTTGAATTACAAGGCTCATAGCCTCCAGGCAAGATCCTCTGTCACATTAATCCAGTCCCTGTTGCAGTAAACACATTCTGACCAGGCTTTGAACTGGGAGGCCTGCCAAAGAGTGCTGTCTGCTGGCCAACCATGGAGGTACATGTGAGGGAATTAGAAGTAAATAAGTAAGAGAGGCTTTTTCTGGCCTTTACAGCCTCCCTCCCAAGGGCCCTTGGAAGTGGGTCTGCAATGCATTACTGGGTCCATGGCCCAGATCTGAGCAACAAACAGGGACAATCCTAAAGGCATAGAACAGGTTGAACCAGGAATCAAAGAATGGCAGTAATACAGTCTCCTGCCACTAAATCCTTACAGAAGAGAGAGAAATTGAGCAACAGAACAAATTCACTGTCATAATCAGATGCCTACACATCAGCAAAAAATTACAAGCCATACTAAGAAAATGGAAGAAATGGTCCAGGCAAAGGAATATTTCAAAGACCCAGATGAGACACAGGATTTGAGACAACTAATCAATGAGATTCATACAAATTTACAGAGTCAAATTAATGAGTTGAAAGACAATATAGCTAAAGAGATAAAGGACATCAAGAAGACACTGAGGGGAAAATGGATGAGGCTCAAGTGATTGGGCTCCCATCTACCATATGGGAGGCCCAGGGTTAATACCTGGGGCCTCCTGGTGAATGGAGAGCTGACCCACACAGGAGAGCTGGCCCATGCAGGAGCACTGGCCCACTCAGAGAGCTGGCACAGCAAGATGATGCAACAAAAAGAGACACAGAGGAGAGACAATAAGAGATGCTGCAGACCAGGGAGCTGAGGTAGTGAAAGAGATTAAATGCCTCTCTTCCACTCTGGAAAGTCCCAGGATTGGTTCCCAGTGCCACCTGAAGAGAGGACAAGCAGACACAGAAGAACATACAGAGAGCAGACAGTGAGCACAAAACAGTGGGGGCGGGGGGTTAAAAAGATTTATTTTTTTAAAAAAAGAAAAAGAAGACACTGAGGGAAGCAGATGTGGCTCATGTGATTGAGCTCATGTGGTCCTGGGTTCAGTTCCAGTTGCCTCCTGGAAAAGACAAGCAAGACAGCAAGCTGGTGCAATGGGCAGGAGCAGCAAGCTGAAACAACAAGATGACACAACAAGAAGACACAAAGAGGAAAGACAATGAGGGACACAACAAAGCAGGGAGCTGAGGTGGTTCAAGCAATTGGGCATCTCTCTCCCACATGGGAGGTCGCAGTTTTGTTTCCAAATGCTTCCTAAAGAAAAGATGAGCAGACACATAGAGTACACAGCGAATGGACACAGTGAGTGCAAAACAATGGGGGGGGGGCGGGGAGAAATTAAAAAATAAATCTTTAAGAAAAAAAAAAAAGACACTGAGTGAACACAAAGAAGAATTTGGAAACCTGAATAGAAAAGTAACTGAGCTCATGGGAATGAAAGACACTATAGGTGAGATAAAAAACACAATTAGAGGTATACAATTGCAAGCTTGAAATGATAGAAGAAAGAATAAGTGGCACAGAAGATAGAAAGTTGAAATTGAGGAGAAAAAAGAACAGAAAAAGAAAGGAATGGAAAAATTTGAGCAGGGACTCATAGAATTGATTGATAACATGAAACACAACAACATACATGTCATGGGAGTTCCAGAAGGAGAAGAGAAGGAAAAGGGGGCAGAAAGAGTATTTGAGGAAATAATGGATGAAAATTTCCCAATACTCATGAAAGAAATGAACTTATATGTCCAAGAAACACAGCATACCCCAATCAGAATAAATGTGAATAGACCTACTCCAAGACACATACTACTCAGAATGTCAAACATCGAAGATAAAGAGAAAATTCTGAGAGCAACAAGGGAGAAGCAAACCATCACATACAAGGGACATCCAGTAAGACTTAGTATGGATTTCTTATCAGTAGCCACGGAGGTAAGAAGACAGTGGTATGATACAATTAAGATCCTAAAAGAGAAAAATTGGCAGTCAAGAATTCTTTATCTGGCAAAATTGTCCTTTAAATATGAGAGTGGGCTTAAAATATTCACAAACAGAAACTAGGAGAGTTCATAAAAAAAGAATCCAACTTTGCAGGAATTATTAAAGGGAGCCTTAGAGCCTGAAAGAAAAAGACAGGAGAAAGAGACTTGTAGGAAAGTGTAGAAGGCAAGAACAGTAGAAATGATAACCAAAAGAATAAAAAGACAGATGAAAATAAGATATGACATATGAAAACAAGAGAATAAAATGATGGAAGTAAATAATGCATTTACAGTAAAACCATTAAATATGAATGGATTAAACTCTCCAATCAGAAGATATAGGCTGACAGAATGGATAAAAAAAAACATGAGGCATCCATATGCTGCCTACAAAAGACTCACCTTGGACCCAGGGATACAAATCAGCTGAAAGTGAAATGTTGGAAAAAATATTCCATGCAAGCAGTAACCAAAAAAGAGCAGGGGTAGCCGTACTAATATCCAACAAAACAGACTTTAAAGGTAAAAAATTTTATAAGATATACAGAAGGCCTTCATATATTAATAAAAGGGACAATCCACAAGGAAGAAATAACAATCATAAATGTCTATGCACCAAACCAGGGTGCCCCAAAATATATGAGGCAAACTCTGGCAAAACTGAAGGGAGAAATAGACATCTCTACAATAATAGTTGGAGACTTCAACACACCACGCCCATCATTAGATAGAACAACTAGACAGAAGATCAAAAATGAAACAGAGAACTTGAACAATATGATAAACAAGCTAGACCTCACAGAGTTGCATCCCAAATCAGCAGGTTATACATTCTTCTCAAGTGCTCATGGATCTTTCTCCAGGATGGACCACATGGTAGGTCACAATGCAGGTCTCAATTAATATAAAAAGGCTGAAAATATACAAAGCACCATCTAAGATCATAATGGAATGAAACTGGAAATCAATAATAGTGGGAAAGGGGAAATTTTGCTAATGTGTGGAGGCTGAAAAACCCACTCCTAAACAATCAGTGGGTCAAAGAAGAAATTGTAAGAGAAATTAGTAAATATATTGAGATAAAAAAATGAGGACAAAATATATCAAAATTTATGTGATACAGTGAAGGCAGTGCTGAGAAGGAAATTTATAACCCTAAACCTTTATAATTAAAAAAGAAGAAAGAGCTAAAATCAAGGATCTAACTGAACAACTGGAGAAACTCAAAAAGATCAGCAAACCATTCCCAAAGCAAGCAGAAGGAAAGAAATAATAAAGATTAGAGCAGAAATAAATGAAATTGAGATTAAAAAAAAACAATAGAGAAAATCAACAAAACCAAAAGCTGGTCCTTTGAGAAGATCAATAAAATTGACAAACACTTAGCTAGACTAACAAAGAAGGAAAGAGAAGAGATACAATTAAATAAAATCAGAAATGAAATGGCAAAGTTACAACTGACATCACAGAAATAAAAATGATCTTAAGAGGATATTATGAGAAACTGTATGCCAACAAACTAGACAGCCTAGATGAAATGGACAAATTCCTAGAAACACACAAGCAACCTATGCTGAAGAAAAATAAGAACTCAACAAACCAATCACATTTAAAGAGATTGAATCAGTCATCAAAAATCTTCCAACAAGGGGGGGATAAATGAATAAATAAATAAAATCTTAAAAATAAATAAATAAATAAATAAATAAATAAATTGCAAAAAAAAAAAAAAAAAAAAAAAAATCTTCCAACAAGGAAAAGTCCAGGACCAAATGGCTTCATAGGTGAATTCTACCAAACATTTCGAGAAAAATTAACACCAATCCTGTTTAAACCCTTCTAAAATATTGAAGAGGAGGGAAAATTACTCAACACATTTTATGAAGCCAACTTCACCCTAATACCGAAGCCAGATAAAGAAAATTACAGAACAATCTCTCTAATGAACATAGATACAAAAATTCTCCACAAAATAGTTGCAAATAGAATACAACAGTGTATCAAAAGACTTATATACCACAACCAAGTGGGATTTATTCCTGGTATGCAAGGCTGGTTCAACATAAGAAAGTCAACTAATGTAATACACCACCTTAACAAATAGAGGGCAAAAAGCCACATGATCATCTCAGTCAATGCGGAAGAGGCATTAGACAAAATCCAGCATCCTTTCTTTTTTTTCATATTAATTTGTTTTTCTTTTTAAAAATGTGTTGTTTAACAATTTTTCTAGCAGTAATAGCTCTACAGGGCAGGTGAGTGGAATATGTAAGCACAAGGCAATAGTCTCCACCACTGCAAGGCCGTCTGTCTCCAAATAGAGTACATGTTATTATACTTCTCCTCCTCCAGAAAATTAAAGCTATGTTCAAGGATCCCAGATTTCTGCTGAACAGAAATTCATGTTTTGAGAAATCTCAGGGGGAAAAAAATCCACCATACTTTCATGATGAGCTTTCTAGCTGGCTAGGTTAAAATTACTGGAGTTAAGCAAAAAAACATTCCACTCATAGCATTTTTTTTCTGGGAAACATAGCAGAGTGGTTAAGACCAGAGCTTTGTAAGCTGTGTTGTCTGAGTTCAGATCTTAAGTCATCCTCTTCCTAATTACTCTAACCTCTCCGCTCTTTGATTCCTCAGCTGCAAAATGGGGGCTAATGAAGGGATGTTGTGAGACTCCAGCGAGATACTATACAAGGTGCTTAAGTCCCTGGCATGGAGTAAACACTTGGATATGTTAGCTGTTATTCTTTCAGAAAGGCAACCTGCACACATTGGTTCATTTTATTTTGCTCTGGTTTAGCACATACTTCCAGGGAATTATTATTATTTAAAAAGATAAAAAGTATTTTTTTTTTATTTGAAAAGTATCAGTTGTGTCATTTAGGATGTCTCTGCCTCTAAAATGGTTTAAACAATAGGAAGATTTTTTTTTCAAGTCTCACATTCTGAATTTCATTGAAACAAAGATGCCATTGTTCTTAAGATGTATCCCACATTCAGAAATATTAAAATATAAAATAATATGTGTCTTCAAAGCAAAACAAGAGGTCTGAAGGTGGAGGGTCTCAAGACTGGTTTTTTAGCAGTTCAACTTCACCACCAAGGCCTCATGTTCTTTCTTCTTTCCATGCTGCCATCCACAGACTTTCAGCTCTTGTTTGGAAGCAAGCCTCAAGGATGCAAGATGGCTGCAGCTGTCTCAAACATTGCATCTTCACAATGTCTGTGAGCAGAGACAGTGAAACACCCAACTGGACATCATGAGGAAATTCAGCAGAAAAAAATGAAAAGATACTTCTCCTGTCCCTCAACAGCCTGAGCTCTCTACTGTCCCTGCTGGTGACCACCATCTTGCCCCACTCCAAGAATGTGGCTGCCCTTACCGCCAGGTTGTTTTGAACTCCCAGAATCCTTTCTTGATTTAAAAAACATTTTAAAAGATAGGAATAGAAGGAAAATTCCTCAATATGATAACGGGCATATATGAAAAACCCACAGCCAACATCATGCACAATGGGGAAACATTGAAAGCTTTCCCTCTAAGATTGGGAAAAACACAAGGATGCCCACTGTCACCACTGTTATTCAACATTGTGCTAGACATTCTAGCAATTAGACAAGAAAAAAAAAATTTTTTTAAGGCATCCAAATAGGAAAAGAGGAAGTAATACTTTCACTATTTGCAGGTGACATGATTTTATATTTAGAAAATTCTGAAATGTCTATGACAAAGCTACTTGAGCTAATAAACAAGTTCAGCAAAGTGGCAGGCTACAAGATCAACATGCAAAAACCAATGGTTTCTGTACACTAGTATTGAACAATCTCAGGAGGAAATCAGGGCAAAAAAAAATTCCATTTACAATAGCAAAAAAAAAAAAAAAAAAAAAAAAGACTCAAATACCTAGGAATCAATTTAACCAAGGAAGTACAGGACCTATATTCAGAAAACTATAAAACAATGCTAAAAGAAATCAGCAAAGACCTAAATAAATGGAAAGACATTCCATGTTCATGGATTGGAAGACTAAATATTGTGAAGACATCAATCCTACCCAAACTAACTTATTTAATTCAATGCAAAATTCCAACAGCCTACTTTACAGAAATAGAAAAGGTAATTACCAAATTTATTTCAAAAGGAAAGTGCACCTGAATAACCAAAAAACATTCTAAAAAAGAAGAACGATATGGGAGGAATTTCACTGCCTGACCTTGAAACATATTACAAAGCTACAGTGGTCAAAACAGCATGGTATTGGCATAAAGATAGAAACATGGATCAGTGGAATAGATTGAGAGTCCAGAAATAAACTCTCACCTCTTCAGTCAACTGGTTTTTACAAACGTACCAAGTCCATGTTAACGGGACAAAACAGTCTCTTCAACAAATGGTGCTGGGAGAACTGGATATCCATAACCAAAAGAGTAAAAGAGGATCCCTATCTTACTCCCTACACAGGAATCAACTAAAAATGGATCAAAAACCTAAATATAAAAGCCAGGACTATAGAACTACTAGAAGAAAAGGTAGAAAAGCTTCTTAAAGACCTTGTGGGAGGTGGTCATTTCTTGAAGCTTTCACCAAAAGCATGAGCAACAAAAGAAAAAATAGATAAATGGGACCTCCTCAAAATTAAACACTTTTGCACCTCAAAGGACTTTATCAAAAGGATGAAAAGGCAGCTGACTCAATGGGAGAAAACATTTGCAAATCACGTGTCTGATAAGGGTTTAATATCCTTGATATATAAGGAGATGCTACAACTCAACAATAAAAAGATAAACGACCTGATTAAAAAATGGGCGAAAGACCTGAATAGATATTTATCCAAAGAAGATATACAGATGGCGAAAAAACACATGAAAAAATGTTCAACATCATTAGTGATGAGGGAAACGCAAATCAAAAGTACAATGAGATGTAATTTCACACGTTAGAATGGTCACTATTAAAAAGACAGAGAACTACAAGTGTTGAAGAGAATGTGGAAAGACAGGCACACTTATTCACGTTGGTGGGAATGTAGAATGGTACAGCCACTGTGGAGGACTGTTTGAATATAGACGTTGAATATAGATTTGCCAAGTGACCAGGCAATACCACTGCTAGGTATATACCCAGCAGAAGTGAGAGCAGTGACACAAACAGACATCTGCACACTGATGTTCATAGCAGTGTTATTCTCAATTGCCAAGAATGGAAACAACCCAGGTGTCCATCACTGATGAATGGATAAACAAACTGTGGTATATACACACAATGGTATATTATGCAGCAGTAAGAGGAAATGAAGTCGTAAAACAGATGACAACATGGATGAACCTGGAAGACAATATGTTGAGTGAAGCAAGCCAGATACAAAAGGACAAATGCTGTATGATTGAGCTATGATGAACTAAATATATTGTGTAATCCCATGGAGTTAATAACTTGAATATGGGTCACCAGAAAATAGAATGAGTTTAGAAAATGGAAAGCTGAGGGTAAAATTGGTAAAAAGGATGTGTGTTAATCTTTGGAAATGAATAGAAAAGGTGAGAGCACAACATAATGTTTGTAACTAGCAGTTCTATTATATGGGTATGACAGTGGTTGAAAGGGAAAGTCTAAGGTCACGTAAATTACTAAAAGAAAAGCTTAAAAATGTAACATGGTACTGTATAACATAGTGAAACCTCATGTGAAATACAAATATGGGTGATATTGCATATATAAGACTTTTTCTTTGAAACTGAATAAATGTATGTTAATGTTACAAGATGTTAATATCAGACAAAAAATAAACCAACATTATTCTAAATGAAAGAAACCAGTTACAAAGTACTGCATACTGTATGAATCCATTTATTTAATATGTAAACATGAATCAATTTATAAAGATGAAATTAGATTAGTAGCTATGTAGGGCTGTGGAAGGATAGAGGGATTGAAAGGTGGTTGCTGAGGGGTGTGGAGTGGTTTTTTGTTTTTTTTTCTTGAGTAATGAAATTGTTCTAACACTTTTTAGTGATGAATGCACAGCATTGTGATTATGCTAAGAGCCACTCATTATTTTACACTTTGAAGAAATTGTATGGTATGTGAATATATCTCAATAAAACTGCTTAAAAGAAAAAGCAGTTCAAGCTCCCTTGGAAAAAATAACAGCAAACATTTCCGGTCTTGCTCCAAGGCTATGTTAACTCTCTCTGTCTCTCTCTCTGTCTCTCCCTCTCTTTTCTCTGTCATAAAATAGTCTGGAGGACCCTGGATTGTCTACATCAATGGTTTTCAAGGTGTGGTCTATGAACCCCTGGGAGTCCCTAAGACCCTTCAGCTGGTCTGAAAGGTTAAAACTAGCTTCACAATCATATTAAAATATCATTTGCTTTTTTCATTATGTTACATTTGCATTACTGGTGCAAACGCAATCGTGAGTAAATCAGTGGCCACCTAAGCACATATAACAGCAAAGGCACCAAATTGTAATGATTATTGAATTCTTCACGGCTGGGCACTTACAGAGAAAAAAAGAAAGGAAGAAAAAACCCGAGGTTTCACTTAAGAATTAAGAAAATTCCAGTTTCATTTCCTTAATGTTGCAGTTAAAATGATGACTTTTTATTATATCTTGCCCTTTTAATACACATTTTCTAATATTCTGTATGATTAATTGGAAAATATGCATACAGCATTTTAGCTATGCACTGAAAGAATATTGTTGTCTAAAGGAAAAGCACTTGTTTGATTAAGTTTTGATCTGAACTAGAACTAGCAGCTTTTTTCATGAAATACCACTTTCACTTGGATGAACTAATGACAGATAATCAATCATTATTCAGTCTTGAGTATTTGGCAGACATGGTCTCAAAAATGAATGAAGTGAGCCTGTCACTGGAAGGAAAATAACTGATAGTATTTGTTGCCCATAATAAAAATTGAGATTTCAAGTGAAAACTAGAATTTTGGAAAACTCCACTACTCCACTACTATGCACTTGACAGCTTCCCAGTACTTAAAGACTTTTCTGATGAGATGAGTGGTGATACTAACAAATGTTATTTTTTGATATTGTGTAATGAAATCTGTCAACATTTGATATATATCGATAATTCAGTGAACTAATATTATCCAAATGGCCAGTATCTGATGCTATAAAATCATGAGTGGTTAAAAGAACCATTCAAAATGCAAAATAAACCAATGAACTTTTATCTAACAGAGTTCAAAAGTACATGATATGGTTTCAAATTCCATATTGCAACAAGTCTTTAAGAAACTACTACTTACTAAGTTTTTGTGTAAAATCACAAAAATATCTATAATTATCTGCAAAGGCTATAAAATACACCACCATTTTTCAACTATGTATCTGTGTAAGGCTGGATTTTCTTCATAAACTTAAACCAAAATAACCTATCACAACAGATGGAATGCAGAAACAGATTTGAGATTCTAGCTGTCAAGGAGATTTGCAAAGATGTAAAACAATGCCACAGAACTTTTTGTTCTTTTAGAAAATATAATTATTTTTCATTACATATAAACATGTAATGGGTTTATAATTTTTATTTTTAATGAATTAATACACATATATGTTTAAAATTTCTCCATTTAAACATACAGTAAACATCAATACCTATAATCCATATTTTAAAAAGATCTTTGGGGTACTAAATAATTTTTAACAATGTAAAGGGGACCTGAGACCAAAATGTTTGAGAACTGTTGTTCTAGGCATTCATCAGAACATCACATTGACCCACTGTATTGATTCAGAAAGTAAACTGGATTGGATGAGCCAGAAATTGCAAGTTTGTTAGAGGCTTTGGTAAGATACATGTGCTCCAAAGGGTGAGAAATAAACCCTTAAAAGCTTTAGGTACCCATTATACCAGTGAGATGTTAGGAGTCCAGAGGTCTGGGGCAATGTAAAAGAAAAATCAGGGGGAGCGGATGTAGCTCAGGCGTTGTGTGCCTGCCTCCCACATGGTTCCGTTCCCAGTGTCTCCTAAAGAAGACAAACAATGAGCAGACAACGAGCAAAAATAACTAGCAGACAATGAGCAAAAACAACAAGCAAGACAATGAGCAAACAACGAGCAGATAGCTATCAAAAAAATAACGAGCAGGGAGCAGATGTGGCTCAAGCAGTTGGGCACCTGCTTCCCACACAGGAGGTCCTAGGTTCGGTTCTCAGTGCCTCCTGAAGAAGAAACAAACAGACAATGAGAAGACAATGAGCAAAAACAACAAGCAAAGAGATGAGGGAGCCATCTTGTGAAGGGAAGGGGAGGAGAAAAATCATTGTATCTGGTGCTAACCACCACAACAACTGAAGTATTATGCTAGGTAGGCACTGTGGGTTCTAGATATTACATAGCCCACACTTGAGAACAGTGCTCTGATTCCTATACCATGTGACATGAAGACTTCCAGCTTTGATTGGGACTAAGAGCATAAAAGTCATGCCATCTACATCATTTGAAAAGCAATCTGTAATGTGCTAGGATTCTAACAGAGATACAACATCTGAGTTTGAGACATTAGGTCACCATACAGCAAGGTACAGCCATTGTGATCCAGCTTCTTGCAGACCCAACAAATCAATGGAAATGATACAGAGTAGAGCTGGAGGCACAAATAACCTACGCAGACAGGTAGCCTGGACCCCATCTGTCATTCATCACTGCTGTGATGGATAGGTGCAATAGCCATGGATGGAAAAGAGCTTGGTAACCAGTGGATCGGATCCCTCAGGTGTGAGGGACTTACCTGTGGGGTAACTCAGACTTCTAGATCAATACAGAGGCAAAGCTTCAGGGGAACATAGAATTGGTAGTGAAGGAGGGAGATGATATGTTTCGGTAATGACCTTGAGACTAGCTGCAGCAGCAAGGGCTATGGTTTGTCCCACCAACCAGAACTCTGAATAAACTGGTTCCTGAGTAGATCTAAGGGACTTAAAGATCAACTCTAGTGGATAAAATGGTGCTTTTTCCAGATCTCTTCCTTGGTACTTCACAGGTACATTCTTCACTGGGAATTGAGCTCTGCTTCAGGATACTGTCTTACTCAAAGTTGCATCCTATCCCATTGGGCGACCCCCAACCAGTGACTGATGCAGGGATACAGAGTCCCAGCCCCTTGCCTCAATTTGAGACAGCTCAGATAAACAATCCCTGCTCTAGAGCTCCAGAAGTGTCATGAGAGTCAACAGGGAGCACAACCAATTCAGGTGGCTTAACCAGCAGGTGGGGAGGAAACAGGCAGAGCAAGAGGGGCCAGAGGGCTTATACCTTTATTATGGAGGTTAGATTTCCCATGAGAGTCAAGGATTGGTTAGTTTAAAGCAAATGTGGGCAAAAGGGTGAAAGGTCTGGGGGTCTGAGGGGGGTGGGGATGATGAGCTCATCATTTGGGACCTGCTATGGGTTTTGGATGAGATGTGTGGATGGGTTGATTACATCTGCAAAGACCCTATTTATTTCCAAATAAGGACACACTCCCAGGTACCAGGGCTTAGAACTTCAACATATCTTTTGGGGGAACACAATTCTATCTGAAACAGGTGGGGAATAACCAAGGTCCTTTCTCTTCTACCCATTCAAAACAGGGCAATAAGCTGCCACAGTGGTTTATCAGGCAGATTTCAGGAAGCTACTTTAAAAATAGACATTTTAAAATGGGCGTTGACAGAAGGGAAAGCAATAATAAATATGGCATTTCATGAGGGCGATCTGTTTTCAGTTACTATAACCATCTGGCTTTTTGGAGGATGGCTCCAAAACTCAAATGGGTGAATCCTGGGTTGAGGAAAAGCCATGCAAGAAATACATTCTTTAATATAGCTACTAGGTACTGTGGGACACACTTAAATAGAAGGTCCATGCCATCAAGATTTCTTTTTAATTAGGGAGGCAAGATTAAATACTTAGGATACTAAGTAATTACAAAAAAATTAGTTAACAATCTGAGGCATTTAACAATTTGGGTGGGTGGGGAGGGCTACAATATAGAAAACAGAATTAGGTACTGTGGGGAACACCAAAGGAGTGTGACTGCATATGGCATTTAATCCTATCAGATCTGTGACATAGGTACAATAAGCTTCAGTAAAGATTAGGTGACATGCCTAGTTAGTGGCAAGGCTCAGGCTCAAAGGCAATTTCAAGTCCCATGCTCTTTTAAACACATTACAGTGGCCTATTTACAGAGTACCAACTTCCAAATTACCTATGTCATTTCCAAACAGTCCAGAACAACTACTCAAAAGCTCTTGTCCATGAGCATGCACCACTCAAGTCTCCCCAGCTGCTATGCTTTGAATCCACCACCACTGTACCAAGGCCATCCCACGGGCTTATCCCAGGCAACAACTGAGTGCAGCAGGGGTGCTAAGGCAGGCTCATTCATGTGCACAAATTTCTCTGACAAGTGACTTCGGCTCGAGGACTTTCCATCAGCCTGGCCAAAGCATTGTTATGACTGCACTGCATTCTGAGATTCTTCCTATGCAGTCGTGCTTCCTTCTCTCTCTTCATCACAGGGGTTGGCTCCTGAACTGCCTGAACCCTCAGAGCTTGAAAAAGCTGCCCCCCCCCCACAGTAAGTCAACAGTTTCCTCTCCCCAGGAGCTGCTCCCACCTCCTCTCCTGACTTACAGACTACGACAAGGATTAAATCTCAGCATATGTTCCTGAGAAGGAAGGAAAATCTATCAACTAGAGGAGTTGCAAGAATTAAGTAGCAGGTACCAGCAGGAGACAGGGGAAGATCCCTGGGATTGAATTTGGAGGGAGCTTGACCAAGGCATCTGGACAAAAAGCGAATAATGAAGAATTCATTGGTGTGGGGGCAATTTCTCAGGACACAGGATTTAATGTCCTGGCACAGACCTCAGGAGATGGATCAAATTCACTACAAGCATGGTTCTTTGAAGCTCAAAAAAGAAATGGCCAATTTGCTGTGGAAATCCTGAGTTTACTTGGCAGATGATATAAAGAGGCTTAGTAAAGTGGGCTTGCAGGAATAGCCACATTATGAAGGCCAGAGACCCATGAGGGAATTATGATCCATGGGAGGGCCCAGAGGACATGCCCTTCACCCAGGCCCTCAAGAATGCACTGGCCTGGGGGACTAAATGGAAGAAAACACCACTGTACATACAGGACAACAGATCTTACAGTGATGAAAGGCAAAATGTCAAAAAAGAAATTTCATACTTTTTCATTATTTTTTATTAATTTAATTTATTAAATTTTTATTTTTTTATTTTTATTTATTTTTATTTTTTGTAATTTATTTTGTATTTTTAAAACTATCATTTCATTTTATTATTAATTGTATTTGGCTATTTTATTGGCTTCATTTTTGAAGAAGTTTTGGATCACAGAAGGGTTACAACTGTGGCATGGAAGGATCATTGGTGTGGGGTGTCAGTGACGGGGGATACATGGGAGGAAGTTCACCTGAGCATACATATAAAGCATATAAATGTGTTCAAATGTTCATGGGGCATTGTCATGGTGGGTGGAGATTCACACAATAACTGAAGGAATATCAAATTCCCATCCTGGGGAGCTCTGCCCCATTCTCTAATGGGTCAGCAAGAATCCCCTGAGTACAGAGGCAATGATTAGTGAAGGAGGATGGTCCATTGATGGGCCCTTGATATTGATGACTGTGAGTATGAACCTTTACTCTTAAAATTAAAACTTAGCTTAGTATTATAGGGTGCCTAAGAGTTGCCTTCTAGGAGCCTCCTTGTTGCTCAAATGTGGCTTCTCTCTAAGCCAAACTCAACAAATAAATACATTACCTTCCCTCCCGCATGGAACATGACTCCCAGGGATGAGCCTCCCTGACACTGAGGGATTACTACCAAGCACCAACTAGCAATGCAACTGGAAAAAGACCTTGACCAAAAGGGAGAAAATGTAGAGACAAATGAGTTTATATGGCTAAGAGACTTCAAAGTGAGTTGGGAGGTCATTCCAGAGGTTACACTTATGCACATCTCAGCAGGATCCCTTTGACTGCCAAAGCAGGGCTCCTGAGGGTTCTGGAGATATCCAGAAACTATAGTCAGGGCAGGTAGCTCAGGAGTTTGTTGCTTTGCCAGTGGGCCCTACTTTGGAATTTATGCTCCCCAGAGTGACAGAGTTGGACGCAGTTGTAGTTTCCCTACACATGGCTTGTTTGTCCTTTTATATGAACCTGTAATTACTACTAGAGTTGGTAGGTGTACGTCCAAGAGACTTAAATCTTTGGGCTGTGCATGTGCCAGCTGGGCCCTGAATCTCAACAGAGTTGCAATACCTACTCTTCAGTTCAGTTCATTGATCTCACCCAGGACAACTAACATGGAGGTGATGATGGACAACTACCATACCAAGGAACTGACAGAATCTACAACTGCAAACAAGAGAGTACCATCCATAGGCCCTATGGGATCACAGTCTCCTCTCAATTAGAGGTGGAGTGGACATCACCATCCCAGAATCCTCAGAATTGGGGAATGAACTATGGACTAAAGTAGACTTACTGTATTCTACTACAGACTTATTGTGATTCTAGCAATGGAAGAAATTATATCATTGATATGGAGGCAGTGGTCACTGGAGGTTCTGAGGGAAAAACAGATGTAATACAGGGGCATTTTTGAGAACTTGGGAATTGTCCTGAATGACATTGCAATGACAGATACAGGCCATTATAAATCTTGCCATAACCTACAGAATTGGGTGGGAGAGGGTGTAAGCTACAATGTAAACTTTAATCCACACTTAGTGGCAATGCTCCAAAATGTGTTCATCAATTGCAATGAATGTACCTCACTAATGAAGGGTGTTGTCAATGTGGGAAAATGTGGGAAGTGTGGGGAGCAGGGCATATGGGAATCCCCTATATTTTTTATGTGACATTTGTATAATCTAAGTATCTTTTTAAATTTTTTGAAAAATTAAAAAATTAAAAATTAAAAATAACGCACTGGCTATGAAGTCAGTGTAGCTCAGTGGTTAGGCATGTGCTTTGCACGTGTGAGGTCCTGGGTACCTCAAAAAAAAAAAAAACAAAAAAACAAAGAATGCACTAGTGAGAAGCTCCATGCTATATCTTCTCTGAGGCAGGGCTGATGGTAAGAATGAGCTGGGTTCATTAATATCTATGCAGATGACGTGGCCCTGAAAAAATAGAAGCCAGGTGGAGGCACTTAATCACCAGAAGGTAGGATACTCAAATTGCCATATGTCCAAGGAGATGGGAGGTATAGCCAAGGGAACTTGACCCCTAGGGAGATGTGGAATGGCACCCCTGGAGCAAAATAAATGGGTAGCGGGAAGTGAATGTGGCTCAAGCAATTGAGCTCCTGCCTACCACATGGGAGGTCCCGGGTTCAGTTCCCAGTATCTCCTGGAGAAGATGAGCAAGACAGCAAGCTGGCACGACAGGCTGGCACAGCAAGCTAACAGAACAAGATGATGCAACAAGGAGACACAAAGAGGAAACACAATGAAAGAGACAACAAAGCAGGAGCTGCAGTGGCTTAAGCGATTGAGTATCTCTCTTCCACATGGGAGCTCCCAGGTTTGGTTCCCGGTGCTTCCTAACAGAAAGTTGAGCAGACACAGAGAGCTCACAGGGAATGGACACAGAGAGCAGACAGCGATCGCAAACAATGAGGCAGGGGGTGGGGGGTTGATAAATAAATAAAATAAATCTTAAAAAAAAAAAAAGATGGGCAATATGCTCAACAGATTAAGTGGGTTGTAGCTGCTGCTTAACATTTAACAACAAAAATTAGAAAAGACAAAATTGGAGAAACAGGAGGCTGAGAGCACTCACCTCAATTAAAAGTCACAATCTTTCTCAGTTCTCAGACCTGAGCCAATTTCAGCTCTAGAACCCACTGTGGAAAGGGCAGGCCAGGGCCCTAGTAGGAAGGACCCTGCAATACCATGTCAAGCATGGGCAGTAATGATAGCCCTAGTCCTTCCCCAAAAGGGACCAATATCCATGTACTCTGGTGATTGCATACAGGAAAAAGGGGAATGCCCAGGCATTTTAAGGGTTATTGGACACAGGGTCACAATACATTAACCTTTTTCTAAAGTCTCCTCAACCTCTGCCATCACTGCAGCAGGTCTGGGTGGCTTACCTGGTAGTGTGACCTACATCCTGAGGAGTCTGAGCCCTTGGTATCATACCTGTTTGGGGCCAGTGTCGCGACGTGTCTGAACACAGTTACAATGGGGCAAGGAAATATCAGGAGGTGCCAGTCCTTTTCCTTCGAGCTCCATGATCAGGTGACCAATCTGTAGAAATTCTCATGCCAGACCACTTCTTCCACACCAAGGGGATGACCAGGTACACTGCTTGCTGCTCTACCCATTGGGCAGATTTTCCTTTTCCGCTGTCTTTCAAGGGCATCCCTGAAAGTGGCTGTAATGCAGGTGCCAGCAGTGAATAATCAGGAATAGGTATCATGGGAGTCTGAGCCATCTGCTCATGAAATTTATTGTGCCTCATGGGATTGTTCGGGGCCCAGTCTTACGTACTATTTCCATTTATAATGGGGCAACTATGCGTGACCAAATTTCTGACTTCTGATTTATCCATCCAGTTTATGATGACTAGCTTGGTCACTTGCACCACAGCTTAGAGCCTTCTGTTGCTCTGTGCTTCGCTTAAAACTGGTAGGCTTGGGGAGCAGTTGTAGCTCAGAGGATGAGTGCCTGCTTGAGGTCCTGGGTTCAATCCCAGGAACCTCCTTTAAAAGACACACAAAAAAACTAATAACCTTATTAGTTACCTGGTAAATGAGTCAGAGAAACATATGTAAATGAAATACAAAGTCTAATGAACAAGCATTGTGCCTTTCTTCAAGGTGGTACCTTTCGTTTTAGAGGGGATAGCCTATATCCATACCATGAGAACTCTTGCCAAAAAATTTTACTGGGGTTTATTTCCATTTTCTGGTAGGTATGTATTGTACTAAGATATCCACTGTACTTGCTAATTCCTACTCAGCATGTGCAATTAGCATAATGTTATCAATATAATGGGCCAGCTGGTGTTCTTTGGAATGCCAAGATAATCAACTTCCTTCAAAACTATGTAAGTACAGAGATCAGCAGAATTAGCAAATGAGAAATAAGAAAACGAAGGTGTATTGCTGATGATGCCAGTTTAAAGTGAGTCGCCTGTTTAGTAGTGGATGGTGGTGATGGTAGCACTGTGAGTGTAATTGACAGCACTGACTTGTAGACTGGAAAGTGGTTAAAATGGGAAGTATGTTGAATATATGTGTTTTAGTTTCCTCGCTGCTAAAACAAATACCATACAATGGTTGGCTTAAACAATGGGAATTTATTAGCTCGTGGTTTTGAAGCCAGGAGAAGTCCAAGATTGAGGCATCAAAGAGGTGATGCTTTCTCCCTGAAGACTATAGCATTCTGGGGTTGGCTGTCAGCAATCCTTGGTCCTTGGCTTTTCTGTCACAAGTTCCATTGACTTTCAGCTTCTGGCAACTCTCTGTGGCTGCTCTTCCATGCCCAATTTCCTTATAAGGACTTCAGGCATGTTGGATGAAGCCCACTCTCACTCAGCGTGGGCATCTTAACTAATAACATCTTCAAAGTCCTGTTTACAAATGAGTTCACACCCACAGAACCTGAACATCTCTTTTGTGGGGTATGTGATTCCATCACCAATATGTTATTACAATAAAAAGAGTGAATTGGGGAGCTGGTGTAGCTCAGTGGCTGAGTGCCGTCTTCCCACATACGAGGTCCTGGGTTCAATCCCTAGCCCCACTACCTAAAAAAAAAAAAAAAAAAACAGTGAATTACTTCAGATTTTCTGTACCAAGGGAAAAAAGCGTTCACCAGGTCAATTACTGTATACCAGGTGCCAGGGGCTATGGTAATTTGCTCCAGTAAAAAATACAACATGTGGGACCACAGCTGCAATTACAGTAATCCACATTCATTATTCAAGATCCATTCATCTTTGGTGCCAGCCAGCCAAACAGGTGCTATAAATAGTGATGTGGTAGAAATAAACACCTCTGCATTTTTCCAAGTGTTCAATAGCACTAATCTCTGTAATCCTCCCCTGGATGGGGGTGGGAGGTGGGGGTAGTTTAACAGGCTCTCACTTGGCCTTTCCGCCATACTAGTTACTGCTTCATGCATCAAGTAGCCAATATGGATATTCTGCAACTTAAGTTTTCCTATTCTAAGTAAGCATTCAGAAACTGGGGAAATAACCATAGTTTTGGTCTGCTTGCTCACTGAACCCACTTATGATGGACGTGGACTAAGATTTTATTGTCTGACCTCCATAATTCCCCACTCTGAGTGTTGGACCATGGTGGTGTTTAGAGGCCCCAGCAAGTCACATCATTGCAGATACAGTTTGTATATAAGCTAGAAAAACATCTGCAACTCCCAACAGTACCTGCAAATACTGCAGTAATGTCAATCACCAGGTATAATACAATTCAATTCTGACTCTACCCGGAATTAGGCCAGACTCCACAAGTGAAGGGGGATGCTCTACAAGATTGTCCTTCAAGCACCAGTTACAAGTTCAGGGGCCCAGGCCACCAAACTTCTGACCAAGCTACAAATTAAGGGGTTCCCTCCACCCTCTTGGATTTGATAACTCACTGGAACAACTCAAAGAATTCACCAAAAGCACTATACTCCTGATTATAGTTTTATTATAGTGAAAGGATACATAAACCAAAAGAAGAGACACAGAGTGAGGACTGGGAGGGCCTCAAAGGAAAGTTTCTGTGCCCTGAGTCAAAACACATAGTGAATGTAACAAACACTATTGATTTATGGATGTGATTGTGGCTGAAACGAATAGTCTAGGGGGATTAGTGTTGGTTGGAGGACAACTGGAGGATAATATAAGGAATGTGTAATAGTGATTTTTGGTGATAGATGAGGATTTTGTTTAATGGTATAAATACAGGAATGTTCTATTATAAGGTGTTTGGGGTATGGTTATACATGGGGAAAATATAACTACTGTACTTTGTAGACTATAGTTAGCAATAAAATTATAATGTTTTTGTAGCAAAAGCAAAATTGGAACTATATTAATGCTAAAGGTTAAAAAAAGAGAATATGAAGTTTGGTTTTGTGAGATATGAATATGATTAAGCATTTTTTTCCTTAATAAGGAAACCTTGACTATGTCATTTAACTAATTTAACTAATCTGTGTTCATCTGTGTATCTTTCTGAACACTAGAGGAACAATTGAGTTAGTAGGTGGAATTAGATGAGACAAAAATGCCTGGACAGAGCTTTTTCGGAGTAATGCTTCCATAACTTGTTGAGCTGCCTTTTTCTGTCATTTTATTTTTTTGAATTTAAAATAAAGTTATTAAAAAAAAAAAGAATGACACCCTCCCCACATAGCAATGTATCTCATCAATTGCGAAAGCTCACCTTAGCCATTGTCCCGCATTTATGTGGGGTTTCGTT
The DNA here is from genome assembly GCA_026826555.1 of Tolypeutes matacus. Taxonomy (NCBI): domain Eukaryota; kingdom Metazoa; phylum Chordata; class Mammalia; order Cingulata; family Chlamyphoridae; genus Tolypeutes; species Tolypeutes matacus. Next base: position 30,201,536 of record JAKSZT010000049.1, read on the forward strand.
ATGTAGGCATGATTGGTGGAATAAATGAACATGTGATTGAACTCAACCTCCATCTCCCCCCACCTCCCAAGAAGTTGGCTGACATGCTATGGCTCAAAGCCCCCAACCCTCTGGTCACATGATTTGTCTTTCTGGTGTGGCCAGTCTTGCACCTGCACCAAAAATCTAGATGTGGTTGGCCCTACCCTGTCATCTCATTAGCATATGAATTATCAAACATGGTTTGAAGGGCCCACCATGAATAAGCAAAGATACTCCTATCACAGGAAATTCCGGATTTAGATGAGACTTAGAGGTTATCTCCCAGGAGTTAGGACAAAGGCCAGGCCTCTTTTTGGAGGCCAAATTCATTACTACACAGTTTTTTAATTTGAGCCTCCTCCCCACCCCACCCCCCAACAAAGCATGAGACAGGGATTTGGGTACAAGTAGTTTATTGGGAGGTGATCTCAGAAAGCAGAGTCAGGGAACAGGGAGGATGAAACAGGGAAGAAGGTAGAGCCAGTAAAAAGAGCATTGTTGAATTGGACAGCTGGGGCCCAATCCATGTGGGGATCCTAAGAAAGAATGCTCTTTAGGATTGTCTCACCATAGGATGGGAGGTTGTGACATTCATCCACTGATTCTTATATATTCCATTGAATGATGTTTGCCCGGGGAGGTGTCAACACTACTCCACCCCACACTTCTGGGCAGGCTTCTGTATGCAGGGTAGGTTAAGTAAGTTCCTACAGCTATGAAAAAGCCCAGGCAGAGAAGTGGAGAGCCCCTGGTCCCCTACTGTCATTGTGCATGGGAGCGTCCACCATTGCTGTGGCTGAAATTAAAGCTGGATCTAAGGGATGTGGCCTATAGCAACAAGAGCTCCTCTGCAGCCAAGTAGAGTCTGGATATTTTCCTAGCTCTAGTCCACAGTCACCTAGTAAATGGCCACATCCCTCAGATCCAGCTCTGGTCTGGAGGCTTGGAGGAAGATTTATAGTATACATTTGTAGCCAAAATGCATGGGCCTTCCTCAAAGGGGGCCCAGCCACTCTTCAACCAAGGGACTGCAGGTCTGTGAGCAAGGTGCTTTGAAACTCCACTGTGGAAATTTGAGGCAGGTTTCTGCCTATCAGATCTAGAAGTTTTTTCTGATTAAGGTAACATCTTAATGGTTGTCCGGTGTGTTTTATTGTGAAGGATCCTGTGGCAGTTTGATATTATTTATGAATTCCAAAAATAGATATTGGATTATGTTTGTAAAGTGTTCTGTTCCTCTAGGCATATTAGATTGTATTAGATTCAGAGGTTTCAATTTTACTTGATTAAATTAAGATTAGGGCTTTGATTCGGCCATGTCAGTAGGACGTTGAGTCCCTGCCCCACAGAGAAAATGACATGGCAGAGGATAGAGTTTAATTTTGATGCTGGAGCCCCAGGAAGCAAATACACAGAGAAGAACACAGAAGAAGAGAGAGAGTTCATTAAACATGGCAGAGGCTCCGGGAAGAGAGGCGAGCCTAATAGTCTACAGCTGACCTTGTGGAGAGACCAGAGTAGCTGAGCCTGGAAAGAAATGAGCCCTGGGGAGAGTGACAAGGCTTATGCCAGCCTACAGCTGAGATTGGAAGAAGCTTGGATCCAGGGAGCCTTAAGAGGGAGAAGGAAGGCTGAACCCTTGCAGATGACATGGCAGAGGATATGTTGAAGCAGCCATCTTGCTTCAACATGTGACAACAGACTGGTGAGGGAAGTAACTTACACTTTATGGCCTGGTAACTGTAAGCTTCTACCCCAAATAAATACCCTTTATAAAAGCCAACAGATTTCTGGTATTTTGCATCAGCACCCCTTTGGCTGACTAATACAGATCCCACGGTTGATTAGCCTACACCAGAGATCCCTGTGAGTCAAAACACTTGTCTCTCTGTCCCCACGGTCTATTACATAAATTGTCAAGGATGAAGTATTCCTCCTCTGGGATCCTGTTAATTCAATTCAAAGCAGGGAGCCCTATTCAATGTGTCATTTTCCTTTCCTTCTCTCTATCCCCCAGAGGACAGCCTCCACAGAACTTTTCAAGGATGCCTATATTTCTTTAACAATGCATTTCTGATCTTCCTTTTACTTTTCTCTTATGGAAAAAATTGAACATTTTAAAAAAACTTAAGAGACTAATATAACAAACTCCCACATACCTATCATTCATTCAGCTTCCACACTTATCAACTCATGGCCAATTTTGTCATATCACTACCCCCATCCACTTTCTCTTCTCTATCCCACACCCTCACTGAATTATTTTTAAGCAAATTCCATTATATTATTACATCCATAAGTATTCTGACATGTACCTCTAAGATAATAATTCTTTTTTAAAAATAACCATATGCATTATCATACCTAAATTGATTAACGCTAATTCCTCATTATCATCAAATATCCAATCAGCGTTCAAATTTGGAAACTTCTTTTATAGTTAGTTTGTTGAAATCAGGATCCACAGAGGGCCCACATATTTCATTTGGTTAATATGTCTCAATTATTTTTAATCTGCTTTGGGTGAGTAGGTTCTTTAATCCAAGAGGCCTGGGTTTACCTATCTCTATCAAAACAGGATTGGACTCCAAAAGCAGTTTTCAAGCTGTGTTCTCAGGGGAATAGTGTCTAAAGGAGGTGGCTCAGGGACAAAGGAGATTTTGAGCAGGATAGAGCTCAACAAATACCCTCAACTTTAACAAGAACATTTCAGATTTTATCTGTTCTACACTGGAGTTCTATATAAGACCTTATTCTTAAAATAATTGAAAACCATTGTCCTAGATAATTTCTTGGGTCTCTTCCAGATCCAAAATTCTACAGTCCCAGAAATTTGGCCCCACGGCACCAAGCTTTTACCAGCCAGGCTAACTGGCAGGGATTGTAGCCGTGATGCTTATTGTGGAGTAACAACCTTTAGCAGTCATCACTAATTGGGGAAAGATTTTCTGCAGAACTGAAGACCCAACCATTACCAGAAGGCATGAGAACAGCCTCAGCAGACAGCAAAAATAAGCATATGCCACCAGTGACTGTTCTTTTGGATTGGTTTGAAGAGGAGCAATGGATAAATTAAAACCAAAAGGAAAATAAACATTGGTCAGTGCCATGGCTTCTATAGGCAATAATTTTAAAATTTGCCCCACCAAGACTTGGTCCACACAGAGGCAGAGGGTGACTAAGACTTTCATCTAGTATAGTATTTCTCAATATGTAACTCATGCCTCTTTCTGATTAGAAATAAAACTCTCCTGTCACCTCCTGTCCTCCCTTCTCATTCTGAATATGTGCATCATTTCCTCTTCATCATGAAATAAGTGTGTTCCCCATTCTTGGGCCAAGAAGAGAAGTTGGGCTTGTATCTAATGTCCTGGTCTTTTTTTGTTGTTGTTTTTTTCATCTCTTTTAATCATATTAAACCTTCTCATTGAACCACTAAGACTAAGATGATCTGAATCATGACAAGTATTATACTACATTCTTACTGACTTCCTTAGTTTGAGCTCCAAATGATCTCATTCTCTTAAAGCTCTTCCAGGAGGGAACAGGGTACGTGTACATTACTTGAGGCATATGGACCTGTGACTAAAGCTCATTTGAATAGAAAATGAAGTAAAATCATGAGAATGGGTCAAGCTCTAATATTCTACCCATGAGACTCAGATTTCTTCAAGATCAAGCCCAGTCCTTCAGAAAAAGAATCTACTGATTGGTATACCTAAGTTAATGCTGCATATACTTTGAATGTATTCATATATATATATATATATATATATATACACAGCCTATGCAAATATACATAAAATTTTTGAGAAATTAAATTTTGAGGTATTCTGGTTCTGATTCTTCAAGGTCAACAGGACTAATGTATTTCTCTCTAACACTAGCATTTAAAAATGCATTTTTCAGACAAAAACATTTAGGGTTTCCATAGTTCCTTTATAGTAAGGAATTTGATGCGCTTCACCCAGAAAAAGAAATCTCTGTTAGTGAAAGAGATGGTATTACTATTTAGAACACGATATCTCAAACTGTTAAATTTCAAATGCTTAATGTTCTTCCAGCTAGCTTTTTACCACGACTAATTATAAAAGGGGAAAATACCTTGAGTCTAGGCCAAAGGCATTTTATGCATAAAAAGCATAATGTTTGTATTAGTCAGGGTTCTTCAGGGAAACAGAACTGACAGAAGATATATATATATATGTAATGTAAATATTATGAGATTTACTACAGGAATTGGTTTGTGCAACTGTGGGGATGGGCAAGTCCAAATTACTTAGGGCAGTCTGCAAACTGGGAATGATGAAGGTTTTTTGATTAATTCCCCAGTAGAAGCTGGCTGGCTAAAATAGAGATGGAAATTCTTCATTCTGATGGCTGAAAGCATCAGTTCTCCTTTTAAGAACTTCAACTGATTGAATGAGATTTCTCTCATTGTTGGAAGCAATTTCCCTAGTTCATTGTAGATGTAATCAGCCATAGATGTAATCAACTTACTGATGATTTAAATAAATGAAATATCTTCACAGTAACAATCAGGCCAGTGCTTGCTTGACCAAACAATTTTGACACCATAAACTAATCAAGTTGATACATGAACTTAACCATCACAATGTTCAACAAAATCATATTTAATCAGAAATCAGTGTAAATTTATTTGAAACTAACTTTAAAAAACATTAAAAAATAATACTGTATTGGGGATGATGTTTCTGAAACAACTACCGATGTAATTCCCTTCTCAGTAATCAAGTTATCTTTTTCCGGGGGCGGATGTGGCTCAGATGGTTGGGCGTCCGTCTGCCATATGGAGGGACCTGGGTTCGATCCCCGGGACCTCCCGGTAAAATAAAAAAAAATATATATATATATATATATAGAAGGTGCATGGGCTGCCGGGCTCTGTGTGCCGGTGAGCCGCCAGGCCCCAGGAGCCCTGCAGCAAGATGATGACGTATCAGGAGAGAGATGCAGGGGAGAGACAAGACGAGATGCTCTGAAAGCTCCAAAAACCAGGAACCAAGGTGGCGCAGGTGGCAGAACACCTCTCTCCTACATTGGAGGTCTCCAGGATCGAATCCTGGTGAAGACTGGAGGAGAAGGATGAGAAGAGATGGCAGGAAACAGACACAGAGAATTGCCCAGTGAATGGACATAAAACAGCAAATGGGGAAGGGGGGTTTAAAATGGGTAAAATAAATAAATCTTTAAAAAAAAAAAAGTTATCTTTTTCCCTCTTCATTTTTGAGGCTAAGCCACGAACCTAGAGTTTTATTGCCACTTGAGAATTGGGGGCAGGGTAGAACAAGGAATCCCATTGGATATGAGAAAAAGAGGATAAGACATAAGAGGAGTTTCTACCAGATGGACAAATGAAGTAGAAGCTATTCTAATAGGTGGAAAGAATTTTAGCTGGGGGGGGGGGGAGTAGGGGATTACTATGCAAATGCTTTCCAATTGGCTGAGGACAACATGTGAGTAGACCAGAAGGAACTTCAGCCTCACAAGTGTGCTTTGGAAAAGCACCAGTGTCCCAAAATAGGTATGGGTATTCTAAGAGAACTTGTGGCCTGGAGTATATCTGGGTCATAATAAGGATTCCATAGAAGATGGAAGCCTTGGTATTGGAAACTGATAGGGAACATGGGCTTCAGCAGCAGTTGCCACACAAAACTCTCAGGGATAATACCAGATTAGTCACAATGGAAGGGAAGCCCCTTTCCCACTGCCATAAGGCTATAAGTCAATTTAAAAAAAAGAGAACAAATTAAAAAAAAAAAAAAAAGCAACCTTCTCCCCACCCAAAACAGACACTTCATACAAAAGGATATCCAAATGGCCAATAAAGATATGACAATCTTCAACCTCATTAATCACCAAGCAATGCAAATTAAAACCACAATATGATACCACTACTCATTCACCAGAATGACCAAAATAAAAAAGATTGACTATATACTGCTGGTGGGAGTATAGAATAGTACAGCCATTTTGAAAACTGTTTGGCAGGCTCTATCCAAACTAAATATACACATACCCTACAATATGCAATTCCACTGCCAGATATATAACCAACAGAATTTCATACATATATTCACTAAATGGCATATAGAGAAATGTTTATAGTAGCACTATTCATAATAATGAGAAATTTTAAACTGCCTAAAAGAAAAAATGAAAAAGAAGGAAAGAAAATACAGAATAAAAAAAAAAAAACACCTGCCTAAATGCTCATCAATAGTAACATGGAAAATAGTAAGATGGATAAAACTATGGTACATTCCCAAAATGGAAAACTATGCAGCAATGCAGATGAAGGGACTACAACTACATGCAACTATAAGGATGAATCTTGCATCCATAATTTTGTGCAAAAGAAGCCATACCAAAATACCGCATGATATAGATTCCATTTATAAAGTTTTAACTATAGGGAAACAACTCTATGATGTCAGCCATCTGGATAGTTAGTTACCTATTGGGGAGACAGTGACTAGATGTGCAAGGAACTTCTAGAATGCTGGTAATGTTCTATTGCTTACTGGTTACACAAATGTGTGTACCTATGTGTGTGTATGTGTGTGTATATATATATTATACTATATATATATTACACTTTAATAAAAACCTCATCAACAATAAAAGTAACTCAATATTTGCCAGTTTAAAATGGTATTTTTTAATTACCCCTTCTAGCAAATGCTACATTCAACAGAATGGGGAATTTTCAGCAGAATTTTTATTAATAAAGATATTAATATTTCACTCCTCTTAGCAATGTTAAATTTTACTTTCCTTCAATAGTTATGATAATAGTATTTTAAAAATCATGATTCCATAAGCCTAGGAAACCATTTACTGCCTTACATATGATTGTGCTGTCATTTTAAAATTATAGTCTGTGAACCAAGAATGCTATTGGCTGCAAGTAACAGAATGCCTGATGAGCAGTGTTTGAAAAATGGGATTTTCTCACTTGATAACAGTCTGAGAATGGGTCTTCTGTGGTTAAAGCAGTGGTTTAGCAATATCATCAAGGACTCAGTTTTCTCATTCTTTGCAGGTTGGCTTGCCACCTCATGGATGCAGGTTGGCTGCTGCATCTCCAAGCATCACATCTGTTCACAGAAAAAAAAAAGAAGAAAAGGGTCAACTACTCACCTCTACCTATACCCTCCTTTTTCATAAATTGGGAATGCAAAGTTCCCCCCCTCAGTAGAATTCTGCTTATATTTCCTTTGCAAGAATTTTATTACATGGCCAGTGCTAGATACAAAAGAAGCTAGAAAATTTAGTATTTTGCTTTCTGTTCTGTATAGTAGGGAAAAGCAAGGACAAAGAGGTTGGGAATGCCAACTTACAATGATTAATTACTGCTGAATGCATGTGATTTTTCCTGCCCTTTTTTCCTTCATCTAACTTTATATTATAAATCTCTATCTCTTTCACTATGTCCTAGCACTCACCATTTATAAAGCCCTCAAAATCCTGAACGCTAAGATCTAAAAAGTGGTCCTGGCCATCTGAATTCTCTATTTCAGGGGACAGCATTCCTCATTTACAGCTCATCAAAGAAGCATTACTGTTTGAATTTCACAGGCATGGACTCCATTGTGTAGATAAGCCAAATGGCATCTTTCCCAAAAACTGAAATTGAAACCAAAGACTCCTCAGCTTTAGACATGTTCTTCCACCCATAGTCTATGCTCAGTAGATAATTACTGTGTCTTTTTCTTAGTTACCCAAAGCAAATGTCTTATTGGAAATCTATGTTGGCTACTGCTGCTGTTTTTGTCATCACTGTCTTGGCTTCCCAGCTCTCTGTTCCTAATTAAGTTCTATATGCTGAAGTAGTTTTTCAATCCATCAATGAATTAAGCCTGAGTTTACTGCAGTTCAAACATTCATTACCGTAGCTACAGCTGTTTTTCAGAAGTTAAAGCTATTTACCTGAAACCAGTTTGCATTTAGCCACATGAATATCCAGTTAGTACCATGACAGCATTAAAGAGAAGTGCTATGAGATTTTTAAAGTAAAATAAAAGTAAAATAGATCTTTCTGTAAAAAGCAGTTATTTTGAGGCCCATAATGCTGTTATAAGTAAAAATTCTTGGTCTAAGTATCTTCCTTAGATCACAAAACTTCTCCCTTTGAGTGGCCCTTCCCCTAGATGTGTAAAAGTCCCATTAAAAAAATCTATCTGAAGCCCTTTTTGGCTAAATGAATATGTTCGTGAAAACCATTTCCTAATTTTTTTTTTTTCTTTCTTTCAGATTTTGTGTGTTCTTATAAGGGCTTTCATGTGAGTTTGGGGATTAGGAGGCCATTCTCATCTTGCTAGATTGCCAAGCAAATCTGGGGGAGTCACTTAAGATTTTGTGCCTCAGTGACATCTATAAATAACCTCTAGAATGATAAATGGTTAAAAGTTCTAAGAAAAAAATTGATTAAAGTCTTAAAGAAGAATCCTGTAGTACAATCTAGATAAAGTTGTGCTTTTTGCATTTTTTCCAAAAGTGAGTTCAGGTCAGCGATGACTTGACTCTTTTATCCCCAGTCTTGGTATCATGGGAGTTGCCTGGCCCACTGTGATATCCAATCTCATTTTAAGATAGAAGTAGCAATCCTTGGGCCACCTCTTCATTTATAAACTTTAATTGGCTGTTCTTTCAGCCACTAGACAGTTGCTGAGGCTACCAACCATCCCAATTTGCTCTGGCCTGAAGGATTTCCCAGGATGCCAGATTTTCAGGGCTAAAACCAGGATAGTTCTGGGCAAATAGGGAAGGTTGGTTCTTCTAGAGTTTATGCTCAATAACTGTAACCCATACTTGAGGCCATCGTTGCCCAACTCTTCCCAGCAAGCCATAAAGAGAGGCTCAGCCACCTGAGAAGACATGCTAAACTTTAGGCACCTGCTTGATTTTAGCTCATGGGTGGCAATGGAAGACACAAGTGAAAACCAGATTTTGAGATTAGGATCCAGGAAGGCAGGAAGCTGAAACTCAGGTTGCACACATAATGATAGGTAAAGGAGTTGGACAGGCTTCTGCGTGTCCAACTCCCTCGGCTTGCGGAGCTGCTTGGCAACTCGCTCTCCTTGGAGCAGCTCACTGCATGGCAGAGCCTGGTGCCACCACTGCTCCCTGCCCTACAGCCACCGCCACCACCTGTTTCACGGCCGCCTGGGGATGGCTGTATCATTAGTCCACAATCTTCAACGAGTAAACCTATTCCTTTCCTTGGTGTTCTTGGTCACACATTTATGGAGTTTCTGAAGGGCAGTGGCGATGACTGCCAGGCACAGCACCACCTCTAGGTAGAAACTCACTGCTCCACCAAGAAGCCCCCACAAGAGTGCTTAAGCTGGACACAGGTTGAAATCCGCAGAGCATTTTACAAGAGTTCTGACCTGGATTGGGTAGACCTCAGTGCACTTCTTTATATTGCCACAGTATTACTGGATTGAAGAATCGCTGCTTCTTATTAGGAGGTTTATTTCATTTCCCAATACTCCCAACTTCATATGCAAAGCACTGAGAATTGCAAGTGGAGTATATTGACGTACACTTCAGTTTCTTTACATCATTGCTGTATTCAATTTTTAAAATTCTTTCATAACCCTATCGAGGGAAACGGCTGTGGCTCAATCAGTGGGGCTCCCGTTTACCATATGGGAGGCCCCGGGTTCGGTTCCCGGGGCTTCCTGGTGGGGGCAAGCCCGCCCGCACGGTGTGGTTGGCTGGCCCAGCGAGCACAGGCAGCAAGGGGGGGATAAATGAATAAATAAATAAAAAATCTTAAAAAAATAAATAAATAAAAAAATAACCCTATCGAGTGTTTTTTTCTTTTTTTAACTAAATTAACCTGGCTGGAATGCCCAGCTCCTGTGGAAGTCACATAGAATAGCATGAGATTTCTCATCACATGCAATCCGACCAATGAAACCTTAAGCAAATTTATAGAGGAACTTAAGAAGCATGGGGTTACCACAACAGTGAGACTATGTGAAGAACTTACGACACAGCTCTTGTGGAGAAAGAAGGCATCCATGTTCTTGATGGGCCGAAATAATTTGTTGGTGTTCACCAGCTTGTAAAAACCTAGTATGAGAGCTTAAATATCTACATAAATAATGTAAAAAAAAAAAAAAAAAAAAAAGTTTGACAACACAAGTGATTATCACACCTGCCACTGAATAAACTGTCTTTTCTTCCACTTTTCAACCCTCCAGAAAAGTTCAAAAAATAATAAAATGAAAATGTATATCACAACTTGGGCAATTGTTAAGATTTCGCTACATTGTCTCTTTCTCACTCATATGTCTATATATATACTCTTATACACGCCCACCCACACTTGTCACTTGTCACCAAGGATATGTTAACAGCATTTGCAAGGCATTGCAGGATATAGGAGATGAATTGAAAATTAGCATAATTGTCATTCTAATAGCAAATTAAAACATTAACCTTAATCATTTAAATTTTTAAAATCTTTTTCATTTTTCTAATTTAATGGGTAAAAGATGGCATAACATCCAAAGTTTGATGAGAGTAAGGGGGAAATGGGCTATCTTATACACTGGCTGATGGTAATGAAAATTGGTGGTGAAAATATAAGTTAATTTAGGGGGAAGCAGTCTAGCAGAATCTGTTAAAACTAAAAATGTATATTACATGATTCAGCAATCCCTGTTGGGATTCTCTTACAGAAATGAAAGCACCTGTTATTTTTGCAGCACAAAGATATTTGTTGCAGTATTGTTTGTGGTGACAAAAAAAAAAAAAAAACCCTCAAGATACCTCTATTGGGAGACATCGGGTTCAATTAATTGTGGTACAGCCACAATATAGAATATTATAAAACTTTTAAAAAGTTAGATATGTCCATATTGACTTGGAAGAGGCCATAATATATGAAACTGGTTGTATAATTACAGTTTTGAAACAAAAGGGGACAAAAATATTTGTGTTCATGTTTTATATATCTTTATAAGCAGAGAGAAAGGTATAGAAGATATACTAATTATTTCCCCCACAAGAATCCATTTCCCTATCCTAAGAGGAAACCTCAAGAATTTTGGGAATTTACTGTCCTCCACATTGTAGCTAGTGTTTAGAGGAAAAAGAAATAGAGATGCCTGCCTATACTAGAGATAGTAAAAGGTTCAAAATCTCTCTTAACCCCATGGTGCAATGAGAGGATAGGCTTGTAACCAGATTTGATGAATTAGTTGCTATCTCCAGTGACTTTGAATCTGGAGAGAAAGATGCAGGTATAGAAGAAATAGTTGGAATTTATTTAGCCCGGCAGTAATACTTGGATACTGCTAGGATACTAGCAGGACCTGTCCTATAGATCATTTTCCTCAACTATCTGGAGCTGGCTTTGTTTCCATCCATTTTCATGCTTGCATGTCCATCTTCCATCAGTTTCATGGGTAGATCATACTGCAGCAACTGCTTGAAATCTCAGTGGCTTAGGAAATCTCTGACCAACACTACATTTCCATTATGAGTCGCTCATTGTAATCACTTAGGGATCCAGGCTAACAGAGAATCCATCTCAACATGTACTTCCATGATCATAGAGGCAGAGAAAGAGCACATGGCAAACCATTCACTAGCTCTTCATGTATCTCTGCAGAAGTGACACACATCAACTACTCTCCTTTTTCATTGGCAAAGAAAGTCAAATGGCTACACCTGAGTTCAATAGGGATAAGAGGTACACTCATTCTATGGGGAAGGATACTGAATCTGGAGAAACTAATACAGCCAACCACAATAGACAATCCATATGGTCTTACCTGATTTTCATAACAACCACAAATTTCTTCTGGTGAATAAAGGTCTATTTTGAGTTATCATAATAGTCATGGCTTCTCTATTAGTTCCCAGAAATTAGTGAATTTTCAGACCCCAAACCCCTTAAGTAAAGAGAAAGTTGAGTGTACTCAAAGAAAGACTCAGTTTTAATAACACAAAAGATGACTGTGACTCTTTCTCCTGCCCTTCCCCCTAAGGAAACTTTGAATATTTATAAGAGTAATTTTGTACTAGAAAGGGAAACTGACCAAAAATTTAAGGGATTTCATGGCACTACTTCTGAGTGAACACTAATTTCTGGGGACTCTAGGAACCAAAAGGGGTCCATTAGTCAGAGTCAAGCCAGGTGATGAGTAGAGCTTTGTACAGAATCTACCTCAAATTAGACCTCAGTGGGATCCTGAATCCATTCAATGCTTATTTTTCCAAACTCTGATTGTTTAGTTTGAGAATCCCCACATTAGCTCCTTGACTAATCAGATCAAGTTTATTAGTTAGTGTTTCAGTTTGCCAGGCTGCCAAAATGCAATATACCAGAAATGGATTGCTTTTACAATGGGGATTTATTAGCTTATAAGCTTACAGTTCTGAGGCCATGAAAATGTCCAAATCAAGGATTCATCAGGTGATGCTTTTCCCCTGAAGACTGGCTGCCGGTGATCCTGGACTTCTCTCTTTTATGGCAAGGCACATAGTGGTGTCTGCTGGTCATTCCCTTTTCTCCCAGGTTTTGTTGCTTTCAGCTTCTTGGTTCCACGACTTTCTCTCTGCTTCTGTATGCTTCTCTCTGTATTCATTCCATTTATAAAGGACTCCAGTAAGAAGATTAAGACTGTAGCAGTTTGGCATTATTTATGAATTCCAAAAATAGATATTGAATTATGTTTGTGAACTGGTCTGGGCATATTAGATTATATTGTGTTCAGAGGTTTCACTTTTATTTGATTAAATAATGATTAAGGCTTTGATTGGGCCACGTCAGTAGGACGTTGCATCCCTGCCCCCTTGGTGGGCGGGGACTCACAGAGAAAACAGAGAAGGGAGGTTGGAGTTTTGAGCTGGAGCCCGAGAAGTAAGCACACGGAGGAGCAGAGCAGCTGAGCCTGGAGAGAATTGAACCCCGGGGAAAGAGACAGAGCCAGTTGCCTGATAGTCTACAGCTAGCCTTATGGAGAAAGCAGCTGAGCCCAGAGAGAAACAAGCCCCGGGAAGAGAGGAACCCAGGAAGCCTGAACTCTTGGCAGACGTTGGCAGCCATCTTGCCCCAACACGTGGCAACAGACTTTATGAGGGAAGTAACTTATGCTTTATGGCCTCATAACTGTAAGCTTCTACCCCAAATAAATACCTTTTATGAAAGCCAACAGATTTCTGGTATTTTGCATCAGCACCCCTTTGGCTGACTAATACAAAGACCCACCCTGAGCCATGCCTTATTGAAGTGACCTAATCAAAAGATCTCACCTACAATAGGTTCACACCCTGAGGAATGGGCCAGCTTTAAGAACATGGTTTTCTGGGGAACATACAGTCTCAAACTACCACAGTTATTCAGAATCAAACAACAGGTCTGGCGCTTGCTCTATTTAAATAGTTAATAGTATTAAATTGTAAATTAAAAGTTGTTCTACTGAGAGCAGTGACACGAACAGACATCTGCACACCAATGTTCATAGCCACATTATTCACCATTACCAAAAGTTGGAACAACCCAGGTATCCATCAACAGATGAATGGATAAACAAACTGTGGTCTATTCACATGATGGAATATTATGCAGCTGTAAGAAGAAATGAAGTCGTAAAGCATATGGCAATATGGATGAACCTGGAGGATATTATGTTGAGTGAAGCAAGCCACACACAAAAGGAAATCTCTGACCATGACCTAAATATATTGTGTAACATATTGTTTGATTCAAAAAACAATTTATATGTATCCATTACATTTAATTGAGAAATGTATATATTTATTCATCTATGTTTACTTTTTAGTTTTTAATTGTTTATATTTCCAATTATTAAATGTACAAAATAAAGTTTAAAAAAAAGTGGTTCTATATCTTTTAGAAAGTCACAGATTTTAGTGTCATCATAACAGTCCTGAATAATGTGCATACTCATACTTTTATAAGTGAACTTTTAAAACAGGTTTAACATATATATAGAAAAGTACACATCAGAAGTGAGCTATTTGGTAAATTTTCACAAAGCGAACACTTTTTTTTGACACCACCCAGATCATAAAATATAATATTATCAGCACTCCAGAAACCACCAGTGTGTTCCCTCCCAGTGACTATATCCCCAAAAGGTAACCATTATCTTGACTTCTACCAATACAGAAGTCAAATTAGTTTTGGGTTGGCTTCTTGGTTTAACATCATATTTGTGAAATTCATTCATGCTGCTGCACACAGCAGTAGTTCATTCATTGTCATCATTATATAAAAGTCTATGGTCCAAATATACACTATTTATCCATTCTCTGGTTGGTGGAAGAACAGTGCTCTATGAAAATTCTTGTACAAGGCTTTTTGTGGACAGATATTTCAGTTGGGCATATGACTAGGAGTAGAATTGCTTGGTCATAGGTCATGCACATGTTGGAGTTCAGTTGTTACTGCCAAATAGTGTACTATTGACACCGTCCCTAGCAGAAAATGAGAGTTTCAGTTCCTCACTAACACTAGATATTATAATTCCTTTTAATGTTAGTTTTTCATGTGGGTATATAATGTGACTTGTGGCTTTAATTTGTACTTTCTTGATGACTAATGAGATCGAGGACCTTTTCCTTTGCTTATTTGACATTTGAATGTCTTCATTTGTGAAATGCATGTTCCAAGTCTTTTTTCACTTTTCAATAGAGTTGTTTGTCTTTTTCTTATTGATTTTTAGGATGTCTTTATATATTCTGGATACAAATACTATGCAAGTTGTATGTATTGGAAATATATTCTCCCACTGTGTAAATTGCCTCTTCAGTCTCTTAATGGTTTCTTTTGATAAACACAAGTTCTTAAATTTAATGTAGTTCATGTTGCCATTGGTTAATGTTTTTTATGACTTCTTAAGAAAACCTTCCCTGCCCCAGTATCATGAAGATAGTCCCTAATCTTGTCTTCTAGGAATTTTATCATTTCACTTTAGCATTTAGATCTGGAATTAATTTTTGTATATGGTAGAGGTAAGGGTCAAGGCTTGTGTTTTTCCATATTAATATCCCAGTACCCTAACACCATTTATGAAAAGACCATACTTTTCCCAATGAGCAGCAGTGTCACCTTTGTCACAAATCAAGTGACCTTGTTGTATAAATCAATTTCCAGACTCTCCTTTCCCATTGTTTTTTTTTGTCTATCCTTTTGATAATGCCACATTGTTTTAATAACTATAACTTTATAATATGTCATTATCCAACATTGTTTTTCTTAAAGATTGTAATGGCTGTTTTTAACCCTTTGCATTTTAATGTAACTTAATAGGAGCTAGTCAACCGCCCCCCCAAAAAAAAAAAAAATCCTCATGGAGTTTGTATTGGGAATGCACTAAATCTTGAGATTAATTTGAGGACAACTTACATCTTTACAAAATTGAGTCTTACAACATATGCATAGTACACTGTATATGTCTAGAAGTCTTCCTTTAGATTTACTCCTACATGTTTAATGTTTTTTTGTTTAAGTTCCAAATTATTTATTGCCGTCATATGGATACACAGTTGATTTATTATATGATCTTATATCCAATGGGCTTGCTAAATTCACTTATTAATTATAATCGTTTATAGATTTTTAATTTTCTACATATACAATCATGTCATCTAGATATAATGACAGTTTTATTTCTTCTGACCTAATTCTTTTACTTGTAATTTCTCTGTCTTACCTTGTTAAATCCATTAGGACATCCACTATAACGTTGAAGACCCACCCCCCCTTACACACACATACACACACACACACACCTTGCACAGTCAGTCTACTCCCCCACCCAGCAGAAAACTGCAGGTTTACTTTCTGGAGAATGTAAGCCAGAGGGACTCTTGTTTAGGGTGGGGATACCCTGAAAATAGAGGTAGTAAATGAAAGACTACATACCAAAAAGTCTTTAATATTCTTGGCTTTCTTGCTCCTTATGGTTCCCAGAATGTTGGCAACCAGACTTATCTTTTCTAGGCAGGAGATAGGAAGATTCTTTTCAGAGAAATTCTGCCCAACCCAAAAGAAAACACCTAAAGATTCTGAGTCAGAGGACCCCTAGTCTGGTCACTCTACAGTGAAGCTTGCTACTCATTGAGCCTCACCATGTATTCAAAGCTTCCAAATGACATATAGAACTATGGGTGGGCAGCCCAGGATCATCGGTCCCCTGAGGGAAGCCTTTGATATAAAAGAGATAAACACAAACAGGAAAATAACTGTTATGAACAACAGAGATGGTGCAGGGAGAAGAAAACTTAATAAAAACTCTATTTTAAGAGAAGGTATTTGTATCCATAAAAACAAAAAGGGCAAGCCATTTTTTTTTTTTTTAAAGAGCACACACAAAAGAGAAAGTGAACACTTAGAGACAAAAAAGGGGGGAGCAGAAATTTAAAACTCAATAGAAAAGGAATTATTGCTAATATTTTTAAGCATGATAATGGTATTGGGGCTATTTTTTTAAAAGAGTCCTTATCTTTTAGAGGTACATGCTGAAGTATTTACAGATGTAATGGTTTGAAGTCTGGGATTGGCCATGAGTTTATCATTATTGAACCTGAATGATGGTTACTTAGAGATAATTATACTATTCTCTACTTTTGTATAAGCCTGAAAATTTCCATAATAAAAATTTAATTGAAGATAAGTTTTTTTTTTTGTCTTTTTAACTTTATTTTGTACATTTAATAATTGAAAACATAAGCAATTAAAAACTAAAAAGTAAACACAGATGAATAAATATATACATTTCTCAATTAAATGTAATGGATACATGTAAATTTTTTTGTTGTTTTGCTTTTTGTTTGGTTTTTTGTTTTTTTTTTTTTTTTGTGATTCAAACAATATATTGCACAATATATTTGGTTCATAGTAATGCATTCATACAGTATTTGTCCTTTTGTGTCTGGCTTGCTTCACTCAACATAATGTCCTCCAGGTTCATCCATGTTGCCATATGCTTTATGACTTCATTTCTTCTTACAGCTGCATAATATTCCATCGTGTGAATAGACCACAGTTTGTTTATCCATTCATCTGTTGATGGACACCTGGGTTGTTTCCAACTTTTGGCAATGGTGAATAATGTGGCTATGAACATCGGTATGCAGATGTCTGTTCGTGTCACTGCTCTCAGTTCTTCTGGGTATATACCCAGTAGTGGTATTGCAGGGTCACGTGGCAAGTCTATATTCAACTTCTTTAGGAACTGCCAAACAGTCCTCCATAGTGGTTGTACCATCATGCATTCCCACCAACAGTGAAGAAGTGTTCCTATCTCTCCACATCCTTTCCAACACTTGTAGTTCTCTGTCTTTTTAATAGTGGCCATTCTGATAGGTGTGAAATGATATCTCATTGTAATTTTGATTTGCATTTCCCTAATCATGAGTGATGTTGAGCATTTCTTCATGTGTTTTTTTGCCACTTGTATTTCTTCTTCGGAGAAATGTCTATTCAAGTCTTTGGCCCATTTTTTAATTGGGTCATTTGTCTTTTTATTGTTGAGTCATAACATCTCTTTATATATCCTGGATATTAAACCCTTATCAGATATGTGATTTCCAAATATTTTTTCCCATTGAGTCGGCTGCCTTTTCACCCTTCTGACAAATTCCTGTGAGGTGCAAAAGTGTTTAATTTTGAGGAAGTCTCATTTATCTAATTTTTCTTTTGTTGCACGTTCTTTGGGTGTGAGGTCCAAGAAACGACCACCTACTACAAGGTCTTGAAGATGTTCCCCTACATTTTCTTCTAGTAGTTTTATGGTCCTGGCTTTTATATTTAGATCATTGATCCATTTTGAATTGATTCTTGTATAGGGGATGAGATAGGGGCCCCTTTCATTCTTTTGGTTATAGATATCCAGCTCTCCCAACACCATTTGTTGAAGAGACTGTTTTTTTCCCATCAGCATGGGCTTGGTAGGTTTGTCAAAAACCAGTTGACTGTATAGGTGAGGGTTTATTTCTGGATTCTCAATTATATTCCACTGATCGATATGTCTATCTTTATGCCAGTACCATGCTGTTTTGACCACTGTAGCTTTGTAATATGATTCAAGATCAGGCAGCGAAATTCCTCCCACATTGCTCTTCTTTTTTAGAATACTTTTGGCTATTCGGGTGCACTTACCCTTCCAGATGAATTTGGTAATTGCCTTCTCTAATTCTGTAAAGTAAGCTGTTGGGATTTTGATTGGTATTGCATTGAATCTATAAATCAGTTTGGGCAAGATTGACATCTTCACGATATTTATTCTTCCAATCCATGAACACGGAATGTCTTTCCATTTGTTTAGGTCTTTTTAAATTTCTTTTAGCATTGTTTTGTAGTTTTCTGCATATAGGTCCTGTACTTCCTTGGTTAAATTAACTCCTAGGTATTTGAGTCTTTTTGTTGCTATTGAAAATGGAATTTTCCTCCTGATTTCCTCCTCAGAATGTTCAGTACTAGTGTACAAAAACATTACTGATTTTTTGCGTGTTGATCTTATATCCTGCCACTTTGCTGAACTCATTTATTAGTTCAAGTAGCTTTGTTGTGGATACTTCAGGATTTTCTAAATACAGGATCATGTCATCTGCAAACAGTGAGAGTTTTACTTCCTCTTTTCCTATTTGGACGCCTTTAATTTTTTTGTCTTGTCTAATTGCCCTAGCTAGAACTTCTAGTACAATGTTGAATAACGATGGTGACAGTGGGCATCCTTGTCTTGTTCCTGATCTTAGGGGGAAAGCTTTCAACCTTTCCCCATTGAGTATGATGTTGGCTGTGGGTTTTTCATATATGCCTTTTATCATATTGAGGAATTTTCCTTTTATTCCTAGAAGATTAGTTTTTAAAAAAATTTTCTAAGAAAGTAGAATAAAAGACAAAGATAAAAAATAAAAAGCTCATGCTAAAATTTACATGGAAACTCAAATGGCCAAAAATAGTCACAAATAAAATAATAAAAATTTAAGAAAGAGAAAAGGGGGGGAGGAAATTTTCAAGGAAATTATTTGAGATGTTTTTTTCTAGAACAGTGCTACCCCTTAGAAATGCAATGCAAGTCACATGTGTCATTTTTCCATTTACATTTTTTAAAGAAAAAAGGTGAAATTAATAATAGACTTTATTTTATTTAACCCAATATATCTATTTCAGCATGTAGTTCTAGCACATTTCAAGTGTTCAATAGCACATGTGGTTAGTGGCTACTCTATTAGTACCAAAGAACATGAGTTCCCAAATTGGAAGGGTTCGATGAATGTCTAGAAAATTTCTAGTACAAAGAGAAAAAGCCAAACAAAAAACAAGGTACATCATCATGAAGTTTCAGGATAATGAGACACTGAAATGATCTTAACAGCTTTCAGAGAGGAATTAAAAGATAACAACAAAGCAAGGTTTCATACAACCTTGGAATTGGAACAGCATCAGGTTTCTCAACAGCAATTCTAGAAGCTGTAAGACAATGAATCAATGCTTTTAAAATTGAGGAGGAATGGTCAGTCTCGAATCCTATATTCCATCAAATTAAACAAGTCTGGGGGTAAATAAAAAATATATATTTTCTTATTTTTAGATAGTAAGTCTTTAAAAATTTTACCTCTCGTATATCGTTTTTATTTTTTAGGAAGTTATTAGAGGAAGGTCTTACCAAAAATTGGAAGTAAACCAAGAAAGAAGAAGATGCTGGCTACAGAAAACAAGGGATCCATATAAGAAAAGAGAAAGGTAGTGAGTTGCACATCAAGCCCAGAAAGCAAAAAAATCTAGACTGGAGCAAGAAGCCTGGGATCCAGCAGAGAGGTCTATGGATAATTAATAGAACATTGATATGTTGATTTTATTGAGAGAAGATTTACATCTAAGACAGAGTTAAAAAAAGGTTAAATGTTAGAAACATAGGAAAGAAAGCAATTTGACACAATGGTATATACTCATAGTATATAGTATGGCTTAGCTATAAGGAATAAAATAATATTTACGCAGACCTAATAATAAAACACTAATATTTATGATATAACTATATTTAGAAGTAAGTGGAGGTAGGGTAAGGGCATGGAGTAGGGAAAATAAAATGTAAGTCTTCATTTTCCATAGTCAGGAAGCAAGAGATATGAGTTAAAAGTGAAAAATTAAGAAATAACAGAATAAGCATGCTATGTTAAAATATACAAGTAAATACCAAAATAAATAACTATTTTTTTTTTTTTAAGTAGCTGCCTTTCAAATAGGGTACACTGCCGAATTTTCATGGTATACCTTCTGGATCTTTCTAAGCTATATCTCTTAATTAAACTTTGATAAAAATCATTTTAAAGGGGAGCAAATGTGGCTCAAGCAGTTGAGTGCCCACCTCCCACATGAAAGGTCCTGGGTTTGTTTCCCAGTCCCTCCTGAAAAATACAAAAACAACAGACAAGTAAAACAAATGATAAAACCTGTGCAGGTACGAATATTCTCACTGTCCTGATTTTGTGATAATCAGGGTAGGCTAAACATTTGCTATATTAGAAACCATGCATGTGTCCCCAGACCTAGTTTTTCTCCCTAGGTCTAGTTTTTAGAATGGTGGTGATAAACTAAGCCTGATTTATTATATGACCATCCTGTATGGGAAAAGACTGTAACTTTGGGTATCTTTGGTCAACCTTAAGAGATACAGCAGGGGGACGGATGTTGCTCGAGTGGTTGGGCGTCTATCTCCCATATGGAGGGACCTGGGTTCAACCCCCGGGACCTCCTGGTAAAAAGAAAAAAAAGAAAAATATAGAAGGCATGTGGGCCACCAGGCCCCATGCGCGGGTGCTCCACCAGGCCCTGTGAGCTATGCAGCAAGATGATGACGTAACAGGAGAGTGACACAAGGGAAAGCCAAGACAAGATGCACCAAAAACCCAGGAACTAAGGTGGCGCAGGCGGTAGGACGCCTTTCTTCCACATTGGAGATTCTGAGGATCCAATCCCAGTGAAGACAGGAGGAGAAGGATGAGAAGAGAAGGCAGGAAATGGACACAGAGAGTTGCCCAGCAAATGGACATAGAAACAGGAAAAATGGGGGGCGGGTAAAAATGGATAAAAGTGAATAAATAAATAAATCCTTAAAAAAATGTATAGAGGAGTAAGATACAACTATAGTTAGCAGTAATACTTTGACGATGCTCTTTCATGATTTGTTAACAAATGTTTCACAACAATGCAAAGTATTTGTGGTGAGGGGCGATGTGTGGAAGCCCTGTATGATGTTATGCATGTTTGTTTTGTAAGTTCATCATGTTTACTGAACACTTATTGTTTATGTATGTTCATGTGTGAATGATATGCTTCAATAAATTGTTTAAAAAACAAAAAAAAAACAAAAAAAAACCCACCAATGCAGGGGAGCTGATGTGGCTCAGTGGTTCTATTAGCCTGCAAAATACCAGATATCTATTGGCTTTTATAAAGGGTATTTGGGGTAGAAGCTTACAGTTACCAGATCATAAAGCATAAGTTACTTCCCTCACCAAAGTCTATTGCCACATGTAGGGGCAAGATGGCTGCTGATGTCTGCCAAGAGTTCAGGTTTCTAGGGTTTCTCTCTTTCCAGGGCTCCATTTCTGTCCAGGCTCAGCTGCTTTGCTCTCTCCACAAGGCCAGATGTAGACTATCAGGCGAACGGCTCTCTCTCTCTCCCCAGGGCTTCTGCCATGTCTAAGGAGCCGTCTCTATTCCTCCGTGTTCTTCTCCTGTGTGTTCACTTCCCAGGCTCCAGCTCAAAACTCCCAACTCTGTCCTTTGCCATGTCTTTTCTCTGTGAGTCTCTGCCCATCAAAGGGCGGAGCCTTAATGCCCTACTGATGTGGCCTAATCAAAGTCCTAATCATAATTTAATCAATTAAAAGTGATACCTCTGACAGACCAATTTACAAACATAATCCGATAACTATTTTTGGAATTCATAAACAATGCCAAATTGCTACAGTGGTTGAGTACCAGCTTCCCACATACAAAGTCCCGGATTCAATCCCTGGCCCCTGATACCTCAAAAAAATCATTTTAAAGTATGGATTGCAAAGCTACCACATGAAAACAAATATAGGCAATTTATTAAGAAATATTACCAGAGCCAGGTAATTTACAAGTTTTGTTCTTTGTCCACAGTACAAGTCTTCAATATCAACAAATAGAAAAAATGCCGTGTTAAAGATTGGAAGTTGCAAGCTACAATCTCAATCTATGGGAAAATGAATTTAACTGAAACACACTACCATTAAGATTATAAGCAGAACAGCTTTTCCACATAGCCTAATGAGAGTTTTAGCTGGGGAATGGAGATCAGATTAGGAAGGGTTGAGGAGTTAGAAGTGAGGAATGAAAACAGTAACTATATACAACTCTTTAAAGAAGTATGATTATGGAAAAAGGAAGAAATTGGAAAGATTTGGAGTTGAAGGAGGGTTTGAAGTTTTTTTCAATGGAAATATTTAAAGGCATGAGCTTATTCAAAAGCATTTTGAGGGACTCAAGAGAGATTGAAAGTATAAGGGAGAGAAGGAATTATTGATAGGTTCCTGCAAAAGCCAGTGGGATACAATTTAAAGCTTTGGAGAGTTGGAAGGACATTTTCCCTATTTTAACTGGAAGGAAATAGGATAGGAAGTTGCATATGCACATGAGTTTGTGTGTCACAAACCCGGAATCAGGGTTCAATCAGAGAAACAGAAAAAATAGGGGATATGTAAGGGATTTATTATAAACACTGAACTTTACACAGTTGTGGTTGCTGATAAAAGCATCTCCGTGAGGCTGTTGTTTCTGTGTCTAGGGCTGGCATCTGAAACCCACAGCTCAAGCAGCTGAGATGGGAAGGTGAAAGTGACATGAGGGAAGTAAGGAAAAGCTGAAACATGCAGGGCCAGGCTGGAACCCACAAGGGCTAACTGGAATGCTCATTAGTCTCTCAGTGCCTCCAATTCTCCAATTTTGATGATGGGGTTGACCTACAGAGAAGCTGAAGGACTTCAACATACACCTGGCCCGAGATGGAGAAGCTGAAAAGGATCCAGCGGGAGCTAGAGCTGCTGCAGGCCCAGCTGCTGCCCCACGCCAAGCTGGTGAGCCAGCATGGAAACGACGTACGTGCGTTGCTGCAGGGCCTTCAGCCTGAAAAGAAAACGGCTGCTGTTCCACTTCTGTCTTCAAAACCTTGAGCAAATGTCTCTTATGGCCTATGCTAACCCCAAACTATGCAGGGAAGAGAATTCTGGGAAATGTAATTCCTACTTAGCTAAATTGATACAATTCCACCATTCTACCCTTTATCAACTTGGCACACATAGACACTGCTTTTAACCATACATAATTTCTAAATAATACAATAGCATAATCATGCTTTCTTCATGCTAACATAAAATAATTACCTCCCATCCTACCGAAAACATGCTAATCCTCTTCCTAAAATTGGATATAAAGTCCCTTTATCTTGCTTCGGATGATATTGACTTCTAATTAAGTCACATTTCCTCTCTGATGTCCTGTAACCTAAGCAGTGAGATATAAGGTTAATTACTGAACATACCTTGTGGTAAATACAGGAGGATGAAAGGGAAGGAGAGAAAAAATATCGGTTAATATATATGCATAAATACATTCATGTCAAAATAAGGAAGAAATACACATAACTTATTACAGTTTCTGCCAGTGGTCATGTTAGAATTTATCACTATTTCCACCACCAATTCCATGTTTACTTTGACATCAGCAAGCACCTTGACTAGTCTTGGATTGTTGTAGTTTTCCATTGACTTTAATCATGGTGCATGGGATACTAAGAGGTACCCTGCTTTCCAGATAGAAAGGTGGAGTTGTAAAATGGGGGATATTCAAATCATCTATAAGGTGGCAGCAGATGGCCTATTAGAGAAGATAAGACAAAAAACATCTCTAAGAATTTGGTACAAAATAATAGAGGGCCATCAAGGAATATGAATATCAGAGAAGCAAGATTTTTTTTTTGCCAATGAGAATATCTTATCAAAAGGCTTAATTATTATAAATCAAATGATTATTTCAATATGCAAGGTGAAAACACTTCTGTCTCCACATTAAATTCTTCTGGTTCAAATCTCCCTTTAGAACGCTTTATTTACCAACCCATACTTCTTCAAGTTTCCTAATTCAGGACTAGAAGAAATGAAAAGAAAGAATAATGTTGTATCAAGATAGATGAGAGGATTAGGAAAATATGGCAAAGGAGAAAATAGGGAAGAAAGTATGAAAGAAGGGAGAAAAGGAAACTCTTGATGTTATTTAGCCCAAGTCCCTAAAAAATCTCCTTCATTTTTATTTGCAGTCTTAGATTTTTATTTAGCATTAAGCAGGCTGAAATTAATCATTTGATACCTGAGAATATCCGATTCAGGATATTCTGTTCCTAGGATGGATTCCAAGAGAAGACTGCCTAGAATAGCACACTATAGAAAAACATTCACTGATGGACTAGTTTCAAGTATGCTAATCTCTGAAGAATCTTAATGTAAAGGCCACTACTAAAAAAAAAATATAACTGAGCCTTCTTTCTCTGATTCTAGTGACTGTTGTAGATAAATGGGACAAAATATATTAATTACAAGGCCTAAAAGAAAATGTAAAAGTACAATTTTTATGACATTTCTGTACACGTATCCTCTGATACATTAGAATTTTCTGTAGGAATGGAACATAGAACTCAACAGTATCTACACATTCCCTTGCTTTTTTTTTTACTTATATGAAAGTTCTCATAGCTGCCTCATGCAGACCAATAGAGTAAATAAATTCTCTCACTGAGAAACATTGGAATTATCCAGAACTCTATTAAATCACATAATCATTGAAATAATTGCCCAGGCAAAGTGTTCTAAAAATAAATTGCTTTTATGTTCACTGAGGTTGCTGTTTGCTTTTCAGTCTTATTTTCCTTTCCTTCCACAGGTATCAAGCAGACTCTTCTATATGAACACGTGAGCATCACAGAAGAAAGATGAACACCAATATCCTAAACATTCACACTGATGAGTTTTTATTTTATGGTTGAGAAAGCAGAAGTCAATGCCACCCAATTAAAACATAACATCTGTTTCTTCCTGTGATCTTCTCTTTGACCCATTTTATATCCCTAATGCTCCCAACTAGTAGCACACGTACTATTGGCTTTGTCTTTCTGAGGAGTATAATGTTTTGAAGTGAAGAAAATGAACTGATTTACAACTGAGGAGACAGTTATTTGTGAATCCTATTCATGAAATATTAGAATTTCTATGTAGTTGGGTTTACAAGATCTTAGAAAATGTGTCTTTAGATTAGGATGTTCATAAACAAAGAGTGACTCATAGACACCCTTTTAGATTCAGTCCCTAAATTTGTTCTAAGCTTACAGCTCAAAAATACATATTCATGTTAGAAGACTAAGAAAAATATATTAACTCATCATTAAACCTATGATGGTTTGAAGCTTTAAATACCCCTGAAAACAATGTTCTTAAAGTTAACCCATTTCTGCGGGTGTAAACCCATTGACAGCAGAATATTTTTTAATAATTATGCCTTTTTTTTAAAGATTTATTTTATGTATTTATTTCTCCTCCCACCCCATGTTGTTTGTGCTCACTGTCTGCTCTCTGTGTCTCTTTGCTGTGTGCTTTCTGTGTCTCCTCGTCTTCCTTTTTTTAGGAGGCACTGAGAACTGAACCGGGACCTCCCATGTGGGAGGGAGGTGCTCAATCCTTTGAGCCACCTCCACTCCCTGCTTGTTGTATCTCTCATTGTGTTTACTCATTGTGTCTTCTCGTTACATCATCTCGTTGCATCAGCTCGCTGCACCAGCCCATCACATCAGCTCGCCTTCTTTAGGAGGCAATGGGAACCGAACCCAGGACCTCCCATGTAATAGGTGGGCACCCAACTGCTTGAGCCACATCCACTGCCTAAGTAGCACTTTTTGATGAGGTTGCTTTAGTTAAGATGTGACCCAACTCATTGAAGATGGGTCTTAATCCTCTTTCTGGAGTCTTTTATAAATGTAATGAATACAGAGTAAGAAAAAGAAAGCCACATAAGCAAGAAGCTGGAAGCAACAAAACTCAGAAGAGAAGAGAGAGACCAGCAAACGTTACCATCTGCCTTGCCATGTGGCAGAGGAGCCAAGGATCACTGGCAGCTGATCTTTGGGAAGAAAGCATTGTCCTGATGATGCCTTGATTTGGACATTTTCTCAGCCTCAAACTGTAAGCTAATAAATTCCCATTTTTCAAGCCAAATCATTTAAGCAGCCTCGGAAACTAAAACAGGTCCTATATCTAATTTTGTGACCATAATCTCTTTCTGAATATATTGTTCATAAAAATGGTTATCACATGTTGTAATTTCTGCCTTTTTTTGTAACAAAATGGGTTTTATTAATACCTTTGGAAAATGTTCCTAAAATCATATATTTATCTTGATAAACACTGTATTATTTTAACTTCTTTTAGATTAGTGCTGTTCTTTTTCTCCAGAAGGCTTACTGAACAATATGAATTTATATTTGATTTACTATGAACAAATTTCACTAAGACTTTATTCATTTTCACCTGTACTGTGCTAATCAGTCTCAAATTAAATAGCCCATCAAGTCCCAGCAGCTGGCATTGTACCCCACTGAGTATCACAAACTGAAAAATGATTATTTGGGGAGGCCTCATAATGATACTAAGATGAAAATCTTGGCAGCCAGGAGATACATAGTTTTCAAGATTTGAGAAAAAATTTAATGAAAATGCCACAGATGTATTACTGAGGATGATAGTTTGCACTTAATATGAGGCCCTTTTCTCCATGGATTTCAAAGTCTTGACTAATTAATTAGCCCTAATTCCCTTGTTTTCCTAATGGTCAACCATCCAGACACACCACCTGAGACCACAGAGCTATCACAGTGAAGTAGGAAGAGTGCTATACTGTAGGTCAAGAGATCTGTTAGTAAACGTGTTGAGTTTTAGTCTTAGCTTCTTCTACTTGTTAGCTTGTCATGTTGGAAAGCCCCAGCCCGGAGTTGGCAAACCAAGGCCCACATGCTACATCTGGCCCTCTGATTGTTTTTGTGAATAAAGTTTTATTGGAACACAGTCTCACTCATTTCTGTACATGTTGTCTATGGCTACTTTCATTCTGTAATGGCAGAGTTGATTAGTTGTGACTGATACTATATGGCCCACAAAGCCTAAAATATTTTCTTTACAGAAAAAGTTTGTCAACCCCTGATGTAACTTCTCTGAACTTGTTTCCCCATCTGTAAAAGAAAATACAATAGTCAATAATATAGCAACTTCGTGAGATGAGTTAAGCCTTTAATTTGTATAATGGTAACTGTCTTTGGTGTTGCCTTAAAACTAAGCTAAGGGAAGCAGATGTGGCTTAACCAGTCGGGCGCCCGCCTACCACATGGGAGGTCCCAGGATCAGGTCCCAGTACCTCCTAAAGAAGATGAGCAGATGCCCACACTTGGTGCAACAAACTAGATGCCTGCACCCACTGCAATGAGCAGACACCTAAACGAACAGAAGCCACAAGCCAGCAGATGCCTCAGCCTGCAGGGAGCAGATGTGGCTTAGCCTGTTGGGCACTCACCTCCCATGTGAGAGGTCCCAGGTTTGGTTCTCAGTGCCTCCTGGAGAAGGCGAGTGAACAAGGAGCAAACAGATGAGAGAACTATGTGGGGAAAGGGAAGGGATAAATTTAAAATATATATATATTTGCCTTTAAAAAAAATCTAAGGTAAAAAAATCCTTCCTGGTAATGTTAATTCATTTAAAATGCATCCATCCACTCCTTGAATATTTATTCATCATCCACTTGGCACCAAGCACCAAACTCAGGGTTGAGGGAAATATATGTTAAAGGGAAAATAGACCTGTTTTAGTAATGGAAGATTGAGGGAGGTGGTGAGATGGGGAAGTATTTTAAAATAAAATCTTTTTTATGTTTTATATATAAACATTGGGATAAAAGCAAGCTTCCACAGTTTAGGATTCCTCCAGCCCTGTTTGTACTCCCTCCCTTGAGAACAGTTCAAAGAATCATCACACCAGCCTTTTGTTACATCAGATTGAGATGAGTTCTGACTCTCACACTTGGTTGGGTTGGTTGCCCTTGATCTATGCCCAAACACTTCCAACTGTATAATTCATTTATATTTATTTATAATCATAAATATGAGGGACCAAAGAAATTCTCTCAAGGCATCAGAGATGCTTCATGAAATGGAGCATTTGAGTTTGGCCAAAGAAAGAAGAGGTAAGATTTGTGGAAAGGGTAATTTCAGATGTAGGGTCTAACAGTATGTACAGAGCTATGGAGGAGCAAAAGTTCTGCATGTGTTTGGAGGAAGCCAAATAGTCCTGTTTGGTGGGAGGAGAACATGTATAAAGGGGAGTGGCAGGAGATTAGCCTGGGGTGCTTGGATTCTGGAGTATGTAGGTGGAAATATAAAAGTGACTATTAGGAGAAAATGAAGTTCACTAAATGGCAGCCCAAGGGGGATTGCATTTCACTCTGCAAGAGAAAGAAGCTACTGAAAATTTGGGGGCCAGAGCAATGGTAAATACTACATGTCAGGTACTTTTTTCGATATTGTGGAACTAGTAGTGCTTCTTTGCCTGTTATAAACCAAACAAGCTTAAAGTTACCATTCAGATATTTCTCAATGGATTCAAATGAAAGACCAACTTATACTGTTTCAATTTTAACCTATGTATTTTTTTATAGGAATGTGTACTGGATGAGTTCTAATTTACGAGAAATGTGGGCAATAATTGTTTCATACTCAGGCTGCTCTTGCAAACAGGAATGTGCATCTTTCTCTTTTTATCCTTCAGAGCCCTCTCAAGATGCATCTCCTCACACTTTCTTAAACCTTATACCCAAAGCACAAGCAACAAAAGGAAAAATAGATAAATGGGACCTCCTCAAAATTAAATACTTTTGTTCTTCAAAAGACTTTGTCAAGAAAGTACAAAGGCAGCCTACTCAGCGGGAGAAAATATTTGGAAAACACATATCTGACAAGAGTTTGATATCCATGTTATATAAAGAGATCATACAACTCAACTATGAAAAAGCAAGCAACCCAGGGATAACCAGCAAGATGGTGGCAGAGTAAGGAGCTCCTGGAGTCAGCCTGTGCTGCAGGGCGGTTGGTAGTCACCCAGAGGTATCTGGAGCACCTGTTTGGGGGCTCCAGGAGACAGGAAGAGCATCCTGCAACACCCTTGAAAGAAAGGAAGGAGGAGACTGCCCATCTGCAGAAAGGCCGCGGAAGCTTGTGCCCATCTTCCACTGGCAGCACAAGCCACCTCAGGAGCTATTCATCAGCTGGAAATTGGAAGCGCCACTTCCCAAAAGCGGGGAGGAAGAGACGGTTGGCCACCGATTTCAGCTACTGATCAGTAAATTCGGCTGGCTAAAGTATAATCCTAAGAACAGCTAAAGTTTGAACCTGTCCAAGGCAGAAAGAGGCTGGTAGCCACCATTTTAACTCCACCCCTGGCATGAGGGGAAGCAGGGCTGACTGAAAACCACAGTCTTGGTAGGCACCAGCTTCTTTCCATCCAGAACAGATTGCAGCTCTAGCCTAAGCCCTGCCCTACCCCGGGCAGGGAGGAAGTTGGGGAGAGCTGCACCAGCCTCTCTCCAGGAAAATACAGACCACGCCACGGAGGCCCGTGATCATCCTACTCTGGCAGCACAAGCCTCCTCAGGAGCTATTCTGTGGCTGGAATTGGAAGTTCCATTTCCCAAAAACAGAGGAGAAAGAAATGGTTGGCCACCGACTTCAACTACTGATTAGTAAATTCAGCTGGCTAAAGTATAACCCTAAGAACAGCTAATGTTTGAGCCTGTCCAAGTCAGAAAGAGGCTGGTAGCAGCCATTTTGACTCCGTCCCCGGCATGAAGCCGCGCTGACTGAAAATCACAATGATGGTAGAGATGGGTTTCTTTCACCCAGATTGTCCTGCAGGCCTAGCCAAGGCTTCAGCCCCACCCCTAGCAGGGAGGAAACTGGCAGGCCCTGCACCAGCCTCTCTGAGTAACATCAGGTACATTTGGCAGGCACAGACTGAATAGTCAGAAGTCTACGGGGGCAACTGTGGTCATTTTCAACCCACAGGGCATAGATTGCTGACCACACCTGCAGCTCCATCCCCGCCCTAGGCAGAAGAGAAAGGAGCTTGAAGCTTCATAAGTCTCTCTAGGCAACTACAGTCTAGGCCTTCATGACTTGGATTATTACACATGGTTGTGGCTCTGTCCCTACCCCTGGCAGAGGAGAGAGTTGGGAGAAGCTTATCCATCCCTGGGGAAATAAGGGCAACTTGAACCTCCACAGCTTGTAACACCAACTACATTCTTGGCTCCTAGCAACCAGAAAGGGAGAAAGGGCAAGAAAGCCCTAAACTAAAGAGAGAAACTGTACCCAGAATAATACATCTAATAAGCCAGATGCCTAGACACCAACAAAAAATTACAATCCGCAACAAGAAACAGGAAGGTATGGCCCTGTTAAAGGAATAAGATAAGCCTCCAGATGACATAAAGGAGTTGAGACAACTAATCATAGATGTTCAAACAAATCTATTTAATAAGTTCAATAAGATGTCTAAAGAGATTATGGATATTAAGAAGACATTGGGGGGATGGATGTGGCTCAAATGGTTGGGTGTCCGTCTCCCATATGGAGGGACCTGGGTTCAATCCCTGGGACCTCCCGGTAAAAATTAAAAAAAAGAAAAAAAAAAAGAAGACATTGGATGAGCACAAAGAAGAAGTTGAAAGCATACATAGAAAAATAGCAGATCTTATGGGAATGAAAGACCCAACAAATGAAATAAAAAATACACTGGAGTCATATAAGAGCAGATTTGAAGAGACACAAGAAAGGATTGGTGAGCTTGAAGAAATGGCCTCTGAAAGCAAACATACAAAAGAACAGATAGAGAAAAGAATGGAAAAAATTGAACAAGTTCTCAGGGAACTAAATGACAGCAAGAGACGTGCAAACATACATGTCATGGGTGTCCCAGAAGGAGAAGAAAAGGGAAAAGGGGCAGAAGGAATATCTGAAGAAATGATGGTAGAAAATTTCCCAACCCTATTGAAGGACATGGATATTCATGCCCAAGAAGCACAACGCACTCCCATCTGAATAGACCAACTCCAAGACACATACTAATCAGAATGGCAAATGCCAAAGACAAAGAGAGAATTCTAAGAGCAGAAAGAGAAAAGCAATACATAACATATAATGGATACCCAGTAAGATTAAGTGCCTATTTCTCATCAGAAACCATGGGGGCAAAATGACAGTGGTATGATAGTTTTAAGATACTGCAAGAGAAAAACTTCCAGTCAAAAATCTTATATTTGGCAAGATTGTCTTTCAAAAATGAGGGCGAGTTGAGAATATTCGCAGATAAACAGAAACCGAAAGAGTTTGTAACCAAGAGACTGGCTTTGCAGGAAATACTAAAGGGTGTGCTACAGGATGAAAAGAAAAGACAGGAAAGAGAGGTTTGGATGAGAGCCTAGAAATGAAGGTTATATCAGTAAAAGTAACTTAAAGTGTTAAAAGTGTGGTGAAAATAAGATATGACAGATAAAACCCAAATATTTAGGAATAAACTTAACCAATGATGAAAAGCACTTGTATTCAGAAAACTACAACTCACTGTTAAAATAAATTTTAAAAAGACCTAAATAATTGGAAGAACATTCCATGCTCACAGATTGGAAGACTAAATACCATTAAGATGTCAATTCTATTCAAATTGATATACAGATTCAATGTAATCCCAATAAAAATTTCACCAGCATTTTTTAAACAAATGGAAAGCATGGTTATCAAATTCATTTGGAAGGGTAAATAATAGCCAGAAACATTTTAAAAAGGAAAAGCACAGTTGGAGGACTCTCACTTCTAGACATTAAATCATATTACCTAGCTACAGTGGTAAAAACAGCATGGTACTGGCATAAAGACAGACACATAGACCAATGGAACTGAATTGATAGTTCAGAAACACCCTCATATCTATGACCAAGTGATTTTTGACAACCCTGTCAAACCCACCCAGCTCAGGCAAAATAGTCCATTCAACAAATTGTGCTAGGAGAACTGGATATCCATGGCCAAAATCAACTAACAAAATTAACTGGATATCCTTATACAAAAATTAACTCAAAATGGGACAAAAACCTAAATATAAAAGCAAGAAACATAAAGCTTCTAGAAGAAAATGTATGAAAATATTTTCAAGACCTGGTGGTAAATGGTGGATTCTTAAAGGAGATAAGAGGAGTTTTAATTTAATTTATTTAACTTCATTGTAAAAGTGTGGAAATGTATAGAGTTGATGGTAACACATTATAGTGAGTAACAGCTAGTTTATAAATGGGAATGTGACTGAAAAGGGTAGTCTAGGGATGTAAATGTCAATTGACAGAAAACTAGAGAATAATCTAGGGAATGAATAACATGTAAACTCAGAGGTGTATGAGAATTGTCATTGATGGTACAGATGCAAGAGTGCCCTTTGTGAGCTAGAGTGGATGTATGTCACTATGGCAGGGTAGTGGGAATGTGGAGAAGCATGGTAAAAATACAACTGGAGTGACCTGTGGACTATGGTTAACAGTAATAATGTAATGCTCATGCACATAAGCCAAAAATGTACTGTGTTGATAATGGGGGAGTATGGAAAAAGTGTGCCAAATGTACATTATGGACCTGGTAATAAGCTGATGATATTATCTCATAATCTGTAACAAATGTTCCATCACCTTGTGGTATGTTGATAGAAGAGTGTTTATGGGAACATGTGCATGATTGTTTTGTAAGTTTACAACTTCTGTCATGAAAATATATTTAAAAAATAATAGGATAAGTTGTGGGGAAAATACACCACATGTAAGATGAGGACTATAGTTAGTAGTAAGATTTTGATGATTTTCTTTCATAATTTGTAACAAATGTCTCACAACAATGCAAGGTGTTGGTGATGGGTTGATGTATGGGACCCCTATATGATGTTATGCATGTTTGCTTTGTAAGTTCACAACTTTTAGTATACACTTATTGTTTATGTATGTTCACATATAAATGATATAAAAAATAATAATCATGGAGTGGGTTGGGGGAAAAATACACCAAATTTAAGGTACTTTGGTTAGTAGTAATATTTTGAGGATGGTCTTTAATCATTAGTTAAAAATGGTTCACAAAAATGCAAGGTATTGGTGGCAGGGTGAGATATGAGAGCCCTGTATGATGTTATGTATGTTTGTTTTGTAAGCTCACCACTATTACTATACACTTATTGTTTATGTATGTTTATATATGAGTGATATACTTCAATAAATGAAAAAAAGTAAGAAACTCAATTTAAAAATGGGCAAAATACTCGAATAGATGTTTCTCCAAAGAGGAAATATAAATGGCCAAAAAGCACATGAAAAAAAGGCTCAACATCACTAGCTATTAGGGAAATGCAGATCAGAACTACAATGAGGTACTATTTCATACCTTATCATAAAAAAAAGAAAAGAAAATTACAAGTGCTGGAGCGGATGTGGAGAAATAAGAACAGTCTTTCACTGTTGGTGGGAATGTAGAACGGTTAGCCTCTTTGGAAGACAGTTTAGCAGTACTTCAAGAAGCTGAATATAGAATGATCTAGCAATCCCATTACTAGGACTATTTTCAGTTCACTGAAAGCAAGGATGTGAACTGACATTTGCACACCGAATGTTTATAGCAGCATTATTCAAAATTGCTAAAATATGGAACCAGCCTAAGTGTCCATCAAGTGATGAATGGCTAAAAATAAGTGGTTTATACACACAATGGAATACTATTCAGCTGTTAGAAGAGATGAAATCGGGATGCATAGGACAACATGGATGAACCTTGAGGATATTGTGTAGAGTAGACACAAAGCAACAAATATTGTACGGTCTCATTAATATAAACTAAATACGATGAGTAAACTCATGGAAGTAAACTCTAGAGTATAGGTTACAAGGACATAGAAAGCGAGTTGAGAATGGGAGCTGATGCTCAATGTATGTAGAATTTTTAATAAGGTTTATTGTACAAGTGTGGAAATGAATAGAGTTAATGGTAACACATTATAGTGAGTATAACTAACACTGCTGACTTATAAATGAGATTGTGGCTGAAAAGGGCAGTCTGTGGACATAAATGTTAACTGAAAGGAAAATAGAGAATAATCCAGGGAATGTATAACAGTGATTTTGGTGGTGGATGAAGATTGTGGTTAATAGTATAAATATAAGAATGTTCTTTTACAAACTGTTAAGAATATGGTAATACACAGGAAAATTACAACTAATGTAACTTATGGCTATAGTTAACAGTAATATTGTAATATTTTTGAAGCAATGGCAAAGAAGTGTTATATAGATTCTAAGAGACAACTATAGGGGGTTATAAAGGGGTATGGGATTTTTCCTTCTGGAGTAATGGAAACGTTCTAAAATTTACTGAGTGATGATAGCACAACTTTGTGATGAAAATGAGAGCCACTGAATTTTCACTTTGAATGGATTGTACAAAGCATGGGGCTGTATAAAACAGGGCATCCAGTGGTGGAAGATGAACTGTGATTAACAGGACAAATATGAGAATGTTCTCTCATGAACTATAACAAATGTATAATATTAATAAAGGGCGTTAATAAGCAGGTGGGTTTGGGGAAAAATACACCAAATATAAGATATGGGCTATAGTTAGTAGTAACATTTTGACAATGCTATTTCATAACAATGCAAGGTGGTGGTGGTGGGGTGATGTATGGGAGCCCTGTATGATGATATGCATGTCTGTTTTGTAAGTTCAAAACTTTAACTTTTACACTTATTGTCTATGTATGTTTATATGTGAATGATATACTTCAATAAAATTTTATTATAAAGTAAAAAAAAGATGCATCTCCTCAAAAAGGTCTTCCCTGGCCATTCAAATCCCCATGACGCCTCCCTGCTTTGTGTTCCATTACCCTATACTTCTCATGTTGGCACTTAATATGCTGCCTTATAGAATGGAACTTAGTTATTCCTTGTGTGCTTCTTGACTGTCAAACAAGGCTTCTTAGCAGTGCATTTAAGTGCTCAATAAATATTTGTTCAGTTAAAGTGAATTTCCTGTAATGAGTACACTTCATTTTACTAAATATGTTAGTGTTTTGTTTAAAATTGTATCGTCACCCGATCCTTCCAGATATAACCTCTTGGTAGACATGGCTCTCTACTTGGTAAGAACACAACAAAGTAGTATTGGAGCTATGGACAAGGGGTAGTAAAGAGACACTGATAAATGAGCAACTATGTTCTGTCTTGTTCTTCTCTGCCCTACAGGTGAATAACTGCTCAACTCCACATTAGAAGATACACTAAAAGTGGGAAAACCATGCAAATTCATTCATTTTGCAGATGCAGACTTATTTTTGTTCTCTAAAAGTTTTAACCTATTTTGTATATCACTGTATTAAAACATAGTCATCTGCAAATTGTTTATACTTATACTTAAATAAACATGAGGTAATAAGGTCTATGTGATTTCCCCTGGCCATATAGATGTTAGGTTTATATATATATTTTTATTATGGCTTCCCCAAATATCATCCATTTAGGCCATTGAGGAAAAACTGATTATCTTATTATGTTACTTATACCAGGGGATAATTTCAGAAACATTCCTTTTGATTATACACTTTAGCATTATTCAATGTTTCATGATTATTTTATTATGTATAATGAAGATCACATAATACGCTACTTCTTATAATATAATATCCTATGTTCTTCCAGGATATCTTTCAATCTTAAATAAAAGATATACCCATTGAGTTCTAATTTGATAGAAATGATTGAATCCCAAATCCAAGTTTTTACTTGTACCATCTTTCAAAACAAGTGGGAAATGACCTTTGCATACATCTGATACCTCATCTAAGATTCCCTTTAATTAGTCAATGTAAAATTTGGCAATATTCCCTCTTGTCATAAACTATCCAATTATTGAAAATTAAGTAACTCCCTAAAGATAAGGAATCATTAAATATATAGTAAATAATGAGGTTAATTAATTTAACCCCTTCTAATTAGAAAACTAATTAAATCAGAAAATTAAAATTGACACAAGACATTAAAATCAGGAAGAAGCTGTGAATTTAGATCTAACAATTGTCTCTTCACTTTCAACCAATTCCAATAAAGGAATATACATCAGCTACAAAAATATAAATCAGTGGACTATTTTCAACCTACATAAAGTTAAAATTTCCATAGTATAAGTATTAGTTTTAGAGAGTTCACTTCTTTTCTACTTCTTTTATATATGAAATTAAATTTTCTTTGTCATTTTTTTAAAAGAAAAAATTAGAATAAGTCCAAACTGTGCTAGTAGCTATGACCATGAGCAAGTCACTTAATTTCTCTGGGCCTCAGTTTTCTCATCCTTAGTATATTCTACAAAAGTCATGGAATTGACTCACATTGGGGATGAAAGGGATTGCAAATAGACCTAAACAGAAATAACAGGCCAGGAAGCTAAAGTGTGGGGCGTAATATTATCTTTGTCAGTATGGTATAGTAAACTGGCTCCAGGCTTAGGATCTTTCATTATTTAGTTGGTGAGATGTCTAAGAAAAAAATAAGGATATATTTCAGCAAACAAGCCCATTTCTTTCTAAAACCCTGACATGCTTCTCAACATTATTTTGGGATATAAATTTCCAACCTTGGGAAAAGTCTCAGAGCAACAACAGAATGGAGAATAATGTAGTGCCGCTTAGCACCATTGGAAATGGTTTTTCTAAGCTTGAAAATATCTAAACAAGTATCCTGCTAGAAATTTTAGTGCTCTAATTGATGTTTTTCCTTTGTTTTCACTCTGTTCAATTGACAAGGGCA
Source organism: Tolypeutes matacus (assembly GCA_026826555.1). Classification (NCBI taxonomy): domain Eukaryota; kingdom Metazoa; phylum Chordata; class Mammalia; order Cingulata; family Chlamyphoridae; genus Tolypeutes; species Tolypeutes matacus. Next base: position 30,238,575 of record JAKSZT010000049.1, read on the forward strand.
TGGGGCCGTGTGGTCAGGCCCTTTTAAGCATGCATTCTGGGGAGGTGAGCTACATAGGTTGCTCAAAGGTCATCTCCAATAGTCATTTTGAAAACAGGGGAGATCTTTGATAGAGGTGTAGTCTTACCTAGAGGAAAGTGAGTAGCCCCAATTTGTAAGGAACCTCTCAAATTTCAGGGGTCTTCTTGAATATATGTACTTCCTATACCTGAGTCTGTGAACACTGAAAGAAATTAAATATAGCCAGTCTGAATAAGGTGTTACAAAGCATTAGTGGCAGATGATGGGGCACAGTTTCTTCCCCCAAATTTGATTGCTTATCTCGGGGTTTCTTAACCTTTTTTGTTCTGCGGACCCCTTTGCCAGTCAGGTGAAAACCACGGATCCCTTACTAAGTCCACACTATATTGTATATTATTTCATAAATAGATCACACCCGCTTCAACACATCCCCACAAGAATAATTTTTTTTTGAATTTCAATTCAAGCTCATGGACCCCTTGTTAAGAACCCCTGGCCTTAGCTCATTTTATTATGAATAAATAATGTTCTTAATTCTTTGGCATGTTAATGCTGCTGGGTGCTTTTGATCAAATGAACAATACAATTCATGATGACAATTTTATTTTCACACATTTCAAAGGCCATAATGAAGTGATAGAACTCTTAAATCACCCTAAAACGATAGGCTCACCACCTCTGACTGGGACTATATTCTGTTATTTCCTAAGTATGTATTTACAGTCCTTGAATTTTTCAATCTCAATGATAGGCCTAAAAATGAAAAGGTCTCTTAAGTCTAAATATTTTATAAACAAACCAAGTCACCGATGTATACATGCTTCTTGGTGATAAGGTAAGTGTATGAGTCACCATGCCTGGTTCTGCAGGAGTTGAAAAAGTACAGCTTCTAGACTTGACTAAATAATGCCACCAAAACTAGAGCTCAGTTATTTTCACAAAGTAATATACTTAGAGAAACTGATTTGCCACGCACAAAATCTAGATACTATAGTACGAATAACCTCTAACTTGAAAGAAAAATCTATGGGTGAAAGTAGCTTCTGCTGGTTTCTCCTTTCTCTTCCAGGTTTCATTGCTTTCAGCTTTTTGTTTCCATGGCTGGCTTCCTTCCTTCCTTCCCTCCTTCCCCTCTCCCTCCCTTTCTCCCTCCCTTTCTCTCTCTCTCTCTCTCTCTCTTTCTGTTTATAAAGGACTCCACTAAGAGGATTAAGACCCATCCTGAATGAGGTGGCATCACACCTTAACTGAAGTAACCTCATCACAAGATCCTACTTACAATGGGTTTACACCCATAGGAATGGATTAAATTTAAAGATTTTTTTTTAATTTATTTATTCATTTATACCCCCCTTGCTGCCCGTGTTCGCTGGGTCAGCTAACCACGCCGTGCGGGCGGGCTTGCCTTCACCAGGAGGCCCCGGGAACCGAACCCCGGGCCTCCCATATGGTAAACGGGAGCCCCACTGATTGAGCCACAGCCGCTTCCCTGGATTAAATTTAAGAACATGTTTTTCTGGGTACAGACAGCTTCAAACCACCACACCACATGACTTGTTTTGGCCAATGAATGTGCCTTAGCCTGGGTTCCCCAACTCACTCCTCTCATTCAGAGTAGGACCTGAGACAAAGGCTGGTGTGTAATGGTTTAATTGGGAAAGTGATACCAGGGAGTAGAAGTGCAACTCAGAGAGAGAGATGAGAGAGAGAGAGAGAGAGAGAGAGAGAGAGATAAATGTATAACCCAACTGGCTACTCAAGGGGCTTCCACGCTTCATCCTACAGGGACCTTCTAAGGAGCCTTGTGAGCTGTGTCTCAGAAGTGAGGGGCTGGGGCAGGAAGGAAAAGTTTTCCTCCATAGGTCCTCCATAGGGTCCCTTGTGATCAAGAGTGACTTCACAGGTTAATTCCTCTGAACTCTGCATTGTACTCCTGAGTGCAGAGTAGGTTCCCATAGTCCCTTTGTTGCTGTAAACCACTGAGATTTTGGAGTTTTTTGTTGCAGCAATTTAATTTGGTTAAAGTTGACTGAAAATGAAAGTTGACTAACAGAGGAAAAGTCCTCAAACCCCAGATAGGGAGCCCTTCCAACATCTACTCAAAGGAATTTCCTTATTGCTATGGACCAGTAACTGTTGTGTGCCTCCCATTCTTCCTTGTTTCTAAATGGGAATGTTTATCTAGTATGTTGCATGTTCATGAAATGGGGGCAGTAATTAATAGATTACTAGACTGAGAGAAACCACATCTGGCATTGCTGTTGCAATTTTCATGAGATCCTGGACTTTTGGCCTGATGCTGAGATTGGAATTTTTAAGGTTTCTTCTCTGGGGAAGAGGCTAAGTGTATTTTGAGTACAGAAGGATTGGAAGCTTTCATTTGTGACCAAGAGGGAAGACTGTGCAAGATTGTACAGTTCTCAATTACTTGCTGTCTTCCCAGTAAGAGGATGATATATCCCTGCCCACTGCACTATGACTTGCAGAGCCTCCCTGTGAGAAGAATATATTTACTGCTGCATTGACATAAGCCTTGGCAATGAGACTTACCTTGGCAAATGGAATGTGAGTGAAGTCCAAAGAGAAGTTTTATGATCCATTATGTGGTGCTATCATCATCCTTTCCCTTTGGTCACTAGAACTGCATGTTCCTCCTGCCTAGAAAAAAAAAGGTATATGGAGCAGAGCCATGGCTGTCCAGCAGCCAACATGAGCTTGGAGTAAACATCGTGGTAAGCCACTGAAATTAGGGAGTAAAAGCTGACCAATATACCTAACTAGGATCCAAATGACCACTGGATTTGTGATATCAATAAAAAACAGATTTAAATAAAGTAAGGAACTGAAATAATTTTATCTCAATGGAATCATCATGCAGCTTTTGGGCATTAAAAGTAGTTGCAAATTCTGGTGCTACTCTAAGGCTGTAATTTCCCCAAAATGAATTTTTAGTAGGGCATAGTATACTGTTTAGCTTAGATCCATTTCAAACATGGTCCAACATTTTAATTTTCAGCTTCATTTTGGCTACCTATGGACAGAGTTGCTATATAGTGTTTTGTGGGAACACAGGCCCCTCGCAAATGACTGCTTTATTGTTTGCAAAGCACAAAGGGTCCAAAAGAGTAGGGGAAAGTATACACCTTGGCCAGTTCCCTGGGGAGGCCAATTGCTCAGGTCTGGGTCAGTGGATGGCATGCCTCTCTTTGCATCAGTGATAAAGGACCAATTGTGGCTGGTCCTCCAGGGAGGCCAACCCTCAGGCCAGGGTCAGTGGATGGCAGCTCTGCACACCTCTCTTCACATCGGAGATGAGGGACACCTACACTGACTGAGAGCTGAGCTTTTACACACTCCAGGGGGGAGGTGGATCTGCCAATGAGCAACCTTTGTGCCCTGGAAAGTAGCAAAGGCTGATTAAGATTTAACAGCTCCCCTGGCAACCTATGGTGTCTTGTTAAATAGAAACATACCAAACACATGGATGTGAACAAGCAGAAATGGACAAGCACATAACAAACATCTTCACACAAATAAGAAAGAGGGAAAAGGAAGGGGATAGGTGAGAGCTGGGAGTTGTCCACTGAGTGTGTCCTTGACTCCCCCAATACCACTCCATTGCTCCTTGGCAAAATGTGCTTATACAAGTATTCTTCATTTTACCCAATTGTTAAACTGTAAAAGTTGTGGACATCTTGCATACTTACAAATGTATGCTCTTAAAGTGGAAGTTCTCAACATTGCCTATTTATCAAGATTGTGTATGTTTTTAAAAAATGTAGAAGCCTGATGGCCATCCTTCAGAGATGCTGAGTAAGCAGTTCGTTTCCATAGCCAGCCTGTCACAAAGTAGTTAACTTTAGTCAGTAAGCTATTTTCTTTTCTCTATCACCACATCTTAGTTTTCTGGGCTGCTATGACAAATACCACACAATGGGGTGGCTTAAACAATGGGACTTCATTGATTCTGAGGTTAGAAGTCCAAAATTGAGGATCAGTAAGGCATTTTTTCCTGCCCAAAGCCTGTAACATTCTGATGCTGGCTTGCCAGCAATCCTTGTGGTTCCTTGACTTGTATCTTTGCCTTGCTTCACATGGTGATGTCCTCTCCTTTCTCTTCTGGGTTGTGTTGACTTCTGGCTTCTGGCTCCTCCCCATGGCTTTCCCTCTCTCTGTCTGAATTTCTTCTGCTTAACCTAGATTAAGGTCCAACTTAATTCTCTTGGGCCACACCTTAGCTAAAATAACATCTTCAAGAGATCCTATTTACAATGGGTTCACACCCACAGGAATGTGGAGCAAGACCAAGAACCTGTCTAAATTGGGGAATGTAATTCAATCTACCACACCATAGCTTCAGGATTATCCTCTGCCTCAAATGCAACAACCTACTCTGGTTGGGATTCAAGGATCTTCATATACTGGACCTAGAAATATTTTGTCTTTCCCATTTTTACCTTATATCAAATCATCTGTACCTATTATCTAATATGTGCAACCTTTTATTCAGCAAATACCAGTATTTTGGCCCCACCACCTCATAGAGTTGTGATTTCCTTCCCTCCCTTCAAGAATTACTTCTTTCATATCCACTCCTTAGACATTTTCCCCAGCTATTCTGATATATAAGTGTCAGATTTTTTTTTTTCCACATAAGTGTCAGATTTATCTAAATCTCTGCTGCACTTAATGATTAATTCCCCTAGCATTAGGCTTGTGTATCCAAGTACTTGCCAGTTTTTTTGAAAGAAGGCAAAATACTTTAAAGATTAAAAAAAAAAAATTCTGAATGCCCCTAACATGTCTTCACATCCATTATATTATATCAATTAGGGTGCCAACAGGAAGTAGCCCACAAAAAATTAGGATCATTTCATCTGAGGTTTAATTATAAAGGGATTGCTTTCAAAGGTATAGGCAGGATATATGGATAATGAAGGAACCTGGGACGAGAGGCAGAGAAGCCCTCACCACCCCTAAACCCAAAGAGGTGAAAGGAAGGAAAGGTTACCAGAACCTGAAAGGAGGGAGTTCTATGGAACAGGCTACTTTGCCAGTGGAATGCAAAGTAGGAAACCTGGAAACTAGGAACCTGGAAAATAAATACCTTAATCCCATATTCCTCACTTCTCCCACTCCTCAACTTTCTTCTGGGGATCTCCATTGACCAAATTAAACTGAAAGCCACAGTACAAGGGAGTCTGTTGATACAATCCAATCAGTTCAGTCTTCTGGGACAGAGAACAAGTTGGGAGAAGGATGTCGTATAGATCTGAGGGTCAAGAGTAGGACAAACAGAAGATAGCCAGCATATCTATTAATAGGTTCTCAACCAGCATATCCATTAATAGGTTTTCAATAAATAATTGCATAAATGTACCTCGTGTTTGCTTTTAAAAAATAACCCAATTAATCCTTTTTGTATAAAACCAATAACCCCAAATTCAACAAATATCTATTGAGCAGCTATGTGCAAGCATGTTTTTTCCCAAAATTATAGTTAAGAATTTTTTGTTTCATGTTATATTACACTCTCTCACCTTAATTTGAAGTTTAGAGTAACCCTTTTAAAGGTAAAAACGGCAGAAATTAACAAAATTTTCCTTTTTCTGGACACAAAGACTACATTTTCCACCCTCCCTTGCAGCTTAGGTTGGGGTAGCGAGACTAAACTCTGGCCAATGGAAACGGCTGGAGTGAAGTATGCTACTTCTAGACCTGGCCATGAAACATCCTGCATGCTATTTCAAATGCTCTCTCACCCTCTGTGTAGCTGGAAGTAAATGACTTTGACATAGCAAAACCACATGATGGCAGATGTCCTGAGTCACCATTTGGAGGAAAGCTATCCGAGCAAGCCACCCAGTAGTTGTGTGCAAGAAACTTTCAATGTCTCAAACCACTGAAATGTTGTTTGTTACCACTAAGCCAGGGTTCTCAAGAGCAGTACTATCAACATTTTGTGCAGTTTGTTGTGGGGAGCTGTCCTGTGCATTGCAGGTTTAGCATCTCCCTGGCCTCTACCCATTAGATGCCAGTAGCATATCTCCCACCCCACCCCCACTCCCCAGTGTGATAACCAAATGTGTCCAGATATTGCCAAACGTCCCCTGGGGGACAAAACTGCCCTCTCTCGACTAACACACTCACTGTATGCCAGGCACCCTGTACAGAGCCATGGGAAATAGGTATTCAAAGTGGAACAATATAGTATATATACACACACATTATATTCTATTCCCGTTTTAAGATGAGTGCATCATTATAGCATTGGTGTAATTGTTAAATCAGAAACAACAAATGCCAATACAGGGCATACACTCAAATAATGGTTATTACATATCCATTAAATGATTTAGATTTATATTTATCAACATAGAGGCACATTCTTGATTTTTTTAAAAAGTCCCACCAGAAGAGTATGTATATTTTTTTAAAGATTTATTTCTCCCCACCCTCTTATTGTTTGCAGTTGCTGTGCCCATTCGTTGTCTTTTTAGGAGGCACCAGGAACTGAACCCAGTGGGAGTGAAGCGCCTAATCACTTAAGCCACCTCTCCTCCCTTATATTTTTTTTTAAAGGAAAAAATACATTTATATGGAACCATGTCTGGAAAGATTTCAATAGTGGTTTCTTCTGGGCATGGGATTTGGGGCGATTGACATCTTTTCCTTTGTATTTATTAGTTTTTCTACATTGAATAGCGAGACAACTATTGGTGGTCCACTGCTCCCCATGGGTAAGGATATATAGCTCAATCTTTCTACAATGAAACAATGCTCTTTGGGGTTCCAGTTTCTTCTGATCTTAATCTCTGGCTTGTTTGTGCCTGTTATTTTTTATCACTTTTCATGGGAAGGTTACATGTAATCTATAAGCCCAAAGTAAAGGTTTACTAATGTTAAAAGCTATACCTAGCTAAACTGAACAGAACATGACAAGAGAACAAGATTGAGTCTTGTATTCTATAGAAAGAGATGAGTTTTTAGCCATTCGAAATTCCTTATCTAAGTAACTGTCTCAAATTTCCACCAGAAAGTACAATTTAAGTATTCCAAACTCTTTTGCTTTTTCTTTCACATTTTAAAATTCTTTCTAGCCTTGGGTTACCTTTTTGCAAAATAGAAAATGAGAAATGTATTACCATATTTACCAAATTAGTATTGGCATTAAACAGGCTGCTTATTCTCTGCAATTTATTGACACTTAGAACTTAGGAGAAATCTCAAGATAGTTTCAGTGTCATATCTGGGGGGATAGCACATGCATCAAAGTTGTTGGAAAAAAATGCAAAAGCTTCTATTTAATGAACTGATAAAAGTTGTTACCTTAAAATGGGTCATATTCTATTTCACAAAAGTCAGCTCTAAGAGTTATCTATTTATCCATGAATAAAACACAGCAGACTCAACGTGGCACATTTCCTATACCTTTGCATATGGACATTTTATAGAGACTGACCTTTTTTGAAGATAATTTAGTTTTAATTTTTTTTTTAATTGAATTGCCATCTTCAAGTACTTTTGCAGCTGGGTTATTCTTTATGAGCTCAGGAGATCAGTTTCACAGACTTCCTCAGAACATCCGCATTCTAGATGAAATTAGATTTCATCTACAGATTTTTTTTCATTGCTAAATGCTTTTTGTCAGATACTGACTCACGTTTCTCCTGATGCTGGTGATATATGACTGACGTGTATATGACACTGAACTTGCACAGTTCACATGTATTTTTCTGTTATTTAATATAAGAAAACCCAACAGGTTGATGAGATTTTTAAATATCAGATTTATTAGTCCCACAATTTGTCTTAACGAATATCCGAAGTCCCAGTAGGATAAACTGATCCTGCTGAGTGTTATGAGTTTCTTTTTAAATTTCTTACATAAAATATCTGGTTTAGGTATGCTTTAAGTCTTTTAGCATAAAAGCTAAACAATTTTCCTCACACAGGTCAATAAAAGGGCATGCTAATTTTCATTCTGGATTTGAAACAGTTTAGTACACTGGTATTTTCTTAACATTAAACTTAAAATGTTATAATGGTCAATATCGAATATATTCTTGGATACTCAAAGGTTTCCTAAGGAAGGATGTGATTAAAGTCTAAGAACGAACTATAAATTCTTATTCATGCAGGCAAGCAATCAGTGTTTTTATTATTTGTAAAAGAAATGTGTTAGACTTACAATAGGGGTGTTTCAGGTTGTTCAAAAGACCAGAGAGAGAAACAATGGAAAACAAGATAGAATGATAAAACCTTAAATATTCTGAAAAGGTTTAATGTGTCCAGTTAACTTTCTGAACACACTAAAATTATACACATACTAATTTAAAGACAAAGCTGTATTCACCAGGATAACAAGAGCTAGTGTACATTAGATTCTGACAATGAACCCATATCAACTTTTATTTTCAGAAGTTTTTAATACACAAAAAATGAGAAAAAAGCAAATTTAAATAAGCCTAAAAAATGAATTAACCCATTATATTAGGCTACTATAGAAGAATTTTTAAAGGTTTCCATTTTTTCTATCCATTTTCACTAACATTTACTTAAAAATGGTCTGTCTGCTTAGCAGTGGATAATGACTTCAGACATGCAGGGAAAAAATTGTGGGCCTAATTTATATTTCTTTAACAAATCACTTTTCAAAAAATTTAGGATTATATAACATTCTGCTTATCCACAAGGAACTTCTGGTGTGTGGTTTGCTGTGAGATTGGAAATATTAAAGTTGTGTAAGGCTGCAGTTATTATCATGGCATTATTTCTTCTCTCAACTTTCTATCACAGTGTTAAGTGCGGTGAACCTGAGGCCATTCTGTTGTGTTTTGTGATTGCAGATGGGGACAGGGAGACTAGATAAAAGTTAAAGCTTGACAAATTAAAATCACCATGATCAAATATTAACCTATTAAATTTATGCTTTATGAACATATCTTTTCAGAGGCAGTTGAAATTATACAAGCACGGCTTGTATTCTAGAATACTCCTCAAGGAGACAACTATGTCACAATAGACAATCTTTAGACTGCATAAAGGATGTCAGAATACAAAAAAAACGAAAAGTTATTAAGTTGTAGTGCATTCTAAAATTTTTTGTTTACTATTATTGTTGAAACAATGAAAATACTCTAATAATGATTGAAACGATGAATGCACAACTATGAGATTATACCAAATACTATTATAAAAAATAAATAAATAAATAAAAATAAAATGTGACTGGGAATTTAGAATATAATTTACTCCAAACATGCAATGTCCCCTGGAAAGAGTAGAATCTTAAATATCTGAATGGTTGAAAATATCGGGGTGGAAAAGTAAGGGCAGTGTGGTTGATTTGCATGCAGAGGGCCTCCTGAGCTAAACCCGGAAGAAATGAGCTAAACCCAGGGAAACGAAATTAATCCTTAGTAAGTCTCTATATTTTTCAAGTCCTTTGACACAAGACCAGAGTTTTCCAATCACCCACCTCTTCTTTTAAAAAACGATTTTTTTAAAAAAGTTAGCTTTTCACCATTCCCATTGGTGGAACCAACCCACCCAGTGGCAGTAAGACTGCATGGGAAAGGGGGCTGTTTAACCAAATCGCGACATTTTCGTCCTAATGGAAAATGGGCCCAGCAGGCAAACCACAGGTGGCGTCCGCCAACTTCTGTTCTCCCCGAGAAAAACTCCGGTCACTTCCTGTAGGAAAGACGTGGGAGAGCTGATGCTCTTTTCAACCGAGGACGAGATGGCTGCTCCCTGCGCGCTTCTTTCCAGTTTTTTTTTTTTTTTTTTTTTTTTTCCGGTCGCACAAGAGCCTCTTAAATTCGGAAATGTCTAAAACGGGTTCCAGTCGCGGGACCACGCACCTCCTCCGGCCGGGGGAGTTGTGTGGCGTTACCTCCAGCCAGTTAGGGATCAAGGTCATCGTTAGCAGCCGGCAACAGCTCCCGCCACGGCACCGCTCTAGCTTCCGATCGGCGAAATTGAATTCTGCCAGCTGCAAAGGGGCTCCCAAACCACAGCGGTTACCTGGAGGTAGAGGCCCAAGCACCCACACCGTCAAACCCGCAAGCGGGAGCCCCGCGAGCCCAGATATTGGCTCTGGGCCGGCGCCCCGCCCCTTCCGCTCCGCGCACGCACCGCCCCCACCAGGCGGCAGCGTGTGTTGATGGGAGGGTTTCCCTGCTCCCCTCTTTCCCTGGGATCTGCTCATTCTCACCCCACCAAGGGGGTGGCGGGCTTCCCTAAGTCCCCGAAGCCCCCCGGGTTAGAGAGCGGGAGCTACAGCTCGCCCGTCTCCAGAGCGGAATATGTTGTGAAAGTTCCCCTGGGGTCACAGACTGGAGAGGAGGCGCTGCTTGGCCCTGGCTGCCAGACACCCTCTGCGTCGGTCCCCCTTGGTGTCCGGAGAGGAATGGTGCGTCCCGCAGGGCGCGCGCTGCTCCCGCGCTTTGGCCGTTCAGAGAGGGAGGGGGGAAAGAGGAGGAGGGAGGGGGGACCGGACCCCAATTCGTAAAGACTCCGCCAGGACCGGACTAGCCGGGCCGTTTAGGGGGGAAGAGCGAGCGCGCAGCGCGCCGGCCAAAGTGGGCCTCGCTGGGGGGTGGGGGGTGGGTGGGGTTGGGGTGGGTGCCATCGTGGATTCTTCCGGATCTAGGGAAGCCAGCGGAGCAGCCGGGATCATGTCGGACCAGGAGTTGAAAGTTCCTGAGGAAATGTTCAAAGAGGTCAAATATTACGCGGTGGGAGACATCGATCCCAAGGTACCGCAACCGCTTCCTCTTCTCTCCTCTCCCTCCGTCTCGCCCGTACTCCTCGCTTCCCGACACAGGCGCACACTCCCTGGGCAGAATGCAGGCGCCCCCTCCGCAGCACCTCCGCCGCCGTCTTCCTCCCCCGCCGCCGCGCCCCCGTCCCCGCCGGAGCGCCGCCGAGGTGGCCCGCGCCGGCCAGGCTGCGCGGGCAGGGGCAG
>JAKSZT010000049.1:30249967-30562915 GCA_026826555.1 Tolypeutes matacus
CGCGCCGGCGCAGGGGGCCCGGGCGGCTGACGGAGGAGGCGCGAGGGCCGGGCTCGCGCCTGCTCCGCGCCCGCCGGCTGCTGGCCGGCCGGGCGGGGGCGCGTGGCCACTGTGGGCTCCCGCGCCGCCTGACCTCGGGCTGGACAGCGAGGTGGGGCGGGGGTCTGCGGATCAGGTCGGCGCCGCGGCGCGGAGAGCGTGTGGGGACCGGGGCGCGGAGGGGACTGCGCCCCGGCCGGCCGCGGCGGTGGCTTCTGCGGCACTGCCCCTCTTCTGCCCGCCCCCGCCGGCGCCGCCGCCGCCTGCCCCGGCCCGGGCGCCCCCGCGCGCGTTGCCCGCGCGAGCTTGGAGCTCGGGCCTAGCGCCGCGAGGACCGATTGTCACCATCCCCTCCGTTTGGCGTCCTGCTGAATAGCGGGTAAGCCCCCCACAGCCGGCACCCTGGCGCAGCCGCAGCCTCGGCCGGACCCCTGCATTCTGCTCGTTTTAGGAGCGGATTTGGACAGGGAAGGCATCCTTTTTGCGTATCCAGCTCCGGGTATCGTGACTCCAAGAAGAGTTGGTCCAAGAGGGTCGACGGGATGACAGGGATAGTGACGGGAACCCTGGCCGCTGTAGCTCACTCAGGGACTCCGGTTTCCAAGCAGCTAGGAAGGAGAAAGTTAGCTATGCCCCTGGTTTGGCCAGCCAAATGATTTTGGACGTCTCCATCAGTTTAGCTCCGGTAATTTATGCTGGGCTGAGAAAGGCTTGGCCCACCACCAGTGTTTGTCCATGGGGATGGGCGGTTGAATTTGTATTCCTTTATTAATTGGGTGAACTGTAAAATGAATGTGGAAGATACCCTGGTAACACCATCCCACTGAACATTTAATTTTTTGTAATTTGGGACTAACATCAAAGGATATTTGTAAGTTTTCCTAAGGATGAGTTCTATGTTTAATTATCAGAATGTTACTATTCCATGATGTAAATCAATCTTTTTGTTTTAATTTTATTAGAGAAGTTGTGGATTTACAGAACAATCATCCATAAAATACAGAGGTCCCATATACCACCCTACTATTAACACCTTGCATTGGTGTGAAATATTCGTTACAATTCATGAAAACACATTTCTTTATTGTACTATTAACTGTATTCTCTGTTTAACCTAGGATTCATTGTGTTGTGCAGTTCTGTGGGTTTTCTTTTTTCAATTTTATTTAAAATTTTTAAATTATACATATAAAATAATATATATATATATATAACCTAAAATTCCTCCTTTAAACCACATTCAAATATTTAATTCAGTGCTATTAATTATGTTCACAATATTGTGGTAGCATCTCCACCATCTATCACCAAAACTTTTACATCATACCAAATAGAAACTCTATACATTTTAAGCCTTAGCTCCCTATTCCCTACCCCCATTCCATCCCATGATAATCTATATTCAAGATTCTGTTTGCTTATTCTGATTATTTCATATCAATGAGATCCTTTTGTCTCTGGCTTATTTCATTTAACATGATGTCTTCAAGGTTCATCCATGTTATCCCATATACCAGAACTTTATTCCTTTTTATGGCTGAATAATATTCCATTGTGTGTATATACCACATTTAATTTATCCATTCATCTGTTGTTGGACACTTGGGTTGCTTCCATCTTTGGGCAGTTGTGATTAATACTGCTGTGAACATTGGTGTTTATCTGTTCAAGTCCCTGCTTTCAATTCTTTTGGGTTTATACCTAGAAGTGGGATTGGGAAATGAATCGATTGAATATTCTCTGTTAATGTTCAAAATATTTTTTAAAAGTGTAACTATACAATTATATTGCCTTGAGTATCACATCAGTGCTAAACTTGGGGTACAGGGAATGATCAGAATTTAGGCCTTTAAAGGTAAAAATTACTACTTTACAAATGAGCTTGGATGGTATAAAAGGAATTGTGAAAGGCTGATTGATTTTGGCCTTCTAGCGCTTTGTGTGATGGTATCTTAGGAACTAAAGGATCCGAAGACGGATCCTCTTCCCACTGTAACTTTAGGATGAATGGACTTTTGGTTTTGAGTTTAAAGAGTTGAACAGGTGCTGAACCCAGAGTGCTGAAAATGAGTGCCTAAAAGAGTAGTAGCTTTCTTTAGTATTGATAATTTCCTTTTCTCCTACTATTTACTGTTCTCTTCTTCCTCTTTTTTTTTTTTTTTTTTTTTTAAGATTTATTTATTTATTTCTCCCCCCACCCCCCAATGTTTTGAGCTCACTGTCTGTTCTCTGTGTCCATTTGCTGTGTGTTCTTCTGTGTCTGCTTGTCTTCTCTTTAGGCGGCACCAGGAACCGATCCTGGGATCTTCTGGAGTGGGAGAGAGGTGCTCAATCTTTTGCACCACCTCAGCTCCCTGGTCTGCTGCGTCTCTTATTGTCTCTCCTTGGTGTCTCTTTCTGTTGTGTCATCTTGCTGCGCCAGCTCTCCACATGGGCCAGCACTCCTGCGTGGGCCAGCTTGCTGCGTGGGCCAACTTGCCTTCACCAGGAGGCCCCAGGAATCGAACCCCAGACCGCCTATGTGGTAGACGGGAGCCTAGTCGCTTGAGCCATATCTGCTTTCCTTCCTCTTTCATTTTATGATTTTGCCTCTTATAAGAGACTTGAAGCAAATGTTACTGAAAACTTGGAACAAGTTGAACTGGAACCATATTTGCTCAACTATGAATCAAATCTAAGTGCTTAAAAATGTCCTTGGCAAACCACTTTGATGTGAAACAGTATAATTTCTAAAAAGCTTAGAGCCAGAACATCTGATTCTCTGAGTCTTGTAAATATGGATTCAGAAAGTTAACATGTGTTTTGAACATCTAGTACATGTAAAGCATTGGACTAGGTACCGGATATAGTATAAAGATGGACAAGGATAGGAACTGTCCTTGGGCACTTCACATTGGTGGTAGGGGGAACACATCTGAACACAATACAATATAAAATGATACGTGCTATAAGAAAATAAATTCTTCTCGGGTACATAGAAGGCACTACTGAAGTGTCACTAAGGAGGTGTTATTTCAGTTGGGTCTTAAAATAAGCAGAAATAAAGAAGAGGATGGAAAATTACTTAATTCACGTGAAATGTATATGCTAAAGGAATGGAGGCATTGGCATATTTAGGATACATCAGGGAGATCAGTATATCTGGAGCAGAAGAAAGCGTGGGAGGAGATGAATCTGGTAAGATACAGGTTCAGTAGTGTGGAGATTGAATAGAAGCTATTGGTTTGACAGCTTCAAAGTCAGTGAAAATACTGTATAAGTACTTTCAGTAGAGTGTTGGTTGCAGAGTCTGGATTGCAGTGAGTTGAGTAAATGGACAGTGAGTTGAAGAGTGAATAGGAAGCGAGGAAGTGAAGATAGAAAGGTTGGACTACTGTTTCAAGAAATTTGTCATTAAAAGAAAACACAGAAGGGGAGTGCTAAGAAAGAAAAGGGCCGGGAGATAAATACGTGTATTTGCATACATGTTCATGGTGTATAAGGGTGTGAGAGGCTCCAATCTTTATATGCTAAGGGAACAGAGGTGTGGAGGGGGAGAGATTGAAATCTCAAGACCCCCCAAAAAAGGAAATAGAATTAGAAACACAGATGGAGGGTAGATAATAAGAGGGGTGTCTTTTTCTGTGAGACAAGAGCAATGGATGTAGGAAGCTGAAGGTGCTTGGAGAGCAAGGGAAGAAAAAGTTGCAGTGGTTCATATCTAATGGTCACTGTGTTTTAATTTACTAAATAAATAGTTAGCTTCTGCTATAGTTCATATTAGTTGCTGGTCAATAAAATATTTTTAAAAGGTTGTCCAACTTGTGGGTAAAATTAGCTTTGTGAACACCATATCACTTAGATACTTGCTGGGCACTTATTACTTAGCTTCTCTGATGTATTTGACTCTGTTGACCTTTCCTTAACTTTCACCTCCCTTGGCTTCTGTTTACACTACCACCCCCTGATACCCTGATACTGCTATTACCTCTCCCTGTCCCAGAGGTATTATTATTATTATTATTATTTTGAGATACCGGGGGCTGGAGATTGAACCTGGGACCTCATATGTGGGAAGCCAGTGCTGAATCACTGAGCCACATTGGCTCCCCTGAGTTGGTTTTGATGTTTGCTTTACTTGTTGTTTCTTTCTGATTTCCTTTAGGAGGCACTGGGAATTGAACCCGGGACCTCCCATGTGGGAAGCAGGTGCTTAACCGCTTGAGTCACATTGGCTCCCCAGAGGTATTCTTTATTGCCAGGATTTAGCCTGCAGACCATGTTCTGCTCTATACACTCTGGGGTATCTCATCCACTTTCATAGCTTTAGCTACCCCTTATATATGTGTTGATGAGTCCCCCCATCCAGTGAGAGCCAAGTCTCTCCCTAGATATTGCATATGGCACCCAAGGAACAGCATGTCCCAAACTAAAAGTTTCTTCTTGCTTCCCCCCATGCTCAGCTCTTCTAATATATTCTTCCATGAATGGCAGTATTTCATTCTTGACTTTTCTCTTAGGCTTGCACCCCTTCCAATCACAAAGACTAGCTAATTCTCATGTTTTTTTTCTTTCTCTCTCCAATAACATTCCTTTCATTGTTACTTGCCTCTTTCACCTGAATTATTGCAGTTATTTCTTAATTGGTCTTCTGTCTCCTATCATGTGCCAACCCAATCCATTTTTCCACTGACAGTAATCTTTCAATAAGTAAAAAGGTGGCAGGCCACCTCTTTCCTTTTAAAATCCTTTATTGGCTCTCCAGATACCTCAATAAAATACAAACTTTTTTGCATAGCATATAAGAAAGACTATTTATGGTCTAGTCATTATTTACTTACACATTTCCTTGAATACTGGCTTCTCCCCCAGTATATATATTTTTGACTGGCTAACCCCTAGCCAGTCAAAGGATTCCTTTTCCAGAAACTTTCCCTGGTTGTGCTACCCCCATCCCCAAGTCTTTTAAGTTTGAGGTCTAGTAGCATCATGTGCATTTCCAAGTTATAGCACTCACCATGCAGTGTTTTAGTTCTCTGTGCAGTTTTTCTGACTGGAGTACAGAGACAATATCTAGTACCTGGCTCACAGTAGCCTCCATTACTGACTTGTTTAATGAATGAAAATTTGCTGCATTTTATCATCCCCAAATGTTTCAATGGCATAATTTTCAGAGTAAGAGGCTATTAATTCTGTGTGAATATGGTGTGTTTTTATTAAAAGTTTCCATTATTCACAGTAAATATTTGTATAAATTATGAATGAAGTATCATAGTTTCCATTTTAATTTGTTTTGTTTTTTTCTTTCTTTAGGTTATTCAGCTTCTAAAAGCTGGGAAAGCAAAGGAAGTCTCCTACAATGCACTAGCCTCACACATAATTTCAGAAGATGGGGACAATCCAGAGGTTGGAGAAGCTCGAGAAGTTTTTGATTTACCTGTTGTAAAGGTCAGTAATAAATAATTCTAATTAATTTTACATATTTTCATCATGTATCTTGAAAGCAAATACATTTTTAGAGTTTTAATGTAACTCTTCTTGGAGTTTTTACTGAAGTACTGATTTATATGGAAAGTTGCTAAATTAATAAAGCCCTTTTAACATCTCAGTAACCTACCTTAGCTTAAGGCCCTTTAAGTTAAATCATGATGTTGCAAGGTATATTAGGGTTCTATAGGGAAATAACCAACAGGAGATAAAATAGAATAAGATTTTATAAAACTCTCACGCAACCGTGGGGATGCACAAGTCCAAATTCCTCAAGGCAGGCTACAACCCAGGGGCTCTGATAAGCTGCCAGGAGATGCTGGCTGTCTGTAGTAGAGATAGGGAGTCTCTCTCTGAATGCTGAAATCACTTTCCCTTTTAAGGCCTTCAGCTGATTGGATGAGACCTCACTCATTGCTGATGGCAGTCTTCCTAGTTGATTGTAGATGTAGCCATCTATGCAATCAACTCACTGATTATTAAAAGTCCATGAAAATAAAAAAAATAATAATAAAAAACAAACAAAAAAAGAAAAAAAAATGTCCACGAAGTACCTTTGTATTGCAAGTAGCTCAATGCTTGCTTGACCAAACAACTGGGCACCATTACCTGGCTGAGTTGACACATTACCTAACCATCACACAAGATTTCTTAGTATTATAAGTAATTCTAGATCATTTATATACCTGCTCTAGGAGTGATCCCATTTTTTCATTGCCTGGAAACTTTCCATTCTTTATGTCATAGGAAGTGAATCTGTTGTCTTGAATTAAATAGGCATTGGTGAATTTGCTCATAAGAATATATTTGATTCCAAAAGTAGGCTAAATCCTATTGAGAGGTAACGCCTGGAACAAGGTTACTTCCCATACTGATTGTGGCATGTGACCCTAATTTCCAGCTAGAATATCTGGAGTCCTGTCCCCATGCTACTTAACTACTTTCAGACAAGGTTCACAATGACCATTTGTAACACTGTACACCTGGTGGCCATCTGTAATGCTCTCCTGCTTGACCTTTGAGTAGTTTATTGTAGAAAGTGGGGGCCTCAGCTGGTGGGTTATTCATTCAGTTTTTTGGATCTACTTACTGTGCTGCTTTATTGTGGCCAGGAATTGAGTCGACTGCCATTAAAAAATATTTTAAAAATTTGTTAATTTTGATCCTTCAATTTTTATTTCTAATAATCTCTATTATGTATTTGTTTTAATGCAGTTCTACACCACCACCATTTGTTGTCTTTTGTTTTGTTGCCTTAAAAAAGATGGTATAAGAATTGTAGTTTAATAACAATAGAGGTAGGAGTTCAGAAAGCTATTCCATTAAGTCAGGTTGGTAGCAGAGAAGCTATCTGGCTTTTGGAAGTGCTGAAACTCACTAATCTCCAGGATCATAACCCTACTCTGCAGGCTTAGAAACTTGATTTTTGAAAATAGATCTGAAAGTAGATCTGTCTTAAGAGAAGGTTCTCATAAACCAAACTCTCAAGAGACTGATGTATAAGTCAGAGTAATTATTAATTTGCAGCAATAAATATAATTATCACGCTCGTGTACTAGAATGCTTGTTTCAGCATAATCAGCTCATTGTCACTATGTATACAGATCCATTTGTGAAGACTTATTATTAGTAGGTTTCTTGGTGAGTTAACCAGATGCCATTTTGTAAGGGAGATGTACCTGACACAGGACAAATCTAAGGCTGCAAGCTAGGGCATCCTCTCTTAGACCAAGTTTTTGTCTCTGGTTTGCTTCTATTCTTCCTTAGCTGTAAGGACTGTATCTCAGTTCCTTCCCCTTCGTACAAGCTTTCTCTCTCTCAGCCAAGTGCTATTGTCTCATCAAAGTGATTTTGCATGTCTTGTGTTGTTTCCCTAGTCAGCTTTAAAAAGGCAGCCTTATTAATAATGTTTGGGGTATAAATCATTGTTGCCAGACCACCTACAACAGTGGTTCTTAAACCTGTGACCCAGAGCCCAATTTTTTTTCTTTTTAAAGGCAGCACCGGGATTGAACCCGTCACCTCGCACATGGGAAGCAGGCACTCAACCAACTGAGCTACACCCGCTCCCTGAGCCCTACTTTTGTAATGAATATTTTGTAAACACCCCCTTTATCCTGAAATAAAATTCATACCTAAAATAGCTTATCCTATAACACACATACTGATATGTAAAGGAGAAATAAAAGGAAAGTAAATAATAGTGTGTATTTCAATGTGTAAACATTGGACGCAACTACACTAGGGGACATAATGAGATAGTCAGATGTTGCTATATTTAGAAATGCTGTCAATGTGACTGCTACAAATGCCAGTTGATCCGTATATCCCATAAGTGGAGTTGCCGGGCTGTGAGGTGACATTTCAGAATGGTAAACAATCCTTGGTAAAGTTCTGAACTAAACAACATAGTCTTCTTTTATTTTATACAGTGGTTATTCCTAAAAAAAAGTCAATGTGTAATAAAGCTATTTACAAATACCCATTACCAAGCTTCTGCAATTGTCAACGTTATGCCAACCTAGCTTAATATAGCCCCATCCCACTTTTCTCTCCCTCTCGCTATATATTTTTAATCTCAGACACATTATTATTTCATCTGTAAATATTTCAGCATTCCAGCCTGCTTTCAATTTGTGGCAGCACCTGAATTGTCCAAGGCCTGCAGTGTTACATTATAGGACTAGGGTAATTTTTTAAGAGTTGGTCCAACAGTGTGTGTTGACTCTAAGATGGTTCTGGTAGACCTTGACATTGTTAGTCTAAACCTAATAGGTTTATCTTATTTGGATGCTTCTGTTAATAGTTGGTTCTGAATTAGACTGACTCATGGGCAAGGCCTGGTTCCCTAGGGTCATATCCTTGGCCTTTACCTTGATATTAAATTTGACAAATGCATTTTTAAAATGTCACCCTTATGCAAGATGACAGTTTATCCATCATTTATAGAAAATGAGGCATTTTACATATTGGATTTTATAATATTTAAAACTTACTTCTTTAGGCACAAAAGTTTTTGAAATAATTTTTTATAGAAATATTTTTCTCAGTGGCCTGGGGGCATTATTGGAAATGTTAATTAGCTCATTTGTAGTGTTGGATTTATTTTTATGTATTGCTATTTCCCTTTGGAATAAATAACTCCTTCTTACTCTGCATTTATAGTTCTTCATTTCTGCATTATTAGAGTGTCTTTATTTTTTGTTGTTGCTTAGCTTTTTATGAAATAATTTCAGATTTACAGAAAAGTTGCAAAAATAGTGCAAAAAATTCTCACATATCCTTCATCCTGATTCCTCAAATATTAATATCTTATATAACCACAGCACAATTACCAAGAGCAGAAAGTTAATATTGATACAGTATTATTATCTGATCTATAGGTCTTATTCCAATTTTGCTCATTGTCCTGCTAATGTCCTTTTTCTTCTGGCCCAGAATACATCTAGGATCACATGCTGCATTTAGTAATCAAGTCTTAGTCTCCTTTAATCTAGAACAGTTCTTCAGTCTTTGTTTTTTATCCTCCAATCTTTTTTTCTTTCTTTTTTTTTAGAGAAGTTTTGGGTTTACAGAAAAATCATGTAGAAAATAACAAGTTCCCATATACCCCTGCCCCCCCACTTCACACACACAGTTTTCCTTATTATTAACACTTTGCATTAATGTGGTACCTTTGTTAAAATTGATGAAACAATATTATTATAATTATACTATTAACTGTAGTCCACGGTTTGCAGCAGGGTTCATTCACTGTGTTGCACAGTCCTATGTGTTTGTTTTTTAAAATTTTTGTTCTAATAATGTATATACAACCTAAAATTTCCCCTTTTAACCACATTCAAATATATAATTCAGTGCTGTTATTTACAGTATTGTGCTACTATCACCACCCTCCTATTACCAAAACTTTTCTGTCATCCCTGTGTCTTGCTTCTTATTTTGCATTGTTTCATCAACTTACCTGAATTAGGGCCTCAAGATGACTCTGCTCTGCTTAGACTTCTTGATAGCTTAGACTAGCAGTCTTTACACTGAGATGCTCATATCCCTTTCTCTCCTCCCCCCACTTGCCCAGCCCTCCAAAGGAAAGTCTTTCCAAGCTGTATGCTTCTTAAATAGTTTTAAGGAGATATATTTCCTTATATGATCCTTCCTAAAACTGCATGAAAACGTACCCTTGGTTACAGAAGCCCTTCTCCCAATTTACATAAGAAAAGTCATACTGTTACTCATTTTAATTTTATTATAATGCATTGTTCTAGTCCAGGGGTTCTAAACCTTTTTTGTTCCATGGACCCCTTTGCCAGTCAGGTAAAAACCACAGACCCCATCTCAGAATGTAGCAGCAGATAGTTTTATGACACTCAACATTGGCATGTCTTTAAATTATATTTTAGGATTATTCAAAATCACGTTTTACAACTTTCCCATAATTTCAATACTTGATAACCTAACATGGTTCAACATCTGTTCAAATGGTCATTTTCAGCAAACATTTAGAAATTGGAGTTTTCCCACAACGTATAAAACTATCTTCACCATCCTTACCAGCCTTTTTGCAGGCAGTTATCCACCACACTCAGAATACGCTATATCAAAACAAAAATCATACTAAGTCCGTACTATACTGTGTATTACTTGCATGTACATATGTATGTTTAGTTGACTGACATTTCTGGAAGTCAGCAGGCATTGCTGTATTTTTGCATAGTAATTTTGTGAAGCAGAGGTATCAGGATAATGATTAGTATATTTTAAAAAATTAAATAGAGAAATATAAGATGAAACAATTTTTCAAAAAATATGTTGCCTGAAAAGATATTGATTAATCTGAGGTTTTATAGTTGGTCTGAGTTTTAGAATTCATAAAAACACTACCAGGCAGTTAGAAATAATTTTTATGGTTTAAAAGCGTTTTATCTACTTGTGTAGCTTCATTAAAAAAATCTCATGAACTTAGACATCATTGAATTCAGGATATAAGAAGAGGACTTATGAGGGGCTGTTTTTATAGCATGGATAGAGTTGGTATGGGACAGGATGGGTAGCAGTTTCCCTATCTGTCTAATTTTGAGGACAGAGTTACTGTCAGCCTAGAGGCTTTAAGCAGTAATAAGTTTGTAAACCTAAACATTTTTTTTTAAACTGGTAGTTCTTCATTCTACAATTGGACTTTTCACTTTGGGCATTATAATTAATCTTTCCCTATGATATTTCCACTACTTGAATAATTATAATGTAATTTGGATGTTTTATAAATGGTTATAACAGAGACTTTTAAGTTTTAGGAGCAACGCTAATAAAATAATGTCACATTTTTGTTCTTGGGTTTCTGCACCAAAAAGCAAAAAATAAATAAAATAATGTCACGTTGATTCTAAATTGAACATACTTTTTGATTGAGTTAATATTTTCTTTTTCAGCCTTCTTGGGTGATTTTATCCGTTCAATGTGGAGCTCTTCTGCCGTATCCTTTTTTGTGGAAGGGGAGGAAGGAAAGGATGACACCAGACTTAAGATTGAACTGATAGTTACTGAAAGAAAGATGGACTTATTAGATAGGGTGAATTGTGTCCTCTCCATTCTATATGCCTACTATTTTCCATCCTGTATCAAAAATTATGTAGCTAATCCTTGTTATTACAGTATAAAAAGGGAGGACCAGCTATATAGACATAGCTCTAGGCTAGGACTGTGGAGCCACAAGTTCTTGTTCTTCTATGACTTCGTAGTAGTACTAGTATATTTTCTACTTAAAATTTTAGGCAATCTGCTTCTCTGGACTGTAGTTCTCTTGCCTCTGAAATAGCTAACTTCTGGGATATCTAGCTAGACTCTATATTTCAAAATTCTATGTCTGTAAGAACTAAGTCATGTATTATTTGAAAGGTAGATTGAGGAAGAGAACATCAGAGAGAAATTTTCAGTTTTATAACATGCATTGTTATTCTTTTTAATTATGTTGAATAGAAGGTTAGTTCATTAAACATTGAGCACTGGCTATGGGCTGAGGTACTGAAAATATAGTGTTGAACAAAATGTAATTTCTGCCCTTAAGGAGCTTCCTTACATGCATCTATTCATTCATTCAGCATTTCTCGTGTGTGACTCTGAACCAAGCACTGTGCTAGTGGTTAACAGGTCTTCTGTTTACCATTCTAGGCCTGATGGTTCCTATTTCACTACGGAAGTATGAATCTTCATTATCTAAAGATTCCCTCTGAGCATGACCTGATTTCGGAAATCAGATCTTCTTTTAAGAGTACCTGATACCATACAGTTATGATGATACAGTTTTAGACCTGGGTGAGAGCTTACCTCTTTCATCCTACTTTATTTTGCAGCTATGCCAGGCAGTTTCTTTGAATGCACTTATAACCTATTGAAGCAATCCAGAAGAAAGGAGTCTTATTGTAATTAGATATTTATAAGTGACCTCAAATAAACAGAGAAAACATCCCTTTAAAAGCAGTTCTTCTTGGAGACTATGCAGAACTTTAGCAACCCCAACTAAAAAATCCTAATATTTCTCATCCATGGTCTGAAGAGTTGAAGGAAATCTTTTCCTTTTTTCCCCTTTCTTTCCAAGAGCGGGTAAAAAAATTCTAGGGGTATGATAGGTAGTTTTGAAGATAAAAGGCGTGTTCTGGGTCATTAATTTTCCACACAAGAATTCCTTAAGAATTATCATTTCCTTTGAGCTCTTACTTGCCTATCCTAAAGAAGTTAAAGGAACCAGAGTGGGGAACCCCTAAGACTCTTGGGAGACAACATACTCTAAGATTTGTCTTTGTTAATGTTTCCCCAATACTTTGGAATTAGAAAATCTCTGAAGATGACAACTTATCTTGGGATAATGGTATTGGAGGCATCATGTTTGAGTCTACCGAGTATTACAGTCAAGGAATGTTCAAATCTTTATAAGATTTGTCTATATACCTGCATAGGGGACTTCAAAATTACAATAAAATTTTCAATCTGATACTGTTTTTCTTAATTCACCTATCTCATTATGTATACTTTTCTCCAATAGGGAAAGGGAAATAATACTTTAACCTACTTGAATTCTAAATACTCCAAATTCTTCAAAGAAGTGATTTTATTTCTTTTGAATAGACTATAAATATAAAGTACAAGCACATAGAGATCATGTCTGCCTTAATTATAGCCATATTCTCAGTATCTGGCACATAGTAAGCTCTCAGTAATTGTGTTGAACAGATTTTAGAAATCAGAACTTTAGAACTGGGAAGGATCTTGGGAATTACATATTCCAACTCTTGATTTAACATAGAGGAAACTGAAGCTCAGAGTTGTTTTGCCTAATGTTGACTAAGTTAGTGGTGATACTAAGACTAGAACCCAAGTTCTTTCATGAAGGATTCATTCTACTGTAGAACAGAAGTGGTCACGTTAATGTTTCATCCTAAAATAAATTTAATTTTTTAATTTGTTTTTAAAATAATTGCTATAACATAAGAGTGTGCATATGTGTGTGTACATATATGTATATAGTTAGCTAGGTATCAGAGGTCAGGTATTTTCCCTATGAGTATATTATGGGCATTTTATGTATAATATAACTGGAGAGATTAGATTTTTATTTTTATAATATTTATTTATTTAATTTTATTTTTAGGAGGTACTGGGGATTGGACCCAGGACCTCATACATAGGAAGTAGGTGCTCAACCACTGAGCCACATCCACTTCCCAGTGACGGTTTTTTGTTTGTTTGTTTGTTTTATTTCTGTTTTTGGAGGTACCAGGGATCGAACCCAGGACCTCGTACATGGGAAGCAGATGCTCAACCACTTGAGCTACATCAGCTCTCCAAGACTGGATTTTAAAATGTGTGTTATAGGAACCTCTCAGTTCTTTTTGTACCTGCCCAGTTCTCTATTCCAGTCTGCACTGTGTTCTTCTGTGGTTAACTTAAGTCTGTCTCTTTCCTAAATGGATTGAGTGGGAGGAAGGGAGAGAGTAGGGGAGTGGGTAATGTCCAAATTGGCAAATAGACTTATGTCTATTAGTTAAATATAGGTTGCACTAATCTTATTTCATTGTAATCTTAATAACTATGAAACAGAGTAAATGGTTTTTCTCCAGAGTCATGTCAGATTTTTTTTGGAGTCACTGCCTGCCTTTCTCAGGTAAGCATGGTTATATAATTAGTCTTGTGTTATTTACATTTAATGGTGTTGAGTTTTTATGTGATTGGATTTAGGACCTATTTGTTAAATCAGTTTTAGAGAAGCTGTTTACTAAACTGACTGCATATTTAATCTGAACTTCTTACATGTTTATAATTTAAATATTCATACTTGTTTTTAAAATATATAGTTTTAAATGGGTCAAAATGGTCTTTCTAAAGAATTACAAAGATTTAAAAATGAATATGAAAAAAATTAAAGATGAAGTTAAAAGATGACAGGAAAATTCAATCCAAATTATAGACAAAGAATTAATGTTCTTAATAAAAGGTCCATATAGATCAATGAGAAAAAACAAAGAACTTAGCAGATAAGATTAAAGAAATGAATTTATAGCTCATAAAGAATTATAAATGACTTGTATAACAAAGCATTTGAGTCACTTTAAAATCAAAGACATGAAAATTATAATAGCAGTGAGATAAAAATTTTGCTTATCAAATTTGTAACACTATTCAATTCTGGTGCAGATGCCTAAAGACAAACACTCCTACTCATTGATGGTGGGAGTATAAATCATTGTAACAGTTTTCTAGAAAAGCTAAGGCAATCTCAAGAGTCTTAAAGTACTCATTCTGTTTCTTCTTCAGTTCTCTTATGTTTACAAATTTATCCCAAGTTGACAGAAATAAGAGATTGATGCATGAAGATATTCAACGCAGTATTATTTATAAGAGGGTAAAATTGGAAATAGTCAGATTATCCATATTTAGAAGTGGTCAAGAAAACTATTAGAGGCTCTTACACAATAGTCTAAACTATGTAGCCATTTTTGAATTATGTTTTATACAGATATTTAAAGACAAGGAAATGTTTTTAGTGGAAAAAAAGCAGAGAATAAAATAGGTATGTACAGTATTACATCAACCAAATAAAATATATAGAAAATGTCTGAAAGGAGGGACCGAAATGTTAATAGTGATTAATTCTTGGTTAGCGAAAGAAGTGAATATTTTTTCTTAATTATATTCTGTCCTCCCAATCTCCCAAGTTTAAAAAAACAAACAAACTCAAAAAACCATAAATATTACTTTGGAAAAAAAAACAAAAAACAAGGTGTTTTAAACATTTTATAGTTACATAGAATAATTTGCTTAAAATTAGTGGTCATTGGACAGGAGAAAATATGATTTAAAGTGCCACCTTTTTATTTGAACTCACAGGCAGAGACCCAAACTGTAATTTTGATATTCTCAAGAAAATATTTTTGAGGTAGTATGTAGTCCTCCATCTCTGTGAAAGCTTTGGAGAAAAGAGAATATCAAGGATATTAGGTGAGGTGAAAGGGATTTGATTATAGTTTTGCTTTTTTGTTATGTCTTTGTAATAGAGGATTATGGAACCAGGTAATATTAATTTAACATTGTTAGGTTATTGGCCAGACTCAGCTTTTAATACAGATGATATTACCAATCTGAATATGATCCCTTCTTTGCCTAAGTACGTTTAACTATGGTTATTTTTTTTTTTTTTTTTTTTTTTTTTCTTTTCTTGTCCCTTGTAAATTCTGGAAGTTCTTTAAAATAATTGAATCCTCTTCTTTCTTTCCTGTATCAATTTTATAGATGTACTTAAAGAAGCAAAATTAGCACTTTTTGGGGGGCGCTTATAGGAACAAGAATTTTGTTGATACTTGTATTTTTCAAAGTTTTTCATATCTGTGTTATAAATGTAAATTTATTTGATGATCTTTAAAATTGGCTAAAGTGAAAACCTTTTAACACTGGGTGCTATGGTTATATATAAATTTTATTGCTTTCCTTATACTTCTCTGTATGTTCCAAATTTACAGTAAATATATCAGCAAAGTTTTAAAAATAAAAACTTTCATTATTATCATTACTTATACATTAACAACGGGCTTTGGCTAAGATGTGACTTTTGCATTTAATTCTATTTCATGCTGATTGGATTTCTGGGTTTCAGATTCAGAAATCCACTATCCAGAGAGGGTTCATATTGAATGAAAAAGGAAGCAAGTAAGATGGTGCAACTGAGTTGGAGTAGGGGAAGTTCTTGTGGATATTTTTCAGGGAGCTAGGTCACAGTGACATGGGATTTAGCAGACTTGACTTAGGGAAATAAATAAGAAAATCAAACATATGTGATTATAAGAATGATTACTGGGTTTTAAATTAGGTAAATAGATATTAAATATTAACTCTGAATTTAGCATTAAGGAATACTTTTAGTCTTGGGGAGAAAAAACTTAATAGATCTATTGAACAAAGGTTATAATATATATAATAGATATATATTATAATACACATAATATATATATAACATGATATACATGATATATACTATATAATTTGCTAAATTAAGTGGCATAGGTATTAATATCTGAGTTCAGAAAAGGAAGGCATCAATGTGGACTGGAAAAGTTAGGAAAGACTTGAAAGAGAATGTAAGATTTGAATTGAACCTGAAAAAATGGACAGAAGTAGAGTGAAAATTGGGATATAGAGCAAGCCTTCCATATAAAGCAAAATTGAAGGAGAAATCAGGAAGGCACAAGAACCAAGGTATAGAGGAAAATAAAGGCTGGGTAGGTAGGTGGGTAGAGAGAGGAAATGGAAAACTTTGAAATCTCGGTATATGAGTTTGGACTTGATAAGTAGCCACTAGGATGCTTGTTTGCTTATTGTTGTTTTTTTAACCTTATTTAATTTTGGAGTAGAAATGTTTACATTAGAACATTTGCCTAACGCAAATAAAATTAAACTTAAAATCATCTTTGATCATTGTTGGTAAAATTAGGGAGCTCTGAATATGACATACTAGGGCAGGGTAGAGATTAGAATTTTGACAAGATGGAAAGTTGTAGTCTTTTAGACTTGAGATAAAGAAGATTTGGATTACATTTAGCATAGTGTAAATGAAGATTCAAAATGGAAACTAAAAACAGATGGAAATCAGCAGGTCATGGTGATTTGAGAAGGATATAATTCAAAGAAAGAGAAGCTAATACTCACTCTGCCACTCCCAAGTGCCAGATCCTATAGTAGATACTTTCACCTTGAAATCATGAGTGAAAAATAATTTTGTTGTTTCAAATTAGGAGCACTGGATAGTGAAATAGAGGGGAATCTGCTTTGTGAAAGAAGGTGATGAAGTTGATTTGAAACAATTGGAGTTTGGGGTGTTGACCAGCTGTCTAAGTAGAAATCTTGTGCAGGGATATGGAGATACAGTAGCATGAAGGTACTGAAAATTTTTAAATCCCTGCAGAGGATAGTAGAAGAACAAATTACCAGTATAGAGCCTTAGGTAATATGCATAGCTAAGGAGATATGAAAAGAAAAGGATCTTAAAAATAGGAACAATATTGGAAAAGTAGAATATTATTTTTAAAAGCCAAGGGTGAGGTCAGACCAAATTATTTTTATTTTTATTGCTGGGAAATAGCAACACCCCAGGTAAAGTTTTATAACTTTAATTTGCAGCAGACAGTTGTATGCAGGTTTGTGTTTCCCTCGGTCCTGTTCTGTAAGCCAAGAGTAGAAAGAAAAAGGGTGATGAAAATGGAATAACAGGACTGTTGGTTGGCTCAGTGACCCTCATAGAGGCTTAGGTGCCTATATAGATCTTGGAGTCCAGGCTGAGAAGACACACTGGGGGAGAGGATGGTGATCCCATGAAGAAAAATAATTATAGATGAGGTAGCTGTGGTCAGAGAACATAAATTCTTAAGAGTGTCATAGTGTCATTTGATTATGCAGTCTGGGGAGCGACCCTACTCATGACAAACCTGAGTGGCAGTACTGCCCACCAACTTTCAGTTGAAGGGATAGTGTCTGTGTCTATGAGGACAAAAAGATGAATTTAGCAAGACCTGTAACAATATTTTATATCCTATTAGTAAATTCATTGGTAAGAATAATAAGAATCCAATATGATCTTTATGGGTCACTTATTACACTTATTATCACAGTTCATCACTTATCATGAATTGAAACCCCCAGTGTGTAATTTAACAGGACAAAATAAAAAGCCTGGCTTTTAAGTTCAGAAAGATTGTCCTTATAAGGATGGGGAAGACCTTATTTAATAGTAGTTCACGTGAAGAATCCCCGGAAATTTTAGTTTAAAAAATAATATTTTGTGGTTGCTTAAAAAAAGTTAATTCATTTTTAATATGTATTAACAAATATATATATAGTGTGCAGCTAAGGGACATTGGTTCAACACATACTTGATGAATACTTTGTGTCAGGAACAATGCTAGGTATTAGTGATACAAATAAATTAAGATGTGTCTTCTCCCCTCAATAAACTTACTGTCTAAAAGGGGAGGCAGACATGTGAACAAATACATTATAATGTGCAAATATAAAAGTGGTACAAGATATAGAAGTAATATAGAAGAGGGTCCAATGATGATGGTTGACCATTGTACTGTTCTCTGCACTGATTAGAAACTATTTGTACCATTTTCTGAATAATAGAACACCTGTGCGCATACACACATACATGCATACACCAGGCAGGACTCTACCTTTAAAAAAGGAATGTTTGCTTGGTGGTTCTCAGTGACCCTTCTGTCTTTTCCCCTGTCAGGGTGTTGATACAAGCTGGAGCTCTTTGTTGGAGTCTTCCAGAGATCTCCCAGGGAGAGGTAGGGAAGGGAGATTGTGCCAGCAGAAGTTGGGAAGCACAAAGATCATCTGCGTTCTTCTGACCCGGTATTGATGCAGGCTGAGGCCCTCTGTTGTAATGTGCTGGGTAGGTTTCGGGGAATAGGTCAAGAATCTAATGGAGAGCCTGGCCAGGGTCGTAATTTAAATCTAGAAGACTAAAAATAAAAATCCTTTCCATTTCTGTATCTCAATCAACAAATTTCTTGACTGCCTACCCATGTGCCTTGCACTGTACTAGGTACTATGAAAGATATCAATGAAGATAATTAAGACATAATTTTTATTTAAGACATTAGTCTTTAATAAGTAGTATTTTAGTTCATAGTCAAGACTGGACAAGGAGAAATGCGTGTAAGCCAGAATCAAAGAGTACATTATGGGTGGTGAGACCTCAAGAAGGGAGGGTATTCCTGATTGGTATAGAGGAAAGCATTTATTCAATATGGGGAACAGAGATGAAAAACTAGGCCGAGGCTCCTTGTTGCTTAGAATATAGTGTGGGTAGGGGTGTGGGTGGGAGAGATAAATAAGCATATAGATTTACAGTATGATAAGTATTTAGATTTTGGTACAGCTTGCTATGGGAGTAGAGTGGCAATAAATCTTAGAGGAGTAGGAGTCAAGGGAATGGGTGAGACATCGAGACAAAACACACAGCATGTGTGAAGAATGTCATTTAAATATGGTTGTGGTTTAAGGCAAATATGAGTGTAGTATTCATGAAGGGAAGAGGTGGTCAGGAGCCAGACAGATCAGGAAGGGCCTTAAACACCATTTTGAAGTTTTAGATTTTAGCTTTAAGGCACTGAGGAGACATCAAAGCTTTTTTATTAGCTTAAGTGATAAGATGTGTATTTTAGAAGTATTGCATTAAAAAAAAAAAAACACTGCTCCCCAATTATAAAATTAATGATCTTGAAAATTTGGAAAATACAGAAAAGTATAAAAATGAAAATAAAAATATCCCCATAATCCTACCACTACTAGACAATTATTGTTAACATTTTGGTGTGGAAAGAACATTCTTAATTATTAATTATGTTGATACAGGTTCATTAAATGAGCTGGTATGAACGTTAGAGGTCACATAATCCAAATGTCCGTAAATAAAGGATTTGTTTCATGGAAGATTTCTGAGTTCACATAGGTTAGTTATTGGAGACACTGTGCAACATTCCAGTTCTCCTTCATCCCTGTCTGACATTCTTTCCACAGCAACATGCTGTACCCTGTTAAGACTGACACCCATGGTATAGGCCACATATGGCTCAGGACTATATTTACTGCAGCTTTATTTATAGAAATAAAAATACTTAACTGACATATGGCCAAACCTTGGTAATAAAGGCATATCTAGATTATGTTTTTAGTTTCATTTTTAATAAAGATTATAAAATGATTTTGGCTTAATTGATATATATAATTAAATCTCAATTCTCCAAATGCTGCAGGATATAAATGTTTTTGTGGAAGTCTAATAAAATAATCTGGTCCAATCTTCTGAAATGTGATAATGACTTAATAAATTAAAGAGATATAAAAGAATGATTTTAAAAGGTGATTTTATAAAGTTAACATGTTCTTTATATTCATAGAGTAGTACAAAATGCATTACTTGAAATATTTGTAAAATGGATGAGAATAGATGTAGAATTGTAGATTTTAACACACTGAGTAATGGAAGTTAAGAAATTAGCATGTTATTTATTTGTACTTTAAAAAATATTAACTTGATACAAAGTACAAGATTTTTCAACAACCAAATCTTCAATTTATTGAGAAAAAATTTACTTGGTTAAATGATTATTTCAGTATTAACACTCACACTTTTATTTTTCTTAAATGTTTCTTTTGCCTTTCAGATGCTAAAATTTTATTTTTTAGACATTATTTTTGGCTTTTCTAGTAGTAACTGCCCTTAGAGAAGCAATATAGAACAGTGGAAAGATAGTTTGAAGTTAAACCTAGGTTTAGACAAACCTGGGTTTAAAAGCCAGCTTTTCCAATTCTTAGATGAAGCCTTGAGAAAATTGCTTAACCTCTCTGAGTTTGTTTCCATATTTTTAAGATGGGACTAATGATTCTTATTTCTTGTGATTGTAATGATTAGGAATATATATAAAGCACTTGGCACAGTTCCTGGCACATAGTAGGCAGGCAATAAATGGTAGCTCTTTTTATTATAGTGAAAGCCTATTTAACAACATAAACCATTATATCTGGAGTCTTGACTTCATCACTATGCAAGCATAAGAATTATTCCTTATGCTTGTCTTATTTTTTTTTATGTTAAATAATATTTACATTTCCCCCTTACTTTTCTTTTTATTTTATCCATTTCATAATTAGTATTTGTTATCAATTGATGATTAAGGAATTCCTTAAATATGGTTTTGATATTGCTATTGTATTTAAACATTTTCACAAATGACACATAGAAGCTGAAATGGTATACTGGTTCTTTCTGCCTTTTTTTCTCCCATTGTTTTATTATAGACTAAAATCTCCAGTCTTTGGAATGTGAATATGTTATTGTTATTTATTTGATGATAAGGCAAATAAATTATTTATATCTGTGAAACTATTATGATAGAACTAAAGCTTTTATTGGAATAAGCAAAGAACTAAAAATTGATCTATTTTTCTCACTAATATTCAGGTTAATTTTATTTAATAAGATAGAAAAGTAGAGAAAACAAAAAATAGTTGTGATATCATAATGTATTCTAGTAATAAAGTAAAAAAAAAATTGTATAGAGTAAAATGTATGATAAAAGTCCTGTTTCTAACTTTCTATCAGGTGTCATCTGAAGACCGAAGTACTCTGTGGGCTTTGGTTACATTTTATGGGGGGGATTGCCAGCTGAACCTCAATAAGAAGTGCACACATTTGATTGTTCCAGAACCAAAGGGGGTAAGTATTTCATATATATTGTCTTTTTTTTAACGTCATTTAAATATTTCCAGTAATCAAATGTTTTTTTTTTTATCTTCTTTTAAATTAATTATTAGATTCCATTTGCAAGAGCTGATTATATTAATTATATTATTTATGTACAACTTCACAAAGTATGTGAGATGATTGTTAATTATATTATGAGTGTAATAAAACTTCCAAATACAAAGAAATTTGGCTCTTTTTCATGGAGAAAATGAGAACATTTTTTAAATCTTTAAAATCTAGTAAAACTCTAGTTCATTTTTATTTGTGAAAAAATGTATTGTTACTCCCTGTATTAGTCAGCCAAAGGGCTGCTGATGTAAAATACCAGAAATCTGTTGGCTTTTATAAAGAGTATTTATTTGGGGTAGAAGCTTACATTTATCAGGCCATAAAGCATAAGTTACTTCCCTCACCAAAGTCTATTGTCACCTGTTGGGGCAAGATGGCTGCCGACGTCTGCCAAGAGTTCAGGCTTTTGGGTTCCTGTCTTCCCTGGGCTCTGTTTCTCTCCAGGCTCAGCTGCCCTGCTCTCTCCCCAAGGCCATCTATAGACTATCAGGTGAACGGCTCTGTCTCCTCAAGGCTTCAGTTGTGTCTAAGGAGCCATCTCTATTTCTTTGTGTTCTTCTCCTGTGTGTTCATTTCCTGGGCTCCAGCTCAAAACTTCCAACTCCATCCTTTGCCTTGTCTTTACTCTGTGGGTCCCTGCTTCTTGGTGGGCAGGGACTCAACACTCTACTGACGTGGACCAAAGTCCTAATGATAATCAATTAAAGGTGTGGTACCTCTGACAGATTATGTTGGATTACAAACATAATCCAATAACTATTTTTGGAATTCATAAAACAATGCCAATCTGCTACACTCCCCTTCACAATTTACAAAAGAACCTTGTGCTAATTATAATTATAAACATTTCAATCTTAATCTAGAACATGTCAAAACTAAATTTATCTTGATAAGAGCAGGGTTCTTATGCTAAAGTTTGGTCCCTGGTTCACAGCATCAGTATTACCTGTGGACTTGTTAGTAATGCAGATTGTCCAGCCCCACTCCAGATTTACTAAATCAGAGCCTTGGACCCCAGAAATTTGATTTATCAAGCCCTTTAGATGATTGTGATGCATAGTAAAGTTTGAGAACCACTGGTCTATGGAAATTTTTTTTTTTTCTCCCACAAACAATTATTTGTGAAAATTATTTGAGAACTAAATTTAGTATATTTATAATATAAAGTCTTGACTTCATGTTCCCACATATTGGTCACTGTTTTCATTTTTTTTTTATTGTTTTCCATCTGAATCTACACTGTCACCATTTTCTTTCATCTGAGTATACTGAATCTTAAAAGTGGAAGAAAGAAGTTTGCTATATATGGCAAAAGTAGTGAAGTAAAAGATCTAGAGTGGAAGACTGATCCAAACCTTGCCCAGTTAAGAGTCATTTCCACTTTAAATAAAAACTTTGAAACTAAGCAGAAGCAAGCCATAAATGTCAAAGTATGGTCTTTGCTAATCATCTTTTTTTTTTTTTTTTTTTTTTTTTTTACCGGGAGGTCCCGGGAATTGAACCCGGGTCCCTCCATATGGGAGACAGACGCCCAACCAGTTGAGCCACATCTGACCCCCTTTGCTAATCATCTTGCAATTTACATGTATGTAGTTCATCAAGCTAGTTTTCTGATAATAAAATAAATTTTGAACCTGTTAAGTTGGGTTGCAATTCAACATTATTCAGCCACACTATCCAAGAAGAAACCTTTTGTTGTGAAAGTTTATGATAGGATTTTTAAGTAAAAAATTTGCATTTTGCATAACATTTTGCAGAACAATTTAAGACAAATAGTATGCTTTGGTTAAATGAATGTAAAGGCTCTTTATATCAATGTTGATTTATGACTAAAAAGTAAATCATTTGACTTAGCTAGTTAGAAGGAGAAATGAAATCTTTGTAACTTTTGTAACTGACTGAATACTTCTGAACAGTCAAAATTATAATTGAGGCAATATATGAGTAGCATGGGTTTGTTAAAACTGTTTTAAGTTGTGATTTGACTTTTTAATTCTGGAGCCTTAATGTCACATTTTTTTCCCTCCTCAAAATATTTTGTTGATAAATCCTTGGTAACTCTTTAATTTAGGTTTCAAGATATAATATGTATTTTAAAACACTTACTGACTTTAGATTAAAATTTTAAATCTATAGCTGAAAATGGAATATTTTTAAAAGTTTTATTTGGAGGAAAACTATCTCTAAGTCAATAATGGGTGTGTGTGTGTGTAGTATTTAAATTCTTAAGAATATATAATGAACTAGTAAGATGTTTATATATATCATAGATATGTATATTATAACAATATATATAACATATAAACACATGTATGTTTATATCTTAGGATCATCATGAATATGACAGCTAATATAAAGACTATTTTTGTAATGATGACATAAAAATTATAAGTAGTGTCGCCCTCAATAACATGGTTTTCCAAAATGATGACCAACCAAAAATCAAGTAAATTTTTGAACAAAACAGAAATAATCATCCTTTTGACAGCTCCTTTCCTGGAAAATTAATGTATATACTACCAGATATTTATCTATATGAATATCTGGAGGTAGACTGGAATGTGATTTATGGGATAATTTTTCAATTGTGTAAGATTATGTGGGGCATTCTAGGACTTAGCATTCCTGGCATCCCCTTCCGCACCAGTTTTTGTGATAAACACATAAAAAATGTCCTCACAAATTTCTAAAACCCTTTTCTAGGGAGTGATAATAGCCCCTATTTAGAATCACTGAGTTAAGTAATTTTACCCAGATCACTAAACTAAAAAGTGATAGATTTGCAATTTGTACGCAGGTCTGTCTGCCATCTATATCTAAGACAATATTGTCTTGCTACTTTTTTATATTTTATAAATATAAATAAATCATGATAAGCCTTGTAACCTCCTTGAGTTCTAGGTTGGGAACCATATGATCTGGCATAGTCTTTTGATAAGAATAAAATGTTTTTAATGAATATAGATTATATTTAACCATTGTGTTCATTATTCATAGATATATCTTTGACTTATATAACTACATTTCCACAATATTTGAAATTAAAGCCCTTTTAAAAGACTGACGTTTAGTCATTCCTTCATGTTACTATATTTCAGAGATAATTAAACCTATTCAGCATAAATTTTAAAACCTGATAATAATGAATTGAAAGGGTTTTCAATTTATAAATTGTGTTAATGCTACAATGCGACTAGCTGACCCCATGCACACAAAAATTTAGAGTAAATTCGTGTTTTTGCTTTTTTTTGTGAGTGCATAGAGAAAGCATGTAAATGGCACAGTGAAGCCACCTTTCACACACTTGAATTTATAGACAATTTAAATTGAGAAGAATGGAGGCATTTATAACTTAAAGCCAACAGAAACAGGTATAGTTATTAGTCATTGGGAATAGAGAGCTGGTTTGTAGATTTCCTAGTGTGACCGATTTCATAAAAAGTGGCTGCCAACTTGATGTCATTGAATGTCGTGAAGTTGGAAAGAGATGCACACAGTCAGCCATCTCCAGCTCACTTCTGGTTATGCATCTGACCTTCTTAGACTTTACATGTAGATTTTACTGTTAACTTTTAAGGACCATGACATTTAGTTTTATAATTTTAAGGATTCGGTAATTATATTTAGCAGGTAAATTAGCTCAAACAGAAACAGTTAAAAATTGCTTTGCTTTTAGGTCATCTTTCTTTAAAGAGTAATTGTCATTTTGTGAAAAATGAGAGAAAACTTGAGTGAAATATAAGGAAGTTTATTTAAGTGTTTTATTTAGACTTGTGTAGGATACTTAAACTCATTCCTGAAATGTGAAATGCCATCACCCTATACAAATAGCAGGAACTCAAGAGTCAATGATAATGGATCCCAGTATCTTAAATTATGAAGTCATTTGTGTAATATCAGAAATACTCAACATCTCTTCTTCATGACAGTAGTTTTATTTTTGGTATTTGTTGACAGAAATTTTCAAAAAATAATTTCATCTTTTAGGATTTCAATAAACATTTGAAATCTTCCTAATTTTAGAAAAGTAATATATAAAAACCATATCGTATATATGTGTTATTTGGGCATATTATGTGTTTAGATTATATAGTTTATAAATAGTCTCGCATACCTAGAGTTCATGTTCTCCTAAAATAGCTCTGCTTTCCCAAAAGAATAGGATGGGTAGTTCAGAAATTGAAAATCACTAGTCTGCTATAGAAATTTTTCTTATCTTTTTATTGTGGAGGGATTCATTTATTATTTTATACTTAAGAAGAACAACATGATTTTTAGGATAAGGAATGAAAATTTTTATTATTGTAGGTGTAAGTAAATTGACATACTCCGTAGCTGGTGGAAGGTTAAATTGTTATAGCCTTTTTGAGAAGGGGAGTTAGAGAGGTAGGTGCACAGCCTTATATCTGTATTACTTTCCAACCTGCAGTTCAAAACCTAAGAATTTATCATATATAAAATAATTTAAAAATATTTGTAAAGATTTAACTATAGTTTTTCATAATAACAAAATGTTAGAAATAATGTCAGTGGCCATCATTAGGAGATTGACTAAATTATACAGTTATACAACAGAAAAGCATGCTTATGTTTAAAAATACTATGTACAACTATAAAAATATTTTTGAAGCTACTGAGGAAATTTGTAATCTGGGTATGAGATGGCATTAAAAATTATTTGTTAATGTCATTGGGTATACTAATGGTGGTGGTTAAAAAGTATCCGAGATGTATGGTCAAGTATTTTTGAGTGAAATACCATGGTGCCTGGGGTGCTCCAGTGCTCCAGCACACACACACACACACACAAAGACAAGAAGAGAGATGAAATAAGATTTGCAAATATTTGTTGATTAATGAAGCTAGGTGATGGTGCAGGGGATTTATTACTAGTCTCTCTACTTTGGGATATGTTTGACAATGAACATTTTTTTAAAAGTTAACAAAAGTACCATTGTAAAGGTATACATGTTGACATAGAAGATTTTTCACAATATATTAATTGAAAAAAGCATATTTATATAGTATTTGTACACTGTGACAAGATGGTTCCTCCCTTTTATAAATAAACATATATACATGTATAAAATATATGTAAATAGATTTATAAAAATAATTAAGGCTATACACTTCATTGTGGTCATCTCTGGTCAGTATGATTACGAGTATATTCATTCTTCTGTTGCTGAGCTTTTTATTCACATTAGTTTTCCCATGACTAAATTGTGTTTGTATTTTTTAAAGGATTAAAAAGAACTTTCTCAAAAATAACAGAAAGCGAAGTCTTTTAGCCTTATGTGGACCTTACTCTTTCCCAAGAAATATCTCCCAGTGCTTTGCATTCATAACACCACATTATCCACAAAGAGTAAAACAACTGAAAGCAGTGATTTCATGTTCTATGATTTCCTATACAGCCTTATTGGGTATAGTACTTACCCTGACCATTAAGAGCAGAGGCTGCCTTTGATGTCTACAACAGGAAATGGATTTTAGTTTGGAATCCTAATTATGTGTTTGCCAGGGAATTGTTGTTATATACTAGGCTTTTAAAAGCATATAGGTGAAATTCTATTATTTTTTTTAACCTTTTATTTTAAAGCTACTTTAGCATATTATTTTTGTTTAAAAATTTACACTTTTTCCTTTGGTAGTCATTCCACTGTGACTTTGACATTATGCATCTTCCCAGTAGGGAAGTACCTGTTAGTACTCCTTATATTGTATCCCATGCATATTTTTCCCATTGTGCCATATATTCTGCTCTCCTTTCTCAACTAAGCAAATTACCATAATTAATGGCCCAATCAAATGTCATCTTTCAATGAGGCTTTCCCTGAGTCTTCCAACCCACATTGATATGATCCTTTTATAATCTTAATACCACGTCATTTAAGACTTGTTTTTTTTTTTTTTTTTTTTTAAGATTTTTTATTTATTTATTCATTTATCCCCCCTTGCTGCTTGTGCTCGCTGGGTCAGCTAACCACGCCGTGCTGGCAGGCTTGCCTTCACCAAGAGGCCTCGGGAACCGAACCCGGGGCCTCCCATATGGTAAACGGGAGCCCTACTGATTGAGCCATAGCCGCTTCCCAAGACTTGTTTTTATATTGTATTTTCATTGCATGTTTAATTTCTCTTCAGATGTAAATTGTGAACCTTGTTAGGTCAGAGAGCTGTTACATCCTTTGTGTCTCTGACCCCCTGGTATTAATTGGCATATAGAAGGAGCTCAGTAAATACTAGATAATTGATTAAGAAGACATTACCATGCAAAATCAGCCATACTTCTGTAAGTGTACATGATGTATTGAAGGTGCTCTACCACACAGTTACCTTACTTAAACTATACATACGGAAAACCAGTTTTGTGAAAATTCTCAATAAATAAAAAAACTTAGATTAGATACCAATTATTCATTTTGTATCAGAATTTTTCATTGGATTCTTAGCTCTACTTTTGTAATTAAAATCTAATTTATAAAAGCTAATTTAAGAGAATCTTTTAGGGCTACTTTTACAGGCATAAGCCCATTTCCTATAATCATTGATTTATGATTCATTTTAACATTTTTGCTCAGTCCTCTATCTTGAAAAAGATTAAGCTTTTCCTATGCATATAATGTGAATAACAGTTGCTGAACTTTTTCAACTGCATCCCCCTCCCAACGTTCTTCTTTTTAATGAAAAATTCCAGGAAATTGGATAAAAATTTACAGCTTTATTGTTTTGTTTTGTTTTGTTTTTGTCTTTGTGTTTGTGCTTTACTCATAGGAAAAATATGAATGTGCTTTTAAGCAAGCAAGTATAAAAATTGTGACACCTGACTGGGTCCTGGATTCTGTATCTGATAAAACTAAAAAGGATGAAGCATTTTATCATCCTCGTCTAATTATTTATGAAGAGGAAGAAGAGGAAGAAGAGGAGGAGGAGGAGGTAGAAAACGAGGAACAAGATTCTCAAAATGAGGGTAGTACGGAGGAAAGATCGAGCCCTGCCAGTTCTCAAGAAGGCTCTCCTTCAGGTGACCAACAGTTTTCTCCCAAATCGAATACTGAAAAATCGAAAGGAGAATTAATGTTTGATGATTCTTCAGATTCATCACCTGAGAAACAAGAGAGAAATTTAAACTGGACCCCGGCTGAAGTCCCACAATTAGCTACGGCAAAGCGCAGACTACCTCAGGGAAAGGAGCCTGGATTGATTAATTTATGTGCCAATGTCCCACCGGTCCCAGGTAACATTTTGCCTCCTGATGTCCGGGGTAATTTAATGGCTTCAGGACAAAATCTCCAAAGCTCTGAAAGATCAGAAATGATAGCTACTTGGAGTCCAGCTGTGCGGACATTGAGAAATATTACTAATAATGCTGACATTCAGCAGATTAACCGACCATCAAATGTAGCACATGTAAGTCACTCTTTAAAAAACAAAAATTTAAGTACTGGGTTTTACAATCTGTTTCAATATAATTTTTTTGTTGTTTTCTGTTTCTTCAGACTCAGGAACTATAAGCAGTATTTGTTTGTGTCAGTGAAGCAGTCATATACATTTTGGTGGGTCATAAATTATGTCTTGAAAAAGGAAAACAACATGCATTTAGGTGAAGAGCTAATATAACTGAGAAGAACCAGGATACCACTGATAAAGTGCTATCTCTTGAAAAAGGTTTTACACTCTAGCTTAGTTTAAAATTCATAGTTTTCCAGCTGTTTGTTTAAAATTAAGTTTTCCAGCTGTTTGTTTAAAATGAACTTCATGGTAAACTAATAACATAAATTCATATGTTCATTGAAAAAAGCATTAATCTCAATTATGCAATTTGTGACATAGAACTTGTTGATACAGAATGGATCTTAAAAAACTTAAGTAGATGTTTTTCAATTTGAGACAGAAAGAAGGGTAATTAAGGTAGCATATTGGCCACTGTTTGCCAGGTACTTTTTGCAGGCAAAAATGGTAAATCAAAAAAGTTCCCTGCTCTCATTTTTGGTGGAGAAGACAGACAATAGGCAGATGTATATGAACAAATTGACTTCTGATGGTTAAAGGTATTTTGAAGAAAATTTTAAAAAATCATATACTAGCAGTTGGGAGAAAGGAGGCTATATAAGATGGGATGGTCAGAGAAAGCCTCATGAAGGAAGTGACTTAAATCAGGGTTGAATGATGAGGTCATGTGAAGACTTGAAGGAAGAGAGTTCTAGGGTAAAAAGAATAACTGTAAAGACCCAAAGGTGAGAATGAATTTCCTTTGTCCTAAGAAAGAAAGTTAATGAGGCTTGAGCTTAGTCAGTGAGGTGAGTGAGTGCTAGGAAAGATTTAAAAGGGGGCCTTACGTTGGGCCTTTGAAACCAATGCTAGAGTATGGGTTTCATTCTAAGTAAGCCATTGTGGGACTTTCAGGAAGAGTGAGGTGACATGTGTTCAGTGTTGTCTGAAGAGTGGGTTGTAGAGGGGCAAGAGTAGAAGCAGAGACCATTTAAAATACTGTTGGATGTAGAGTGAGAGAGAAAGGAGTTAGGATAGGACCCAGCTTTCTGGCTTGAGCAAATGAATGATGACACCATTTCAGAGATAAGGAACATTGGAAGACATGCAGCTTTCTAAGAGTATAGTTCCTTTTTAGATATATATGATACATCCAAGTGAAGATGTTTAAGAAGTAGCTGGATATATGTGTCTTGGTTAGAGACACGACCAGCTATCCTCATTCTGATTGAATCTGTGAAAATGAGTGAGACTGTGTAGGGAAGACAGCAGAGCTAGATGGGAGTCTAGGGCCAAGCAATGAGGAACCCCAGCATTTTAAGTCAGTTAGATTATCCCATCTAACTCTTCAGGCCAGTCTAGTTGATTCACCTTGATCTGGCACACCTTCATTTCATATTTTTATCTTCTGAACAATAGTACATAGTCCCACAAAAGCAGCTGTACAGAGTATAGGAACATTCTGAAGCAGTGGGCCCTCTTTTAGTGGAAGGACTTGATGTTTATGAAAGTGCCATCAGGGAAACACATTCGTAACATGGATGTGGATGATATTTGAATCTGAGTGCACACATCTTAAAGCTTGACTAAAGGAGCATTGTAAAGAAAATAGTTTATTGCCATATGCATCCCTATACACTATAAGACTAACCAATTCACAGCCAACTAAACTGAAAATAGTGAAGGTAAAAAAAAAGATAAATTATAATTTAAAAGTATGAGTTAAGGGGAGCAGATGTGGCTCGAGCAGTTGAGCTCCTGCCTCCCACATGGGACGTCCCGGGTTCCATTCCCGGTGCCTCCTGAAAAAACAAAAGCAAACAACAAGCAAAGCAAATGAAAAAACCAACTCGGGGAAACCAATGTGGCTCAGTGGTTGAGCAGCTGGCTTCCCACCTATGAGGTCATCAGTTCAATCCCCCACCCCCAGTACCTAAAAAAAAAAAGTATGAGTTAAGCAGGAAAGCAGCTACCAGTTCAAAATTGAATTAAGAAACTCATAGGAATTCTATCTGCTCATATACCTGCACACTAGGAATTTTGCAATATTGACAAATGTAGCACAGCTGCAGGAATTATAGAGAGAATACTGAATTGTTGGTAAATTTGGTGAAAATTTTAAGTAGAAATAATGAATTTAATTACTTAGGTTATCTGTAAATTGCTCATAGTTACACACACGCAAAAAGTTTATAAAATTGTTACTCATTCTCTTGTTGGAATTACAAGAAGAACTTACACTTTGGGGGTCAGTTTGCTGTCTGTCAGGAGAGCGTGCCATAGATCAGGTATTGAAAAATCTCTGATCAAGAGAAACCACTGGCAAAGCACTCATACATTTTGAAAATTTTGAACAGAAAATAAAGTTGAAGATTTAGAGATAGTCAATAAATGCATCTCGGAGGAAGGAGCCAGGAGGTCAGGATAAAGCAAAGAGAGTGTGTTATCACAGAAGCCCAGAGGTGAGAGTTTTTCTGGAAAGACAAAGTGATCAATTGTGTTGAATTCTGGTGATGGGTCAAATGGAGATGTGAAACGGAAAGAATATTTATCAACATGGAAGTGTTTAGTCTTGGTATGAGAGTTTTGTTAAGGCAGTGGAGATTGAAGTTAAATTGGAAAGATGAAGAAATGAATCCAATAAATGCAGGTAGTTCTCAAGAAATTCAGCCATAAAAGGCAAGAAAGAGATTGTATCATAGTTGCCAGAGGAAGATAGTAAGTCAAGATCATCCCTCCCTCCCTCCCTCCCTTTTTCTTTGTCTTTAACTCTGTTTCTATTCCTTTATAATGAGAGAGGCTTAAGCAGTGAATAATTAATAGTACATGGTTCTTGAGAAGGTGGAGGGAAGAGGGATTCACAGTAAGGTAGCAGGAAAATACATCCTTTAGATATTAGAAGGAAGAAAATTAAGATTATATGAGGCAAAGTGGATAGAGTATAGGGAAAGAGAGAGAAGGAATTTGAGGAGAATGGAAGATTCTGAAATAATTGATGTAGAGATTGGGAGACAGTATTGCTGGACATGGTTAGGACCATTTAGGTTGGGGACCATGGCCAGGTGGCATAGGATATTATTAGCAAGAGTCAATAAACTGTAATCTAATCTGGATAGGAGTCAAGGGCTTGAAAGTCCCAATGAAGATGAAGAACAGTCATAATGACAATAGTTACACTGGCAACCCAGAAGTAAAAGCAGATTTGGTCAGAGATTGGTCTAGTTGAATTAGCAGTTTTGTAGGTGTGTGTTTGCTATGGGTGATAAAAGAGCAAGGGATGGTGATTCCAAACCAGTAGCCTATAGGTCATATTATGCCTGTATACATGTTTAGTTTAGCCCAAATAATTTTTAACTTGAATTATTTGCCAAAATCATGAAATTTTCCATAAAAATTGCATTTCTGGCTTATTTTGAGAAGTAGATAATATAATAAAATGTTGTGCTTGCATTCCTAAAGTCCTGAATGGTAACATTCATTTGGAGCTGAGAAGCAGCTACCCCTTTTTGAATGAGGTCTCTTCAGTGTGCTTCAGTTCCCACCACTATATCTTAGTACTTCTGTTGCATCACACTTTATATTACCTGCCTGCTTCCTATAGATACATTTGAGTTTGTGACTAACAGCAAGGCTAGGGTGTGAGTGGAAATGAGTGGCTGCAATAAAGTGGAGAAGGACATTGAGACGAGGTGTTCAAAAAACTAGAAGGCTAGGGGTGGTTAGGGGTGGTTGGGTTGTTCATGTGAGTATTGAAGTCACTCAAGGGTATTAGATGGAATGCAAAGAAGGACCCGTTTCTATCATCATTTAGTGCTTGAGCATGATGTCCGTCTGGTTCATGTACATCAGCACCCAGGAAAGGTAGTGAGTGATAGAACCACATAGAATGTCTCAGAAGAACAGAGAATTTTAGAAGAAGATAAAGATGTAATGATCAGAAAATAGTATTGGAAAGCAAGCAGAACTTAATAAGTAGGAAATAAAGTCTATAAAGAATGATAGGCTAAAGGCAAAGATAATTCTAAAATATTGACCTGAGGAATTAGAAGGGTAGTAATAACTCTGACTGAAGTGGGAAAAGTTAGAAAGTGAGCCAGCTGTGGAGAGAAGGCCTGGAACATTCAGTGAGACTTTTCCTGTATGTTTGCTCATGGGCTCAAAAAGAGCTATCTCATAGGGTTGGTATGAGAATTAAATGAAATAATATGTAAAGCCTGTGACAGCTCAAGAAATGTTTTTTTTCCCCTTCATTTCTTTAGTTGTAACTTTATGAATCAAAGT
Organism: Tolypeutes matacus; assembly: GCA_026826555.1. Lineage (NCBI taxonomy): Eukaryota > Metazoa > Chordata > Mammalia > Cingulata > Chlamyphoridae > Tolypeutes > Tolypeutes matacus. The sequence continues at coordinate 30,283,113 of JAKSZT010000049.1, forward strand.
CATCCATTTAAAATAGAATGGAAGTTGTTCTTTGCTTTTCATTCATTTTCAGTGTAGAAAGCACCATTGATTAATTACTGGTTGTTTCTGCTATATTCTATATTTACAAATACAGTGGATATTGATTTAAACCAAAGTTCTCTAAGCTTGTGTTTGGTTATAGTGATAAGATAATCTAGTTTAAAATGGAAATAAGTTTATACACTTAGAGTGTTTGGGCACATCTCTGCTTTTGAAATCGTCTTGTCGGTAAGACACTGTTGTATGATGAACTTGTAATATACTCAGCTGTGTGCTCTGGAGGTGGAAAAATAGGAAGGCACTATCTACTTCTGATGAGTGAATAGATGGATCACTAATGAGATCAGTTGCTAAGAGATTTTCTGAGTTTTTCAGCAATGTAAGAACATCAGGACATTTTGCTGCTTGATGAGAAGAAAATGAGTGCTTGAAATGTTAGAAATATAAGATAGATTTGGATTAAAATTAAATCAGGGGAAAACATAGGTAATCGTCAAAATCCTCTTTCAATTGCATGTTTATAGTAGTTAGGAGCCATGCAGTTATTTATCATAATGCTTTGTATATTGTATCACTCAGTAATAAGTAATTTGAATAAGGACTATGACAATTGTGAAGGAAAAATAAATCCAAACTTGGCATTGATTCAGAATGATTGTTTGTAGTATGGCATAATTATATGATCAAGGAATTAAAATTCTTACTTTTTAATAACATTCTTCAGGACTAACACAAGCTTTCAGCAAGGTCAAAAGGTTAAAGTGATCCATTGTGTATTCTAAGTAGCATCTCAATTGCTGGTATTTCAGGGTGCCAGCTACTCAGCCAGACCTGTATCTTCATGTTCCCATTCCCTTTTTATTCCAGATGTAGAATGTGTTCTCAAGGTGATATTCCAGGTTCTTGTCCTGCATCTCCATCTGCTCTTTTTCCCTTGTTGGACTAGGTCAACAGAGGACAGAGGGGCCCTTTTTACCATAGTAGACACAGCTTTCTGTTGCCCTTCTTGTCACATCCTGGCCTCCCTCAGCCCTCTCAGATCATTGTCACCCAGGCAGAAGTCCCCAGCCCAGAGTTTTCCTGGCCGCCCCAGTGAGGAATAAAAGTGCTGGGAAGAACACTTTTGACCCCAGGCATTCCTCCATTTCACTCCTAATATATGTTTTTTTTGTGTGTGTGTAGGTTCTTTATAGTTCCAGAGCTCCCCTTTGCTCTGCATTTGGAAGGTACAGAGAGGGGAAAAGCATGTGGCAAACAGTTGGTTTGGCCCTGGTTCATCGTGGCAGATCCTTATTGGCCATAAAATTTATATGGGTCATTTACTTCTGATGGTGAAAAAAATAATATATACACAAAATAAATAGTTCAGATTATACCTGAATTAGTTTGCTGGCTGCTAAAACAAATTCTGTACAATGGGAATTTATTGGCTCATAGTTTTGAGTCCAGGAAAGATCCAAAATTGAGGTGTCAGCAAAGCAATACTTTGCCCCTGAAGTCTGTTTCGTTCTGGGACTGGTTGCCAGTGATCCTTTGTCCTTGGCTTTTTTGTCACATAGAAATGCACATGGCTCGACATCTTCTCCTTTCTCCTCTGGATCCCATTGACTTTTGGCTTCTTCCTATGGTTAGCTCTCTCTGTATCTGAATTTTATTCTGCTTATAAAGCTTTCCAGTAATCCAGATTAAAGTCTAGTCTGATTCTGTCCATACCTTAACTGAATAACCCATCTTCAAGAGGTCCTGTTTATGTAAGTTTCGCACCCATCAGAATGCGGGCCATGACCAAGAACGTGTCCAAACTGGGGAACACAATCAGTCCACCATCATACCAAAGTGGAAAGTTAAACTCCCTCCCACCCCTCATTCCCATTTACCCTCTCAGGAGGTAGCCATGGTTAGCAGTTTCTGTGTATTGGCTCATAGCTGATCTGTGTAAAGTAGGAATTCTTTCCCCACCACCTGTTCTCCCACCCTCCCATGCTTTCTTATACAAATGTTAGCATAGCAAATACTGTTCTTGGTAGTGGTATAGATAGAGGTAGTTTTCCCCCCGACTTTACTGTTTTGTTTTGTTTTTTAATACTTTTGAATATAGGAAAGAAACAGTTATCCACTTATTTACAAGTTTATTTAAAATAAAGTTTTCTGTTTAGAGTTCAACTGAGAGGTTTCCCAAGTACCGGAGCATCTCTTTATAAAGATTTGTCATCTATGAAGTGATTTCAAAGTCAGACATGTCCCCTTACAGATTATATAACATATATATTTTAGCGTCTACTTAAGTGCAAGATATATGTTAAAAACAAATTTGAGATTTTGGAACAGTTTTGGTAACATTAAATTAGAATTTTATGAGTTTTATTTAAATGATAAATATGCTTTTCATAGAGTTAAGTTGCGCTGATTTTTAGCAAAATCAATCTGATTGTTATCAGTTTCCATGACCACAAGAATTAACCAACAAGAAGTTAACCAGTTTTTGTTCTTTAGGCATGTTGACCAAAATTCATTGTGTGACATGTTGCTATGTGTCTTTTGATTTATTCAGTGCTATAGAAGATAAAATTAACTTGCAATTTGATACTCTGCTTCTTGAACATCTCCTGATGTTCCCTTCCTCTCCCACCTCCTCAGCATATATATTACTCAGCTTACTCCCTGTTATTGTGATGTAGAATGAACAAGAAGGAACATAGCAGACTGACCCCTATGATTTTCTCTAGCTTGAAACATTTTTGTACTATCTAAAGACTTCAAAGTCATTTTTGAAGAAGGAAAACTCACCAGCTGTATTGATTTTTCAATTGGGAAAGTTCACTATTTAACACTATTGGTGTCTTTTGCGTCTTTTAGTAGTAGCATGGCACACAGGCCAGGATGACAGTAGATGAGATGTTGGTGACTGTGATGGCATTACCTCCTGTCACGCTGCTCCTAGTTATAACTTGTGCCTGGGTTTTAGTTTGCAAGGTATTCTTTGATGTTTCACTCTTACCAGGGAACGTTCTTCATTGAACTCTGGTAGCCATAAGGCTGGAGGAAATTGAAAATGGCAGCTGTGGATAGGTTTTGGGGTTAGGCTGTCTGTGGCTGCCAGATGCTTTCATAACTCGTCATTCCCCAGAGTATTCCCTGGTTAAAAGTAGGTCTGTGGAGCTGATGGGAGAGAGATGGGAGATGCTTTTTCACTATAGCACCTTGCAAGTGAGTGCCAGACACAGATTCCCAAAGGTCCTAGAACTAAATAGACTACTTCTAATTTTTTTGGCTACCTCATCACTCTTTGTTCTGTCAAGTACATGAGCTATATAGCTTTTAATGTTTGGCAGCTTTAACTCTTTAGCTTATTCCATTCTACTCAGAAAGTTTCAAGTTTTATGTCTCAAAATAGGAATTTATTTAGTTGCTTTATTAAAGGTGGTGAGGCTGAAGCGATACAATAGAAAATGCAGTATTGTTTTTTGAAGCTTCTAGTCATATGAAGTTTCCCATTTAGTTGGATATTAAACATGTTGAATATACTGTTATTCTCTGAAAAGAATGTTAGTACATTTCAGAAACTATTGATAATGACTTTGCCTAATTTTTGTTTTCTAGATCTTACAGTCTCTTTCAGCACCTACAAAAAATTTAGAACAGCAAGTGAATCATAGCCAACAGGGACATGCAAATGCAAATGCAGTGCTGTTCAGCCAAGTGAAAGTAACTCCAGAGACACATATGTTACAACAGCAGCATCCAGCCCAGCAGCAGCAGCAGCAGCAGCACCACCCAGTTCTGCATCTTCAACCCCAGCAGCTTATGCAGCTCCAGCAGCAACAGATTTCTCAACAGCCTTACCCCCAGCAACAGTCACACCAGTTTTCACAGCAGCAGCAGCAGCAAGTCCATCAACATCAGTTTACACAGCAGCAGCTACAGTTTCCACAGCAACAGTTGCATCCTCAACAGCAGCTGCATCGCCCTCAACAACAGCTACAGCCATTCCAGCAACAGCATGCCCTTCAGCAACAGTTACATCAGCTGCAGCAGCAGCAGCTACAGCAGCAACAGTTAGCCCAGTTACAGCAGCAGCAGCAGAATTTGTTACAGCAGCAGCAACAGCAGCAACAGATTCAGCAGCAGCATTTGCAGCAGCAGCAGTTACAGCGCCTACACCAACAGCATCAGCAACAACAAATGCAAAATCAAACAGCACAGCACTTGAGTCAAACATCCCAGGTCTTGCAGCATCAGGTTCCACCTCAGCAACCCGAACATCACCACCAGCAGCAGCAGCAGTCACAGTTACAGCATCATCAGCTTTTTGGACATGATCCAGCAGTGGAGAGTTAGTAATGTGGATTTTTTTTTTTCCTTTCTCCTGAAAGTCTCGTACTTACATAAATGCTTTGAGAGTGTTTGTCGGTGGGGTAAGAATTCATATCAAAATAATTATTACAAAATGGAGAGTGGGAATCCTGTACCTAACAGAATATAGTTAAAGTGGAATCATTATATCATCTTTCATACTTAGGGGTGTCACATACTAAAGTGAATATTGGTGTTATGTACACTGTCAAGGCTGGCACAGGGTCCAACTCAGATTGTTTAATGGCCAGGAATAAATTATGTTCTTTTTATTTTTTAACAATCATTTAACATAAGCAGTCAAGCTAATATATTTTAGAAATAATCCATGTGTACTTAAATCACTGGAGGTCGTATCATGGTCAAGATTAACTTCAGAAATTCAAATATAACTCCACAAAATGCAATTTTTAAAAATTTTGCATGTATATTCATGGGGTTGTAATTTTCATTGTCTTCTACAATTCTATTGTAGTTCCAGAAGAAGGCTTCTTACTGGGATGTATATTTGCAATTGCGGATTACCCAGAACAGATGTCTGATAAACAGCTGCTGGCCACCTGGAAACGGGTGAGATTATGCCTAGAAGAAATAAAACTTTGTATTAGAACATTTTCCTTTATGATTATATACCTAACTATATTCATTCAGCACTATTCACTGGGATTCATTTGTGTGTATTGTGAATGTTTTATGGGCATTTTGCTAATATTTTCTGTTAAATCACTTTTCTGGGCTTCAGTTTTCTTAGCTATAAGATAAGAATGTTGGACTTTATTATTCTTAAGATTCTTTTCCGCTTTGAAATTCTCAGGGGTACTAATTATTTGTATCTATATAGGGTGGAGAATAAGCCTTTTGGTGGGAATCAGGTTTTGGTGACCTAGGACAATAGCCATCAACTTCTATGTCTTGGTCATCTCTATTTCTCCAAAGATCAGTGTTAGAAAATCCTAGAAACTTCATATTGGAAGGAACTGTAAAGTCTTCTAGTCCAGTTGTAGACCTGTAGTCTATTTATTATTTATTAAAGAAACAATAAACACTTTTTCTTACAGTGCCACAAATCAAAACTGAGTCATTTTTTTAAAACTTTTTTTAAGTATGCTTCATATATATCTTGAATGTGCTTCACAAGCATTCAAAATGCAGTAATTTTTCTTGTTAGAGAAGTTGTAGGTTTATAGAAAAATAATGCGTAAAATACAGAGTTCACATTATCCCATCCCCCATAATATTAACACCTTGCATTAGTGTGGTACATTAGTTACAGTTGAATAGTACAATTGTACTATTAACTATAGTCCATGATTTACATTAGGATTCATTGTGTTATACAGTCCTGTGGTTTTTGTTGTTGTTTTTTATTTTCCTAGGGACATATATACAATTTAAAGTTTCCCTTTTTAAGCACATTGAAGTATATAATTTAGTGCTGTTAATTCCATTCACAATGTTGTGCTACCATCAGCACGATCTATTACCAAAACTTTTCCATAGATTCTTGATTAACCTGAGGGAATTCATTCACTCAGCTGGTGTTTGAGCCCCTGCCATGTGCCAGGCATGCTGCAAAACATAGGAACTATATGATGAGTAAGCAAAGACCCTTTGAGAAAACTGCTGACTGGTAGATGAAATAGACACAGGCACATGGCAGTGTGGTAGGTGGGAGAGAGACAAGCACATGATATTATGAGAGTCCTAAGAAGACCTATCAAGTTAGAGGGGTGGAGTGTTAAGAAAAGTCTCCTAGAAGAGATGATTTATCAACTGAGTCTTTAAGGATAAGTAAGGGTAAAAGGAGGAAGATTTTCTAGATACAGGGTACAGCATAGCAAAGACATGTGATTGCAGAAATTGATAGAGAAAGTGGTAAAGTGTAAGCTCCTCAGGAGAGATATGTGAGACAGGAGAGGCAGGAGATGAAGACAGGCTTTGTCTTTGGAGACCTTATTTATATACTATGTTATAGAATTTGGATTTTTCTCATTCTAGTCTTTAAAGCATATAGAAAAGGGAAAGTGTGAAGTGGCCAAATTTTGAATATTAAAATGTTGAATTTGAGAGAGACCAGAAAGATGACTGTGTCGTGGACCAGTTGAGATTTGATGAGAGCCTGCACTAGGGCCATGATAGGGAGGAGGTGGAGAGAGGCGTATTTGCCAATTACAACAGCAGAGTTAAACCCCCAAACAAGTAATAGAAGTGTTAGAAGGTAACTTTAGAAACTGTCCTTAAAAGTAGAACAAAAGTGAATGAAAGATGGTAGAGAAAAGTTGTGTTTCTTTTTCAAGATAGCAATCAGTCCAAGACATCTAAAATAATTCAAAAATAGGAGTTTTGGAACACAGAAAATGGAGGCAAGAGAGTTATTAAAGGAAATAGCCTACAACAGAAAGACATGAGTCTTCAGATTGAAAGGGAATGAAAAGAGTGCAGTATTATGACTGTCAGGAACGTTTTGAAAACTTGAGAGAGAAAATGTTAAAAGCTCAATAGAGGGGAGAATGTTGAAAGATCAGGTATCAGGATGGTAGCAGGCATCTCAAATACAACACTTGGAAGCTAGTCGAGCAATTTCTTCAAATTCTGAAGAAACACAATCCAACTTAGAATAATATACCCAGTATACCCAGCCTTTCAGTCAGATGGGACTGTAGGATAAAGATATTTTCAGACTTCCAAGATCAATAACTTTACCCCCCACATAACTTTTTCTCAGGAAGCTACTGTACCAGCAAAGAGGAAGACATGGTATCCAAGAAAGGGGGGCTCTGATACAGAGAGATGTGAAGGATAAGGTGAAGGAAAATCCCAAATAGAGGTGAAAATAGGACTAGAGATTAACCAGATTTTGAGTACAAAGTAAAGAATAATGCTGATAGAGTTCTGGGTCGTGTTTTAACATATTGAGAAAAGAGAAACTATTAGGTAATTATTGCTGTGTAACAAAGTACCCCAAAACTTAGTGCCTTAAAACAACTAACAATTGTTACCTCACAGTTTCTTCATGCATCAGAAACCCTGGAGTGGCTTAGGGTGATGGTAACTCAGCATCCCTGGTGAGGTTGGGGCTGCAGTCATCTGAAGCCTTGATGGGGGCTGGAGGATCCCTTTTCAAGAAGACTTACTCATGTGGCTGTTGGCAGAAAGCTTCAGTTCCTGAACCTCGCCACAGGGCTGTTGGGGTGCCCCAGAGTGCATGATCTAAGACAGAGAGCAGGGAGGAAGCCACAGTGTCATTCATGATTTTGCCTTGGAAGTCATACACTGTCATTTCCATTATATTCCATTCAGTAGAAGTGAGTCACTAAATCTAGTTCATACTCAAAGCTAGGGGAGGCACGCTGCAGCTCTGGAAGGGAGGACTATCAAAGAATTTGTGGACATCCGTTTAAACTACCACATCTTCATTTCTGAAGAATTTGGGAATGAAACAGTGATAGGTAGAAAGAAACTAAGAAAAAGGTAGTTGGGAGGGGGTAGGAGAAAATGAGGCAGTTATGTACACCAGGGAATACAAAAGTTTGTACGTGAAAGGAACTTTAATACTAGTATGCTGTATTTAACCATGTGACTGAACTACATTGTATTAATTCACAGAAGACTGATTTAAACAAGAGTTGTGATATAACTATATTAGGAGGTGGGGGTGGAGGCAAAGGAAGTAGCTGTGTGTGTGTGTGTGTGTGTGTGTGTTTTGGGGCAAAGAATGGTTTTAAAAAAGCTAAATCCTCTTTCCATAAGAGGAAGTCAGTAGATAACATCTAAAACTGAAAAGTAAAGAAATAGCAGCATAAAATGTCATTTAGAATATATTAGGAAATAGAAGAAGAAATAGCTTAAAGGGTTGAATGTGATTATTTCTGGGGAGTGGAAAACAGGGATAGCATAGGAAACTGCTGTTTTTGTCATATGCCTTATTGAACTATATTTACGAATAAATATAAAAATAGTTACATTTAAAAACTAGTAGGGGGAAAAAAAAAAAAAAAAACTAGTAGGGAAGCAGATGTGGCTCAAGTGATTGGGCTTCCACCTACCACATGGGAGGGCCGGGGTTCAGTTCCCAGTGCCTCCTGGAGGCTGGCACAGTGGGCAGGCACAGTGAGCTGATGCAATAAAAGAGACACAAAGAGGAAAGACAAAGAGACAAAACAAACCAAGGAGCTTAGGTGGCTCAGGTGATTGAGCGCCTCTCTTCCACATGGGAGGTCCCAGGTTTGGTTCCTGGTACCTCCTAAAGAGAAGACAAGCAGTCACAGACAGCACTCAGCAAATGGACACAGAGCAGACAGCAACTGCAAACAATGAGGAGGGGAGATAAATAAATAAAAAATAAACCTTAAAAAAAAAAAAAATAGTAAATGAGGTAGAATTGGTTTCATGGGGGAGTGTCTTTAAAAATTTTTTTAACTACAGTAAAAATCTCCCCCTCCCCCCCCCTTTTTTGTGTGTGTGGGGGTTTTTTTGTTTGTTTGTTTTTAATTTTGAAAAATGTGTTGTGTCCTGTAACCACCAAAATCAGGTTGCAAGTTAGTTCCCCCACCCCAGAAAACTGAATCTGTTTTTGTTTTGTTTTTTTTTTAATGGTTTACAGTATAGTTTCCAATTTAGACAGTACAGTTTAATAATTTTTGATGATATTTACCATGTCCTGTGTCCATTACTCTAAGGTAATGAAAAACCTTTCCCATGACCACTAAATACCCCTTTTAATCTTAACTGTTCTTTCCAACCCATCCCCCTGGGGCATATGACACTCCCCTGACTTGACTCATGGCATGACAAGATTCATAGTTACATGCCCTGGGTATTCCAACCTGCACTTCCTAATCTGTTTTCTGTTTTGTTTTGTTTTGTTTTGTTTTGTTTTGTTTTTTGCGAAAGATGAGGACACAGGGGCGGTGGGGGTGGTCAGCAGTTTGCACTGACCGGGCCATCCTTCCCTCTCTAGGCTCCGTCTCTCCCTGGCCCTAGGCCCGAGCCCCAACAGGTGGGGCCACCCGAGGCTGTCAGTGGCTTTTCTCCAGAGTCTATCAGAGGTGGCACCGGCTGTCCCCCAGCTCCAGACCTCAGAGCCATCTGTCCCTAATCTGTTTTTAAAAATAAATCTTTGATATTCTCCTACTTTGTTCTGACTTGCCTTTTTTTTTTTTTTTTCCTTTTACAACAGTGGTTTTTAATAGGGGCAATTTTGCTCCCCCCGGGAACATTTGGCAATGTCTTAAGACGTTTTTAGTTGTCGCAGCTAGGGTGCTACTAGCTTCTAGTGGATAAGGGTCAGGGATGCTGCCAAACACCCTATGGTGCGTAGGACAGCCCCACAACAAAACAGTCCAGAATGTCAGTCGTGCTGAGATGAGAAGCCCTGTGTGAGAAGAAAAATATTCCATTTTTTCTTCTTTTTCCCCCTGTAAATTCATATTAAATGAGAATTGGAGTTCATTTTCATTTTATAGTACTGGGTTGAATAGTCTGTAAATGTAACTATTACATATCTTTTATACTTTGGGGAAATGTACTATGTAAATCTGTGATAGATTTTTAAATAGCTGTCTTATTTGAAATTATATTTCTTCTCTATTCTCCTGAGTAATCAAAATTGATTACAACTTTATATATGTAGATAATTCAAGCACATGGTGGCACTGTGGACCCTACATTCACTAGTAGATGTACACACCTTCTGTGTGAAAGTCAAGTCAGTAGTATGTATACACAGGTAAGTAAAATCATCTAAACTATGTGAACAAAGTATAACTTTTTAATGTATAGTCTTAAGATTCTAGTGACTATTGTTTTTGGAAAGGACTTTGTTCTACTTCTAAGAATAGGAAAGCTGCTGCTTAATAATTTTCATTGATTCTTTGGTAGGATTGATAACCTTGTGGACCCCAGATCTTTATGTCTTTGAGAGATGGAGAAAGAAGGAAAATTCCCGGGTAGTGTTACAGAAAAGGGATAGACACTTCTTCTGATGCATATCAAAGCAACACTGTTAAAACAGTGTGGGACTTTGCAAGCAAGAGCCTGAAAGAATAGAATAACCTGCAGAGCTTCTCTAAAACTACTGGGGCATAAGCCTTCTCAGTAGTACCTCATTTTATTTCCAGAAGTTGCTTCTCTTCTCTTTTCCTAAAAATGTACTTATTTGTAGCCAATCTGATGTTAATGGTGTATGTGATAAATGGACCTTCCAGAAACCTCTCTCAAAGAGTAGCCATTTTACTGGATCTACTTTTCAATCAAAAATGTAGAAATACTGAGGTTTTTTCCTGTGGTTAGTTTTAGGTATTCTTATGAGGGAAGTTTAATTTTGATGATCATAAGTGTTAGCTCATTCTGGGATTAAAGCTACTTTTAAGATTGTTTTATAAACTTGGTTACTTTTCTCCCCAGGTTCCTGTTCATATATAGATAGTAACATTTTTCAGATTGTGTTCAAATTAACAAGTTACACTGTTTTAGTTTGTTAACATTAATAAATTGAATGCTAGACTTCATCGAATTCTCTGACTTGTGGGACTTCCAATAAAGACAGCATTGTAGTTGTAGTTTTACAATTTTGTACTTAATCCTGCTTTGAAGATCCAAAAACAACAATCCTATATTTTATGATTGATAGGCAATAAGAGAAAGGAAGAGATGTATCACTGCACATTGGTTAAATGCAGTCTTAAAAAAGAAGAAAATGGTACCACCTCATCGAGCCCTTCATTTTCCAGTGGCATTTCCACCAGGAGGAAAACCATGCTCACAGCATGTAAGCAAAAATTATTTTGTTTTGTTTTTCAGTAATTCTCTTTCTTTGGCAATTAATCATGTATTTGCTAAAGAAAGAGATTGACCTGATGTCTCTTGTATTGGCTTCTGAATTAGTGTTGTTTTTGTGTGCTCTGTCTGGCTTATTTTATACGTTGAGTATAATAAATTTGTCTTATTTCCTTTTATTCCCCTATAATAATAAGTTTCCTGCACATAGTATATATTGGGTTGATTCCCCAAAGTCTTTGACACTATTTAAAATTCTAAAATAACTCAGGTGTTTTTGTCATATGCCTCTGGTGTTTTGCACCAGAGGTGACTACTATTGGGTTCTACTTTATAGTTATGAGTCTTCCCACTCACATGCTTGCAAATTTAGAATCACCTATAAGAGTGAAGAGGGAAGCAGATGTGGCTCAAGCAATTGAGCTGCCTACCACACGGGAGGTCCTGGGTTTGGTTCCCAGTGCCTTCTGGAGAAGACGAGCAAAACAGCGAGCTGGAATGCCAGGCTGGCGCAGCGAGCTGATGCAACAAGATGATGCAACAAGGAGACACAAAGAGGAAACACAATGAGAGAGACAACCAAGCAGGGAGCGGAGGTGGCTCAAGTGATTGGGTTCCTCTCTCCCACATGGGAGGTCCCAGGTTCAGTTCCTGGTACCTCCTAAAGAGAAGACGAGCTGACACAGCAGACAGCGAGTGCAAACAACAGAGAAGGCAGAAGTAAATAAATCTTTAAAAAAAAAAAAAAAAAAATGAAGAACTCACTTGTATGTGCTTAAGAGAATAATGTCATTACAATTATCTGAGCAATGTCATATTAATGCAGAAAAAGATTTCCCATATTTGGTTCATGTATTACTGTTGTATTTTTATCTCTTTTTAATACAATTATGGTTTTGAAATTCTTAGGATGGTATTAGCGAATGACTGCCATAATGCCAGAAAATGAATGAATGTGTTGTATGTACATGAATGTGTGTGTGTATAACAACTAAAAAGTAAAAGAAATAGGACTTGGGTTTGAACTCGTCTTGTTTTTGTGTTTTTTTTTTTTTTTTTTTTTTAACCGTATTTGTTCTTTTTCTCCTTAGATTATTTCTGTGACAGGATTTGTTGACAGTGACAGAGATGACCTAAAGTTAATGGCTTACTTGGCAGGTGCCAAATATACAGGTTATCTGTGCCGCAGCAACACAGTCCTCATCTGTAAAGAGTAAGCAAAATTTTGAAATAAATTATTTAATCTTAAATTTATGTACAATACAATAGGTGTTTCAACAATTCTGTATTTCTTAATATGTCATGGTTTTGTGGTGAAAATTTGGATGTGAAAGTAAAAGTCTATTAAAAGAGTAGTAATGGTATTTGTGGTATTGTTAATAGAAATACACATAAAACATTTGAATTCATGAAGTTAGAAGAATTAAGGTCAATTATTAAAATACAATGAAATTAAGCAATAAGAATAAGGTAAAAGTAGGACTAAGAAAAATTGTATTTGCTAGTTGTAGTTGTCTTGTAATCTAGTAGGAGCCAGCCAGTGATTATTGTTAACTTTGCTAAGATATACCTGCCATTTCTATTATGAAACAGTATTTTTATTGGCTTTTGTTGAAAATAAATATAAATTCAAACAGTAGACAACTCTAACATCTAACATTTAATAAATGTGTTCTCTCCTCAAAAAAAGACCAACTGGTTTAAAGTATGAAAAAGCCAAAGAGTGGAGGATACCATGTGTAAATGCCCAGTGGCTTGGAGACATTCTTCTTGGAAACTTTGAAGCTCTAAGGCAAATTCAGTATAGTCGTTATACAGCATTTAATCTACAGGACCCATTTGCCCCTACTCAGCATTTAGTTTTAAATCTTCTAGGTGAGTGGAATTTCACATGCTAAAATTTTATTTAACTAAAGAGATATTTCAGACATTCTTGAATGATTCTTACTGCAGCAATATTGAAGTAAAATTTGATTAAACTTCCAGAAATATAAAAGACACCTTTCATTTCTTCTGCTAGTATTAGAAGTGTTTCCACCACCTTTATTTATACTAACCACCAAGCTTGGCTTTAGCTTTCTAATCTGTTTTTAATTCATTTCTTTTTTCTTTCCATATCCTTTCTTCTTCCTCACCACTCTGCCCAGGAGTTTTTGTTTGTTTGTTATTTTTGTTTGTTTTAATAGACTAGTAGAGTTGGAAGGAACATTTGGAAGCCTTTTTTGACTTTCTCTTTAGTCTTCTAGTCTTGTCTCTTGAGCCATTATCCTTACAAAATGCCATCTATGCAATGAAACATCCCCTGCTTTCCTTCTATTTCAAGCTAGAATTGATGTCTCTTCTTTATCATTGTACTTGGATTGAATTGCTGTTGTGTCATGGATACCTTTATCCCTTGTAAGATTAGGTGGTAGTGGGCATGCCTGCTGCCCGCCCCCCCCCGCCCCCATTTCATTTATAAAAAAAACTCCGTGAGGGATAACTGACCTCATAGTATAAATTACCACACTTAATTTAAATTCTGCGTGTACTGAATTGAACATTATTCAAAAATGATCATTCGTACTCCACTTTTAACTTTCTTTGAAAAAAGCCCATTCCATTGATGGGTAGCTTTAATCATGAGAAAACTCTTCATTTTGAGCTATAATCTGTTATTGGACTTACTTCAGCTCTGAAACTATTATAAAGATGACTGGTCCTTTCATAGATATCTGGCTTAAGTATTTGAACACCAGCATCATGTCTGCTCTACACCACAAGGGTAAACATGCTGGGCCCTTCAGTCATCCCTTATCTGATGCTGTTTGTCTGTCCTTCATGTTGGCCACCTCTAGTCAAAACTGGTTTGTTACAGGCCAAGCTGTATATTACTCAGAACTGGACACTGTATTCTAGAAATGGTCCAACCAGACTGCACATAGTGAGATGATGGATACTGTTGATTTGGACACATTATTTGCTTTGCTTTTTGCTGTTTTGTTTTGTTTTGTTTTGTTTTAGTGTTATTTCATATAGATAATGTGCAGTTAACTAAATTCATTTGAGAGCTTTTGCAGGGACAGTTGGCTATTTCTCATCTTGTACTGGAAAGATTTTAAATATAGTACTTACATTTATCCCTATTAAATGTTGTCATCTTAGTCATCTGTGTGTTGATGGTTCCAGAGAAGGCTTTTATGTAAAGGCTTTTCTTTAAAACAACATGTCATTGTAAAAATAACGTATTTCTCTCTTTAGATGCTTGGAGAGTTCCATTAAAAGTGTCAGCAGAGTTGTTGATGGTATGTCAAGTTAATAACCTTACTTTGGATATTACAATATTGTAAATATGCAGTAGGAATGTTATATTAATAAATTTAAAATTCTTTTAGTAATTCCCTCACCTCCCACAAAATGTTTAGTATAGTGGTTCTTAATCCCAATTATTGATGATATTATTGTCAGTTATTCATATATATATACAAATGTGAGGAGAATTTTTCGGGGAAAGTTCGAAGTTTTTTTTTTTCATCCCCTATCTAGTTTCTCACATGTTAGTAATTACATTAGTAATTACATTCCCTAGGGAACATCAAAGAACATCAAAGTTGGAAGTTTTTTTTCATCCCCTATCTAGTTTCTCTCATATTATTAATTACATTAGTAATTACATTCCCTAGGGAACATCAAAACAGAATAAAATCATAAGACTGCTTTATGTTTTCCATAGGGTCACAGAGACAAGAATTTTGAGAACAAAAGAATTTTGAGCAAAAGAAAGTTACAGTCAGACCATTTCAATAATTTTTCACTTAAGAATTTTTCTACTGTTAATTGACACCATTTAACTTCATGCTAGCATTGTGAGAATAGTATTTTTACTCTTTGCTTGGTAGTAATATAATTTAAAAGTTTAGGTTTACATACATTTTATCATATGCATTGGCTTTTTTTTTTTTTTTTTTAAATAATGGACTTTCATGTTCATATATTTATTGAATATTTCATAACATCTCTATCATATAGAGAGGTAATTTAGGGTTTGTAGTCACTTTAAACAAGTGAAGAGAAGATTCTTGTTAGGATTACCAAGTAACACTAGGCCTATCTTCTGATTATTGACCTACTGACTTACTCATTTTCCAAGTCTAATCTGGAAAATGCTGATAATCATCTGGATTCTTTCATACAGCCTGTAGGTTGGTGTCTTGTTTACTTAATGCTACTTTACTCATATATGTATTTTTTTTCTTAGCATAAACTAGTATTATGATTTTAGTAAAACTTGACCAGCAAATATTCTCTCTCTTCATTTGGATGAAAAACATTTTATGGTGGCTGGCTTTAAGATTAAGTTGAGAGAGTGATCACCACAGTTTGTCTATCCCCAAGCTATGGCTTTTATGTATATATATTTTTTCTTCTTTTGGGCTACTATTTTTTTTTTATTTTAAGAAGCATTAGATTACATAAATGTTGCATAGAAAATGTAGTATATTCCCATATACCACCCCCACCCCACCCCCGCCCAAGTTGTGTCAATTTCTCCCATACCTTTGTATCAATAATTAAAAGCTGAAAATCAAAGAGACTAGAAGGCTTATTTACCCTATTTGTATATCCCACTATGTGTTTCTCTCTTTGCTACCCCTACATAGTTAATTTGGAGACCTAAATGTGTTCAGATTTCTCAGCAAAAAGCCAAAACTGGAAAAGGCTTGCCTTGTAGTGATGTGGAGGAGTTCAATCTAGCTGAAGTAGAAGGTTTCAGGGTTGTTTTCTTATAAAGATGGTAGTAAGAAAAAGTGTGAACCTTCTCACAAATTATTGTAAAGCTCCATGTATGAAAGGGCTAATAGATTTCAAATATTTTCTGTAAATATGCTTATATTTATTTTGGTATCCTAGATATGGCAGCAATATTTAGAAAGTGTAAGTGGTGGTTAAGGTAAATTAATAAGATTGAGAGGTGGTTGTTTTAAATAAACATTCAAAAATAAAGTATCTCTTTTAAAGAACCTCTGAGTTTTGAAGTAGATGATGGTAGAGATCCCAAAAGGGAGAATTTTCTTCTTCCTTCTTTCTTTCTCTTGCTTGGCATGGCTTTCTGCTCCAAAGACAGGAACTCATGCTGTTTCTAGTGAATGTGGACTCTGTTCCTGAGAAGCAGGGCGTGAGTTTCAACAGCTTGTTTTGTTCTTAGTTGTACTATCAGTCTGATGATCATGTAATATCTTTTGTGCCACCTCATGGGTAAAATTTCTGTTTTAAGAATAGTCTTTTTTTTTTTTTTTTTAGGGGAGTGTAATTGCAATGGTTAAGTTTTCTAAATTCCATATTAAAACACAAAACAAAATATTTGAAATACAAACTGCCCTGAAAAGTTAAAGGTTGAGGTCTACATATGAGATGAGGAAAGGAAGTGATGAAGATATTTTGAAGAACTGATAGGATTTGGTGAATGAAGAAGAAAAACTTAAAAATGATACAGAGGTCCTCTCTGGAATAATTAACTTCTAATACTGACTTGCCTTGTTCAAGTTACCTTTTTAGGCAAATATTTGTTTTGTTTTGGTGAAGAGTTTGATTCTTGTGTATGATTAGTTTGATTTTTTTGACACCTAAATCTTTTGGAAGCTCTGCTGTATTACTTGGGACATTATTGATTTAAGTAAACAATACTATTTTAATTACAGGGTTTAAGATTACCTCCCAAACTGAAACAGAATGAAGTTACTAATATCCAGCCTTCTTCCAAAAGAGCCAGGTATGAATAATCAGCTTGCTTTTTTTATGGTTGGAAATTTTCACAGGTCATTTTAGAAAATTGGCAGCAATTGGGGAAAGTTTTCACTGTAAGTAGAATTTCAAAGGATTTGATTTTTGCTTAACAACTTTATCATGAATGTGTCTCATTTTATTGCTGGAGATAAATGGTGAATAATTATATAGGCCAGTATTTTTTTTATTTCTTTAAAAAAAATTGAATATTTTTCCTTAAGCAAAATCTTACACAGAACTCCCCGTATGTAAAACATAAGTTGATGTGGTTGAAATGGGGGTGGGAGGTCTGGAATCCCAGGCTCTGAGACACCTTGTAGATCCCTAGGCCTCTGCAGGGTGCTCTTTAAACCCCTCATCTAGATGTGCTGAAGGAACATCCTCGAATTTAAACTTTCTTAGGTTTATTTCTTTGAGTTTGCCAAGTTTTGATGAGGAGGGATAAAGGAATATTACCTGTGATGGAAAAGAAGATCTGTGTCCCCTTTGGAATTAGGTGTAGACACCCTCATCTGTGTGGCACATTGAGTTTGGCTTGGTGTGTGTATGTATGTATCTTCTAACTACTTTTTAAATTCATCTGTTAAATACATGGTTGGCCAATAATGAAATCCTGTTAATAATTTAACTAGCAAACAATAGCAACTGGAAGAGCTAAAACAGTTTCATATCTTCTGGTATAAAACAGCAGAGGGGTGATAGAAGACAAAGGGCTGAAACTGAAAAAAGGAGATACTTGAAGCACCAGGGAAGCTCCTTGGCTTATGTTGAACATGAGAAAAAGGAGAGGCCTCCACCATTAAAGATTATTTTTAAAACTGGATATAAAAAATGAACAGCCATTTGCAATTCTTGAGCTAGCAAAATCAGTGAAATGTAAAAAGAATAACTTTGATGCTTGCCTTCTTTTTCAAGCCAAGTTTTAAAAAAATTTTTAATTGGGAGGGAGTGAATTGATGAGATGGAAAACATTCATTTGAACCAAAAGGTATTTAATTGGATGCTTCCTTTGGAGGTTTCAGATATTCTGTCTTTTCAGGGGGTGACTTTGTGTAAATGCTGTTGAATCACACAGCATATATCTCTTATAAATGAGGTAATATATATTTGTCCTTTTGTGTCTGGTCTTTTTCACTCAACATGATATCTTCAAAGTTCATCGATGATAGAGAATATATCAGAACTTCATTCCTTTTCATGGCTGAATAATAGTCCATTGTGTGTGTGTGTATGAGTACAGGCAACTCATTGTTTTTTTAAAGCTGTTAAAGCATGATAAAGTAATTAAACTCTTCTCTTGTTTTCCATAGAAAGTTTATTTTAGATAAATAATAAAATCACTCTACTTTGTATTTATCTTGTAGGATTGAAGATATACCACCTCCCACTAAAAAATTAACACCAGAATTGACCCCTTTTGTGCTTTTTACTGGATTTGAGCCTGTCCAAGTTCAACAATATATTAAGGTGAAATTTTAGTCTACTTTATATGGTAATTTTTAGCAGTGTTCCTTTCTGTATATTTTTGCTTGGGGCTAGCAGTTTATTAAAATAATATTTAATCTGGAGTATCTTTTTATAGTATATTTTTATAAAGTGTTTTGTAGGGATGTGGAGGATCCCAATCCAGCTGAAACAGAGGGTTTCAGGGTTGTTTTCTTATAAATATGATAGTAAGAAAAAGTGGGAGCCTTCTTGCAAAGAAGTGTTTACCTTCTCACAAAAATGTGTTTGTAGTAGAATTTATGGTAATCAGTAGTTTTTTGTTAGTGACGTTCTATACAATTATTTCATACTTGCTATCTTGTAGAAAAATATGATTCAGTTTAGTAAGCTTCTTAAATATAAATAGAACTACTTTTACAGTCATGTAAACATTTGCAAAACTACCCAAATATATTTCCCTATTACCCACTTTCATCTGTACAATTCAGTGATAAAATACATTCACAATATTGTTATATCATCACCACCATCCATTACCAAAATCTTTTCATCACTCCAAACAGAATCTTTTTTTTTTTTTTTTGAGGTACCAGGGGCCAGGGATTAAACCCTGGACCTTGTATGTGGGAAGCTGGAGCTCAACCATTGAGCCACATCGGCTCCCCCAAACAGAATCTTTTTGCCCATTAAACAGTAACTCCCTAACCTTTCCTTACCTGGCCTCTGGTAATCTGTAATCTACTTTTTCTCTCTCTGAATATTTGCATATTCTAGGTATCTCTTATAAATGAGGTAATATATATTTGTCCTTTTGTGTCTGGCCTTTTTCACTCAACATGATATCTTCAAAGTTCATCGATGATAGAGAATATATCAGAACTTCATTCCTTTTCATGGCTGAATAATAGTCCATTGTGTGTTTATACATATAAATATATTAATATATGTATATATATACACACACACACACACCATGTTTTTTTAATCCATCTGTTGATGGACAATGGATTGCTTTCACCCTTGGCTATTGGGAATAATGCTGCTATGAACATTTGTGTACATGTATCTTTTCTAGTCCTTGTTTTTAATTCTTTGGAGTGTATACTTAGAAGCAGGGTTGTTGGGTCAGATGGTAGTTCTATGTCTAACTTTCTCAGGAACCACCAAACTATTTCCACAGCAGCTGCACCATTTTACATTCCCACCAACAATGTACCAAGGTTCCAATTTCTCCACATCCTCACCACCACTTATTTTCTGGCTTTTAATTATAACCATTCTAGAGGCTGTGAGGTGGTATCTCGTGGTTTTGGTTTGCATTTCCCTAATGCCTAATAATGTTACATTCTTTCATGTGTTTGTTGGCTCTTTGTATGCCACCTTTGAAGAAATGTCTACTCAAATCCTTTACCCACTTTTTAATTAAGCAGTTTGTGTTTTTGTGCTATAGGAGTTCTGTTATATATAGTCTTTATATTAAACCTTTATCAGACACATGATTTCTAGATATTTTCTTCTATTCTGTTGGTTGTCTTTTCCCTTTCTTTACAATTTACTTTAATGCACAAATTTCAAGTTTCGTTCTGTAGTTGAAAGGGAAATTAGTTTTGTTGGGTGGGGTTAGGCCAAAGGGTAATTTGTTTATGTTTTAATAATAAATAGGAAGAAAAGTCTTAATATACCTTTTGAAATAATAGCCTAAGAGATTGTGGAATTTCGTTTTTGTTATTTGGGGGAAGGGGTTGTTGAGAATATCAGTATATATAATTGGTTGTCAGGAGTATAAGATTGATAGCACATTGAATATCATATATTTTACTCAATTTTTTTTTTAGGGAAAAACCAATTATAAGCGCTACTTATAAATTTAGTAGAATTTAATATATTTCCCTTTAAAATATGAGTATTGTTATTAGGTCGTTTTTAAAACTATGTTCATGTATTTTCAGTCAATTTCTATGCCATCATTTTGAAAAAATAGAGATAATTTATTCATGTCCCTCATTAGTACCAGTTTTAATTATGAACTCTGGGCATATTTACTCTTTACTATGAAATGAGCTGCAAAATCCGTGGATTATTTTATTTATTCATGTAGGTGTGTTATTTGTATTTGATGGAGAATTTTATTTTAATCTTAATTCATGTAGAATTGACTATAGAATGTAAATTTTAAATTCTAATTTTTACTTTTTTCCTAAAGTTTTGTGGGTTTTTGGTTTTGTTTTGTTTTTTATCTGTCATACTGTTTTCCATGTCTTAGAATTATATTCATAAATCTTGTCTTCAGGTAAGTATTCATCTGTATTTCACTCTTAGTATGGCTCTCTAGAATGTTAACTTTTTCATTTCTGATCTGTTTGTAACTTTTAGAAACTCTATATTCTTGGTGGTGAGGTAGCTGAGTCTGCACAGAAATGCACACATCTTATTGCCAGCAAAGTGACGCGCACTGTCAAGTTCCTGACAGCAATTTCTGTAGTAAAGCACATCATAACTCCAGAATGGTTAGAAGAATGTTTTAAATGTCAGAAATTTATTGGTAAGTAGTTGCACCAGTACTTTTATTTTTAATGCCAAATAATATATATAATATTTTTTTCTTGAATTTATCTCCATCCTTGTCCCAACAAATATCTAGGCTACTGTTTATTTGTTAATCATCCCCTGAAATGTGTACATTTACTTCATATCCCATTTTGATTGATAGCTTTGCTTTTCACCATGGAAATATAAAGGTCTTGGTAATTTGGGTAATATTAGGGGAAAAAATAAGCTCTGTAGCCTATCCCTGCTTTGTTGTTTTCTTATTAATATATTTTGTTTGGAAAATTGGCTTTCTAATGAGATTGTCACAATATCATAATATGTAAATTTTCTCTTAGAAAGAAAGGTTTACTTAAATGTTCTGGCACAATTTGATTATCACTTTATGTTGGAAGAAAATTTGTCTGCCTCCTCTTGCTTGTCCATTCTTCCAAGTACCAAAAGTGAATTCTTTTTACTAGCACACATAAGTGAAAATCCTAATTGCAGTCACAATGAATGCATTTTGTTTTCTATGATAGTCTAAATTATATTCTAAACGTAAAGGATGTTTTTCCCTAGAGTAATAAATACACCCAAATGTTTTTAAGAGCCTTGTTAAATATTAATGACTATAAAATCCAAATGATTTCTTTTCTACATAGAAGCTATATAGCCCAAACAAATTTGTATCTTTATTATAACAAATAATCATAATGTTATCTTTTAGATGTAGAGTTGGTGTTTATCATCCATCATCCAGTAGAACAGGAATCTAGAACCTTTCCAAAAGTGATTAGTACCTTCCAAACCTTTGCAAAAGTGCTTCCAAAAGCTTTTCTTAGTCTTCATCTGGCCATTTATTTGGGTGAGAACAGGGGAGAAGAGACATTTCGCCCTGGTGTCAAGTTCACCACTTTGTCATTTTTTTTCAGTTGGTCTCTATGCCCCAACCACAGTGGCACTAAAACTTAACTCTTTTGCTACCCCTACCATGTATGATATTGGTTAGCAACTTCTGATTTAGGGTGTACACATACTTTCATGTTTTTCTGCCAGTAGTTTTCCCTGTTTTACCCTGTTGTACTCACTCTTTCTCACCTATACCCCCTCCCTCATCAGCCCTTAAGCAGTAGAATAATATAGCTCCCAAAAGCTAAGGGCAAGCTGTGTAGCCATGGAACAGAAAAAGCCAGCAGGGACACTAAAGTTCCTGTGGTCCAATTTTACAGTTGAGAAATTAAGATCCAGAAAAATACAGATACTTAAGATTGCCATTTATAGCAAAGCTAGAACTAAACTTAAAGTTCCATGATTCTATATCCAAAGTAATGACATAAGAAAGACTAAATCATTAATATTACAGAAAAATGCTAAATCCCCACTACAATATTTTGAGTAGATTTCAAAATTTCTTTTCAGTCAAAATATTAGAAAAATTTTGGTCTTAAATTTTTTTTTTTTTTTTAAGATTTTATTTATTTATTCATTTATCCCCCCCTTGCTGCTTGTGCTCGCTGGGTCAGCTAACCACGCCGTGCGGGCGGGCTTGCCTTCACCAGGAGGTCCCGGGAACCGAAGCCGGGGCCTCCCATATGGTAAACGGGAGCCCTACTGATTGAGCCACAGCCGCTACCCTTAAATTTTAAAATGTTGATAAAATATAAAAGATAACAATGAAGACAGAAGAAAAAATTGGAGAAATAACTACTACAAACATATCTCAGCTCCAAATTTTGTATCATGTGGAGAATTATAAAATTTAGAAAGAGATAGCCTGTTTTTAATTGAAATACGAAATATGATTTCTTAGATTTAAGGGAGTGAAATATACATGAACTTTGGGTAAATTATATTTGGGAAACAGATTTTTGTACTTTTCTAGTAGCCTTTGGCTCCATTTGCTGCCTTTTTGCTAGCACCCTTTCTTAAGACTTTTTTATTACTACTTTCTAACTTTGCTTTTCTTTTTCCTTTTCTACCCAGAAGCATGCCAATTTGGTGAAAATCAGTTTGTCAAATGACCAATTCAAACTTACAGGACAGTTGTAAAAATAATAGAAAACGCATACAGAGAATTCTTAAGATTCCTGCCCCACCCTTACCCCCCAGATACCTAGATCCACCAACTTTTAACCTTTTGCCATATTTGCTATGTCATTCTGTTAATTTAACCATCTGTCTATCCATCCGTCCATCTGTCTATTTGCTAAACAAGTTGTAAATATCTTGTTCCTTAAACACTTAATATTTTCATGTACATTTCCTAAGAATAAGGATATTCACTTATATAACCACCTTAAGTACAGTTATCAAGTTCAAGAAATTTAACATTGATAAAAATTTCATGGTCTATATTTCAATTTTTTAATATGTCCCAATAATGTCTTTTTGTATATTTTCTCCTGTAATCCAGGATCATGTGTTAGATTTAATTGTCATTGCCTCTTTAGTTTCTTTCTTTTTTTTTTTTAATTGTGGTAAAAGATATACTACATAAACTTTCCCATCCCAACCACTCCCAAGCATACAATTCAGTGGAATTAATCACATTCACAGTGTTGTACTACTCTTATACTATCCATTACCAGAACTTTCCCATTACCCCAAACAAAAACCCTGCACCCATTATGCAAGTGGAATCATAACATCTGTCCCTTTGTATCTGATTTATTTCCTTCACAATGATGTCTTCAGGGTTCCATTTTGTAGCATGTGTCAGAACTTCATTCCTTTTAAAAGCAGAATAATGTCCCATTATGTATATACCACATTTTGTTTATCTGTTCATCTGCTGATGGATAGTTGGATTGCTTCTACCTTTTGATCATCGGGAGTAATGCTGCTGTGAACACTGATATACAAATATCTTTTTGAGTCCTTGTTTTTACTTCTTTTAGGTTTATACCTAGGGTCATGTGGTAGTTCTGTATTTAACTTTCTGAATAACCACCAAAGTGTTTTCCACAGTGGCTGCACCATTTTACTTTCCCAACAATGTACTAAGGTTCCAATTCCTCCATATTCTCTCCAGCATTTGTTATTTTATGATTTTTATTTATAGCTATTCTAGTGGCTCTTAGGTCATATCTCATAGTGGTTTTGATTTTCATTTCCTTAATGACTAATTATTTTGCATCTTTTCATAGATTTGTTGGCTACTTTGGAGAAATATCTTCTTTGGATAAGTATCTATTCAAGTCCTTTGCCCTTTTTCTATTTTAGGAGGTACCGGGGATTAAACCCAGGACCTCGTACATGGGAAGCAGGTGCTCAGCCACTGAGCTACATCCGCGCCCCAGTGAGAGCTGGTTTGTTTGTTTTGTTTTTAGGAGGTTCTGGAGCTCGAAACTGGAACCTCATACAGCCACTCAACCACTTGAGCTACATCTGCTCCCTGCCCATTTTTAAATTGGGTTGTTTGTCTTTTTGTTGTTGAGTTCTTTTTATATTGTCATTCTTTATATATTGTCGTTCTTTATATATTATGGATACTAAACTCTTATCAGATATATGGTTTCCAAATATTTCCTCCCATTCTGCTGATTGTCTTTTCCCTTTGTTGAAAATGTCCTTTGATGTAGAAAAGTTTTTAATTTTGATTAAGTCCAGTTTATCTATTTTTTCTTTTGTTGCTCATGCTTTTGGTGTAAAATCTGAGAATCCATCATCTAACACATGGTCTTGAAGAGAATTTGCCTATGTTTTCTTCTAAGAGTTTTATAGTTAGCTCTTATATTTAGGTCATTAATCCATTTTGAGTTAGTTTTTGTATATGATGTGAGGTAGGTATCCACTTTCATTCTTTTGCATGTGGGTATAATTTTCCCAGCACTATTTGTTGAAAAGACTGTTCTTTCCCCATTGAGTGGAATTGGCACCCTTGTCAAAAATCAATTCGCGGGAAGTGGATGTGGCTCAGGAAATTGAGCTCCCACCTACCACCTGGGAGGTCCCAGGTTCAGTTCCTGGTGCCTCCTAAAGAGAAGACGAGCTGACACAGAGAGCAGGCAGCAAGCACAAACAATGTGGGGGGGTGGGAGGACGATAAATAAAATAAATCTTTAAAAAAATCAATTGACAACAGATGCATAGGTTCATGTCTGCCCTTTCATTTCTATTCCATTGATATACATGTCTGTCCTTGTGCCAGTACCACACTGTTCTGGTTACTGTAGCTTTGTAATAGTTTTGAAATCCGGAAGTATGAGTCCTCCACATTTGTTATATTTTTTTAAGATGGTGCTAGCTGTTCAGAAATCCTTGCCCTTATATATGAATTTAATGACTAGCTTTTCCATTTCTGCAAAGAAGGCTGTTGAAGTTTTGATTGGGATTGTGTTTAAATATGTAAATCATTTTGTGTGGTATTAACATCTTAATGTTATTATTTCTTCCAATCCGTGAGCACAGAATATCTTTCCATTATTTAGGTCATTATTACTTTCTTTCAGGAATGATTTGTAATTTTCTGTGTACAAGTCCTTTACATCCTTGTTTAAATTTATTCCTAGATACTTTATTCTTTTAGTTACTATTGTAATGGAATTGTTTTCTTGATTTCTTTTTCAGATTGTTCCTTACTAGTATATAGAAACACCACTTATTTTTGTGCATTGATCTTATACCCAGCCACTTTGCTGAATTCATTTATTCTTCAGGATGCTCTGTATATAGGATCATGTCATTTGTGAATAGGGGTAGTTTTACCTCTTCCTTTCCAATTTGAATGCCTTTATTTGTCTTGCCTAATTGCTCTGGCTTTTACTTCCAGAACAATGTTGAATAGCAGTGGTGATTGCAGGCATTCTTTTCTTATTCCTGATTTTAGGGCAGAAAACTTGCAGTCTTTCGCTGTTGGATGTGATGTTGACTGTGGGTTTTTCATTTATGCCCTTTATCATTTTGAGGAAATTCCCTTCTGTTCCTGTTTTTTCTAAGTGTTTTTATTAAGAAAGGTGCTGGGCTTTGTGAAATAACCTTTTCTGCATCAATTAAGATGATTGTGTGCTGGTTTTTTTCCTTTCATTCTATTAAATGTGATTAGGTGTGATTAGTTTTCTTATGTTGAACTACATTTGCATTCCTGGGGTATATTCCACTTGATTAATGTAGCAGTTTGACATTGTTTATGAATTCCAAAAATAGATATGGATTATGTTTGTGAACTGGTCTTTTCCTCTGGGCATATTGTATTGGATTCAGAGGTTTCACTTTTACGTAATTAAATTATGATTAAGGCTTTGATTGGGCCACGTGAGTAGGACGTTGAGTCCCTGCCCACCAAGGGGATGGGAACTCACAGAGAAAATGACATGGCAGAGGAGGAGTTTGGAGTTTTGTATCAGTACCCCTTTGGCTGACTAATACAGAACTTGGTGCCAGAGAATGGGGTCATGCTTTTGCAATTACCAAAATGCTGTAACAGTTTATAAATGGGTAAGGGGTATTTTTTGGAGGAATTGTGAAATGCTTGATAGAAAGGCCTAGAGTGCTTTGAAAAGACTTTTTATGATGCCTTAGAAGTAAATGATGAAACTATTATTGGAAACTGGAGGAAAGGCGATCCGTGTTTTAAAATTGCAGAGAACTTAGCAAGATTAACTCCTGATGTTTTAGTGAAGGCAGAATTTGAAAATGGCAAGCCTGGGCATTTAGCTGAAGAACTTTCCAAAGTAAACTCGGAGAATGCAACTTGGCTTCTCCTTGCAGCTTATAGCAAAATGCTAGACGAGCAAGATAAGCTGAGGACTGAATTGTTGGGCACAAAGATACCAGAAACTGATTCTGGAAATTCTTGGAAAGCCAAGTCCCCAGACGATAGTGCTCCATTTGAGGACTTAACTAAACTTGGAACTTGTAGATCAGGATTGAAGATGCAGTTATCTAGGAAAAACTTGTGGAAAGTCTTACTGTATGATGGCTTGGACCCCTGCTTCTTGCATGCTAAACCAGCAAGCTTTTTGAGAGCTGTATGAACAAAACCACTGTCAACTTGGGCTAAAAGTGCAATGGAAGGGAAAGATTGAAGGGGAAACGAATTCAAGAGGAAAACCATGGAAACTGGAATCTGGAATTAAGACATCTCTTTGGGTCAAAGAGAGGAACCCCACCCACGTGTTCAGAGAGGGTGAGTTTGCCCTGGCAATGTTCAGGGAGAGTTTTGCCACCCCAGGGTACAGAAAGGGTAGAGAACATTCCTGGGGATTAGAGAGGTTGAGGTCGACGCTGCATAGGTCGTGAGAGGAGCAGGCCTGTCCTCCATGGATTAGGGAAGGCCAGGTTGCCAACTCGTTGCTCTGAGAGGGTTGGGCCTATATGCCACAGGTTAGGGAGGATGTTGTCTTCACTGTACCAGAGGGGTTAAGACTCTAAACCAAAGATTGGGTAAAGTGTGGCCATCTCCCCAGTGTTCTTGGAGGGTGAGGTCTGGAGCTTGTTCACCACCCAGATGCTTGATGAGGGTGGAACCAACAAAATGGCCATTGGGCAAGCCTGTGGAAAGGGTGGGTCCCCATGTGGCCCCAGGGAGAAGAAACCATCATCTTAAGAATGACTCTCAGGGAGTGGATGTGGCTCAAGTGGTTGGGCATCCATCTGCCATGTGGAGGAACCCGGGTTCGCTCCCTGGGACCTCCTGGTAAAATAAAAATAGAAGGCGCACAGGCGAACCACCGTCACGCGCTGCAAGCCATACCCTGCCGAGCCACATATCAAGATGATGATGCAGCAAGGGAGAGACACAGGAGAGAGCCAAGACAAGACACGCTGGAAACCAGGAACTGTGGTGGCGCGGGTGGCAGAGTGCCTCTCTCCCACATCAGAGGTCCCTAGAATCGAATCCCAGTGAAGACTGAGAAGGATGAGAAGAGAAGGCAGGAAACAGACACACAGAGGATCGCCCAGCGAATGGACACAAGACAGCAGGGCTGGGGTGGGTGGGGGGGTAGGGTAAAATAAAGTTAATAAATCTTTAAAAAAAAAAAAAAAATGACTCTCAGATTTTGACATCTAATGAAGTATGCCCTGCAGGTTTATGGAACTGTAGGGACCCATGACTCATGTTTCCCGACCTGTTTTTTCCTTAAGGTAATGCAAAAGTTTATCCTTTGTCCATTTGTGTATTGGAAGCAGATAAATTGTTTTGTGGGTTTCAGAGGTCTATAGCCGGATGGGACTTTGCCCCAAGACAAACTGTATTTCTTTAAATTGATTATGGTATGATTTTGTGCTTACATTGTCACTGATTTAAGATTTTTTAAATATTGTAACACATTTTTGGAATTTAAAGGGTGCAGTGTAGCAGTTGGATAGTTTATGAATTCCAAAATAGATATTGGATTATGTTTGTGAACTGGTCTTTTCCTTTGGGTATATTATATTGTATTGGATTCAGAGGTTTGACTTTTACTTGATTAAATTATGATTAAGGCTTTGATTGGGCCACATCAGTAGGACATTGAGTCATTCCCACCCCACCCCCGGGGACTCACAGAGAAAACAACATGGCAGAGGAGAAGTTTGGAATTTTAATGCTGGAGCCCCAGGAAGTAAATACATAGAGAAGCAGATAACATGAGGAAAAAAGAGGGAAGGCTCCATTAGACACAGCAAAGGCCCCAGAAAGAGAGATGAGCAGTTCGCCTGATAGTTTACAGCTGGCCTTGTGGAGAAAGCAGAGCAGCTGCTGGCCCAGAGAGAAACAGAACCCTGGGAGAGAGACAAGACTTATAGCCCAGCCTGCAGCTGATACTGGAAAAAGCTGGGACCACAGAGCCTTAAGAGGAAGAGGAAGCCTGAACCCTTGCAGACGTTGGCAGCCATCTTGCTCCAATACATGTCAACAGACTTTGGTGAGGGAAGTAACTTAATGCTTTATGGCCTGGTAACTGTAAGCTTCTATCCTAAATACATACCCTTTATAAAAGCCAACAGATTTCTGGTATTTTGCATTAGCACCCCTTTGGCTGACTAATACAGTCAAAATGTATAATTCTTTTAATGTGCTGTTGGAATCAGTTTTCTAGTATTTTTTTTTTAAGACTTTTGGTCTTTAATTTTCTTTTCTTGTGATATCTCTACCTGGCTTTAGTATTAGGTAATGGTGGCCCCATAAAATGGATTAGGAAGATTTCCCTCCTCTTCAATTTTTTGGAAGAATTTGTATTAATTCTTCTATGAGACCATCTAGTCCTGGACTTTTCTTTGTTGGGAGGTTTTTTGGTGTGTTTTTTTAATTACTAATTCAATCTCTTGTTATTGGTTTGTTGAGATCTCCTATTTCTTATTGAATCAGTTTGGATAATTTGTGTGTTTCTAGGCATTTATTCATTTCATCCAAGTTGTCTAATTTGTTGGTGTATAGTTGTTCATAATATTCTCTGAAATCCTTTTTTATTTTTGTAAAATCGGTAGTAATATCCCCCTGCCTTATTCTGATTTTTGTTAATGTGTCCTTTCTTTTTTCTTTGTCAGTCTAGCTAAAAGTTTGTCCATTTTATTGATCTTTTCTCAAAGATCCAACTTTTGGTTTTGTTGATTCTCTACTGTTTTTCTATTTACTGTTTCATTTATCTTCTCTCTGGTCTTTATTTCCTTCCTTCACTTTAGGTTTAGTTTGCTCTAGTGAGATTATGTTGCTGATTTGAGAGAGTTCATCTTTTTTAATGTAAGCATTTAGAGCAAAAATTTCCCTCTGAGCACTGCTTTTGCTACATAAACATAAATTTTGCAATGTTGTATTCTCATTTTTAATTCATCTAAGTATTTCTTAATTTCCCTTGTGCTTTCTTTTTTGACCTGTTGGTTGTTTAAGTATATTGTTTAATTTCCACATATTTGTGAATTTTCTAGTTCTTCCTCTGTTAACTAATTTCTAGCTATATTCCATTGTGGTTGGAGGAGATGCTTTGTATGAGCTAAGTCTTTTTAATTTTATGTTTTATGTCCAACCATATGGTGTATTCTAGAGAATGGTCGATATGCATTTGAGAAAAAAATAATAGTGATTCTTTTATCCATTCCTAAAGTTTATAACAATTTATATTTGATGGGAAATTTTGAATGACTGGCTTTCATTGCTTTATAGCATTGTTAATAAATGTTTACTTTATCTCTGAGGGTTTTTAAGTGGTTTATCCATAAACATTCATTATTCAGAAAACATTTCATAATTTTTCCACTTTACAGTGGTTTTTTTTTTTTTTTTTTAAAGAAGGCACTGGGGATTGAACCTGGGACCTCCTATGTGGGGAGCAGGCGCTCAACCGCTTGAGCCGCATCTGCTCCCCAGTGATTCATTTTTTTTTTTTTTATTTACCGGGAGGTACCGGGAACCGAACCCCGGTCTCTCCATATGGCAGACGGACGCCGAACCTCTTGAGCCACATCCGTTTCCCTGATTCATTTTTAATACTTTTAAAAGATATTTTCTGTTTTGGCAAAATTTTACATTCTCAGATTGTTCTTAAAATTCTTAAGAAGACTATTGACCTTAGTTTATCATTTGTTACTTTTGCCCATCATTAGCACTTTAAGGATTTTGTAAAAAATAATTTGGCTTTTGATTAAGAAAAAAAATGTTTCTGCCTGGTTTAGTTTGCTGAGGTTGCCAAAAGCAAATACCAGAAATGGGTTGACTTTTACAATGCAGATTTATTAGGTTGCAGGCTTACGGTTCTGAGCTTGGCATCAGGAGACACTCTCTCCCTGAAGACTGTCAGCGATCCTGGACTCCTGTCAAGTGGGAAGGCACATGGCAGCATCTCCTTTGTCCTCCGGGTCTTGTTGCTTTCAGTATCTGGTTTCCATGGCTTCCTCTCTCAGCTTGATTCAGATTTATGCATTGCCCTAGTAATGTCCTTTAAAGGAAAAGGATCTAGTTTAGAATCATATATTGCATTTAGTTGTCATGTCTCCTTAGTCTCCTTCAATCAGTTATAGTTCTTCAGTCTTTCCTTGTCGCCTCTGGAGATTACAGGTTTGTTACTTTGTAGACTATCCCTCAATATGGCTTTATCTGATGTTTCCTCATGATTAAATTCAGGTTATGTACCTTTGGCAGGACTAACAGAAGGGATGCTGGGTTCCCCTTATTACATCCTATCCAGTGTTGCAAAATTTTGACTTTTGTCACTTGATTATGGTGATGTCTGCCAGGCTTCTCCACTGTAGTCTTTTTTTTCCTTTGCCATTAAGAAATTTTTTATGGGGAAGTACTTTGAAACAAAATATCTTGTTTTTCCTCATAGTTTCAATTTACTTCTTTTATATGGACTCATTTTTTTTCTTTTTTTATTCAATGTGTTGTTACCATTACAGTCATTACTGATGTTCACATTGTGCCAACTTTGACCAGTGGAGCCATTGAAACTGGCTTCTATGTCCTTTTGACATGTCCCATTATTCTTTGAGCACTTCCTTAGCTTCTGGCACAAAAATGTTACACACTCGTGTTAAACTTTTCTGCCCTGGCCCTGGAATCAGCCCTTTTTCTAAGTAGTTCTAATTCCTTTTAGTAGAGAATGGTATTAAGGAAACAAGATTTGGGTGTTAGATGTGCTCATTGCTATTGGCTATTGCTCCCTCCTAGGCCCTCTTAGTGAACATGTATATCTGTATTTATTTCCATATCTTTCCAATTCACTCCAACACCACAGAGTTTATGCTAGTTTCTCCCTTTCCGTATTTATAAATCCCTTCTCCAACAATAAGAAACCTGGCTTTCATTAACCCAAATATATTTACTTATTTGATCAGTCCTTCCATCTTAGCCACTGCTGCTCCTCCCATGCAGACACCTTCCTTTCTCTGCATGGGCTCTGAGTCCCCATTCCAGGCCATCCACCAAAATGAATGCCCTCCTTGCCATGCTTGGGTTCTGACACCCTACTATGGGGCTAATGGTTTTAGACCTGAATTGTTGAAGAAGTGGTAGGGGCATATTTTTAGAATCTCTTACTTATGTTTAATTTATATAAAATTTAAGGCACCTGTCTTATGGATAATCACTTTCTGAAATGCTCGTTTCCTTTGTGCTTTTTTGGAAAGTTTTAATTTTCAAGTTGAATCTTTCTACATGCTGCTACTAAGTTAGTATAACTGTGTTGCTCCTTTTAAAAATGTTAGTATTTCATTTGTGGCACGATTGTTTTAGCTACTTTAATTTTTCAATGTCATTTTCTATATCATATTGTTTTTGTTTTTTTAAATCTGCTAGCATCTTTTACTATTTTTTTCACATTGATATATGTTTTATTTTAAACAAAGATGAATAAATATATACATTTCTCAGTTAAATGTACTGAATACATATAACTTTTTTTTTTTTTTTTTTTTTGACTCAAACAATATGTTACACAATATATTATATTTGGTTCATAGTAATGCATTCATACAGTATTTGTCCTTTTGTGTCTGGCTTGCTTCGCTCAACATAATGTCCTCCAGGTTCATCCATGTTGTCATATGCTTTACGACTTCATTTCTTCTTACAGCTGCATAATATTCCATCGTGTGAATAGACCACAGTTTGTTTATCCATTCGTCTGTTGATGGACACCTGGGTTGTTTCCAGCTTTTGGCAATGGTGAATAATGTTGCTATCATATTGTTTTTTAAAAATTGAAAAATATGCAACAGAGGCAGTTTGTGTCCCACAAATCCTCAGTTTGCTGACCTGTGCTAATTTCATGCTTTTCGTTTCCATGCTTTCCTGCCAACTTTATTCCCCTCCACATGGCCCCTCACCTCTCTGCTCATTGTCTCTGCTCATCTGTTCATCTTCTTTAAGAGGCACAAGGAACGGAACCTGGGACCTCCCATGTGGGAGGTGGGAGCCACATCTGCTCCCCCAGTTTTATTTTGATAAATGTATTATCATTTCTGAGCTAGCAGTATTATATAGAAATAGTAAGAATGATGAAGATGATGAAGAATTGCTTTTCTGTACATGAAATGTATTCATAAGAAAACTAAGCCACGTTGTAAACTTTAACTTTTGACAAATTGAGCATTTCTTTAAATGTTGCTATGAAAAAGTGAAAACTAGCCAATTAAAAATTCTCAGAAGTCTTAAAAAGCAGTAATACTATCCTTTCAAATATAAAAATTGCTATATACTTTTATATACTTAAAAAGGTTAACTTTTGGTAAATCTTTTAAATTTACCTTATTGATGATTAGCTAATTGTCTCTAATGTCCCTCAAATTACCGTTTGTGCAAGAAGAAACTATGTAATCAGACTTTTAAGATTGTTACGCTAGGTCTGGAGCCTGGGATCTGTGTGCTTAGAGAATTTGTAAACTCTCTAAAAGAGTGTGTATAATTATGTTTGGGGCCTGGAGAGGGGAGATGCAGCTATGATAGAGTGTTTCATGGCTTTCAATAAAATTTTTGAAAGGAATTTATGATCCCAAAATGTTAAGAACCACTGATCTTGAACACAGAAAGAATATCTGCCTGTATAGGTCTGGCTGTTTTCAGGGAAGAAGTAAATGAAATATGATGGGTGAGACTTAAATACTCAAGGATTTCATAGGTAAATATGAGCCATGATTAATATGAATAGCTGGGAGAGTTCTGTGAGTGAATTGCACATGTCACATTTCATGTATCTTTGAAATTTTCAAAGTATGTGGTATTGTTTTCCAGATGAACAGAACTATATTCTCCGAGATGCTGAGGCTGAAGTGCTTTTCTCTTTTAGTTTGGAAGAATCCTTAAAAAGGGCACATGTTTCTCCACTCTTCAAGGTACACTTTAAAGGAAAAATGAAATAAGCCCAAGTAGTTATAAAAGACCATACAATTGAAGATAACAGATAACATATCTAAGGATTTGGGCTTACCATGGCTTCCCATTTCATGGCTCCCCATTTCATGATTTGTTCTTCTTGTATGTAGTTACCGGTTGTCATCCTCCAGTGAAATATATCTCTAAAGTACTCTTCATTATTATAATTAGAAAGAATTGGAACAAAAATTAAATAAATGGGTCTATTTTCTTTTCTTTTCTTTTTTTATTTTTAAAGAAGTTTTAGATTACATAAATGTTATCTTAAAAATATATGGAATTTCCATATGCC
The DNA here is from genome assembly GCA_026826555.1 of Tolypeutes matacus. NCBI lineage: Eukaryota > Metazoa > Chordata > Mammalia > Cingulata > Chlamyphoridae > Tolypeutes > Tolypeutes matacus. The sequence continues at coordinate 30,317,084 of JAKSZT010000049.1, forward strand.
CCCCTCCCTCCCCCTCCTGCACTTTTCATTAGTGTGGTACATTTGTTGCAGTTGATGAATACATATTGAAGCATTGCTACTGACCGTAGACTGTAGTTTACATTATAGTTTACACTCTGCACCTCACAATTTTATAGGTTTTTGACAAAATGTGTAATCATTACAATATCATGCAGAATGATTCCAGTATCCCCAAAACGCCCCATGTTACACATATTCTTCCCTCTCCCTCCCCTCAGAACCTCTGGTGACCACTGTCTTTATATCAATGTTACATGTTCTTCCATTTCTAGAAATAATAAGTCTACTTTAGTCCATAGTTGCATTCCCCCCTTTTGTTTGTTCATTCCTCAATCTTGAGGATTTTAGGATAGTGATGCCTACTCTGTATCTTTTTTTTTTTTTAGATTTATTTTATTTATTTATTCCCCACTCACCCCTTCATTGTTTGACTCACTGTCTGCTCTCTGTGTCCATTTGCTGTGTGCTCTCTGTGTCTGCTCGTCTTCTCTTCAGAATGCACCCAGAACTGAACCCTGGGGCCTGCTATGTGGGCTCTCAATCACTTGAGCCATCTCAGCTCCCTGGTTTGTTGTGTCTCTCATTGCCTTTCCTCTTTGTCTCTTTGTTGCGTCATCTTGCTGTACCAGCTTGCCTTCTCCAGGAGGCACCGGGAACCGAACCTGGGGTCTCCTATGTGGTAGGCAGGAACCCAGTCACTTGAGCCTCATCTGTTTCCCCCCACTCTGTTTCTGTTGAGAGGGGATTTAGATCCCATGGGGCAGATGGAGAGAACTGTCTTGCTTGCTTGCTTGCTCTGTTTTTTGGGATGGGCATTATCCATCATCATCCTAGGTCTGTTTTAAATAAGAATTTTAATATCTGGGTATTCAAGTAATATATTTATTAAAAACTTAATTGGTAAGAGATATTTAAGTTCACTTCTACTTAAAATCTTTGGAGGACATTACATACTTAATAATATTCTCATTAAATGTGTATTGAAGAGGAGATACTTGGAACACATTAATTGACTACCTCAATAACTCATAAATAAAGATTTTTAAGTATATGTTAAATAAGATACTTAGGACAGTTTGGGATTTTTTTTGTATCAAAGTGTAGCCAAGTATATCCATAAAAATAATTGGTTCTTTAAACTTTTTAAGGAACCAACTTAGGAATTAGAAGTGACTTGCAATACTAAGTTAAGCTGTATTTTACTGAAAATAGTCTGATTTTCCTAAATGTTTGAATTTCTTTTTATGTGAGCAGATTAAAACAAAATAGTATTTTGGGGGGTATACTTAGGAGCTGGGATGTTATGGAATTAAATCTTAACCTTCAGGATCATTTCCTACTCTATTCAAATCTAAATAATACATAGATAATAAAGAATAGGAATATAGGCCAGGAATTGTGCTCTATCAGTTTATTCCTTGGCATGTAAATGTGGTTAAATATAATGCTAAATTAGAGTTTTATAGAAATTCTGGGAAATGTTTATAATATTCTTGCTTATATCACAAAATAATTCATTACTTTTATTTATTTATTTTTTTTTTAATTTTTTAAGATTTTATTTATTTATTCATTTATCCCCCCCTTGCTGCTTGTGCTTGCTGGGTCAGCTAACCACGCCGTGCGGGCGGGCTTGCCCTCACCAGGAGGCCCCGGGAACCGAACCCGGGGCCTCCCATATGGTAAACGGGAGCCCCACTGATTGAGCCACAGCCGCTTCCCATTCATTACTTTTAGAATCATAAATTCTACTTACTTTTTAATAATCATAGATCATATCTACATGTGAAAGATACATAGGTGGAAATTGACCTCTAGACCCACTTCAGGTTTGGGGACTGATTGGGCCCTAGTACCTTCTTAATGAAATTAGTCTTTTCCTCAAAAATCTCAGGATAGAATTTATGAAAAACTATGTACTGTAAAAATTAAAAGCATTTTTAAACATTATGCATATATTTCCATTTTATTTTTAGGCAAAATATTTTTATATCACACCTGGGATCTGTCCAAGTCTTTCAACTATGAAAGCTATTGTGGAATGTGCAGGAGGAAAAGTATTATCTAAGCAACCATCATTCCGGAAACTCATGGAGCATAAGCAAAATAAGGTGGATAGAAGTGAAATAAGCTATTGCATATATTGTCATATATAAGATTCATTGTTCAGTAACTGTTAACCTCATTTTCTTTTCCTTAGAGCTTGTCAGAAATAATTTTAATATCCTGTGAAAATGACCTTCACTTATGTCGAGAATATTTTGCCAGAGGAATAGGTATGGTTTATTGCTCTCACTATATATTGTAGTATTTGTGTGTATGCACACACAACAGTGCACTTATTTAATTAATTTTTAATTTTCATTTCTTTTAGATGTTCATAATGCAGAGTTTGTTCTAACTGGAGTACTTACACAAACACTGGACTATGAATCATATCCTTTTAGAAAAAGAATGAAAAATGGATGTGTTGAATATGAAAATAGATTTCCAAGAATGATGAAACAACAGCTTTACTGTTGTTTTTTGTTTTTTTAAATAGGTACCAAGGATTGAACCTGGTACCTCGTACCTGAGAGGCAGGTGCTCAGCCACTGAGCCACATCTGCTCCGCGGCTTTACAGTTTTTGCAAGCCTTCTTTCCTTTATTTACTATTATGATTTTATGAAGTTAGCAGTTCTTTCTCTTCAGAATATTTATTTGCATTTCAAATAAAAACATATTACCTTCCTTTTTTCATATCTGTAGCCTGAAATTAGCCTAGCTAAATTTTGTCCCTCATCGGTGGGTTAGAATTGCAAGGGTTGGCAGGTGCACTTGAAGATACTAGTAGGCATCAGGGTTTTTGTTGTTGTTGTTTTGGGGATTTTTTGTTTGTTTGTTGCTTTTTTTGTTTGTTTTGTTTTGTTTTTGGTAGTGGGGCCTTTGTGATATCACCCTATCAAGGTTGTACATTGTAAATGTTAGCTTAAAGGAGAATCCCAATTCTTACTAGATCTCAACCGTGGCTGTGCATTAGAATCACCTGGGTAGCTTTTAAAAAGTCCTGATTCTTGGGTCCATTCCCCAGAGATTCTGATTTACTTAGCCTGAGTGTGCATCAGCATATTTAGAAGTTTCCCATGATTTGAGTATACAGCAACACTGACTGGTTTTAAAAGGATGCGGAAGATGCTGTTGAAGTCTTATTAAATAACACTTGAAATTAGTTAACTAATTTATTTAGAATCCTTTTATGTTGTTATTTTGCATTGTGTTTGAAAGTTGTTTTCCTCAACAAGCCTACATATAAATTTAATTGATGGCATCTAAACTCCTGTATGACTCTGGATTCCTGGAGCACAAGATCTGGGTGTTTTAGCTGTTGGATAAAGCAACCAGTGCTTCCTGCAGATGCTCTTGTTTTCCAGCTGCTTTCTTAGGTGACAAGCATTTTAAAGCAGGAGAACAAATATAATAAACTGCATCTTATTAAGATGTGTAATTTTATTCTGAGGAAACATAAATTATGTTTTGTATTATATGACTTTAAGAGCCCACATTAGGTTTTATGATTCATTTGCCAGGTTTTTAAATGTTTTCACAAAACTGTTCAGAACTTCAGCTACAAGTAAAATGGTGTAAATAAAGACCTTGCTATCTAAATTATGGATGTTTAAGATATGAACTGTTTTGTACTTTGATTATTTTTATTTCTTATACTCTTTTCTTTTATATTGATATCTTGCCCACATTTTAAATAAATGTACTTTTGTACTTAGAATTGAGTGATCCTTTATTATTTCATATTTTTTACATAACATGATTTGCATCAAACTGGATCACATTTTAAGTAATTTCAAGGCAAAATATTTTCTATTCAATTTTATCCTAAAGAAATAATTTCTGGAAGACACCTATTATCTCATAATGTAATAAACTCCAAGGCAGAGGTATATTCAAAATATTTAGCAATCACTAGAGTAAAGGCACCAACTATTCAGAACCCAGGTGCCACCAAAAGCCTGTAATCAGCTCTGCTTCTTTTCCACATCTTGATTGTACTGTAGTCCCCACTGGATTATAGGTACAATGTAGTAATTGGAGACCACCACTTTATTAAATATAATTAAGGCAAAAACTATTAATACATATTAAATCATGTGGCTCAGTATTATCATAGATGTTCAGAGTTGCTCTCACATCACTGCTCATCAGATATATTCCTGAAAAACTGAATTTGCTTCCATAATAATTTCTGAGTTGTCTTCCTAGGAATATTTTTTATTTACTTGAAACTTTATTCTTTAATGGCACAATCTCCAATTTTGAGAAAACACAACGGGAGCATATATATTAAAAATTTTTAACAGAATGAATTCTATTTAATGTGTCAATACCTAATGTAATGATGTCTTGAATGCGTCACAAACATTGTCTTACAAAACTTGACACATTCAAGACATTGTTACCTCAGGTATTTCTCCCAATTCTGGTAGGGTAGGGCCATGTTGAAGTTATGTCTACTAATGGAAAGGAAATTCGGCTTTATATGGTCACCACCACCACACAATTTCAAACTTTTTATGTAAGAATCAATATCTTCAACTTTATCCCTTATCTCTCTAACCCTCGACCTTCTGTGGTCATCTCACAGTGATCTGATACCATGTGGGCACACATTCAGATCTTAGTAGATATGACCAATGTATATATTTATTTATTTATTTATTTTAATAACACAACTTATATATTTCAAATGGACAAAAAATTAGTAGCATTTACAGTATCTTATGATAAAATGCCTTTGAATGGGAGCTTCCTTTCCAGTACTTTGAGGTCTACAAGACGTATCTAGAAAATTTACTACTGTGGAAAATGAAGACTGCTTAAATCGAATGGGGTGGGGGGAGGGCCTGTGGTTTTTCTTTTTGATTAATTGCTGTAACACTGTCCTTCAGGTAGCTGAGGGAGTTTCATATTTTCTTTAGACATCATTAGGCGTCGAAGCTCTTGCAGGACAACTTTGATGCTATATGAATTCTGCCATTTTGCTAGCACTGATATGGCTCTTGGGTCCACCACTCCATTAGAACTATTAACTCCATTCATATTAGTTTTTGTTACAAATCTTACAAAGGGGGGTGCTTCTGGGTATTTAGGTCCACATTCTATTTTAAGGCTGTATATTCGGTTTTCATAAATTGTCCGAGCCCGTGGCATGGCTGCCATCTTGCCTATATTTATTGTCTATCAGAAATATTTATCCCTTGAAATATTAAAAATTCACCCTAAAAACAGTTTTTTTCAGATGTACTACATGCTGGCACTTGCATTTTTAACAAAGTTTGTGCCTTGAAATATATCTACTTTTAAGCTCATATTTTTATATCTAAGCAAATATTTTTCTATACAACTGACCTTTTCTTTCATATACCATAGATAGAATTTGTGTTGCTATGAAATATTTTAAATTCTGTAGAATCCTGGAAGTGCAAAGAGTTTCATAAATTTTAGTAAAGTTTTGATTCACAAAGTATTCAAAACATTGTCATACTACTTAGAACCTTGAAGAAAAATAGGATAATTATAGAATAAATGGACCTTCTGGATAAAGCATAATGCAACTGTTTAATCATCAGTGGAGACAGGGTGTTTATTTAGCAAACATACAACTTATGAGTGGTTTGATTAACCTATCAGTTAGTGGTTTTTAAAAAGCTGCCAAGAAATAGTTAAAAATTCCAGGAGCGTCTAAAGCCAGCTGGCTATCACAGGTGTTAAGCATTGATTTTGGTAGCTAAGAGGGAGTTAAATAGGAACATATAAATAAGAGTAAAACTTTCAAGTATAAATGCTTTAAAAAAAAAACTGATTAAATAAAAAAGTATTTCTCATACAAAAAGGAAATGTTTCTCTTTCATTTAGCTCCACTGTTTTTGTCTAGTTCAGTACCATCTAATTGGAGATACAATGTGCAAGCCACATTTTAAATTTTTAGTAGTCATAATTTTTTTTATTAAATTTAATAAGTATTTTATTTAATCCACTTTATCAAAAGCATTGTTTTGATGTAATTAGCATTTTTAAAATTATTACTGAGGTATTTTTATATTCCTTTTTTGTGCTATCTCAAAAATCCAGTACGTATTTTATGCTTAGAGCACATCTCAATTCGGACAAACTTTTATTAAAATAATTTCATCTGTATTTAGATTACATAATATTTCCAGTTGAAAAAGTAGACTTACCTGCCCACATTATTTGAAACATATTTAAATGTTTTCCAGTAACTGAATTAAGTGTTATTTTTAACTAATGTCAAGTAAAATTTAAAATTCATTTCCTCAGTTGCACTTGGCACATTTCAAGTACTCAATGACCAGGTCTTGCTGCTCATGTTGAAGAAAATAAATAGCTCTCTCTATGCTCTCTCAATGATTTACCCTAAATTATATAACACTGGCAAATAAGGATGAGAGGAAAGTGAATGCCAATGACGAAAATGTGTATATTCCATTTAAGGAAGGTTGTTTATCTTTGTGTAGAATAACAAAAATTATTTCCCTCTGCTATATGATAGATTACACACAAAAAACATTTTTATCTGTGTAGATGCTAGGTATAGAGAGGAAACATGGAATAAATGAGTATCTTAGCATTCTAAGAGTTTATAGGCTAATTAGAAAAAGCTAAACATGCCTTAATCCTGCAAATATTAGATAATTTAAGAAAAATATTTGAGTAGTAATAGCTGTACAACACTGTTTATTTTCTTTAAATCTTTTAGCATAGAAAAGAACAAGGCTAAATGAAAGATAATTATATCTTATCTTAATTTAACTCCTTAAACCCAAATGCTGCTCAGTTCCCTGTGAAATGCTCCCAAATTACTTATTTTGTTGAATTTTAAAAGTGTGTAATTAAGTTCTATAATCAAAGAAAGTCTAGCTAACTCTTGCTTCAAATAAATCTCATGTCCCATGATTTATCTGCTCTACCACCCACTTACTTAGCCTTCCAAACCTTCTTCAGTATCCCCTGCCTTGCTTAATAGTCATTACTATCTTACTTTTTGCTGTTGGCTTATCTTCACCTTTTCACTTTGCTTTTCCCCTTCTTTTCTATTCATTTCCTAGCTTCATTCAGTCACCTGCAGAACTGCTTATGCCTGTCCATGTCCCCTGACACTCTAAGTGCTTTTCCCCTCACTTAAACTTTAGCAAGGTTTTGAATTTCCCTCTTTGCCTCCAACTGTCCCTGTCAAGTTACCCTCCATACTATTGCAGGAGTAATTTTTCCGAAATAAGATTCTGATTGCCACATTCCTCCTAAAAAGAAAAACCTGCTGAAGTTGTGATGTTTCAAATCTGATTGATCCCTTGTGAGGTCCCCTTCTCATCTGCTCATTTCCTTTAGTCATACAGAATTACTTGCTATTATCCAAACTTGCCAAACACTTAACAGGCATCTCTGACTTTTTCATACACTATTCCTTCATACTAGAATAACTACCACACCTATCAGGCAAACTTTCTTATTCATTAAGACCTTGTAAAGCCTTTCCTGATTTCTGCCAAGCTTGCTTTCTAGCTTCCTCCTCTTTGTAGCCTTAGCCCTTTCTGATACAAAGTAATAAATGCCTTAGAGGCATGCAGTTACTTGTTTGCAATCTGTTTCTCCACTGGATTGATAAGCCCTCAGAGACTAGTACCCTCTTCATTTATGTATCTGTGATAGGGAGAATAATGCCACATGCACACACACACCAAGAAGTCCATATCCTAATGCCCAGAACCTGTGAATATGTTTCTTTACATGGCAAAAGGAACTTTGCAAATGTAATGAAGGTTAAAGACCTGGAGGCTGGGGGGGGGGGGCTGCGGGGGGAGTCCTTAAAAGTAGAAGAGGAAGGCAGAGGAGTAAGAGAGATGCAACAGAAGGACTTGACCCATGTTGCTGGCTTTGCAAATCAAGAAATGTCTCAGCCTCTGAAGGCTGAGAACAGCCCTCAGTTAATAGCCAGCAGAAAAATGGGGACCTCTGTCCTAAAACTGCAAGGAACTAATTGTGCCAACAACCCAAATGAGCAGGATGTGGATTCTCCCCTAGAACTTCCAGAAAGGAATGCAGCCTCCAAACACCTTGATTTTAGTCAGCTGAGATCCATACCAAACTTCTGACCTACAGAACTGTAAGATAATAAATTTTTGTTGTTTTAAACTGCTGTGTCTGCGGTAATTTGTTATGAAAGCAATAGAATACTAATAGAGTATCCCAAATTTTAGAATGCTTGACACAAAGTAGGTATTTGCTCAAAATATACTGAACTAAAATTATCAGAGAGGTGACAATACGGAGTAGTTGTATGTTTTGGGAGGGAGTGTAACAAACTATTATACAAAAGATTAATTTAGAAGTAGAGGGAAGGCAGGCAGTTAAAATTATGTTGGAGTCATCTTTGTAAGAGATTTTTTAAAAATGGAGTTAGGATAGAGATTCAAAGGAAAACAACATCACTTTGTTCATAATTAAAAATAACAATTACACGTTTGGGGAACAAGGAGAGTAGTGATATTAATATAAACAAGGAGCTTGGTGAAGGAAGCCAGAGAATTTTTTGATGAAAGGCTGGAGTTTGGGTGAGATGTATATACTGTTATATTATTAGAGGGTTGTCCTAGTGACAGATAATTGTGGGTTCAGTGCTCCCTAACTACCATTTATACTGCCAATGACTGGGGTTTGAAGATCGCTTTCAGTGGACAGAAATCAACCTGCAGAAAGAAACTGAAGGAATAGTTGGAAAGGTGAGACAACAAGACCTAGGTAATAGGGGATCTCAAGGTCCAGGGGAGGGTTTTTATCTCTGGTAATATGGTGGACAGGTTCCTTGACCAGTCCTTCTGAAAGCTAAAAGTGCTGAAATTAGGTAAATAGATAAAGATATTAAATCCATGAACTGGTAAGACAGGAGTACTCAGGTCCAAAACTTAGTGAAGATGGGAACTGAGGGACAAACTAAACACTGAAGCCAGTATCTTGGGAGGATTTGCCCCAACCAGGTGAACAGAGATTCAGTTTTCACAGCCTCATGGAGTAGATAAAAGTTCAGTGCCTACTGAAGGTGAAGGATGTAGAAGGAGACCCTCCTTCCCTAAAACTGAAACCCAAAAGGGCTGTCTCTTCTGTATAAGTATAAACTAGAAATAAGCCTAAAACCACCAACAGCAACCCTGGGGGTAACTGCTAATCTTGAATCTTAATACTAAGAGGATCTGCAGGACCAGTTCACAATATATGTGTGGTCAAAAAAAAAAAAACAAGAACACTCAAACTCATAATTTATACTAAGTGTTTCCTCAAGCAATCACAAAACCTCTCTGAAGGAACTCACCTTCATCTCAAGACTAAATATGTATTCCACAGAGAAAGTAGCAAGGAAGCAAGGCTTTCTTTAGCATAAACAGGCAAATACCAGATGTAATAGAAATAGACTTACATAAATTGGAATTGACACAGAACATAAAAAATTTAATACTTTCTGAGACAAGCTGGAAAATATGAGCAGGGAATAAGGAACTAGTAAGAATGACCCAGCAGATTTGAAAAAGTACCAAAAGGAATTTCTAGAAATAAAATAAAATTGAAATATAAAATGTAATGGATAGGAAAGCACTTTAATGGATAGAGAAACATTTCTGAAATGATGGAGTAAAGACCTTCAAAAATCTGCTCCTCCATTGTGGTTTGAAGCTATATGTACATCCCCCCCCCCCCAAAAAAAAAAAATAACATGTTCTTAAGCCTAATCCATTCTTGTGGCTGTGAACCCATTGTAAATAGGACCTTTTAATGAAGTTACTCCAGTTAAGTTGTGGCCCACCTCAATCAGTATGGGCCTTAATCCTATTACTGGAGTCCTTTATAGGCAGAATGAAATTCAGACATAGAAAAAGCCAGGGGAGCAGCCAGAAGATGAATATCAACAACCCAGAAGAGAAGGGAAAGACTGGGAGATGCTGTCATATGCCTTGCCATGTAACAAGCTAAGGACCAAAGACTACCAACAGCCTGCCCAAGGATGCCACAGTCTTCAGGAAGAAAGTATCACCTGATGACACCTTGATCTGCACATTTTTCCAGTTCTCAAACTCCCATTGTTTAGCCTGACCCATTTCATGGTATTTAACTGAGCAGCTTAGGAAAGTAAAACCTCCATAAAAGCAATGAGAACACAGGCAGAAATTGTCAGAATCTACTTTTGCAGAACTCAGAATATTAGCCAAAGACTTGAAACAATCCGAAGCATTGTTATTCAAGAAACTCAGCTGAATCTTAGTAAAAAATGAGTTTTGTGATGTTTTGATTTGCCCTTTCCCTGTTCCCCCGCTCTCCACCTCTGCAGTAGCCTTAAAAACCAGCAGCCTTGGAACCATGGTAACTATGAAAACCAGCAACCTAGTAGATACTAGAGGGGGCAAACTGTGTTTGGAGTTCCCCCAAAAGCCCCATTCTTAGAGAACTTTACTATTTAACCTATGTTGCATTTCCCTGATAAGTCCCTATTCATGGAGCTTGTCTTTATTTGACCTTACTTAGATCTCACCAAGTGAGGAAAGCCCTATCCCCAGAGTGTTTGTGGAGAACAATCAGCAGCAATTATTTAACATCACAGCTACCTGAGGCAGTAATGTGATTTAGGACAAATAAGATGGCAAAAAAACTTAAAATGAAGATCTATAGAAAGATATGTGTATAGTGGGTTTTGAAATTGCCAACATATTCCTAGGAACCTAGAAAGCCATACACATGTGCAGGATTGTGCACATGCCCAGGAAAGACCTGAAAAGGCTCTAAGCTCTCCCTTGTGGCTGACCTTGAATGCCCTGGGTAAGTAGGAAGTGAAGATTATGGTGGAGTTGTAAATTGCCAGAGCATTGAAGGAATACTTGAACAAAGTCTCTCAAAGCATGGAAGGTGTAACGGTTGAAGGTATTTAAGGAAATCTCTGTTCAATCATTAGCTGACCACTAAGCTAACCAAGCAGAGATTTTGGTGGCTGTACAAAAAAAAAAAGAAGGCAAACTTTACAAAATTAATCCAGGAAAGTCACTAAACAAAAAATATGAGCAATATCTCACCAAATAGAGACTATCTTTAAGAAAACAGAAATCACAAGAAAGAACAATATAAAATGTCTGGAGTTGGAAAGTACAATGACTAAAATTACTAGAGTGGCTTAACAGCAAATTTGAGCTGACAAAATAATCAGCAAACTTGAGGACAGGTCAATTGAGATTATACATTCTGAGGGGAGAAAAAAAAATTAACAAAGCCTCGAGACCTCTGGGACACCACTAAGTGTACTATTATATGCATAATGGGGGTCCCAGAAGGAGAGGAAAGGAAAGAGCAGAATAAAGAAAAACTTTCCAAATTTGATGGAAAGTCATCTATGCATGCAAAAAGCATGACGAACTCCAAATAGGATAAACTCAAACCCACAAGGCATAGAATAATCAAAATTTAGAAAGCCAAAAACAAAAAGAATCTTGAGAGCATCAATAAAAAAAGTAACTCATCTCTCTGAGTCCTCTACTCTTCTTATAAGGACACCAGTTATTGGACTTCAGGTCCACCCCAATCTAGTATGATCTCATCTTAATTATATCTGCAAAGACCCTATTTCCAAATAAGATTACATTTTGAGGTTTCAGGTGGACATAAATTTTGAGTGGACACTATTCAACCCACTATAATCAAATAATTACCTTAAATATAAATGTATCAAACATTCAAATAAAAAAGCATAATTGGCAGAATGGATTTAAAAAAATATGATCCAACTATATACTGTCTACTAGAGACACATTTTGGATTCAAAGACAAATAGTTTGAAAGTGAAAGGATGGAAAAAGATATACTTAGGCAAACCATAATCAATAGAGAACTGGAGTGAGTCTACTAGTATTGCAAAATAGATCTTTAAAGCATTGTTGCTAGAGACAAAGAAGGACATTTTATAATGAGTACAGTGTCAATACATCACAAAGATATAGCCATTATAAACATATCTGAAGAGAGAATCCAAAATGCATAAAGCAAAAACTGACAGAATTGAAGGGAGAAATAGATAATCAACAATAATAGTTGGAGATTTCAAAACTCCACTTTCAATACTGGATAGAACAACTAGACTGAAGAGCAAAAAGGAAATAGCAGACTTGAACAACACCATAAATCAACTTGACCTACCAAATAGCTATAGAACATTCCACCCAACAACAGGGAAATACATATTCTTCTAAAATGCACATGGAGCATTCTGCAGGATAGACCACATGTTAGTCCATAAAATTCAATAAATTTTAAGGCATTAAAATCTTATAAGTACATTCACTGACCAAAATGGAATAAAATGGAATGAAATTAGAAATCAGTGATGAAAGGACACTTGGGAAATTCACAAATATGTGGAAATTAAACACACTCAAATTACTAGTTGGGTGAAAGAGGGAATCACAAGGGAAATTAGAAAATATTTTTAGATGAAAGAGAATAAAAACAAAATACCAAAGCCTATGGGATACAGTTAAAGGAATGCTTAGAGGGAAATTTATAGCTTTAAATACCTATATTAAAATGAAGCAATAAATCAATCAAAACTTACAACTTAAGAAACTAGGAAAGATCAAACTAAGCCCAATGCTAAGAGAAGAGTAAAATAGAGAATGAAAAAAACAATAGATAAAAGCAGTGAAACCAAATGTTGGTTCTTTGAAAAACATGAACAAAATTGAAAGACATTTACCTATTCTGGCCCAGGAAAAAAGAATCACTAAACTCAGAAATGAAAGAGATGGAACTACTACTGAATTTACAGTAACAAAAAGATACTATGAACAATTGTATGCCAACATAGAGGCAAATTCCCAGAAAGATATAAACTGACTAAAGAAGAAATAAAAATTTTGAATAGACCTATATAACACATAGAGAGATTGAATTGGTAATTTTTTTTCTTTCACAAATAAAGCCCAGGACCAGGTGGTGTCATGGAAGTCTACCAAATGTTTAAAGGAGATTTAACACCAATCCTTCACAAACTCTTCTTTTAAATTGAAGAGGTGGACACACTTCCCAACTCATTCTATGAAGCTTGATACTAACCAGATAAAGATATCACAAGAAAAGAAAACTACAGACCAGTGTTCCTTATGACTATAGATGCAAAAATCTTCAACAAAATGCGACAATATATAAACTGTATTATATACATTATGACCAAGTGGGATTTATCCCAGAAATGCATAATTGGTTCAGCATATGAAAATCAATGCATGTAAGATACCATATTAATAGAATCATGACAACAAATAAACAAACATGTGATCATCTCAATAGATGCAGAAAAGGCATTTGACAAAACCCAACACCCTTCATGATAAAGACACCCAACAATCTAGGAATAGAAGGGATCTTCCATCTTGCAGAGGGTATCTAATGAAAACCCACAGCTAACATCATATTTAATGGTGAAATACTGAGTGCTTTTCCCTTAAGATCAGGAACAAGACAATGTCTGCTGTCACCACTTCTGTACTGGAGGTTCTAGCCATGGCAATTAGGCAAGAAAAAGAAAAGTGTCCAAATTGGAAAGGAAGAAGCAACACTATCACTATTTGCAGATGACATGCTCTTATATATAGAAATCCTAAGAAATCCACAGAGAAATTTACAGCTAATAAGTTCAGCAAAGTAGCAGGATACAAGATCAATATATAAAAGTTTATTGTATTTCTGTACACTAGCAATGAACAATCTGAAAGTGAAATTAATGAAACAGTTCATATACAATAGCTTCAAAAAGATTGAAATATGAACAAATTTAACAAACGTATAAGATGTGTACACTAAAAGCTATAAAATATCTTTGAAATAAATTATAGAAAATCTAAATGAGTGGAAAAACATCTTGTGTTCATGAATTGGAAAACCTAATATTGTTAAATTGGAAATACTCCACAAATTAATCTATAGGTTCAATGTAATCTCTATTAAACTCCCAGTTGGTTTTTGCAGAAATAGATGTGCTGGTTCTAAAATTCACATAGAAATGGAAGGGGCTCAGAATTGCCAAAACAATCCTGAAAAAGAAGAACAAAGTTGGAGGATTCATACTTCCTGATTTCAAACTTACTACGAAGCTGGGCAGTATTGACATAAGGATAAACATATTGAACAATGGAATAGAATTGAGAATCCAGAAATATACCCATACATTTAAGGTGAATTGATTTTTTACAAGGAAGGCAAGGCAATTCGATAGAGGAAGAATAGTCTTTTCAACATATGGTGCTGGGACAACTGGAAATCACATGTAAAAGAATGGCCTTGGACCCTTACTCCCACCATATACAAAACCAACTCAAAGTGGGCCAAAGACTTAAATGTAAGAATTAAACTGTAAAACTCTTAGAAAAAAACATAGATGTAAATCTTCAGGTGTTTTATTTGACAATAGTTTCTTAGACACAATACCACAAACACATGTAACCAAAAAGGGTAAATTGGACTTCATCAAAATTTAAAAGTTTTGCATATCCATTGAATAGTAGAAAATATTTTCAAATCATATATCTCATAAGGGTCTAGTATCCAAATTATATAAAGAACTCTTACAACTCAACAATAAAAAAACACAATCCAATTTAAAAATGGGCAATTTAAAAATTGGCAAGAAAGACATACAAATAAGCCAATAAGCACATGAAAAGATGTTCAGTATCATTAGTCATTAGGAAATGTGAATCAAAATTACAATGAGATACCAGTTCATGACCACCTGGATGGCTATAATCAAAAAGTCAGATCATAACAACTATTAGCAAGGATGTGAAGAAATTCCCACCTCACACACTGCAGGTGGGAATGTAAGATGATGCAGACACAGTGGAAAATATATTTAGGAGTAGAATATGACCCAGAAATTCTACTCCTAAATATATACCCAAAGGAATTGAAAATATATGTTATGCAAAAACGTATACACAAATATTCATAGTAGCATTATTCATAATAGGCAAAAGGTAGAAACAACTCAAATGCCCACCCTATAGTTCAATATGACTATAACACTATTTATTTATCCATTCTACTGTTGATGAACATTTAGATGGTTTCCAGTTTGGGTCTATTTCAAGTCTTTTGATGTATACAAATGTGAGTATATATTTCTGTTAAGAGTAGAATTGTTGGTATTAAAAGTCAGGATGGATCTTAATCCTATTACTTCATTCCTTTATAAATAGAATGAAATTCAGGCAGATAGAGAGAAAGCATAGGAAGCAAGAAGCTGAAGGTCAACAGAACTGGAAGAGAAGGGAGAGCCCAGGAGATGCCACCGTGTGCATTCCATGTGACAGAAGAGCCAAGGACCAAGGATGTCTAGCAGCCAGCCCTAGAATGCCAGTTTTCAGGAAGAAAGCATTGCTTTTGATGATGCCTTGCTTTGGACTTCTTCTGGCCTCAGAAATGTGAGCCAATACATACCCATTGTTTAAGCCAAGCCATTGCATGGTATTTGCTTTGGCAGCCAGAAAGCTAAAATGACATGCTCATTCATTTACATATTATCTATGGCTGCATTTACACTACAATGGCAGTTAGTTGTGACAGAAAAGACATTTTAGCCTACAAAGTTTAAAATATTTTCTATCAAGACCTTTATACAGGAAAGTGGATTTGGCTCAAGTGTTTGGGCATCCTTCAACCATATGGAAGGACCTGGGTTTGATCCCCGAGACCTCCTGGTAAAATTAAAAAAGGTGAGCAGGTGAGCCAGGCCCATGCAGATGTGTGGCGAGCCACGCAGCAAGCCACACAGCAAGATGATGATGCAACAAAAGAGAGACGCAGGGGAGAACCAAGAGGGAACACGCCAGAAACCAGGAACTGAGGTGGCACAGGTGACAGGGTGCCTCTCTCCCACGTCAGAGGTCCCTAGGATCGAATCCTGGTGAAGCCAGGAGGAGAAAAATGAGAAGAGAAGGCAAGAAACAGACACAGAAGATCACCCAGCGAATGGACACAGACAGCAAGTGGATGTGGGGGTGGGGGGTGGGGAACTCATAGAACTGTACACACACGCACACACACACACACAAAGACCTTTATACACAGCCCCCAAAATTGCCAACTGTAGTTCTAGCCCCATTCTTCAAATTGGCTCTTTAAAATCTTTTTCATTCTCCTTAAACTCAAAAGCCAATCTGATTCTTTCTCCTAGTTTAATTAGGACATGGAAACTGACTGTGCTAGGTGTTTTGGGGAGTAAAACTGGAAGATCATACAGAATTGGGTGCTGAGGCTGCTATTGGGCAATAAATATGCTGGATATGCGCAGTGGATTCAGAAAGACTTTTTCGTAGAGATGGGAGGAGGTAAGACCCATAGAACTATAGTAAGGAGACCAAGTGCTCAGGAAAGATACAGACGTAATTAGAGCAAGGGGCTGTTCACTGTCTCCTTCCAGGTCCTAGGAGTCCACCTGTTCTTCATTATTGCAGCTGAGGTCATGAAATTTCCCCTGGGGTAAGCTCCAAACCCTTACCTCTAGCTCTTTGATTGAAGTTTCTTGTTACTAATGATTGTGAAAATAGACATTGTGTTCCTGAGGCTAGGTAGAGGCACATAGTAGGTGGTACAGAATAGGGATACAGTGTCTTTCAATTTAAATCCTGCTCTTATATACATACATACATACATACATACATACATACATACATACATATGTAAAATGAAAATAGTAAATTATCCTTTGTTGAAAACAAGAAATTAAAATTTAGCATTCATTAAGATTCAAAGATTTTCTTTTTCCATGTCAAGACCCTCAACAAAAATCTATTTCAATTATTTCATATGTCCCGTGTCTAATGGCACCTCCTCTCTTTCCTCAAGTATCTGCTTTTCTGAGTGCTTACTTCCCAGGCTCCAGGATCAAAAACTCTAACTCTCCTCTGCCATGTCATTTGCTTTGTGAGTCCCCACCCACCAAGGGGGCAGGGATTCAACATCCTACTGATGTGGCCCCATCAAAGCCTTAATCATTATTTAATCAAGTAAAAGTGAAATCTCTGAATCCAAACCTGGTCAGAGAGGCCGAGGCAACAGCCTGCTGACTTACATCAGCCTGCTCACTGGCACAAGCAAGTTATCAGGGGCAACTTGCAGCACACACCCAACGGCTGAGGAGGGTCACCACCACCACCACCACCCACCTCATGGACAGCTTGCAGACAGCAACCCTACGAGGAACAAACCACCCAATAAAGTGCCCTTGCTTTGTCTCAAATACACCAATCAGCACAGACCCTGGGGCCCTGGAGCCCCTAAACCAGGGAACCCCACGGCAAAGAGCACATGTCTCTACCTTGAGCATGCCCGCACTCGTGTCTGAGTGTGTACTTTATCTTTATTAAACTCTTTTCTAACTTTTTTATAACTGTGGTGTGTCTCAATTCTTTTTTATGAAGTAACCAAGAACCTGGAAACAAACTCAGGCAACATTAGTTTGCCAAAGCACTGCTAATGCAAAGTACCATAAATGGATTGGTTTTTATAATGGGGATTTTATTTAGGGTAAAAGCTTACAGTTCCAAGGCTGTGAAATGTCCAAATCAAGGCATCAGCAGAGATGCTTTCTCAGAGGTCCTGCCATGATGTGAAGCAAGATGGCCGCCAATCTCTGCCAAGGTCTCTGCCTTCCCCTCCAGAATCTACTGTATCCTGGACCTCAGCTGTGGGCAATCAGGCACAGGGCTTGTCACTTACCACGCCTCCTCTCTTAGTCTTGGTTCTCTGCTTTCTTCCTGAGTTCAGCTGTGGACTATCAGGCATGTAGCTAGTCTCCTCTTGAGCTGCTCTGTGGGCCCAGTTCCTTGGGGACCTCTTTCTGTGCCTCTGTGCTCTGCTGGTTCCAGACTCTGGAACCTCTCTCAGTCTTTTGGGACTTCTCTGTTTTCCTGCAGGTTTCTCTTTCACACTGTAGGATCAATATGGTGGCTTCCTTTCCCTGTGTGTCTGTCTTTCTCTGTGTCTCCATTTATATCAGACCAGCAAAAGGGCAGAGACCCAAGCTGGCTCATGCCTCACTGAAATAGTCCAGTCAAAAGCAATCTAATCAGGTGACCTAAAGTGAATCTAATGCAATCAAGGGGTACCACACCCACATGAATAGATTCGTTTAAGAACATCTTTTTGGGATTCACCAAATTCAAACTGTCAGAGTTGGTTTGCCAATCACTTTTATGGATGAAGGATTGGGACCCAGGGACTTTCAGTGATCAAAGACACTTGAGAGTTGGCTAAGCTATAATGCTTCAGGTCCTGTTTCCTGGTCCTCAGCAACAGACCCAAATGGGTCTCTCTGTTGCCTTCTTGAACCCCCGAAAATCTGTTCTTCCATGTGGTGCCTAGAAAGGTCTTCTAAAATGTTTATCAGATCATATATCACTCCCCTGCTTACAATTCTGCTGCATTGTTCAACACCAGCCGTATGTGTCTATCTATGCTTCCATGTAAAGTAATTAAAATTAAATTAAAAATTCAGTTCCTCAGTCACATTAGCCACATTTCAAGTGCTCCATGCCTACATGTGTCTAGTGGCTCCTGTACAGGACAGTGCCAAATATGAAACATTCCCAGCATCACAGAAAGTTCTATCAGACAGTGCTGCCCTAATGGCTTCTCATCACACTGAGATGAAATCTCATCCCCTCCTGATGATCAGTGCCTGCCCCCTCTTGGCTTACCAGCTGTCTTCCTCCATCTTGCTCATTATTCTTTTGGAGAAAGCCATTTTCCTTCTCTTCTTCAAACATGCCAAGTCCATTCCAGGCTTGGTTGTTAGCACAGGCTGGAATGTTCTTTCCCAGACATGATTTCCTCCTTATCTTCAGGATTTGATTCTGGGACACCTTTTCAGAGAGGCCTTTCACTAAAATCTATAGTAGACTCTCCTCTCAATTTCACTTTCCCGTCTTTTTTTTTTTTTTTTTTTTTTTGCATCAGCACTTATGACCAGTTGTTTTATTTGCTTTTTTATTTGTATGTTTGTGTTTTATTTGTATGTTTGTTTGATTAATGCTGTCTCTATCCTCCCCATAGAACATAAGTTCCATAAAGGCAGTGACCTGTGTAAGTGTTTCTGTGCAAGGGATGTTTTTTCTGGAAAGATCCTGTTTCAGAACCAGAGATTATCTGGGAAGGGAGAGGCAGACCTTGTGGAAGGGACCCAGAGACTTTTTTAGTATCTCTTTTTTTTAAAAGATTTATTTATTTATTTATTTACTTTTATCCATTTTTAACTCCCCCCACCCCTCCGTTTTTGCTGTTTTTGTGTCCATTCACTGGGCAATTCTCTGTGTCTGTTTCCTGCCCTCTCCTCTCATCCTTCTCCTCATGTCTCTTCACCAGGATTTGATCCTGGGAACCTCCGATGTGGGAGAGAGGCGTTCTGCCATCTGTGCCACCTTGGTTCCTGGTTTTTCGGTGCATCTTGTCTTGACTCTCCCTTGTGTCACTCTCCTGTTACATCATCATCTTGCTGCATGGCTCGGCAGGGTCTGATGGTGCACCTGTGCACGGGGCCTGGTGGCAAACCCGCTCACAGGGCCTGGTGGCCCACCTGCCTTCTATATTTTTATTTTTATCAGGAGGTCCCAGGAGTCGAACCCAGTTCCCTCCATATGGGAGATGGACACCCAACTATTTGAGCCACATCTGCGTCCCTTTTCTAGTATCTTTTACAGCATCATTTATTTGCTCACCATTCTGCAGTCTGGGCTGCACTCAGCTATGTGATTCCCATGTGGCATCAGCCGGGCTTTCTCATGTATTTATTGTCAGCCAGTGACACCACTGGGGCAGGAGGATCCAAGATGACCTCACTCCTATATCTGGCCCAGCTACGTGGCTAGAGCAGCTGGAGACTGGCTGGACCTCTCCGTCATCTCTCATCCTCCAGCATCCTTCTCTCATCCTCTGAGGGATGGGCCACAGCATGTAAGCAGAAGCCGCAAGCCTTCTCATAGCCTAGATGCAGAACTTGTACAATGTCATTTCCATCACGTATTTGGTCCATGCAGGTAAATAAGGCCTGCCCAGATTCGATGTGAATTCAGGAAGCCAAGATTCGATGGGGGCAATTTTGTAAAGATGTACTCTAGCATTCTAGAAGGGAGATAAAGTGCAGCAGAGATAGGCCCTGAAGGGCAAGTGAGGAGATTGGGAGAGGTTTTGGAGACTGAACACAAATAGAGGGGAGCCTGGAAAGGGGAGCAGTGTGGGAAAATACCTGCCAACTTGCCATATTTAGATCTGATATTGCTGGGTTTCCCAGGACCAGTTAAAATTGCAGCCACCACCCTTGTAGACTGCCCAGCCGAAGGGCTGGCTGGCCCTTACATGAAATTGAGCAACTGTATAGCCATCTAGGGCATTTAGTATAGTAATTAGGAGCATGAGCTCTGAAGCTACCCTACCTGTGTGTAGCAGCCATGGAGATGAGTGCTTAGATTGGAGAGAACCTTAGATCCAGCTGTTTAGACAGCTTAGATCCTCCAAATGCCCTATCCTTGATCTATCCCAGGATTCACACTGAGGCCATATACTCCTTGGACTGCTCTGAGCCAATGACTGAGCACAGCAGGGGACTAGAGCCAGACCATTCCTGCCCAGTGCAGCTCTTGTAACTGGCAGTCTTTGATCTGGGGCTCTCCACTGGCCTGGCCTAGATTTCTTCAGAGATGCTCCCAATTTCTCCTTCTTTCTCCCTGTCCTTTTACAGATGTCATACCTCATTGTGGTCTGAAGGCTCTACTTATTTCTACTCCCTCTCCCCTTTCTATTTCACAGATGTTTCTCCCAATAACTTTCTTGTACTTCTAATTTTGTCTTGGCATCTGCTTCCTGGACAACCTGAACAAAAACACTGGGTTTGAGTCCTGGATTCCTCAGTGACTAGCTTGATAGCTTGGGCCAGTCACTTAATCCCTTGCGTCAGTTAGTTTTTGCTGAATAACAAAACTACTCCATAACTTAGTTGTTTCAAACAGCCACCATTTTATTTGCTCATGATTCTGTGGACTAGCTAGTTGGTTCTTATAGTCTGGGCCAGCCTGGCAGAGCTCCACAGTCAGCTGATGGCTCAGCTCACTCTGGATGGCCCATGACCTTTTCACATTGTCTGGAATTGGGAGGCTAATTGATCAAGGAGCCTAAGCTAGGAAAACTGGAACAACTGGGAGGGCCAAGGCCTCTCTCCATGTGGCCTCTCATCTTCCAGTAGGCAAGGCTAGACTTCTTCATATGGAGGCAAGGTTCACTTGGCAGTGCCATCTAAGACAAGAAGAACAGAATCTTCAAGGTCTCTTGAGGTCTAGACTCAAAACTAAAATTACTTCCACCACGTTCTAATGGTAAAAGCAAGTTCTGCAGCCAGCCCAGATTTCAAGGGGTGCTAAAATAGACCCTACTACTTGACAGGAGGAGCTGCAGAGAATTGCAGCCATTTCTGGCCATCTACCACCCTAAGTTAATTTCCTCAGCTGAATTATACCGGGAGCAATGTTACCTATCCCATCTAGTTGCTGGGAGGATTAAATGAGTTCAGATATGTAAAGCTTTCAGTGCCTGGCACGTGGTGACTATTTGCCACTGTTATTCTTGTTTTCTATGGAGAACTGGGGCTAAAGGAATGAAATGTGAAATGTTGGAAGCCCTTCGGGCTCTGGGTTTGGAGGGCAGTACTGCCTCCAAGCAGGGTCTTGAACAACCAATGAGTGTTCTTTCAGTTGTCCACAAATGGCTGCCTCTGAGATGAGAAAGTGTTGCATGGGAATGGCTCTCAACCTGACAGTGTCTCCTTTAGTGAAAGACATTGAGGATTTTAATCCCTTTCAGTGAGGTGTAAGCTGAGGGGTAGGAGCTTCCCTCAGGGTATGAGAGTTGCTTAGATGGGGGTGGGGAACAGAAGGTGGCCTCACTGCGGGAATGTGGCTCAGCCCCACCTGGTTCTCAGGATGGAGGTGCCCTGGCTCTGAAGGACACTCTGTCCCTGATCTGGAACCAGGGGCAATGACACTGGGGAGGGGGCAGTGACTGAAAGTGGCTCCCGTGGCATTAGAGTGATGGTCCCTTCCTGCAGGCTGAGGTTCTCTGTGGTATCCAGCTGTGGTCTCTGCAGGGAAATGGAAGGGCTTTGGGGATGGGGTGGGACACTGATGTTTCAGCAGGTATACTGGGGACTGGGGTGGGTTCTTCATAGACAATCAGGTTTCTTATCATTGTTATTTCTCAATAAACACACTTGACATTTAAAGACACAACATGTTTGGTCTCTAGAATCAAACCTTCTGGGTATTTATCCTGACGGCAAAGTACTGTACTAGATTGTGGTCTTGGTCGGTATGATTAATTTCTTTGTTGCCTCGGTTTCCTCATCGTGATGAAGAGAATAACAATAGTTGAATCAGTCCAATTCTAACAGGGTTTTTGTGAGACTTAAGTAGACAATAAAAATTCTAGAATTTATTAAGGGCCCAACAAACGTTAGCTATTATAATGGTTATTTTTGCAGTAGCTCCTATTGGGAATTTCAAAGTTTCTTTGTTTCTTCAATAAAGTACTAGTAAAGTGCTCAGGCACTGATAGTGCCTGTTGAAATGCAAAGGTTCTGGAACATACTTTCTAAGCTGAAATGAGTTTCTGAGCAGTGAGTCTCAAACTTGAATATGTGGTGAATCACCTGGGAATCTTCTTAAAATGGATGCAGTTGGTCTGGGGCGGGGTCTGAGAATCTGCATCTCCAATAAGCTCCCAGGTGCTGCTTCTAGTCTTGACTTCACAGTTTGGTGAGGATCCAGAGGACAGGGCCCTGGACAAATGGCTGTTTGCAGTGTTTGATTGGAGGTCCTAGGTGGGGAAAACTAGTCATGTTGGAGGAAACTCCTTAGCCCGTGGGGAAGGAGGGCAGGTTTGCATTGGAGTGGGTGCTTGTCCTGCAGTTGCCAGTTCAGGAATGCAGGGTGCCTTGCTGAATGTGACTTAGAAACATGGACTCCTTTGCCTTTCCATCTGTTGGGGGCAAGGGTGGGGATGGGGTGGGGCAGAATTAGATGTGATTCCATTTCATACACACCTCAAGGGCTTTTCTTCTTCTGTTGGAAAGGTGGTCTGAGCTCCAGAAAATTGTTCTGGTTATCTATTGCTAGAGAGATAACAAATACCCCAAAACTTAATTGCATAAAACAAGGACATTATGCTCAGGTTTCAGCTCAGGAATTTGGACAGGGCACGGCTGGGACTACTTGTGTCTGCCCCATAATGTCGAGGGCCTCAGCTAGGATGGCTTGAATGTCAGGAGGTGGCTGGGATGACTCAGCTGGGCCATGTGTCTGGAGCCTTGATTCTTCTCCATGTTTCATCTGCTGGTGTTGGAATATTCAAGGTGGCTTCTTTGCTCTCTTGTCTGGTGCCTGGACTGGGATGACGGGGACAGTTGGGGGCTGACATGCTTCATCACTTGGCCTCTCCATGTGGCCATCTTAGGCCTCAGCACAGCATGGTGGTTTCAGAGTCACTGGGCTTCTTCTGTGGTGGCCGACTTCCCCTAGAGCAAGTGTCCAAGAGACCAAGATGGACATTTAAAGCTTCTTATAACTAAGCCTCATTCACAGAGCATCACCTCTGTGGCATTCTGTTGGCTACGTAGGGCCAGCCAGCTTCAGTGTGGGAGGGACCACAAAAGGGCATGACTCTGGAGGACAAGGTTCTTTGAGGGTCATCTTCGAGACTAGTCACCACACCGATGCACTATTTAGGGATCGAGTCTCCGATGCACGAACTCACGATCAGACGTGAGTCCAGATCAGATGGGCTTATTTGTTCATTCATGCATTCACATCCCCACTCCAGCCTTCACACCCCCATTAGCTGAAGGGACCAAGGAGCCAAAGGAACTACTACTAGCAAAAATAACTGGAAATAATACACTGTTATAACTAGTTCATATTTTGTGCTCATGGGTGCTAAGCACCAATCTAAGCCCTTTACACATATAAACTCATTTATTCTTCCCACTCTCACAGATGAGGAAATCAGAGCAGAGATTTAAGTAACGTGACCAGGGGCACACAGGTACAGCCAGTATTGAAACCCCGGTGTCCTGGCTCCAGTATTGGTGCTTTTCCACTGTGCTCTATGACACCTGGTGTTGGGTCTCCCCTGCGGCCGAGGCTGGAGAGATGGACTGAGCAGGGGGCTTGGGGGTACTCAGGGGAAGGAAGGATGCACTTCCCAGCCGCGGGGCGCCCGCCTCCTCTCTCCTGGCCGGTGTGCAAACTTAGCATGATCGCGGGGTCCTGGGCCAGGCCCCTCGCTGGGACACTGGGCATAGCTTTCCTCTTATGTAACAGCATCCGCACCTTGCTGAGCCTGCCACCCCCTGCCCACCTGCCCACCTGCCCATCTGTCCCCAGGTCCAGCTTCCAGCCTGTGATCCTCTCCTTACAGGCACACACATGGTGACAGAATGACAGTGGGCTTTTTTGTTGTTGTTTTTGTTATTTTGTTTTGTTTTAAGAGCTGAAATGCTTTGGTTATGTCTTAGCCTATTAAAACAAGATACTTGCTGCTTTTAGTTATTTGTAATAAGGAGAGGAAACATTGAACTGGGAAGATGAATGATGAAGAAAAAGAATGTAGACAATTCCCTCTGCAGGAGAGAGCTCTGTCATCCCTGGTAAAATAGTATTTCGGGAGTAAGGAAACTTGGGATTCCATTCTTGACTTCTTTTCATACTTGCTCCGTGACTCCAGGCCAGTCACTTCACCACCCGGGGTGGTCAAGGGACTGAACAGCACCGCCTGTGAGGTGTGCTGCGTGCCGTCTCTGCATCGCAGGCTAGGGCCTGCCTTCCAGAACTCCATCAGTTCTCTCTGGGAACTCACTCTCCCAGGTTTAGAAATGGAACGTAGGCAAATGTTTAAGAGGAAGGGCTCTGAAGTCACACACCCCTAGGTTCCAATCGTAAATTTCCCCTTAAATTAACGTGACCCTGAGCATTTTTCTCAATTCTATGTAACTCTGTTTTCTTCCCTCAGAATAGACCTACTGTGGGGGGCGGACGTGGCTCAAATGGTTGGGTGTCTGTCTGCCATATGGAGGGACCTGGGTTCGATCCCTGGGACCTCCCGGTAAAAATTAAAAAAAATTAAAAAAAAAAAAAAAAAAATAGACCTACTGTGACGAGTCAACGAAATGCATCTCTAAGTGCTTAGCGCAGCCTGACACAGGTGAGCCTGATGCTAAGAATCCTCTTCCTCATCAAAGGCCCCTGGGGGCTGGTTAAAAGCAGCTTCTTTGACACCCACCCAGACCTCCTAAATTAGAACCTTTGAGAAAGAGGCCTGGGGAGCTGTATATTTAGCAACTAGGGTCAGAGCAGCTGGGATAACACTGCCCTAGCAATCTCATCCACATTCTCTACTTCCACCATCAACACTGCCAAGCTGATCTAGGCCCACCTTTCCTGGAGCTCTGGGCTTTAACTGCCTGATAAACATCATGCCTTCCTGGTCCATGGGTGTCTCAAATTCAACCCACCAGGTCCCTAATGGAATCAGCATTTCTTAGCACCCCAGGCCCCCAGCTCCCTCTTCTCTTGATCTCCTACAACCCTCCTTTCCCTGGTGATCAGGAACACATCTCTTATACTTTCAAACCTTCCCATCTTTATTGTGCTGCTTCCTCTGTCCTTTTCTCACTGGCATCCCAACTAACCTTTGAAGCCTTGTACAAATGTCACCTCTTCTGTGAAATGTTCCTTGGTCTCTTCTGGCCTTACTAGGACTCATCGATTCCTTTTCTTTTCCTTTTTAATTATTGTCCTAATATACAGATAGCACAATATATCCCACTGCATTCATTTTAAGTGCACAGTTCAGCGGTATTAGCCACATTCATAATGTTGTGCTACCATCGTCATCACCCATTACCAAAACTTTTACACCACCCCAAACAGCAACTTTGTACCCTTCAATCAGGAACTCCACGCTCTCCCCTCCCCTGAGCCCCTAGGAACCTTTAATCAATTTTCTGTCTCTATGAATTTGCTTATTCTAGATGTTTCATATAAGTAGAATCATACAATATTTTTCCTTTTGTGCCTGGCTTGTTTTGCTCAGCATGTTTTCAAGGTTCATCCGTGTTATAGCATGTATCAGAACTTCTACATAATATGCCATTATATCATGGTTTTTGGCTGAATAATATGCCGTTATATGAATATCTCATTTTATTTATCCGTTCACCTGTTGATGGACATTTGGGTTTCCACCTTTTGGCTGTGGACATTGGTGTACAAAGATCTGTGAGAGCCCCTGTTATCAATTCTTATGGGTATGCACCAAGAAGTAGGGTTCCTGGGTCATATAGTAATTCGATGTTTAACTTTCTGTGGAACTGCCAAACTGTTTTTCACAGTGGCTACACCATTTTACATTCCCAGCAACAATGTGCCAGTATTTCAGTTTCTCTGCATCCTTGCCAACAATGGTTATTTTCTGATTTTTAAAATAATAGCCATCCTGTAGGGTGTGAAGGGGCATCTCACTGTGGTTTTGATTTGCATTTCCCTAAGGGCATCAGTTTCTCCCCTCGCCCCCTGCCCCCCATGGCTCCCTCATCTGTTTGCTCGTTGTTTTTGTTCATTGTCAGCTCATTGTCTGTTTGTTTTTTCTTTAGAAGGCACCGGGGACCAAACCCAGGACCTCCCATGTGGGAGGCAGGAGCTCAACTGCTCAAGCCACATCCACTCCCTCCATCAGTTCCTTTTTGTGCTGTGCCAGCACCATTTCTTAACCCTTTATTTGTACACTTCTTGCTGTGTGATCTCCCGCACATTACAGCAAGCTGTGCACTGTCCATGTCACCACGAACTCCTGGAGGGCAGGGCCAAGCTCCTCATCCTTGTACCGCCAGGCCCAAGCTGATGCTGGTACCCATAGCTGTTGGGTGTCTGTTTATCTTAGGAAGGAAGATGGGAGTCAGCCTGTGTGCAGACTCCTGGCCCAGAGCTTTGCCTTTGCTGCCATCTGTTGACAGCTTTGAGATGACAGTTTTCAAAACTAACAAAAATCTTTCAAACCAAAAATTGATCAGGAGGAGTATAACCCAGTGCCTCTCAAGTTTTAATGTGCATTCGAATTACCTGAGGGACCTGGTTCAGATGCTGGCTCTGGGGAGGGGCCTGAGATGCTGCATTTTTAACATGCTCCTGGGTGACGGTGCATGGGCCACCCTGGGGAGCAGGCCGCTAAGCCACAGTTCCCTGGAAGATTTGGCCTCTGGTTAGAGGTTTCCTGGTGTCCACAGCCAAGGACAGGGTCTGCTCTACTGAGGAGGCTGTTCAGGCTGGCCGTGGGGGGGGGGGTGCGTTGCCACTTCCAGAGGCTTTGGAATGGCTTCCCCTAATGTCTGTCTTCTGTACCTGGTAAATCCACCTGTTACCTTTTGTAGGAAGGAGAACAAAAATCAGCACAATAATAAAGGTGTAATAATTGTAGCTACAGAACTAAGTAGTCAAACCAGATCACAGATTAGTCATATGCTGGTTTAAGGACATGGTTTTACAGGAGCAGAACCTACTACGGAGCCTCAGGTCAATCATCATCTTTTCATTTACTGAAGCCCCCACATTTCAAATGACTTGTCCAAGGTCACACAGCTGGTTTGCTGCATAACTGAGAGGATAAGCCCCACTTCTGTTGCTCAGTAACCTGTTTGCACAAAGTTGTTTTAGGGTGTAGTTTAAGAAACTGTTGAAATGCAAATTGTTAGACGTTCTTCCTCTCTTGGACGAAAGTAAGGCAGAATTCTTAGACCTCTCTACTCTGAGGAATATTAGCTTCAGTTTATCGATGACTCCTGCAGGCCAAGCATTGCTTCAGGAATTTCCATTCATTTGCTCACATCATCATCCCTATTTCGCCAAGGAGGACACTCGGACTCTGAGAGGTTAGCACACTTGCCCAAGCCACACAGCCAGGCAGTAGAGAGTGAGAACCCAAATTAGTCCATCTGACTCCAAAACCTGTGCCCCTCCACACCGTGCAGCACCTCCCTTGCCGTCATCCTCTCTCTTCACTGACTCTGCTCTCTGGAAAGTGGCTCTCCTGGGAGGCAGAGGCAACGTGACTTGACACCTTGTCCAAGGCTCAGCTGCCATCCTCAGGGAAGCATCTCCCATGCATAGCAAGTATGGTGGGTTGTGTAGGTGCCCCAGCAAGCACACATTCTTAATCTTTTTTTTTTTTTTTTAAAGATTTTATTTATTTATTCATTTATCCCCCCCTTGCTGCTTGTGCTCGCTGGGTCAGTAACCACGCCATGCGGGCGGGCTTGCCTTCACCAGGAGGCCCTGGGAACCGAACCCGGGGCCTCCCATATGGTAAATGGGAGCCCTACTGATTGAGCCACAGCCGCTTCCCAACACATTCTTAATCTTAACTCATGTCCTTGTGGGTGCAAACCCATTGTGAACAGGAGCTTTTGAAGGTGTCATTTTTTGTTAAGGTGTAGCCCAGCTAAAGAGGGTGGGTCTTGTTCCAGATTCCTGGAGGCTTTACAAAGAGAGCTGGAAGTGGGAAGTGGCTGTGGCTCAATAGGTTGGGCTCCCCTTTACCATATGGGAGGCCCTGGGTTCGATTCCCGGGACCTTCTGGTAAAGACAAGCTGGCCCATGTGGTTGGCTCACCGTGAGCCGGTGCAACAAGATGATGCAACAAAGGGAGACAAGCAGACACAGAAAAAAGCAAACAAATGGACACAGAGTGCACAAGCAGCAAGGGGGGGATAAATAAATAAATAAATAAATAAAAAAGAGCTGGAAGTCACAGAAGCGAGAAAGGGGAGGTCATTGCCACATGATGGGAGGCAGAGACACAAGCCGAGGAACCCCAAGGATTGCTGGCAGCCAGCACCAGAACGTGACAGTCTTGGGGAGAAAGCAAGCCTTGCTGGTATCTTGATTTCAGACTTAATCGTGAGCCAATAAATTCTGTTTTTTCAAGCCAACCCATTGTGTGGTCTGTGTGATAGCAGTTCTGGCAATCTAAGACAGCAAGTGACAAATAACAGTTGCCAATTGATTTTATAGCTCACTTGCTGGTTATTAGAACTGCAATTGTTCAGCCAGGCTCCTAGACAGGTGGGCAGGTGTGCGTGTGAGTGAACGAGTGTGACCATATTCCAGACTTCTGCAGCCACCCTCTGACGTGTTAGTGACTGCAGCGGACCCCACGTGAGGAATGAGATGGAAACACTTGGGGCTGTTTGATTTGGCACTTTTACCTTTCACAATTGAGAGCATTTTTGGTGGTTGTTTTTAAACCTAGCTGTTATGAGTAAAGATGGCTTTCTCTTCTCAAACCCAGGCTTTTTCGATGTGCTGTTGAGTAAAAAGGCATTGGCAGATGGGCAGGGTCCATTTGGACTCTTTGCTTGCCTGGCTATTGCTTTGGGGTTGTGCACCACGTAGAAACAGCCCGCCCCACCCTGGGCGCTGCTAGAGGGAGGGGTGTTCCAGCCCCGGCTCCTCTCAGCAGTACTCACTGACATCTGCTTGTGGTCATGGGACGGCGCCGGTGACTCGTGGAGGGGGTAGAGCTCAAGGAGGAAGGGAGCAGGGTTCTGGGGACCTCTCTGCAACAAGGGGTCCCCTCGGGCTGCTTGTCTGGCTTTTCCCTCCATTGGGGGCCTCACAATTTGGAGGGTGAGGAGGGCACTGTTACTACTGCTCTGGGGCAAGAGGCACAAACCAGGACTGTCCCCTTCACTGTGCAGAGTGGGAATGAGGTGGTGGGGTGATTCCAGGGATCTAGAAGGGATCTGCTAACCCACATGCCACTCCTCTGCCTGACTTTGCTGCAGACATCCCCACAGGGGCCACTGCCTCCCCTTTCCCGGGGACCATGAGGCTCAGAACGCCGAGGCGTCCGGGAGAGAGAAACAGGGCATGCTCCTACTGAAATAGGAGACACTTATCCTTTGAGGGATTTTTACAGTGGCTGTGGGTAAGGGTCCAGGAAGGAGTTTGTGGGAGGGACCTGGGTGCCCGAAACAGGTGGAGCGGCAGGTTAATTTTAACTCTGCCATTTCCAGAACACGGGCAGTCACTGTCTCCTGAAACTTGAGCTAGTCCAGGCCTGGAGCTGGGCAGAACTAGGTCGGCAGCAGGTGCAGCCAGGTCAGCAGGGGGAGCTCCCTCCCCCCAACAATTGCACCCCAGTTTCCCCACTGTCTCCAGTGCCCAGCCTCGGGCTGGCTTCTGGGCTGGGTTCCCTCCTTGCTCCTGTTGCCAGGGACCCTTTGACTCACTATGGGTGCTGATGAGCAGTTTGGGACTTTAGTTAGAGCCTAATGGGTCAGATCTCAATGATTCCAGGTCCACCAGACCCCACAAAACCCTCTGTTTTCTTCCATTGACCCTCCTCCAAACTAAGAAGCATCATGCTTTGGGGAAGAAGCAGCAAAGCACAAGAAACAAACTCAGCAGAAGGAATTTGTAACAACGACAGCAGAGCTCGCATTGCCAGGCTGGGACCTGGGCTCCTGAGACGCTGGCTCTGACATCCTGTGGTCTCAGCTGCACACGATGACCAAATCTGAGCTTAATAATCTGTTCCTGTTGGCAGCATCTATCCACTAAGGCAGGCACGTGGACGCAGAGCTTTTGTAAAAAGTTGCTCTGCCCAGTGTTACAAGTGGAAAGCTAGGATATATTTAGTTCCCCAGAACTGCACAGAATTCTGCCCCGGTCCCCTGCCTGCACCCAGAATCTAGCTGTGCACGCCATATTCCCCTGAGGACTCAGGTTTCACTCACTTTGCCCTCGGGGTCCTAAGATGGCCAGAACCTTCCTCTCCTAGGACCCAAAAGTGTTTTCTGTGGCTCAGAATGAAGAGTGGATGCTTCTTCAAAAGGCCCTTTGTCAACAGAAGAAAGGAGGAGGGAAAAGAAAGAAACAAAACTCTTCCTTCTTGTAGCTCTTCTGAGTTGCTACAAAAGCTGTCTCAGAAATTTTCACTAGAGGGAGCACGGAGCTAGAGGTGGGGTCAGGGAGGGCTTCTTGTGGGGACTGCCACAAGTTCTGCTGTCACTGTTCTGCTCTGCTGGCTGGCCAGGGAGCCAGCCTGGGGGTGCAGATGAAGACGTTGGGGGGGGGGGGGGCGCTGAGCAGGAAGCGACAGAGCCTTTGGCCGTTTCCTGATTCCAAGAAGGGGCAGCTTCTCAGGAATCCTCTCCTGCCTCCCTGCTCTTTTTCACACAGTATTCTGTGCTTTTGCAAAGTGCTTTGACATGAGTTTTTAATTGAATCCTCACAACAGCCCTGTGCAATCATCAAGGCAGATGATGTTGTTGCCCAATTTTACTGTGAAAAAGGAGACACAGAGAGGTCAAGAAACTTAGCAGAGGATTCACAGGCAGGGCAGGGATGACGCCCGCTGGTACCCCACTCCAGCCCTTTGTTCCTGGGCTCCAGGCCCTCAGCCCACCTACAGTAGCCAGGCTCCCCTGCCCCAGTGCTGATGCCACTTTGCCCGGAGTCGGCAGGAGGGGCAATTAGATGGGCTTTGCTGACATTAAGGACCAAATGAAAGATCATGCAGGCAAAGAAGGAAAAATGTCAGAGGGATGGATGGTGTTTTGGAGTTGACCCCAAACTTGCTCAACACTTTCTTTTTTGGGCCTCCTGCTTAGAAATTGTTTGCGCAGCAGTTGGCGCTTATCCCATTTCTGTTTTTGCTTTGGGGTATGAAAGTGCCAAAGAGTGATTTGTACTAGTTGACAAATTCAAAAGCAGTACATTGCAATTGTCCTCAGTGCTAGACAAACCATGCCATTCTCAATTGCCTATGATTCAGGCCCATTTGCCTGCTGATTTCATACTTCTCATGTCTAGTTCAGTGCGATTTTGGCTGAGAACTACCGTGTGGCAAGAACTAAGGGAAGTCAGGAAACATCTCTGCTCTCAAAGAATTGGAGAGTTACACGGGAGAGAGAGGACATGTGGTCAAGGGACAAGTGCCACCACTTCCACGATTTCAGAATGCTTTATCTTGGCAAACCCACTTTTTTCCTAGTTTGGGGATACAACTTCTCTTATCCTTCCATCTACTCCTTTGAGGCTTAGCAAGTCCTCGCCTCAAAAATTCAGCTCTACGACTGTCCTGGTGAGCCAGCGTCTGGTCTTTGGAGGGTGATGTTAGTATATGAGCACAAAGGCAAAGCCCTTCTCAGTGTCCAGCTGACTTTACTAATTGTTAATCAGGACTGATTTCTTGTGGTCCTTACCCTTCCTTCTTGTGATCTTTTTTTTTTGCAAGGCAGAGAGACATTAGAGGAGGAGCTACAGGAAGGAAAATGGGCGAGTTATTGGTTACTAGTGAATTTAGTTGACTCACCATCACATTCCTGGTTATTAATTAGCGGTTATCCTACTTCTGGCACACTTTGTTATTGTGCTAATACGGCGTATAACAAAGCAGGCTTGCTATAAACACTTGCTCCCTTTCTCTGTGAGAAACATATAAGACACTGTTCCTTGGGTACAAGCAGATTCCAATCTAGTTAGGGAAATCACACCAACTCAAAAAGCAATTAGTGAGCCAAGCAAATATCATTACATGCTGATATAATGAAGTGCTAAAGTGGGTGATATTGAGAAGACATAGCTTGACAACAAAGAACAAGGTGTTAACTCAGTTACAGATAAAAGGAGGCAGAGAAGGGCTGACTATTTCTCTGGCCTTGTCTGGGTTGCTATGGGCAATCAGATTAGCATCAACTGGCTGCTCAGATTTAATTATCTGATATCGAGTTCACTATCCTGCTTGTCATTAAGCTGCATTTTGTGATTTTCTAAAATTAAAAGTAAAGGCCTTCAGTTGCCCTGACACTGGAGGAATTGCCCAGGGTTCAGATGGGAAAGCTGGGACCACAGGATCAGCGCCGCATAGCACCTAGCACGGGCTAAGGCCTGGAGGGAACCAGCAGATACAGCCCATTGCCCTGTTCCTGGGTGAAGCTCTGGCTCTGAGGACCTGTCAGGAACAGGTCAAGGGAATTTATGGCACCTGAAGGAGAAGAATGAAGCTCTTCAGGGTTTCCTTGTGACTTAGGGGACTCCAATGATCAGAGCTTGGGGTTGTATTATCTAGTGCTGTGTAACAAATCACCCCAAAGCTGAGCAACTTCATAGAGCAAGCCCTTTTTTTTTTTCAATTATAGAAGTGAGCTTAAAAAACAATCGTGCATAATGTGGGGAATTCCCATACATCACCCCTCCACCAACACCTTATATTGTTGTGGAACATTTGTTACAGATTATGAAAGAACACGATCAGACTATCACCACTAACTATGGTCCATAGCGTATACTTGGTATATTTTTTCCATACACCCCCTATTACTAGCACTGTGTACTAGTGTTGTCTACTTGTTATAGTTCATGAGAGAACACTCTCACATTTGCACTGTTAACCACAGTCCATTGTCCACAGCAAGCACTTTTGACCTCACATTTTCTGAGGGTCAGGAGTCTAGTTGAGGCTTTTGTGGGCTCTGGCTCAGCGTGTCTCATGAGTTTGCAGTCAGGCTCTTAGCTGGGGCTGCGGCCAGCTTGAGGCTTGGCTGGAGCTGGAGAGTCCACCTCACACACTCTGGCTGGTGGTGGGCTTCAGTTCCTTGCTGGCTCTTGGTCAGAGGCCTCCTCTCCTCCCCAGGTGGGCCTCTCCATTGGGCTGCTCATGACATGGCGGCTGGCTTCCCGCAGAGCAAGTGATGAGAAAGAGGGAGAGAGAGGAAAGGAGAGAGAGAAAGCCAGCAAGCCTTTACCTCAGCCTCTCTGGGTGCCCACGAAGCACCCCGACTTTAGGTGGGATGCCCGTTGTTTCTGTGCGTGTCTGTGGCCAGAAACTGAGAACTAATGAGAGAGAAGGCACCAGGGTGGGCCAGCGAGGCTGGGTTCCTGGTCCTCCCTGGGTTATGTTTCTGGTTAGGGACCCTTTTTTAATATTGTGCGTATCAGCGAAATCACAGGGACCCCTCTCAGGGCTCTGGGTGACGCCATGGGCTCAAGCAGGGAAGCAGCCTGTCTCAACACAACAGCTCTGGGTTGTTGGTTTTATTTTTAAATCCTTTGTGACTTAATAACAGATGGATTTATGAGTAATGGAGGCCAGTGTAATGGAGAAAGCGCTTTCCCAAAGAGCAGTATGACAAATCCCCTGTCCAGAGACATGAGGCAGAAAAAAGAGGCTGGACCAGGAGCCTTGGTCTTTCTGCCAGCCTCGCCAATGTCCATCAATGGCATAAGCCAGAGCTCCCAGGTGCTTTCCAGTCCTGGCAGGAAAGAGAGCAGAAGTATTGTTCTACTTGTTTTTATTTAGCAAACAAAGCAGCACATTCTGAGCAAGCAGAGCCCAGAGACAGCTCTAAATAAGGCCTGCAAGTGTTGTTATACTTTATTAATCCGATTGCTCAATGTCTGATTTAAAGGAGCTCGGACAGAATTACTTTGTGTGATGAAGAGAGTTTTGCAGAGTGTCTGCCCTAATGATGAGCTGAGCTGAGCAGCCCTGCATCCTTGCAGTGCTTTATTCCTTATGTAGCAAAGAGTGAAGCTGGGACCACTTCACTCTTTTATTTTCTCCAATAAAACCCAATCCAAGCTGTCCTCTCACAGCTGGGAGGAGTGCTGGGGTTCTGGTCGTCTCAGTTTCAGGGCACCAGCCCTTCTAGCTCACTGCCCCGTTGGTCCATCGTACAGGCCAGGAAAGAGCCAACTCTCTGACTGTGTCACTGACTCTGCCCATGCATGAATTAACACTGACTCTACTGGTGTGATTTTTCTTCATTAGCCTCTAAACCACTTGTGGAAAAGGATAAAATCTTGTTTGGCTCTTTATTTATAGTTCTTATTACAGGGTGTGCTCAAGTTAGATGTTCAGTGCATATTTGCTGAATAAATTAATGAATGAACGAACAATGCAACAAACTCAGAATTAGATGCTAAGCTCTTTCCTACAATGGAATACTAGGCAGTTAGGACTCGATGTCTCTGAAGATGCTATGTAGCTCTAACATTCCAGTAAAGTACTCTCTGGCTGCCATTGATACCAGGTAACAAGAGGTCCCTGACTGTACAGGGTTGGATGACAACTACTGAAATTTCTCAATGCCTTTTTCATTTTCATTTTTGTTTTTGTTTTTGCCTAGATGAAACTTACTTCCTGTTTAGTTTCCAAATCTGTGCCTAAACTCACTGTATGTCAGGATAGATGAGGTGGCAGTGCAGTAGTAAAACAAAACAAAACAAAACAAAACAAAACCCACATCTCAGAGGCTTAAAACAATACAGGTTTATATCTCTCTCGTGCTACATGTTTGTGGGGTCTTGGCAGGGCACTCTGTTCCAGTTCTCCCCAGATCATAGCCACTATCTGGAGGATATGCAGAGGGCAGAGGGAAAGAGACCACTGGAGGCTCCTACATGATCAATGAACTTTTTCAACTCAGGAGTGATACAACATCACTTCTAGTCACAACTCCTTGTCTAGACTTGGTCAAGCAGCCACAATGGGGTCAAGAAATACTACCCTACCATTATGCCCAGCAGGCACAGTGACAGCAGTATTTGGTGGGCAGCACTGATGACTGTCACACTCACCCTCAGGCCCTGTCCTTGCTATGACCTCATCTCCCGGCACCCATTCCATGATGACTATCATACATTGCTTTCAGGCTTTGCTCTGGATAATGAGGTTCTCATTACAGGGATTCATATCAGACCACTGACTCTGCAGACCTCAACTCAACCCCCTCTTCCTGCTGGCTGGGCCCCTCCGCTAACTTTCTTCCCTTCCACCTCTTCTCTCCTGTCCTGGACCCTTTGCTGGCAGGACAGAAGGAACTTGTCTTGTTCCCTCTAGGCGGCTTGGTTGTCTAGTTCCCAATTCTCAAGGTGAGACTGATCCTGAGGGCAGCACTCTGTGTCTGGGATTTGATTTTATCCTACTTACAAACTGTTACTGTGTCACAGATGCTGGCAGAAGACATGAGATTCCTGAGTCAGAGACAAAGGACTTTTTCACTCATGGTACAACAAGCCATCTGAGAATAAGCATGTTGTGTAAGCTTCCCTTGTCCCCCAGGTCCCATGGAGTGAGGCAGAGGACCAAGAGAGATGCCTGCAAATTCAGTGGGATGCATTGTAGGAGAGGAGCCCTGAGCTTAGGGAACCTGCCATTTTATAGCAAGCAGGAAGCAAGCCTGCTCTTTGTACCAGAGGGAGGCATTATCCCATCTGTCAGAGTCGCTGGCTGCAAACATGACCCTGAGATATAGCCCAGGTGAGGACTGGTCAGGGTCTTGCCATCTTGGCACACCCAACAAGCTCTGTAGGAGTTGGGGAGACCTCTGGGGAGGGGTTTCCAAACCCCGCCCCTAGCCATTCTTACTGTTTCCCTGCAGCTTCCTGTTAGCCCCCTCGCCAAGCCAGTCTGGTTTATGGGCTTATTCCTTTAACTGCCTTTTCACTTTTAGATCCCAAAGATTGGTTGGACAAAACCACATTTGTTAAAGAATCTGATACTCAGTATGATGGTTTTAGCTTTCCACAATTGAAAGGGTCTTTCAGGCTTCCTTGTTTAATGGAGATTTCTGATGCCATCTACATGGCAAGAGGGAGGTCTGGATTCTCAGAAAAATCTGGAAATAGGCACCTCGCTGGGCCTTGTGGAGCCTGGAATGTAGTTCAGGAAATGCTCATGTCGAAACAGCTCCAGATTATAAAGGGAACTTTGGATGGAATGTATGGTGGGTGTGAATAAAATTGTTTAAAAATTTTTCTAAAAAATAACCACACACACACAAACCCAGAAACACTAAGTGTCTCACTTTTCCTCTTCATGGGCAGAAGCTCCTCATTTCTCACTCTGGTGTTCCAGCAGGAACGCACCTCCGCTACCCTCAGGCTTCGTTTCTCCTCCTGAGCCTTCTCACGGCTCTGAAAGCTCTCGAGTGTCTGAAAGCTCTCGAGGCCAGTTGGAGGCATCACTGATTAGTTTCTAGCTATTCTCTCCCCTCCCTTCATGCCAGGCTTTTTCATATCCTCCCTTTTCCCTTTTAATTTGCTTTTTTTCAGAAGCAAAACTGTAGCCTGACATTTCCCGAGGACCCTCAGTCCAGCCCCTGTGGAGGTCCCTGCAGCCGGGGCCCCAGGAGACTCAGGGCCTCTATTCATGTAAAGGGCACGAGGCCGGCCGAGGCCGGGCAAGCAGGCTGCTGGCGGGGAGGCTGGGCAACGTGCTCCCGGATCCCGCCTTGTGAGCTCAGGCTGCAGCCCGGGCCTCCGGCTCCCCACTGGCCTGCCCTTTCCCTGGGCTGAGGAGGGTGGTCGTTGTGTTTGAACAGAGGCTTAGCAGAAAGCAAAGGCCAGGAAAGCAAAGGCCTGGGCTGGGAGAGCAGGTGTGGGTGTGCGAGTGGGTCTGGAGTGTGTGCAGACCAGGGGGCTCAGAGGACGGCAGCAGTGGCCCCCGCATCGGCTTAGGCCAGTTTCACTGCTGTGATGTGGCCATGCCTGGGCTAGCTGGGAGGCAGGTGGCGTGAGTCTGCTAGGGGGTTATTTGCAGTTCTGTCCCTCACAACTACTCCATCCTGGAGCAGATGTGAGAGACAGAATTGCTTCCTTCCTGGACACGATGAGAACGTGTCAGGTGCAAAGCTTGGTCCACCGATGGCAGCTCTGCAGTCAGAGAGGACCCCGGCATGGGGACCTCTCTCAGCTTCGTTGCAGCCCTGCACCTCGGGGGCTCATAATGAACCCCGGGAGAGAATGATACGTGAGTCAGAACAAAAAGATCTGGTCCCTTGGGAAGCGGCTGTGGCTCAATCAGTAGGGCTCCGGTTTACCACATGGGAGGCCCCGGGTTCGGTTCCCGGGGCCTCCTGGTGAAGGCGGGCCCGCCCGCGTGGCGTGGTTGGCTGACCCGGCGAGCGCAAGCAGCAAGGGGGGGATAAACGAATAAATAAATAAAATCTTAAAAAAAAAAAAAAAAAAAAAGATCTGGTCCCGAAGTTCCCAAGCACTTAAAGAAGTTAGAGACCATGATGGCAAGAGCCCAGTGAGGTGGTGACAGAAATCACAAATAAGGCGGAATCGGAAAGGATGATGGTCATGTGGGTGCATAAACACGGTGTTTTGGGCATCCTGGTGTTCTGGAGTGGGGGCGGGGCACTGAATTGCCGAAAATGTAGTAGAATTATGGAGGTATGCGAAATTAGTTAATAAAGTGGCAGTTTTTACAATGTTGCGATATGAAAATGATTGTGCATTACATTTCACTGTTTTCGGTGGCGTGATATGAGTGATAGGTCACGGAAAGGGCGTGGCCAGGTGGCCCGTGCTCCTGTCCTGTCTGTTTTCACCTACTCTGTGCTTATGCCTATAGTGACAGCAATCAAGCAGTCAGAGATGCACACTGTTGTCCTTATTGCTTAAAGAGACGAGCAAGGGGGAAGTAGAGGAATTGCGTGTCTCTCAGCAGTCAGTGTTCAGGGAATAACCAAAGGATGAGCAGAGGCCCCGGAGTTAGGAGAGGAAGAAAGGCGCTTAGTGAGGAGAGGGTGGCAAGCTGGGGCTCCGGGGCTGTTCAGAATGAGGAATGGCCTGTAGTGCTCGGATATCTGGGAAGAGAGAGAGAGGAGAGTGAGAGCGACAGAGAGAGAGCCAGAGAATGAGAACTAGCCTGTGATCTGGAGAGAACCCTTCCTTTCAGAACTGCTTGGGCTTCAGTCTTGATGGGTCTTTAACACTGAGTGACTTCTTACACGTTCACTTTCACGTTTTCTGCTCTTTTCCTCTGCCCTATATTCTCCCAACCTGTCAGGTAGCTAATGATCTGAAAACGGACACTTAAGTATACTAGACAAGTAGTGAACAAGTTCTTCCAACAGTCTCTGGGAAGTGCTTTTGATGGGAATGTATGTCCTTGTTCTCTGGTCAGGCCTCTCAATCTTCAAAATAGGAAAGAAGAACTGGAAAGCACGTCGTTCTGCACCTGTGTCATTTCTCACCCTTTGGGCTAAAAACCACTCCAAACTTTACATAGTCTGCATTGACTCTATTTTCCATGCTTGCAATCATTTCAGTTGTCCTATTTACTATGTGTGATTCCTGGAATTGCAAAGATGTCCCATTCTAAATATTATCTGTCCCTTGCTTTGTGATGGAGTTTAAGCCACAAAAGGATGGCGTAGATGTGAGGATCTCGCACACATGTGCACTATCATCCTGATTTCACTGAACTTTAATCCTCATCTGTAAATTGGTAATAAAAATAAAATCTACCTTGAAGGTAGTTGTTGTGAGGGTTGAAAGAGCTAATGTGTGCGAGTGGCATGGCCCCTTCCTGGCACCTGGAAAATGCTCAGGAACTTTAGTCACTCTCGTTTCTTACCAAAGAGGTGGACTGAACAGTCAGGAGGGAAGGGGTCACTGGCCTTGGTATGCATCACAGAAATCACTTTAAAAAAACCAATCAGGATACATTTGGGTTTTAATGGGTGCTCACGCAGGAAGCTCCATGCTATTTTTCTAGGAAGTAGAAATAGTTGAAATGGGTAGGGTCACTCTAAGTGAAAGAAACACAGTCAATCAACCAAGGACAGGGCATAGTTATATGCAATCCCTGAAATGCATGCTAAAATTATTTCCTCCTTTTTTCTTCTCCTCTGGGAAGTTATTGAAATGCAAATGAGAATGATGCTTTTAAAATTGAAGAGTATTCACAGTCATTCTGCAAATAACCAACAAACCATTTGTAAACATGGTGCTTTAAGGCTAATTAGTAGTAGATTGCTGGAGATTCACTTCACACCTGATCACCAGTGGGTCAAAATATTGGGTGTGAAAAATACTTTTCTAGTACAATTCTCCCACTTCTCCAGGGCAGGACATGGAGGCTGGATTTTGAAATGTATGCTTGAGAATGTGCAGGAGGAATAAGCACCGATTCTTCCTTACAGGAATGAGAGGATCAGAACTCCCTGAAGAAGACAGAGCTACAGGAGGGCTGGGCGCAGTAAGCCATTACTGGAACCCCCGTGGCATGAGGTGGGTTCCAGGAGGGATGGGGAAATGGCTGAAGAAATGGAAATGGAAAGAAAGGCACAATGGCAGCAACCCAAACCAAAGGAAGGGCCCCAAAGTGCCCTCTTTTCCAGTAAGAGTTTGAAGAGAAGTGCTTGGCAACTGGGAAAATAAACTTTCAGGAAAGGCCCTGCCTTCCCTACACACCATCTCCCTCATCAAACGCTTAAAGCAATATATGTGGAAGGTTGTGTGAAAGAGGGTAGGTGACAGTGATTATCAGGAGGTGACTTCTATTCACTCCACATTCTTCCTCGTTTGCATGAATCAGGTACATGTGCAAGAACACAAAAAGGTGCTGCCTGTTAGGACAAGAGCAAAATTGGCAGATTCTCAAACAAACAAGGTAAAAAATGGCTTTTAGAGACCATTACGCCCCACCCTTTATGTTAATGAAAACGTCCAAAGGCTGAAGGTCACACAGAAGGCTGGGTGGAGGAGGAGCAGAGCCCCAGGCTCCAGGTGGGCTCTGCCACTACCCAGAGACCCCTCCCCTAACCGAGGGACCAGTCAACCACTTCACTCTGGAAATACCTGAAGGGGTTGTAAAGAGGGCTGGGAAGTTTCAAGGAACTGCAGTTTGGGCTGAAAACGAGAGGGATAAAGAAATGACTTTCCTCATGATGATGGCGCTGACAGTCTGTTCTCTCATCCTTCACAAGAGTGGAAGGGAAGAAATTAGACTTAATTGCTTCTAGAGATGGTTTGGTTGGACGTAAGGGAAGACGACTAGACATTGGTATTGGGTTTCGAGGGAGGTTGGGAGAGCGCTGTCCCAGGAGAGTGTGACCCCAAACACACCCGCAGTTGCCTGTGTGGGGTGAGTAGCTGGGCACCTGCAAGGTCTCAGGTGATGCTCAGACCACAGTCCTTAGCCACTGCTGGGGAGAGTGGCCTATGGTTTGGGACCGCAGTTGTTATGCCTAAAATTGGTCGCTAGAGGGAGCCTCGTGTAGGGGAAAAGGTTGAGAGTTTAGGGTTGACCGCCTTAGGCCCAGGAGGCACAGGCTCTAGCACCCACAATAATTTTAGGGCTTACGATAATATTTAAATTTCCTTTAAAATCAGAAGAAAAGTGAACTTTTAGGTAGAAGGAAATATTTTAACATAATAATAATCTATTCGCTTTTATAGCAACAGTCAAAAAATATAATTTTTAATCATTTTTAGGGAGGAAGAGGCCCATGAAAACAAAAGTCCTAGGGCCCGTGAAAGCGGCCACGCAGCTCTGAGCGAGCTGTAGCCTTGAATTCACCAGTACCAGCTGGGCCTTGGGCCAGTCCCCTTTAGCCAATCAGCCTTGACTCTGTCTCCTACAATGAAGACAATATTTGCCTTGACCATCTTCCCTCGGCTTTGGTGAGCATGGCATGAGATTGTGGGTGAATAAACGTGGGTGCTGTTGCTTTGTCTTCCTGGTAGATTTCTCAAATACTTTTAAGATATTTTCTCTTGCCATCCCCTAGACCAGTGATTCTTAACGAGAATTTGGCCATTTTGCCCCTGCAGGTAAGCACTCCAGGTAAAATATAGGATGTCCAGTTAAATTTGAATTTCAGATAAATGTAAATAGTTTTTTGATATAAGCATGTCTGAAATGTCGCATGATTTTAAATACTAAATTATTTGGTTTTTTATCTGAAATTCAAATTTGTTTGAGGGTTCTGTATTTTTATTTGTTAAATCTGTAAGCCCCACTCTCAGGGGACAGTTGGCAATGCTCGGAGACATTTTTGATCATCATGACTGGGGCAGGGGAGGTGGTGCTATTGGCATCTGGTGGGCAGAAGCTAGGGATGCTGCGAAACATCATGCAATGCCCAGGACGGCTCCCTACAACCAAGAATCACCCAGCCCAAAATGCCAATAGCGCCAAGGTTCAGGAAGCCAGTCCTAGAACCATCTGATGGTCCACTTCAGTGCTTTAAATGGACAGGAGCACACTCTGTCCTCACTTGTGTTCTCTCGTTGGAGGCACATGACCTCCTGGGGCCTCTTCTCATCTCCTGAGCCTATGGCTGAATATGAGGCTTGGGGTGGAAAATGTCCCCAGGAGAACCATCTTGCTCTTCTCTACGGTCTAAGCTCTGCCCCTTGGCTTGGGGCCCATCAAGACATGTATTTCCTGACCCAACAGACATCAGTTCCTTTTCCTGCCCTCTGCTGCCTCAGCCCTGCCAAGATGGTACCCACAAAACAACACATTTTAATTCCTGATTGTCAGAAGCTACAGAAAGGTGTGAATTAAATCTGTGGATTTGTTCAATTCTTTACCTCCTTCTGATCCCCTAAACCCTTTGGTCAATGAACCAGAATTACTTCCATCCACTTGCTGCCTTCCTCCAAAACTCAAATACCGTTAAGCTCTCTTGCCCATGTGGTTAAATACAGGTTATTTTGAGTGGTTATACAAGGCAAACCTTGGCTAGCTTGGTCAATCAAGCATGAAAGTCCCAATATTAAGTGAAAACATGTAAGTGGCATCTCATTAACACCAAGAGTATCTGTTGAATTATTCTGACTGGTACTTCTCTCTACTTTCTCTGCAGCAATGCAGGGTAGGCAGAGCACAGAAACTGATTTCTATGGCCAGAATCCATTCATGAAGTGGAGCCAAAAGACTAGCCAGTAGTTACTTTGGAGAGCAGTGCTCAAGGCCTGAAGGAATGGACCAGAGGGCAGAACAGTTTCAACAAGGGGAAAGCTGAGAAATATCCAGAACCTGAGGAACACTGTGGCTGGGGTGGCACAATAGGGTTTTGGGCAGCCAGTTGTTGCCATGGATAGAAGCATCCAAGAAAAGAGCTGAGGTGCCCTTGGGATCTGCAGTGGCCCAGGGCTGATAGAAGCTTCATCTTCTTCTGTCCTACAGAGTCAGAAACAAGAATATTGTTTTCCTCCTTCCATGTCTCAGCTCCGCTGCTTCCTCTCCAGTCTCACCACCCTCCCTGCCATCAGGTCCTCCTTAACTCCCATATAGCTACTCTAGCAGCTTCAAAGGCAACCTTCTGACACCAGGGTCTCCCCAGGTCGTTCCATTCCACACTCAGCAGCCAGGCCACATCCCTTCACAAGGAATTCTGGCCAGAGTCTCCGCTGCTTGGAATCTGTCAGTGGCCCCTGTTTCCATCTCATGGAGATGGAGCTCTTCTGCCTGTCATTTTACACCTGCAGGACCTGATGAACTTCTTGATTTACAAAGCATGCTCACATACCATCTGTAGTGGGTGGAAGAGTGTCCCCTCAAAGTTCAGATCTACCCAGAACCTCAGAAAGTGACTTTATTTGGAAATAAGGTTTTTGCAGATGTAGTTAGTTAAGATGAAGTCATACTAGATGAGAGGGCCTAAATCCAGTGACTGGTGTCCTTATGAGAAGAGAGGACACAAAGGGACACACACAGACAAGAAGACCACGTGAAGGTGGAGACAGAGACTAGAGTGATGCAGCCACAAGCCAACACACACCAAGGATTGCTGGAGGCCCCCAGGAGCGAGGAAGAGGCGAGAAAGGGGTGTTCCCCGGAGCCTTCTGAGGGAGCACGGCCCTGCTGACACCTTGATTTCAGGCTTCTGACCTCCAGCACTGGGAGAGAATAATTTCTGTTTTTCAAGCTACGGTGTTAACGTCCTTTGTTGCGGCAACCACGTGAAATGAATAGATGTCTGATTGAACCTCAGTCTTTCAGGCTCTGGCCAGAGCCCTCCTCATCCCCAGTGCTTTCCTTGGTGACCTCTGGCTCTAGATTTCCCCTCCTCTGAGATCCTACAGTCATCGTGAGCCAGAATTGAGTCCAGGGTGTGGACAGTGTGGTTCTGGGGGTATCTGATTGTTTCTGGTGTTCTGTCTTCCCACCTGCATTGCAAACCTCTCTGCCTCTCTCCTTGTCCATTCTGGGAGCAAAGCGGTCCTTTTATAAAGACTTAGGTATTGAGTAACTGAGTCCTGAGGTGGTCAGGGCTGTCAGGGGGCCAAGAGCCCAGGGAAACAGTGGGGGGAGGCGGTGTTTGCAGGTGGGATTTTGGCAGCAGATTGTGCCTAATAATAAGAGGGTGA
This sequence comes from Tolypeutes matacus, assembly GCA_026826555.1. Taxonomy (NCBI): domain Eukaryota; kingdom Metazoa; phylum Chordata; class Mammalia; order Cingulata; family Chlamyphoridae; genus Tolypeutes; species Tolypeutes matacus. The sequence continues at coordinate 30,361,418 of JAKSZT010000049.1, forward strand.
TGAGGATCTCTTGTCATGCCACGTGGAGAGGGAGGGATGAGCAGGGCCCCTGGGGGTGGTCCCAGCCTGGTGCTGTGGGGCTGTGTCCGCGCCGGGAGGAGAGGGTTGGGCCGCCCCAGTGTGGCTGGAGTCAGGCCTGCAGCCTGGCAGTGAACGCTGTCTGGGGAACACAGTGTGTTCTGTCCCGTTTTCAATGAGTAGAATCTTAAAGGAAAGTAAGGAGAAATATAAAGGGAATAAGAGAAAGGAAATGACAGAAGGATAAGGGGAGTGAAAGAGAGAGAAAGCCACTGGGTTGCTCTGATTTCGGTATAGGTGTCCCAGGGAACTTAACGGGAGACAGAAGAGAGAGAAAAGAGAGGAGGAGAAGAGGGAAAAGGAGGGAGTGGGGGGCGGGGGGAGAGGGAGAATTTTACCTTTCCCTGTAGAGAAATTCAGCCCTGAAACTGTGGTGTAATTGATACTTTATAAAAAATGTAACTTCGAAGCAGTTGACTAGTTCCCTGAGCATAGCGACTGAATAATTGAAGAAATATTTGCAGGGTTTGCACTGAAGTGCTAACAGCTGTGGTGTGTTTTGATATTTATGAAGGCTGATAAATTATGCATGAGCCAGGGCAGTGAGCTCAGTGTGAGACTTATTACCCCCAGAGTCTCGGAGACTAAGATACACCATTCACCGCATTTTACTTCCATTGTGTTCCCCTGACAGCCTGCTGCCTATTATGGAACTCAATAAAACTGGTTTAAGCTCCAGTCCCTAGAAGTGCTAATTCATTCCTTCCTCCATGGCCCTGGCTTCTTGATCAGTGGGTGGGTCAGGCCTTCCAGTTGGGATTCCAGCAGCACGGAAACAATCGGTGATCCTGCACAAATGGAACTGTAGACACCCTCTCACATCCTCCTTGGCAAGCGTATTTTTTCCAAGTCTCCCCAACCCATCCTGGTTTCCTTTTATGAGCAGGTGCTTAGAGCTGAGCTCTTTTCTAGGTTCTATTGTGTGAGAGAGGGAGGGTAGGAGTCAGAGGAAATGCCTCCTGGCCCTGAGGGGGATTTTAATCTAGAGGGGGAACAAGCAGGTTTCTAGACATGGGAAGATTGCTCTATGCCACTGAAACCTTGTCCAGGATGGAGTGTGTGATAGCTTCTCCCACATGTTAGTACCCTCTCGCCACTCTAGAAGCTCCATTCCATTGAAAAACATGTATAAGCCCCAAATTAATGGTCCACTGCCTTAGAATCTCACTTCTAACCGAAAGTATCTTGAGAATGGATTTTAGTTCCCAACTCCGTTTTCAGGGATGTCAGGTAGGTAGATTGAAATTAGTCATGGTGGGAGTATTTACACCATGGAAATTGGCAAAAACTACAAACTAGGACTCTTGTTTTCTTTCAGAAAGTCAGTTTACTAGCACATCACTGACAACATCATCTAAGTCCAGCTCAGTGGGTTGCTGAAATAATGAAGGGATAGAGGAGACCCTCAGCTATGATTGGTCTATCTCCTTCCTTCAGGCAAGTAAATATCTCATTCAACTAATGATGTTCTGATTTTCAGGCAATATTAAGTTTTCCATAAAAATAGTTATTTAGAAAACCACACATCTGCTAATAGAATCGGAGCCATAAAATTCCAGCAATCTTAATGTATTCAAAAACAGAAGTTGGAGGCATTATGGGGGCCCATTTCTTTTCTAGTTAATGAATTCACTTTATTCATATATTTATTTTTAAAAGTCCATTCTTACCCATGGAGAATACTGGTCATGAAGTCCAATGAAACCAGCTACAGTAGATATTCCAAGTTTTCCTAACCTCATTTGCCTTTGGGTAAAAATGGGGTCACACTAATGGTAATAACCTATAATTTATTGACTTTCCCTATTTATCAATGTAATTTAGGACTTTGACCTTCTGAGAAATCCCTCCCAAGTATCTCTGGTGTCAGGGGCTCCAACATATATGCTTGGGAACACGTGTGGACTCCTCAGATCAAACTTCCTCTGCCTTGGTGTCTGTTGCCTGCCAAGCCACATGGGGGCAGCACCGCATCCCTGGAGGCCTCTGCCCGTCAGTACACAGGCTGCCAGGGTGGCCCCGGCATTCCCCAAGGACTCATGGGACTGAACCCCAAGGTGTTGCAAAGTGAAACTGGAGAGAATGTCCGTCTCCCTCACTGTGCCTCGCTACACTTGCCCTTCTGTCTCATAGAAAATGAATTTTTCATCTTCTGCTCGAGCACCTGTCTGCAGAGCAGGGAATCCCTCCTGCCTTCTCTCTCAGCACCTGAGCAGAAGACCCCTCCTCCTTCTGTTTCAGCCAAAACAAACAAATCAGCTGGCCAAAGACCAAAAATTAAACCAAAACAAAAGCTACTATTCAAATTCATAACAATTCATCAGCTGTGCCCAAACACGTGTCGACTCCAGTTTAGGACCCACTTGAAGCTCCTCTTCATGGAGAGAGTTTAGTGGTGGCAGGGATATGAGTGAAACTCTGCACTTATTTGTGTTGCTTCCTTGGGCAAGTTACCAAATCCCTCTGTTCCTATTTCCTGGTCTGTACAGTGGGGATGATAACTACCTCATGGTTTTGTTGTAAAGATTAACTGTGTTAATCCATTTGGAATGTTTAGAAGAATGCCTAGTCCAGAGTAAGTTTTCAATAAATGTTAATTATTATTATTAATATAACTATTATTATTTTTTTAGAATGAATGAATCTATAATATCTGCCTTTGGCCGACTAAAAAATGCTTAGTTGTCTTGAAAAATCGACTATTATGAAAACATCTGGCAGTGCTAATTAGAGATTTCTGGGCCCCAAAGAGTGAGCTGATGGCCTTGTGTAAGAGAGTCCTCACAGCTAAGTAGTGCTAGCCAGGATTCATTTTGGCTGCAAGAAAGAGAAAAGCCCACGATAGGACAGGATGGAAGAATACTAAAGGTAGTAGTTCCAGGGCTCATGTGGTACTTCACACCCCCAGGAACCCAGGCTTAGTTATCTTGTTCTCTACCATCCTTAGCCGTGGATTCTACTTCATGGATCAAGACATTTGCTTGATCTTCAGTCAACAGGACAGAGGAAGGGAGAAGACAAGACAAAGGATGCTTACCAGCTGCCATTCAAGGAATTTTCTTAGAAGCTGCTATTTGGCACTTGCACATACACTCCAATGGCCAGGAGTTAGTCACATTGCCCCTCCTAGCTACAAGGGAAGCTGGAAGCTGTCTTTATTTCAGACGGTCACAGGCCCAGTTGAAAATTGGGGGTGACGGGTATTGGGGTGGACACCAGGCTGTATCTGCATGAATTTTTCTAGCGTCAGTTTTCCTGACATTTGTTAACCTTTCCTAATTTAGCTGTGATTTGATGAGTGTGACTAGGAACCAGTTTTCTAAGGCAGGCAGCAAAGAGCCTGACCCCAGAACTGTGAATGGCTTATGTCCTCAACTGTTCCATATTCAATAGGAAGTAGGCGTCATGCAGGGCACTTCCATGGGTATTTTGAAAAAAGGAGGATGGTCTGAGGTTGTATTAGTTATTTACAGCTGTGTAACAAAGCACTCCAAAACTTAGTGGCTTAAAGCACTAATAATCATTTACTGTCTCTTGTGGATTTTGTAGAATGGGAATATGAGGGTGGCTTGGCTAGGTGATTCTGTCTCCGTCTCTTATGAGGTTGTAGTCAGATGTTGGCTGTGGATACAGTTATCTGTGGCACTGACAGGGGCTGGAGGGTTCATTTCCAAGGTGGCTCACTCACATGGCTGGAAAGTTGTGCTGGTCATTGGCAGGAGTCCTCAGTTCCTTTCCACGTGGGTCTCTCCACAGGTCTGCCTGAGCATCCTCATGGCATGGCGGCTGGCTGCCCCCAGAACGAGCAATCCGGGAGGCTAAGGCAGAAGCAGCAATGCCTTTTATGACCTAGTCTTGGAAGTCTCTCTATTACTTTGGCAGTATTAAGTCGATCACACAGGTGAGCTAGGGTTCAGCCTGGGAAGGGGCCACGCAAGGGCAGGAATACCAGAAGAGGGCAGTAAAGGGCGATTTTGGAGGGTATCTACCATATTGACTCTTTAGTCAGCTTAATGCAACTTGACAGTAGTTTGCTTTCATGTGACTCTGGTCCTACTCATCACTGTGTGGTTCAGATGACCAGAAAGGAATCCCCCCAAGTCCGACTTCAGTCCACAGAGTCTCTTGACCCACCAGGATAATTAATTTGTGGGTGATAAGGCTCTTAAAAGCTTGTTTTAAACAGTGTAATGGAATGGGAAAAGCCCTTGACAGGGAGTTAGGATAAGAGGATTCTAGAGCTAGTTCAACCACTAACTAGCTATGTCTCTGGGTAAATCATTTAAACATTCCATGCCTTAGTTTTCTCATCTATAAAATTGGAATAGTTGGTAATATAACTTACCTCTGTTACACCTTAACCTCTGTCACAGTATGAAGTTCTTTTGTGTATCCAAAAAAATATGATGTGTTTGAATCAATCCATTCCTGTGGGTGGCCTCACAGGAATGAGAGATTGCACTACATTCTGCTAAGGGAACTTGATTATATCACTTTTGATTGAACGGTGTCAAAGAAGTGTGACTCAGGTTGGGTCTCCGTCCTCTTGCTGGGTCTTATATAAATTGAGAACACACAGAGAGACACACAGAGAAAAACAACTGCCATTTTTCATCATGCCATGTGAGAGAGGACCCGAGGATCACTAGCAGTCCAAGCTGAAGCATGCAGCTCCCAAGAGGCTGGGATCATGGAGCATCTCAAGGCTGAAGAGATGAGCCATATGTCTGATCACCCACAACGGGGCTCAGGGAGAAAGCAGAGTAGCCAAGGCTGAGATCTGGAAAGAAAGGCTTGATCACCTACAGCTGAGCTCCAGGAAAAAATAGCTAGGCCAGCAGACCCACCATCTTGCCTCACCATGCAGCAGGACTCCAGGATCTGCTAGCAGGCAACCCTTGGTGAGAAAGCATCTCTGATGATGCCTTCATTTGGACATTTTTGCAGCCTTGGATCTGTAAGCTTTCACCCCAAATCAACCCCCTTTATAAAAGCCAACCCATTTCTGGTATTTTTGCATAGGCAGCCTTTAGCGAACTAAGACGACCTCCTTCCCAGGGATGTTTTAGACCAGGGGTTCTTAACAAGGGGTCTGTGAGCTTGAATTGAAGTTAAAAAACAAAACAAAACATTATTCTTGTGGAGACGTGTTGGTGTGGGTGTGATACAGTTTTTAAATAATACACAGTATATTGTGGACTTAGTAAGGGGTCCGTAGTTTTCCCCTGACTGGTGAAGGGGTCCATGGAACAAAAAAGGTTAAGAAACCCTGTTTTAGACTTATATAATAAAATAACATAAAAATGCAGGGAACAGATTATATTTTACTTAAGTTGAGTTGCAAGATTACTATGTTAGCTGAATTTGTGTTGGCTATTAGTTTGTAAGCAAGTGTCTAAATTATTTACAGCCCTTTCTTAGAGAAAGGACATAAAAACAGTGAGATTCTTCTGTAATCTGTAGGTGCCACAGTTACTCTCTTTCAAACCAGAAGCTGTCTCACAGAACTAGATTTTTAAGGGAATTCTATTCACAAGGTCCAAAACCCTTTGGCATGAATGCCCTTTGTTTCCAGGTGGCAACTCTTGGTGCTACCAGGATGATATTCCACATGTACATCCACAAAGCTTTTGCATGCAATTTCAGGGGTTCGCAGACTCCCTGAAGTCCATCCATGAATTGCCCTAATGGTCCAAGCTCCAAATTAAAAAGCCTTGCCTTAGGGGATGGTATATAAGAGTCACTTAGACCAGCTGTAAGAAATTAGAACATGCATAAAAGAAACCGGGCTATAGGCAGGCAAATATTTTAATTAAAATGGATATTATGACCCAGGCCTCTTCTCTAGACTGCAGCTGCTCACTAAGTGTTGCCTCTTAGTCTAACTTTGTTAACCCCATCCTGTCCAGGGACCAGACCTGCAGACTGAAGCCTGCCTCCAAAAATAGTTTCCTGGGTATACCAGGGTGGTGGGGTCTTGGGGGACCTCAGACCCATAAATATTGCAGAGTCTCTTTAATTAAGCCTAGCCAGTCACCCAACAAATGTCTAGCGTTGATCATAGAGTTTCTAAAGATCTACGTGTGTTCTAAAGACCAACACATGGCTATGTTAGGGCAAACCTATTCCTACTGTTAGAAAAATGATTCAGACTTTGAAATAGCATCAGATATATTTTCTTTCTAACCCTGAGTGCAATGAAATTTGTAGTAACCTTACCTAATATGTGTGTAGCACGTAAAGTTAACAAAAGACCTACCTCACACTGATTTGTACAACACCCTCATGTGGGAGATGATTGCTCTATTTTAAGGATGAGACAACTGAGGCTCTGAGAAATGTGGCGACTCTGCCCACTGTCAGGCAGTTGAGAAGCAGAATCTGTCGCCAGGTCCTCAGCCCTGAAATTACTGTTCTTTCTACCTTGTATGATAATCATCTTCCCAACCAAGCAGGTTTTGCAAACACTAGGAGCTCATAAAAGCCTATTGAACTGAAGTTGAAGGGCGCTGATGTTGTTAGAACACGTACCCACAAGGCTGACATAAACCATATTAAACAAAAAGATCGTGAATGGCATTGGCCTCTGTGTGGTGAGCCAGCCTGTCACTCAGGAAAACCAAACGTGCCCAGGAGCCCCAACATGGCAGACCTGGCTGCAGAGAGACAGGGGCTTTGCTTACTGAGGCCAGGGCAGACCCACAGGATGCTAAGGTTAGGTCCACTCTGTTTCCATCACTGGGCTTTGGAGAAAAGGTCAGTGGCTAGCATGTGTCGTGGGTGTCAGAGGTAAACCCTGCAGAGAGGAGCTAAGCAAGGTCAGGGTCAATTCCCTGCAGTTTGAAGGGGAGAAGTTTCTAGGGAGGTTGTCTCTAGTCTGGGTAACAGAAGTTCTATTACTGACAGCCACTTAACCAGGAGGCAGCGTGGACTGCCTGCTGCTCCCCCGTCCACCTGGGAAGCACGCTGCACATTGATGCTCTGGGCGGTGGTCTCCCTCCAGGACACCCAAGTCCTCCAGCAGAGTGGTGTGCCCTTCAAGAGTCATTTGGAAAAAGACTGCTCACTTTCCTCAGTTCAGATCAGTGAGGTCATATACTGTTCATCCTTCAGTGCCTGGCTTGCTTCACTCAACATAAGGTCTTCAAGATTCATCCACGTTATTCCATGTGTTAGCACTTTGTTCCTTCTTACAGCTGAGTAATATTCCATTGTATGTATGTACCACATTTTGCTTATCCATTGTCTGTTGATGGGCACCTTTTAGATTAGGATCTCTAGAAATAGATTCTGAGATGGAGAGTTGCATCAGGAAGGATTCTGGTGGGTGCGGTGGGGTAGGGTAGGGGAATGCTCTTGGGACACATACATGTAAGGAGGTGAGGACAGCAGACCTGGGCAGAGGGGGAAGCTGCCCTGGCAAGTGAAGCCTCGGCCAATTGCATAGGGAGCTCTGGGGCTGGGCTGACACTTCAGTGTTGTCCCAAAGTGGGAAAGGGGCTGGGTCTTTGTAGCCCGTATCCGCGGGAGCCCCCAAGGAGAGGCCAGAAACTCGCACCAAGCAGTTTTGTGCAGGAGGGTGATGCCCAGTCTAGGGCACAGCTGTGAGCCGTCGGCAGCCCACACTCTCTGCAGTTGGGTGATGGGTGAATTGGCTCTGAGAAGAGAATCTGGGTGGGCACCATAGGCTCTACCAGCTTAATTCAGTTAAATACTAATTGACCTGATAGACCATGAGTGTAAAAACAACACGGTTGTCATTTCTATCAGAATGAAGGTGAATATTTTTTGAAAGATTCAATAGAGGTGAGCTGCTAAAAAAATGTAGTTAGATAAAGTTTGGGCAAGACAACTGTAAATGACTCAGGGAAAAGATGTAAAACTCAAAAACCATTTTATAATCAGATAGCTTTACAATTGTTTTGGGTACTTGTTTGTTTATCGAGTTTTCCTTTTTTACTAGTGTTGGTGATACATTATGCTTGTGGTTTACACATGAAAGATAACACAGGACTCTATTGACTGGATTCATAAAAACCTTGAAGATAAATGTACATGTCTATGTTTAAATTAAAATAAGGTATTTTATGTTATGTTATATACAGATCATTTTAAAAATAAGTGTGCCTTTTCCCAAACGTTTTCTTTGCCACCTTGGCTCTGAACACATTGTTGAAAAGGCATTCTATGTCGTAAGCCAGCCAGATGTCTACAAATCACATTCTCACAAGTGCATCGCCAGTTGCTCTTTGGGACCAGCTGTCAGGATCTGCTTGCTTTTCCCCACTCCCAGACTTGCCATTTTCCCTTTGATCTTGAACTTAGGGTAGTGTGTCCCGAACGTGGCACACGTCCTTGGCTGCTCTTTCACAGCCTGGGTGGCCCGTCCTGGGCAATTCCAGGGCAGAGCAGCCCTCCTGGAAGGGGGCTGAGCCTGTGGCTGAGTGCCCCTAGCCCCGATCCCATCAGGCAGATGGTCTCCAACTTCCAGATCCCTCCCTTCTCCATTTAGACAGAATGCCTCCCCCAGCAGTCCCCAACCTTTTCTCACTCCTCTCTTCTCTGCTTCCACCTGGGGTGGGGGGGGGAGGTGCTGAGGACTGTAGTAGCTGAATAAGGGCCCCCTAAAGATACCCAAATACCCAAATCCTAATCCCTGGGACCTGTGAATGCTGCCTTGGTGGTGAAAAAGGACTTTGTAGACGTGAATAAGTTAATGAGATGGGGACATTATCCTGGACTATCAGGGTGGGCCCTAAATGCAATCATATAAAACCCTTAAAAGAGGGAGGCAGAGAGATTTGCCACAGACAGAAGGGAGAAGCACTTATGATTTCTGTCAGGACCAGCCTCCCAGCCCTTCAGGGGAGCCCTCCTAGTCAATCTCCCAGTGGCATGGTCCTCTGTCCCGGCTTCCTTCTGCCCTGCCCTCCCCCACCCCCCAGGGTCCCCACCAACACCTCAGCAACTCCTCCCTGTTGCTTCTTTTCTCTTTTGGAATGCCAGGTGTCCTGTTTCTTGCTCTAGTGGTTATCCTAAGAAGTCACACCCATGTGCTAATGGAGGACAGAACCTGGAGGGTCTCTGAAAATGTCCTTCTAGCTCACTTATAACACTGTGGGTTTTTAATAGGGGCTTCCTGAAGACAATCCCTTAACCAACTGGTTCTGAGACTGTCAGGCAGGAGAGGAAAGGGCATGTTTTAAGGCAAGTGGGGATAGAGGTGTCCCCGGCCTCCAGACTTTTGTGAATTTGGTGTCTCATGTCTCACAAATGCCACAGAGGAATAACTTCCCCATGCGCAGGACTTTGGGCCTTGAATTGCATCCTGGTGCTTCAGGAGTTCTACAGATGTATGTTTGAAATTTTATCATTCAAACATTTTAAAACCAATTTAAAATGGAAACAACAAAAACAAGATATATATCCAACACTAAGACCCAGGGAAGGTCCAGGAGGGACTCCAGCCACAGATAAGGCAGAGCAGATACTGCCCAGGGCTCCTGGGTTCAGCCATTCCCAGCTTCTCCTCAAAGTCCTTCTAGAGTTGATCCATCTTCTCCTTCAGTTTGGGAAAGACAGAAGGTACTGCCGAGCTGGGTTTGGGTGGTTTCTGGTGATTAAGACAAGGTCTGTACTCAGGGCAAGTCTTACCTTGTCATTTTCTCAAAAGTGAGTAAATGAGTTTGTTGTGTAAACCATCAACTCATGTCACACGTCAAGCCCCGTGTCCAGGAGGAACAGGCTCAGTAACGTGAAAGGTGGGACAGGAGGGGTCTGGTTCCTTCTTTATTAGAGCCAGGGAGAAGGTCAAGATGTCCAATGGTGATACTGTTTTGGGAAAATGAGCACAATTTGGCTTAGGATGGCTTCTGCTGCTTTTGACTTTTTAATCTCTTTCTGCTTCTTGATTATTAGTCAAGAAGGAAGATAAGATTCAGCTAATTCACCTGGTGGTGACCTGATTTATCCCAATTGTTTTGAAGCAGCAGCTACTCAATGCTTTGGAAGGGTCTATTTACTCAATGCCTTTGCTTGAAGGCTTGGCTAGGTTTAAACCAGACTTACTGAACTGATTTTTTAAAAATGAATGAATGACTTTTCTGACAGATGAAGATTTTTCTTAAGTTTTCTAGCGGACAATACCATGGCCTCGACTGAGAACCAATTTCACTCTCATTGTTAGGGGTTGTCTCTTTGTCTCCACCCTAAAACAATCAAGATACTACTTAAATTCATTTTCTCTTATGTTTTTGGACTTCAATATGTTTTATTGATCTTCTCCTTCTTACCATCAATATTGCTGCTACCACTAATGCATTTTTTTTGTTTGAGGCCCACCGGGGCTCTGAAGGTAATACTCCAGTCTTGGTGGGGGCCCATTGAGTAATTAAAAAACTTCTCCAAGCTTTGCACACTTTTTAAGGTGGATGGTGGAGGCTAAGCAAGAAAAGAGCAATCCGAGTGGTAAAATAATGTTTTATTCCATGAATGAACAAACGCTACCATGCCACATTCTCACTTCCCTCCTACCAGATCTTGTGGCCAGAGCTCGCTGCCCCTCTCAGACCAAGCTGGCTTTGCGGCCTGTCAAGCCCACTGAAGTAGCAAAAGCATGAACATGTAGCATTCAGATTAGTCTTTTTTGTCAGCATGTTGATCTTTACCCCAAATAGTGAAATACCACCTTAAAAAAATCCTGTGATGGAGATCTTCCCATTGACCTAACTATAACTGACATTTAAAGCTCATGTAGATGAAACCAAAATCCCCAAACACCAAAAAGCAACATGGACATATCTTCTCTGCTGACAGGATGTCAAGGACACCCACAGCAGGACCAGAAATGGGAGAAATCAGTACTGACATTCAGGTTGTCAACAAGCTCAAAAGGAAAGGACAACAATTGATATATTTCAAACTAGCACGTCTAAAGAGTTCAGATCAGCCAAAGAGTGTTAGCATGCATGCTAAACACAAGATTAGTACTGGTGGGAAGGTGGGCAGGGGGCGACTGCACAGATGACTGACGTACATTCCTTTCTCTATATACAACAAAATGAAATATACACTATGAATACTGGCTGTACATTTGGTCAGAGAATATCTTACAAGGCTAACGTAGGACAACATCAACCTTACTGCTCGCAGCAGAAAGAGGGCAATGGAGCAATCCCCAGGGCAGGATACTGATGCTGGCACACACCCTCCACCCACCCCTCCCCACTTTCTTTCTCATTCCTGGGACCCTAGTGTACATCATAGACCTGGGGGGTAGAATTGAAAGCTTGACTTTTTTTTGTTTTGAACCAAATGTCATCTGATAAGACTTGACAAATTATCAAGAAGGAAAGGATAGTTTGAAGGAGATATGTAAATGGAAAATGGTGAATCTGCAGCCAAGTCTTAATGCAGCTCTGTGGCAGAGTGGTTTTATTTATATATTTATTTTTTAGTGAATAGAATTGGCGAGTTTTCCCCCCTCAGCTCTTTGAAATGTCTCCACAATGTCTGAAGTCCATCATTAAGAGAGAGCATTAACTTCCAACCCGTTTCTTTATCCAAACCAGCAGAAAGGCTATACATATTGACTGAAGAAAACAGAGCAAAACAGAGCAAAACACAGCAAAGGAACAAAAGCAAACCAAAACAAAACCACAGCAAAACAACCTCATGACAGGAAGACAAAGAAGCATCAGGTAAAAACCATAGAAAAATACTAATTAATTCCATAAGGTTAACCATTAGCATAGCTACAGAAATGCTTTGTACAGAAGAGGATTTCTCGTCTTCTGCAGCCCCTTAGCAATGTTGAATCTTCTAATTACAGAAAGGAGCAAGCCAATACGTGAACAAGTATTGTTAAAATAATTGTGCTATAAAGGTTGTGTATTCCTGTTTTTCATCTTCATGGCACAGTGCTATCAGACAGGATGCAACGCTGCTAGCATGAACATGGTACTCTAAAGTATAACGTGGGTCTTAATGCTACAGCTTGATAGCTGGAATTTAAAGAGCCGGTTTCTTCCAGGCCTCAGACCTGGCCTTCATTACCATTGATCCTTCTGCTTTGTTCCTTGGGGGAGAGGCCTTTTGATCCAGTTAGTCACTCTGGGGCCAAGAGGAGGCGATGCCAGGGATGCTAAGTTGGTCCAGTCTCTGTTGAACTCATCATGCTTGATGACATACCTCCACCTGGGGAAGGAGCTTGTTTCCGAAGCAAAACTGCCTTCAGTATCTGAGACACACATGCTATGGAACTTAACGCTTCTCAGCCCCCCACCCCACCCCTCTGAGGGAAGAGGGAGGGGCAGGGGAAATTTCTCAGTTGCATATTGTTATAGAAAGAGCCACGTTTGTGCTTAGGGCTGACATATGGTTAGTCCTCTTCTTCATCCTCTTTCGCTGTGGCTGTCGGTAGTTTGTCCTGAATCCGGAAGCATTCCACGAAGAAGTTGATGATGGATCGGTATAGATGCTGTTTGAGGGAGACGCTATGAAAGTAATGGCCCTCATCTGGGTATATCTGCAAGGAAAGCATGGAGAGTCACTCATTCACTGTCTAACCCTCCCAGTCAGACTGGGGGGCAGTATTTCCTTGAGGACGCATATAAGATATGGAGCCTAATAAAATTCAGGTATCCTACAGCTCAATTTTAGTTGAAAAAAAAAAAAAAAGAATTTTCTAAACCATTTGGGTCCCACTGTAAGTGCTTGTTCCTCCTTGAAGTTTTACCTGACAGTCCCAGTTAGGAGGAGCTTCACCTTCCTCCTGTGGCATGAAAATTAACTGAAAGACAGACGGTCTTCTGAATATCTCTATTCTTCCATAGCACCTAGCATTTGCTACGTGCAGTAAGCACTCAGTGAAAATTGGCTGGGTAACTTAGAAAACACGTCATTCAATAGACTCTTTACAGTCTAGACCTACTTGGATACAGACTCAGGGTGTACAAAGGTGGCAGGACAAGTTGTAAGGGCATCAGGACTTGCTGAGTTCTACAATGGTGCTTCTCTGGGGAGAGACCACTTGGGGTTGAAACCAGGCTCAGCTATTTGCTTACCCTGTGACCTTGGACCAGCTAACTTTCCCAGGCCTATGTTACCAATTGTGCCAAGTGTGGATGATAATAATACTAGGACGTAATTCACAAAATTTTGGAACAATTATGTTATATAATACCAGTAAAGTACTTAGAACAAGACCTGGAACATAGGGAGTGCTAAAAAAGATGGTAGCTAATTATCCTATTATACATTGTAATGATACCACCTGTCCCATAGGGGCACTGTCTTATTTTCACACAAATGAGACTGTGTGACTCTGAAGCACACATTCTCTCCATGATACCACATTGCCTCCTGTTTTTTTGAATCCTGTCTTCCTCTTATCTTGTTGGAGGCTGGCATTCACCTTTATTTTAAAATACTTATTAATGATGTACATTACAACATCAAATAGTCCAAAAGGGTAGAGAATAAGAAATATGTCTCCCTCCAACCCTGGATTTCCCTGTCCCTTGGTGCCCTTACCTAGAGTTAACTATTCTTACAAAGTCACTGAGTATCTGTTAAAAATCTTCATGTGTCCACAAGCGGTGGGAGTGGGTCCCGCTAATTGACACAAAGGGAGCACACTCTGCATACTACCTACCACCTTGCTGATTTAACTTAGCCATATAGGCAGGATAGTGGTCCACATTAGCACATATCCATCTGCCTTGTAATTTTCAATGGCTGCATTAGGCATGTAAATTGTATTTAATAGTGCCAGGGCAACTATTAAATTTACTATGATCTGAAAATTTTCAGATGTAAATTCAAATTCCATGTTAACTAATTTCTTCCCTCCCCATTCATCAATACTCGGGTTAAACTCCCTTCTTCCAAGAAACTCCTTGGCCAGCTCAGCCCATATGTGGCCCTCCACAGGCATCTGGCCAGCAGCTGCAGGATGGCCAGGTGCTGGGAGACAGAAGGCAGGTGGGGGTCAGTGCCAGGACTGGAGCTCTCTGAGCATGCCATTGTGTTTGGTTCAGTAAATCTCCCATTTATCTCTAGACCTGGAGAGACTTCATGGGCTATCAGGGAGAGGTCAGGAAGGAAACGGAAGATGTTTCAAGAAGCAGCCTTCTATCCTGCTGGAAACGCCTCGCCTTGGTGGTGTTGGCTCAGTACCTGATGCCAATGAAGACAAGGCATGCGTTTGATTCTTGGGAAGGCTAGTGTTCTTTAACTACTGCAGGGGTTCCGATGGCTTCGGGAAATCCTGCCAGTATTCAGGAAATGTGTGGGTGTTGGTCCCCAGGACGGCTAGAAAGAGAAAGCTCAGTACCCGCTAAAGGCGCTCTCTACTGGGGCAATCACCACGTCCTAACACGCCGGGGTTGGCGTGGGGTGGCTGGCTTGGCTTTGCTTGTTGCTGGAAGGGGAGTGCGAATGGGGAGGATGGGAGAGAAGGGGTGGTTCTAAAGGGGTTTAAATACAGCCCAAGTGCAGAACTGGAGCTATCATTAATTAGTAGAAAAAGTGGGCATGTGTTAATTTGTCTGATGTGCACCCCTGCCAATCACCAACTATAACACAGGTATATTTGCTGAAATGGAAGGTACTGAATATCAAACAGTTCATTCTCAATGAAAAGGAATCTCTCTCCCCAAGTGCAAAAATAGAGTAGATGTGCATATACTATACCTGTAAGCTGTAATTAGCCTTTCCCTTAATTAGTTGTGTAATGAGTTCTGCTGTATGCTGGAAATGGATTTTTTCTGTTTTAGAAAAAAGAGGAAAGTGTCAAAACCTATCACACCAACAAGAGTGATACTTTTAACAGATCTGTAGTGAAATTAAATGGTCTCAGTCCTACCATCAGCAGTTGCATGAATGATGAGAAATTGCTGTTCTTCCAGGGCTGACATTCGATGTGCTACTTTGGTCATCTGGGCATGCAGAGGCAAACCGAGAGAGTTAGCAGGCTGCACAGTAAGTAGCAAGGTACTTTTTTTTCTTTAATTTTTATCTTGGCAACAAATATATAACCCCAAAATTCCTTTTTCCACTATTTTAAAGTTTAGAATTCAGGCATTAATTACATTCACAATGTTGCACTACCATCACCACCATCCATGACCAAAACTTTTCCATCACCCCACACAGTTATTGCCCATTAGGCAGTAACTCCCCCTTCTCCCTGACCTGGCTTATGGTACCCTTTAATCTACTTTCTGTCTCTATGAATTTGCATATTCTTCATATTTCATGTAAATGGAGTCATACTACGTTTGTCCTTTTGTGTCTGGCTCAAGTCAGCATAATGTTTTCAAGGTTCATCCATATTGTAGCATTTATCAACACTTCATTACATTTTATGGCTGAATAATATGCCATTATATGGATATACCCCATTTGTTTATCCATTCATCTGTTGATGGGCAGTTGGGTTGCTTCTACCTCTTGGCTATTGTGAAAATGTTGCTATGAATATCAGTGTACAAGTACATTCAAATCTCTGCTTTCGTTTCTTCTGGGTCTATACCTAGAAGCATAATTGCTGGTTGGTATTGTAATTCAACCCTTAACTTTTTCTGGTACCAAGAGCAAGGTATTTTTTATTGGAAAATTGACTGAGAAGGTCAATGAAGTGTATTGAAAATACAAAGCCCAGGGGGAATCAGGACGCTTTAAATTTGCAATGACATGCACAGTAGACCTCAGAAGCCTCAGCTTTCCCTAATTTACTTACTTTTTGGGAAGAAGAATGGGTGGAAGGGAAGAAAGGAGACAAAGAAAGAGTTTTTTCCAATTAGTGGTAGCCTTACAAGGCCATCATTTCACTTAATGGTCTTGGAGATGACAGTCTGAGCAGACTTAGTGCAGCTGTCCATGCAAACGTTTCAACTTTGAAGCCACAGTCCTGGCCTTCTACACTGTACACAGTTGAAGAAATATCATGTCTGACATCTGTACTGAGTTAATTGGATCACAGAGAATTAGTACGTAGTATCCCATAGGAATTTTCTGTTTCCTAATCAATAACTTATCCTTCCAAAGTAGAACCAGCTTAGGTATAGGCGGAGCCAGGAGGCATCTGCTTAGAATATTTCCGTGGGCCCTAGGATAGACCACCCCATCCATATATGTTCTCAACTCTCTTCCTAGTCCCTCAAGTCCTAAAATGAGAAAAGAGACAACTGCAAATTTGCCTGACAGGTCATGTTAACCTATAGTCACGATATGGTGTAAGGATGGATCCAAAAGTTTTTCCTGGAGTGGGCTTAATGGTGGAGAGGTAGAGAGCAGGAGGACCCGGAATGGGAATGAGTTAGAGAACTGGTTCAGGGTTGGAGAGGTGGAAGAAAGAAATTCAGAGAAGAGGTTAGAGGCAGGGAAGACAGAGTTCATCAAATCTACCATTTGTCCAGGGGCAGTTATGTCCCAACGTACCTCATATGCTCTGTTGTCAAGTCCATGGAGGCCCAAGTACCTTTCGGAAAATGCAGAAGCTTGAATGGAAGGAGAGAAAGGGAGAGTTACCTCTTGGTCTCAAGGCCCAGTCAGGTGCTAAGTTCTCCAGTCTCTACGTGAGGCCCTTGGGAAGGAGTTGGATGGGTGTGGTGGGGAGCACTCACACTTGCATTAAAAAACAAACAAACAAACAAACAAACAAACAAACAAACAAACTCGTTCTCCTGGCTCCTTAGATGGGCCAACAGAAAGTATAGTTGTAACATTTAAATATGTTAATGTTGGCTGTGGGGTTCTGATCAGTATAGCAAAACCGTAATCAAGCAAAACCTCATTACTCCGAATCCTAAATAAATAGGATAAACCCCTACTTCATTTCAGAATATAAAAAAAAATAAACAAATACTAAGATTTCCATCACAGTTTATTTTATTTTTTAATTTTAGGAGTGTCCCAGCTCAACCTGTCTTCAGCCCTATAGCCCAAACCCTGGCT
The DNA here is from genome assembly GCA_026826555.1 of Tolypeutes matacus. Taxonomy (NCBI): domain Eukaryota; kingdom Metazoa; phylum Chordata; class Mammalia; order Cingulata; family Chlamyphoridae; genus Tolypeutes; species Tolypeutes matacus. The sequence goes on from JAKSZT010000049.1 coordinate 30,378,455, forward strand.
CCGGGTTGAGGTTCTGGATGAGGACTCTGGTGTCTGCAAGATCATTAAAACAAGATGCTTTAACGATTCATTATTTTTACAGGAAAATCAGGGAGCAAAGAATGCTAAGCAACTTCCATAGGGTTTTAGATTATTCCTTATTTAAACAGAGAAGACATCATAAGATTTCCTATTCTTGGGAAATCTTTGACAAATCAGAGGTGCTGGTTGGTAGCATTGACGTGAATTTGTTTTAGATAAATCTGAAGTAGCATGATTAACCAGTTAACAAAGTCTCACTGACTATGAAAAAATCTGAATTATGCTGCATGTATTCCCCTGGGAAAATTAATTTTTAATTATTCAAATTTTGAATTAGGGGAGTTCTTATATAATTATACTTTGGAATTTATATTAGAAAGAACGCTTTGTAAAGACTAGTACATCTGTTGTGAGAGTTTGAGCTGGACTAGCCAGTGCTGTTGCACCCCACCAGTGGTCCCTGGGCTGCCCTGTGGGGTCCATGGAGGTGGTGAAATCGGGCCCCTGGTTCCTCCAGCAGAGTGGGTACAGTGTTAGGAGCAGGAAATACTTGTTCCTCTGAACTGAAGGGCATGGTTTCTGTGGACCCAGGAAGGCCACGCCAGGCTTCCAGAAGGGATCCAGAAAACCAATAAGAAGCCTTTTAATTTTTTATCTCATTAGACAACAGTGCTTAACATAGGCTCAGCTGATGCTAACAGCCAGGTCTCTCTGTATCCCTGTCCTGAATGTGAGTTCTCAGAACCCATATGAGGAGACCTCCTAGCACATTTAAAAATATGCATTAGGGTCACAAAGCCCTTTAAATTCAGAGAAAAGAGGCTGGCTGGACAGAGGATGAGTGGGGCGGGGGGCTTGAACCCCATCACAGTGACAATAAAGCCATGGCTCTGCCTTGGCAGAGGTCTGGTTCCCAGACCTGGGTGGTCTGCTCACCATATGTTCCCTTCAGCAAGTCATCCTGACAAACCCATCCTGACCCGTGTCTGGCTCTTGCCCACGAGAAAGCCAATGTCTCTGCGGATTGATGCTGGCCAAGAGCTGTTTGCACTGCCAGTGAGGAAGGTTAGCAGAGAGTAGGGAAGAGCTGAACTCTTTGGATCTCTGCTATATTACCATCAAATAGCAATTCTCCCTCCAATACCTTCTCACTTAACACCTGTCCACCAAACGCCCCCCACACCCCAAATATAACTCAGTACAGAGACCCCTGTGCCAGATTCAAGGGGCAAGGAGGAAAGGGCAGCCCTGATGCTGATTGCTATACCTTCTTCCCTTCTGTACTCTGGCAAGTGTTCTCTAATGCCCACTACTGAAAGCTGAACCACTGTTCTGCTTTTCACTCCTGGTCTGATATTTTGGGAAGGTGATGTATACGCATCAGTGGGTTGACCAAAACAAATGACTTGAAATCCTCCCCTCCCCTTCCCCAGTTTCTTTCCATGAGGATTCACCTGGGAGCCATACAACCCCAAGCAAGTTTACTATTGACAGTGGGTGCCTGAAGTTAGAAAGGCAGGAGGGAATGTGGCATCTGAGGGAAGGCACGGGCCATGCTGTGGGGTCAGCTCTTTCCCATGGTCAAGACCATTTACCGTAGAGTTTGAAGTCTGTTATTGGAGAGAGAGCAGAGCCACAGGTGAAAATCTGACCTTGATTTTCAACCTTCGTTGGGAGGATATAAGTGCTCAGGTACCCACCATAATCCTAAGAAAGGAAAAAAGAGGAAGAAGAGCGATGGGTATAACTGTCAATCATTCAGTCAGGAAAACAGCCTCAGACATAGTATCAATACCCAGGCAACCATTTTCATGTAATTTTTTAAAAACTTTTAACTTTAAACTTTTTAAAGGAATGTAAAAGAGTGGAAAGCAAATAACATTCCAACTAAATATTCTGGGATGCAGGTCTGCCCAGTTTCAAGTGATATGAAGACTAAATGTGATAATAAATTGGAAGTGCTATTGCAGACTATGAAATGCTGCATAAGTGTAAGGATATCATTATCCAGTCCTTTTCAACTCCCCTTCCCTGTGGAGGCTTGCTGCCTTCCTTGTCTATAGGCAAGTCCAATCCATTCTACGTGATTTTGAGGAGGGCCAAAGAGGGACCCGACTCCAAAGGTCTCCCTTACTAGTCTGTCTGATGCTTAGCAATGGGCCCTACCTGTGTCAGGCACTCGTGTGGGTCCCGGAGATGATGCTAATTCCTTTCAGCACTTAATTGCCCCTTATCCTGGAGTTGACATGAAAGACCCCTACTTCAATGTGGGACTCTCAGAGAGAGTAAAACATGACATCATCTGCCATGCATGCCTTTAATGCTAGTTGGTTCAGATGTGCTCTGGTCTTCTACAAGACCCAAAGGGAATGGGATGCAGAATCGCTGCATTGATGTGCAAAGGTAGACAGGGAGAAAAGCAAGGGCCTGAGCTAGTCAGAGGACAGCACAGGGCACACAGTAAATGACGGGTGTTCTTAAAGGTGTGTGATTGTGTAAGTGCATGTGAATATGTGTGAGAGTGTGTGAGTGTGTGTGTGTGTATTGGGAGGTGGAAAATCCACAAGCCTGATGGTGACTGTGTGTGAGGGCCATGCCACGCCAAACATGGCTGACACCTATACTTTTGTTTCTTAACTTTGTCAAATGCTCTTCAATAGAATAGGAATATCTTGTCTTAACCACCGAAAAGAGTCTTAGGTTTCTGGAAAATATTATTTATTGCCAGTGGCATCTACAAGTCCTCACAAGTCATTCTGTACTTTGTTTCCAAAAGCATGGAACACATGCTTGGGGCCTGCCAGGGCTCAACAAGAGAGGGCCAGCACCATTCTCCACGGGTGAGCTACAGTCCAGGCCAGAACCTGCAGTGTGTTGGGGATGCCAAGCAGCCACCACTTCTCAGGTCCTACTGTGCTTCACAGTGACAGAGACACACAGAGCTTGGGCCTGTACCAGTGCTCATTTGGGAAGATGGGAAAAGGAAACAGGGTGGGGAGGCTATGGAATGCCACACAACAAAAAGAACCGATAGCTTGTTTTCTCAGAGGAGAAGTGCAATTACGGAGTCCACAACACCTCTATGGAAGGACTGTTAAAAACAACCTTGTACAATTGAAAGAGCCATGGGGATATTTGCAGGCAGAATGGCAAAAGGATAACCAGCAAAGAGCCCTGAACACATTTCCATGACCCCAGTTTCAGTAATGGAAGCATGTAAGTGGCATTTTGAAGCTTGGACATGGGTTTTGCTGCAGTCCCTGCAGCGCAAGAGCTGGCTGATAAAGCCATTTGATGAGAAACCTTAGTTATTTAATACTAGATTCCTGCATCGTCTGTGTCCACAATTGAAGTTTTAAAGGGCCCATGTGGGACCCTGCCTTGGGAGTTTAACCTGAGGAGAAAGGCCAAGTTCTTGGGAATGGGGTAGATAGTGAAGACTGGACAGACTGACCCCACCCTAGGCCCCCTGCCTTTCTGCAGGCAGTCCATTGTGAGGGAGCTTTTTGGTGTGGGTGGGATGAGGGATATGTGTTGATGCCCAAAGTTCACCCTAAAAGGGATCACACTGGCTCACAGGCAGACGTAGAGTGAGCCTCTGACTTGATGCCAGGGGAACCAACGGGGGAAACTGGCTCCTGCTCTTTACGCCTTTAATTCCAACAGGTGTGGAGGGGGGCGTGGAGGGGATGCAGTACGCCCCGTTTCTGTGATCACACTAAAGCAGCGGTTCTTAACCTTTTTTGTTCCACAGACCCCTTTGCCAGTCAGGTGAAAACCACGGACCCCTTACTAAGTCCACACTATGCTGTATATTGTTTAATAAATACTTCACACCCACACCAACATGTCTCCACAAGAATAAAGGTTTTTTTTTTAATTTCAATTCAAGCTCACGGACCCCTGGTTAAGAATCCTTGCCCTAAAGGGTAGTGCTAAGTCCCATGAGGGCTTGGCTCTGAGGTGCTGGAGGAAATGATGGAAAAGATATCCTTATGATGACCTGACCAAGCCTTCATAGGTAGTGAAGACACAGGCGAGGCCTCCTCTGTAGGGCCTGCATGCAGAGATCTTCTCTCAGTAGGGAAGATGGATCTGTGTTGCCCCTTCTGGAAATCAGGGTGATATTAGCTGGTTCCCCAGGGACCTAACTCCCTACCGCAGGCCTCCCTTAGCACCAGGCTGCAGCCTTCTGACCTGGGCCACCAGAGCACAGCTTCTCTGGTTTGACACCTCAGTGTGTGAATCTCCCCACTCCCTTCCCTGCATCTAAGGAAACCTAGTATGTGAAAGTCCCTCGTGCACATAAAGAAATATAGAAAGAAGACTCCTGCCTTCCTTTCTTCGTGCCACTTGACCAAGAACTACAGCAGGCTTATGTAAGAAAAGTAATTAAGAACCTAATAGACCTCTCCGGCAAGTACCTGGCTTCTTTTTTCCTTTCTGTCCAGATAACGTGAAAAAGAAACGTTGATAAATGAGCTGATCATATAAAGGCTCCCATGGCTGGAATCAGGAAGTATCTAACCTCTCACTCTTAAAAAAATAATAGCTCACATATCACCAAACCAGAGACATTCTTCATAAATCAAGTTTAAGCCTAAATGGTGAAGCAGTTTAAATGCTCTTGAACAGAGGGATGCTCAGCACAAAAGACAGCACAGACTCACCTTCCCAAACACGGCAACACGCGTTTTATCAATGTATTGCTCTTTCAACATTGTCCTACAAGGTCAAAGAAGAGAGCTAGGATTTAGTGCTCACATGGCTATTGTGGTTGTATATTTTTTTGTCTGATAGTAACACCTTATAGTATTAACATAACATTTGTTCAGTTTCACAGAAAAAAAATGGTCTTATATATGCAATTTTACTGTATATATATATATATATTTTTAAAGATTTTATTTATTTATTCATTCATCCCCCCCCCTTGCTGCTTGTGCTCGCTGGGTCAGCTAACCACGCCATGCGGGCGGGCTTGCCTTCACCAGGAGGCCCCGGGAACCGAACCCGGGGCCTCCCATATGGTAAACGGGAGCCCCACTGATTGAGCCACAGCCGCCTCCCACTGTATATATTTTTAATTGCTGTGGCCTAGAGCTGTGTTTTCCCAACCACTTCAAATATGAAAACTGCCCCCACTGTTCTTTTTTTAATAACAAACTTTATTTTTAGAGCAGTTTTAGGTTTACAGAAAAATTGCACAGAAAGTACAAAGAGTTCCTCATACCTCTCGTGGTCCAATCCCCCCGCCCCAGTTTCTCCTATTATTAGCATCTTCCATTCCTGTGATCTATTTGTTACAACTTAGGAACCAATACTGACACATTATTAGTAACCAAAATCCATTGTTTACATTAGGGTTCACTCTTTGTATATACAGTTCTATGGTAAAACCCCCTTTTAAATAAAAGAAATATTGGAATTCCAAAATAATTGTTATAGCACTTTTATTTATTTAGCACATGGGCAATATTTCTACATAAAAATTCACAGCCCCCAGGCCCCATGTAATAACTGTAGAATTTCCAAATATATAAAGGCTACAGGTTGAGAAACAGAAACCTTTTAATCTGAAGAAGCAGAAAGCTTTCTTGGGCGATTGTCGGGCTGCCGGGTCCCTGCCCGCCCACTGCCATTCTGCCCACATGTGGAACCACGTGACTCACACCCTCAGGCTCAGCAGTGCCACAGGCTCTGGGAAGGTCCTCGGGGTGAGGAGGTCTCATGAGGATGACAGGGCTCAGAGTCAGGCCACTTAGTGCCCATCCCCCTGTGGCATCTCATGTGTCCGGTTTGCGGGATGAGGTCCCTGTCTGGCACGAGTATGGTGACAGAATCACGCCTTCCTTGCTCTTCCTGCTGAGGTCCTGCCTTGAAAACAGCTCGCTTACTGTCCCAGGTGGACTTTGCCTGGCTCCCTGCTTTATTCTTGCCAGTGGCACACCCACCCTTTCCCATTGAGGCCATTACTGCCCCCCCCACAATGAGACTGGAGTCTTTCTGATTTCTGGACCCTAATTCAGCAGCAGAACTGGCTGCTAGCTGAATATCTAAATCTATTTCCCTATGCATTACCCACTGTCAGAGTCTCCTTCCTTCAACTCCTCCTGCTTCCGTCTACTTCATGGCAATTGTTTTCTTGTACTGCACGCTTCACTATGTCCTGCTGGCGGGCTGGGAGCCACCCCCATGGGAGAGTAAAAGTCCAGGTACCAAGTCTCCCCCCACAGGAGGCCCCATCCTACCGCAGCCAACTCCTCAAGGACCACCTGTGTCCCAGGATTTGCCCAGCCCTTCTTGGTTAGAAGAGTGTTTCTATTGCTCATGGCAGAAGGAAATGAATCCAAGCTGCTGCAGGTGGAGGTGAATGTGGGGATGGGAGGGTTCCCTAGCTTGGAGCAGACATTTCCTTGATTTCTTGGTATCATAAAAATGCAGGTGACTTCTACATTTTTGTTATAATATATTATTGTTTGTTTTAATGTGATGGGCTCCCCCAAATTCTTTGTGGAAAATTGATGACTCATGCATATTTATTCCATGGATTGTTTTAATTTTGATTCCTATTTTAGAATCACTAGTCAAGAGCAAAAAAAAATTAGGATGCTACTTTTTCCTCCTCCATGCTGCTGCTGCTCCTCATTCTTCCTCACCATCATCATCATCTGCATCACCACCACCATCATCCATTTACTGACTATCTGCCATCTGTAAGGCCCTGCGTTAGGTCTTGGGGACAAATGTGGATTTCTGTAGTTGTCTGTGGAGAGCATGGATCCTGGAGTGAGGCAGCTGCACTATGCAAGGCGTGGGTTCCAGGATCTTGGGCTCTTTCCAATTTGTGAAAATTCTTGGATTTTTAGTCTGAGCCCTGCTGCTAAGTCAGCAGGCAACTGTAGGTCTCTGGCAACCCTTTCATCTAATTACTTGCTGACTTGCTCCCTGATCTAAAAACCAAAAACCTCAATAGTGATTCTCAGTTGTAAAGTACTCTGGATTCTACCAAGAATCTTTTTTTTTTTTTTAATCAAATATTTTTATTATCTTGTAGCTTTATTTTCACTAATCAATTGAGTAAATCCTGCATGATATTTTTTTTTCTGGTGAAAACCAGAAACCCAAGATAAAAGAGAGAACTTTGCTTCATATATATGGGGTACTTTTTTTTCTTTTTAAACATTTATTTTATTTATTTATTTCTCCCCACCCCCTTGTTGTTCTTCACTTGCTGTGTATATGGGGCACTTTTATTATTTGGGCTGGTCTGGGGCCCAGTAAGGAACTGAACCAGGATTAATCAAGATATCTTTCTTTATCGAGTATGTACCATGAGTTCAGGGCCATGCAGAGTCTATAGAGGATACAGAGTATCTAGGAAAGAGCTGGCTCTAGCCCTCAGGAAGTTTGCAATTTACTGGGGGAAGATAACACACACGAAACAGAAGTGACAATGATTACAGGTATGACATAACATGTGTTCAGTTATGTGGCCCACACAAGAGATGCTGCAGAAGTTGAGACACAGTAAGGTCTGAAATAAGCGGGATAAAGGCATTGAGCTGGGCTGGGGTGGGTAAGAATTTCTGTAGATGGGAATTCAAAGAGAAGACATTCAAGGTGGCAAAATAAGAGTCCTGAAAGAGCAAGGAGTGTGTGGGGAACAGTAGGGACAGGGGTGTGTGTGTTTGGATGTTGTGGCAGCCACAGTAGGGTGTCCCTCAAGTCCTCCTCCAAGAGAACCTGCTGTGAGGACTGTAATTGTCTGGTGGCCTTCTGGTGCCACATCGTCAGATTGAGCCCAGTGTCCATGCTGCCACTATCTCTCCCAGTCCAGTCCAATGACTGAGCACGGCAGGGGACTAGACACCGGGCATGTCTACCTGACAGGGAAAACCCCTAACATGCAAACTTTGCTCTGGGGCTGGCTGAGACTCTTTCAAAGCTACAGTGCAGTTTGAGGCCCTTCCTATGCAATCGTCCTTCCTTCTCTCCTTTTGGAGGTGTCATTGTGGTCTGATGGCTCTCTCTCTGCATCCTGCTGTCCCTCTCCTTTATCTCTCAGAGCTATTTCCCCCAATGAACTTTCTACATGCCTAATTCCATCTTGGCACCTTCTTGGAAGGACCCAAGCTGACCTAAGTGTCATGGAAAATACAGTTGCTTTCAGAACCTCCAGATGGAAAAAAAACTTCATAGCCAGAAGACTTGATTTAGCAAGAAATGGGAGCCAAAGAAAAAAATATGATCAATAAGATTTTCCTGCTCTGCGCAGGTGGGGAGGGCACACCAGAGGCATCTTAAAGGTTGCTGAGTGCCACAGAATTCACCATCCAGCTCCAGCCTACCAAGATAGAAGCCTCAGTATCCTCAACTGCTCCATCTCCTTGTTAATCCACTTATGATCCAAATCATGTTGACTCTACCTCAGAAATGTCTTCTGAATTGTTTTCCACTTTACCACCTTCAATAGCTTCAGTGCTGGCCTCCTCTCCCTTTCCTGGGCCATGGGCCAGTCCCTGTCTGATTTCCCTGCTAGAGGAGGACCCAGCTGAAGAGAAAGCTAAAATGATGTCAGCACTCAATCAATAGGTCAGTGTTTCTATTCTGGCTACACTGTTTCCTAAAGGAGTGACACTGGGCAGGTTATTAAACCGCTCAAGCCTTAGTTTCCTACATCATGAGGTTGTTTCTACCAGTAATAAGGGAACACACAAGAGGCAGCTAGCCCAGTGCCTGGCACACACAAACACTCAGCCCATGGCAATTTTCCTCTGTTCTCCCCAAGGCTCCTCTTTCTCTGGTCCGCATGTAGGATGGCTCTTTTTCACCTTCCCTTCCAGGTTCACTCTCTTTTTATTTTTTCTTTAGATTCACTCTCCACACTTTCCCACCCTGATCCACACCATGGGAGGAGACTGCTGGGTAGAGAGAGTCCCGAAGGCTCCCTTGCCCTCTGGTTTCTGGGTTTGGCCAATGGGGAGTGCCAGCAGGAGACCAGCAGGAGTGGGGAGCAGGCTCAGGGCATCGATTCCCCCTGCTCCCTCCTTCCAGGTTGCTGGGGGGTGGGGGCTGGGTCCCTCAGTTAAAGTTCACATTCCCATCAGGTATTCCTCTCCCCATGGACAGAGTTCTTGTTGAGGTCCTGGTGATTGCTCCTGCTGACTGCCAGCACTACCCTAGGATGCTATGCTAGTCCTGCCCAGGCCTTTGTAAATATTCACTCTATTCATCTCTTCTTAAATTACCAATGGGAGTGTTTTCTGCTAGGACTCTGACTGATACAGCTTGCTACACTGCTATCAGAATTATGGTTTTGAAATATAAGGTTGACCCTTACCACGTCCTTGCTTAAACACCCGTTATGGATCTCTGCTGCTTAGAGGACAAAGCATGACCTTCAGATGATGTCGAAAGTATCTCAGTCCAGCCCCCACCTCCTTCTCCTGCCCTTCTCAATACACGCTCTGGTCCACCCACACTCTACTGCTCAGAGTGCCCCTAGCAGGCTGTGTCTTTTCATTATTCCCAGCCCTGGCTCACAGTGTTTTCTGTTTGGAATGTGCTTCCCCCATTTTCTGCCTGGCAAATCCCAACGAATCTTTTGAGATCCAGGTCCAAGGCCGCCTCCTCCAGCAGCCCTTCCAGGCAGTTCATCGCTTCCTCCTCTGTTCTTCCACAAAACACTGTGATCCTAGGACTAGGGCAGTGCTCCATTCTACCCAGATCACCGGCTCCCAGGACTGCATTGTCTTCCCTTACACAGGGGCTTCGGTTCAAGTCAGCTGGTGACAAAAAAACTGCTACCCAGTGAGCTCAAAGACAACAGAATCAGGCAGAGGAAGGAAGAACTGTGCATGGAGCCTTAAGAGTTATAGGGATAGGCTGGGTTTTAAAACTTCTGATCAGACAGGGCTATTTCTTTCTGACTAATAAAAATCCAGCTCCAGCTTCTAGAGAAAGCTTTGAAAAGTTTCTATGGCTTGAAACATTTGTTTATCAGCTTCCTAAGAAAGCCTCTGTGTTGAATGAAGGTCACTGCATATGTGTTCTCATTCTTGGAAGCTTCAGTGGTTAAGGGTTGATATTATTTACTGCTTTCTCAAAACAGGTTCTGCCTTGGTTTTGACCAGATGTCTGGGCCAATTCCTTATTTTCAGCAAACGATGGATGTGTGAAACGGTTTTTCACCCTTTTCTTCCTCAGCTATTAGGAGAGCAGCTAGATGGAGCCAAGTGCCTGCAGGCTAACGGTGCTGCTGCTCTGAGTGCCTGGAAGGAAGCACGTCCTTCCACCTGACCTGGGGTGGAACTGGAAGGAGACCCTGAGCTTCCCTGGGAGGAGTTAGACCAGGATGGGGAGAGAACAAGAGAAAATGCAAGCAAATGAAACAGGAGTAGGAGGAGGGATAAAGACACAAGAAGGGCTTTGCTGTTTTTCCCTGCACTCACATGGCTACTAGCTGAAGTCCTCTCCCATTTCAAGGCCAGTCTGGTCCCACCTTGCTTTTCCTGAGAAGTCTACTGGAGGGGGTGCTGCTGGTTGCTGACGCAACATCTACCAATTTTGTTGCGTCATCTCCCCTCCACTGCCGGACTGACCCCACACCCAGGTTAAGGGTGGACTGCTTAGTTTCAGGGTAACTTCCAGCATTTCCCCTGCCGGTGACTGATTCTGCATGTTAGGGCCAGTGAGATGCAAGGAGAGGTTTGCTGGAGCTTCTGGAAAGGCTCTTCCCTTCTTTTCTGAAGAGTTTCTGGAAGTGGGCCCCTCTCCAGCCTGTTGGATACAAATGAAGAAGCATGGAACCAGGGCTACTGACTGCCGTCCTATGACATGAGGAGACCCGGCCTTAGGATGAGGCCACTGTGGTGGCTGAATGGAGAGATGGAGAGAGCCTGGGTCTTTGGTGACATTGTTGGGCCTCTGGATCAATCAGTCCTGAGGTCGTCACACTTCTGAACTTCCAGTTGTGTGGGCTAATAGAGTTCCTTATTTTTAAAGCATGTTTGACGTTGCTTGTGTGCATGTTGTGTTGTTGTGGTTAATTTCCAGGTGAAAGTATCTAACAGATACACTCTCCCAGAGATCTCTCCCTTCTTTGTATTTATTGCCTGTGACAGTTACAAGGTTTCAACATATGGCCTTGTCTCTCTTCACCTAGCTCATAACTCCCTTAAGGAAAGGGAGCCTTCATTTACTCACTTGTTGTTTCATCCATTTAAAAATATTTACTGAGTGCATACCATGTGCCATCAGTCTTTTAAAAAACAAGAAAGAAAATGTAAAAAGTTAGTAAAGCCAAACCTTTAAACCTGCAAAGCATAATGGCATTATAAAAGGTTTAGCCATACCAACCTTACTTATAGTCACCCAGCCAACAAATATTTGTTAGGATGGGTGCTGTGGTCAGCTTTCTTTATATGTGCAGGATCTAGCATCATGCATCCCTATTCATGAAGAGGATGTTAATCACCATTATTCAAGTCCCTGTTTTGGGTGTTTTTCCCTGCTCTTGTCATCCCAAGCACATGAGTCTGCAGAGTGGGTTGAATTGCTTCTACAATGCCTCTTAGCGGTTAAATCACGTTCGGCTCCACACTCCCCTGGCCACAGAGCCTGTACTCCTACAAAGTGAGCCTGAAGGCCAGCCGAGGCCTGGCCTCGGCTCTTGATGCCTTTTTTCCATTTCAACAATAAAATTCCATAAATAAGTTTGAGCATCTGTCCCTTGGCTCTAAGCCTCTTTCTGTTCTCTTCTAATACTCTACTGGTCTTACTGACTCAATGCTAGGGATGCGAAGAGATGATGAAACAAAAAGGTGCCATTCTTCAGAACTGAGGAGGGGATTTCTGACCTACAATCTGGTTCCATACAGGGGTCCTTTTCTCTGTAATGGAGATGATCCATTTGCACGAATCCATTCCCATTCCAAGTCACGTTCTCGTTCTCTCTTTCCCTTTATCCTTCCTTCCTGTCCCATGCTGAATGGCACTGCTGTGTGGATGCTGGTCAAGTTCCGTAGTGACAGCACAGAGAAGCCACGTGGCCTGCATGGACATCGAAGTCATGCTCTCTGCGTCTCCAGTACCTTGTTTTAATCGACTAAACAAACAAGTCACCTTTTAGAGAAAACAAGTATAAAAGTCTTCAGGAGAATATTACTAAGAGTTATATTGAAACTTGTCTTGGAATTGCCCACAGTGTTTTGCTAAGTATGAGCAAATTGCATGCAAGTTTATCAGTGTATCAACAAAAAAACATACCTCTAGATTGTGGTCCAGCCTCTGTTAAGAAAATGCTCTCTCCCTCTGCCCTTCACATATCGATTGTACTGACCAGGATGGACTGCTCACCTCACAGCTTCCATTTGGTCCTTCTCTTCCAGGGAGCCCAGTCTCCTCCTCACTTCATGCAGGAGTTTGGTTCCTTGGAACCCACTGCCACGGCCATCACACTTCACCACCACAGCTCCGTGGCTGCTCACCATTACTGTTTCCCAGTTCACCTCAAACTTCTCAGCCACGCTCTGGCTCCCCGGGGTGCCGTCCCTGGAAAGAGAGTTCAAGACCTGAGCACCATGTGCAGTGGGGCAGCAGCTAGTCCAACACGGTATTGACTCTTCCCTAAGAGATTCTATCCATCCCAGGAGGGTACCCATTACCCTTGGCTGCCATATGCCCAAAACCATATCCCCAGGTTCCGCTGTCCAGCGTGGCTGAGCTCGGTATTATCCCCATACCCATGGGGAGGTGAGGAAAGTGAGTATTCTAAAAGCCTCAAACACCCAGGGCCACCACTAAAAAAAAATGGCACCATCAAAGACAGGCCTCAAAGAGGGCATTTATTTGGTAAAAGAAGCGTAAAAAAAAGCCTCCCATCTTTTCCTTTTGGTGTGTTTTTCCAATACTGCAATACTCTTTCTGTCTTCCAGATTTCTCATGCTGCTCCCCCCCAATTCCTATCCCAAGGGACATGGATGTTTATGCCCCTGTTAGAGACCCAGGTTGGAAGAAATCATCTTTCTCTTTGGTTAACTTAGAAGAAACATATAAGCTGATATGGGTAGCCTTTCTCATTTGTACCTGCTCAGAAAGCAAGACAGCTGTTCACTCAGAGGCAATATATAGCTAGGCCCTTAGCTGGGCGAGCTTCACCTTGCTCCTCTTTTCTCAACTCTCTGTCAGTGACATCAGACTGGCAGCTTAAATCACCCCTGGTGTATTTATACTATGGAAATTGGCTAATGCTAGAATAGGGTCTTTTTTTGGATAAGTGGCTGTTAAATATTCACCAACACACTATTGGATATGGGAGAGGCTTTTTAATGGTGGGGAAAGGATGAGCAGGAGAGAAGGCCAGCTCCAGGCCTGGCCTGCCTCCTTCACAACAGATGGCAATAACTCCTTCTGAGAGCTGGGCCCACTGAAGTCACATCAGCTGATTCTTTTCTGCAAAAAGGCCAAATCTACTAGAGCCATCTTGGCTTTCAGCCAAGGTGTGCAGGGTGGGGTGTAGGGTGAGTGGGGGAGAAGAAGCAAAGTCGTGACCCACGAGGGCTGTGTTTGAGGGTTAAATGGTAAAGGCTGTCGGAATCTTATGATGTTGCTACATGTGAAGAATGTGTGTTTTGTTTTCTTTTGAATTTGTTTGTTTCAAAGAGGCACCACCCAGTACAATTCCTTTGGAATCTTGGGGTCCCCAAACCTCAATGCTGTCACATTTGAAATCATTGCAAAAAACAAACAAGCAAAACGATACTGCCCGATAGGCCAGCTAACGAGGAAATACAGCAGCCAGTTTGCACGTGGGATTAGCTTTCTGCGGGTCCTATCTGAATTCATGGAATTACAGGCTGCCCTTTAATGAGTTCTACCACTTTTACTTTTGAAAGGAAGGTTTTATAAACCAGAGAAGCATTTTGGGATTTCCCTCAAGATTAATCAAAGAAATCAGGGAAGAAAGCTTGGCTTTGAAATCATTAGCATCTTTGAGAAAGTTGTGAAACTCTGACTTAATAAAGGAAAGAAGGGGGCAGTATGGAAAGCGGGTGGGGCTGGTGGAGGTGGAGAGGGGTGTTGGCAAAGTCCTCAACCAGTCCAGATAGTGAGGAAAGTGGGTTATTTGAACAATGGAATCAGATACTCGATTCTCTGCCGTGGGACATCTTTCTAATGAAGGCTTTTTGTTCCTGAGTGACTAAACCCTCTGATCGAGGGCAGGGTGAGACAATTAGGGTTCATCAGGGTAACATCGAAGTTACTTGACATTTACTCAGGTGGGTAATTGCACTATCGTCCCTAAAACAACATCCCTGCTGCCCTCTGCTCCATCTGGGGAGAAACTGTTTGTCAGGGAGGCAATGAGAGAGCGCAGTAATTTCCTCATGTCCCTGCCTCCCCAGGCCTTGAAAGAACAGACAGGGAGGGGACTATTTGCGAAATTGTCCAGGTGGTAACTCACTTTAAAAACACTCTGTGCTGTGAGAGTCCAAGTTAACTCTCATCTAATCCCCAGGGCGATTAGTTAGCATTTCAAGTACCCTAATCAGAGTACACACTCCAGGAGTGAATGCAAAGTACCCTAATTAGGACTGGGATGCTTAGGAGGTGTTTATACAGCACTTAAAGTATTTTTCTCAAAATCTAAACCAGAGGGTTTGTTAATTACCATAAGGAATATTTGAAATAATTCTTTGTTGGTCAACGAATGGCGTTCAAGGTGCTTGGGCAGCTAGAAATTTTGTTCTGCCAGTGCTGTGGAAGAAATGGAGACTAAGCGGCCAGCTGGTCCCACGGTCTAAGACCACTGTGATGCACCCAGGTCCGAGAGCCCCATCCATCCTTGGAAGACCCTGTCCACTGCCGATCAGGCTGCCCCTCCTGCCTCGAAAATAACTGTCGGGTGTGCCTCAAAGTGAGTGCTTCATACAAGCCTGACTTTCTCCATCTGCTATTGTGACTCTTTCTGAACCCGTTTCCCAGTTTTTGCTGTAGGATTGGTGGAATTTGATTTAGGACCTGCCGTCATTGTAACGAATCTTCCAGAAATAGACTGGGAAGAAGGGATGTATGGGCCCCACTTTCCTTTAACCTCTAGACGTCACAAATATTTATGAGAAAAACCTAACATTTGCTGATGAGCTAAAATGTCTCATGTTTTCAGTTTGCAACAATATTATTTCTCCTTAAGAGTTCCATATTCCTTTCTTATGGTCCTACTGATTCCCAAGCAAGCAATGATACTTACACCACCAGGAGCAAGGGATAGTGGACTGTATCTGTAAAGGTTGCTGGCTTTAGGATCTGCATTGGCAAGTCTAGATGAAAACAAAGCACATGGCAACGTTAGGCCGGCAACACCATCCACAAGTGGGGGAAGCAATGATGGGCATTTGCTATAATGTGTTCAACCCATTGGGTGTGCTCCTTGCTGGAGCATGGGGGCAAAGGATACTTTGGAAAGAGGCGAAGGATTCCAAGTCACCAGGAGGCTGGCCAAGATTTTGATATCAGTGACTCTGACTCACTGTGTGATCTTGAGCAAGTCACCCAATCTCTTTGAGTCTTCGTGTCTTCATCTGAAACTTAATTCAATCTTGCATATGGGAGTGTATTGAAAAATAGAAAACACTAGATCACTGTAAGCAATTAAATGGCTCACAATATCTGGATTTTCCCTTTAGCCTGCCATGTAAGTGGCACAGCTAGGAATCGATATTTGGGAGTAGTGGGGAAGGGGAAAGAAAGAGATTGAGCAGTGGGGGTTGAAGCAAGGGGGCAGCAGCACAGAAGGCAGAGGGTGAAAGCCCAGGAGGATGGCAGGCAGCTCGCTGCAAGGCAGGATGGCCGCGACGGATGAACTGTTTGCAGGTGTGTGCTGGGCAGGGGCTGGCTGGCTATGGGAGAAACAGGTAAAGGAAAGCTGGGGAAGGAGCTCCTGAAGCCCAGTTGTTCCAGGCTGCCAAAGTTATTTGAATATGGTCCTTGGTGGGATGAAATCCTTGGGAGGGAGGGAGGGTGAGAAAGAGCCAAACCTTAAGAAATTTCCTCACTAGCTTTTTTTCTGGCCTAAGCAAAACAAATCTACCTACTTATGTCAGAATTTGTTGATTGATGTTAACTACAACCCAGACTACCAAAGGCATGACAATTAAATTGGAATTAGTGGCATTTTCAATACAATTACTGTACAGATACACCCCAGGCCTGGGCAGTTTGCTGGGCAATCAAGCTCTGACACAAGGTCTGATGACTGATTCTGGCTGAATGTTAATGGCTTGCAAATTGGATCAAGGGCCCAGGGACAAGCAGAAAGGCAGGCATTGGACTTTATCATTTAAATATCCATAAAACATGGTCTGGGCTGCTCTCTGCCACTGATAAGCCCAAGGGCAGACCTTGGAATCAGGGCTATTGCTGTCTGAATATATTTCAGGAGAGCCGTTCCTGAAGACTTATTACTTCCCTAATGAAAGCTTTAGCTTCTGGTTGCATAAATGAAAAAACAAAACAAAAGGAAGACAGTAGGCCCGGGATCCTTTAAATTTTCTGTGATCCCAAAAGGGGTGAATTTCATGTCAGTCCCTGTACCAACAGCTGCATGATTTCCTAGCATCTGCCTTTTTCTTTCTCTTTCAAGTGAAGCCTCATGCTGGGAAGAGCTTGTGGTGGAAAGTTGGTTATTTGCTTCTCAAAAGGTCTTTTACTATATCTTGTGTGTGTGTGTGTGTGTGTGTGTGTGTGTGTGAGCGAGGGGATAGACATCTACTCATCTAATTCAGGATTTAGGAAAGGTTATTTTGATAGCAGTGGGTAGAGCAGATTAGAGGGGACACTGAGTTTAAAGGGGTCAGAAAGGAATCTTGTAAAGGAATAAAGACATGGCCTAAAAGGCTGTGTTAGGAAGCAACAGATGTGAAAAATACCATGAGGGAGGGTTCAAGAAGACTTGCTGAATGGGAGACGTTGGGTAACTAGATGTCCGATCATGGACATCTATTAGGGCTGGCCGCATGGCCATGTGACCTATGCCAGGACCCTGCTTTGGTTTAACACTCTGCTGTTGCAGTTTTGAAATTCTTGGGTAAATGAGGGGTCAGCATTTTCATTTTTCACTGGGGGCCTGCAAATTATGTAGCCAGTCTTGAGGTATGTAGTTAGATAAGGGAGGTATAGGGGGTTTGGGACAAACATGTGGAAGTGGCTTGCTTGCTTATTCGTCGGTCCGTCCGTCCATCCATCCATCTATCCATCCATCCATCCATCCATCCATCCATTTCCTGAACATTTGAGAACAGATTGCACATATCATACTTCCTAAACATAATATTTTGTACATTTCTGATGAACAAGGATATTTACTTATGTAATCATCTTAAGTGCAATCTAATTTAATTGTCATTATCTCTTTAGTTTCTCTTTTTTTCAATTGTGGAAACATATATACAATATAAATTGTCCTATCCCAACCCCTCTCAAACATACCATTCAGTGGTATTAATCACACTCACAATGTTGTAGTACCCTCACCACCATCCATTACTAGAACTTTCCCTTCACCCCAAATGGAAACCCTACACTCATTTCACTTTAATTCCCCATTGCTCCTGTTCCCTATCCCTGGTAACCTTTACTGTACTCTACTTTCTGTTTCTGTGACTTTACATATTCTGATATTTTCTTTGTGGTTATCATGGGGCTAAAAATTTAACATCCTAAAACTAAACCAATCTTGTTTGCCTTGATACCAACTTAGAAACTTCAATACATAAACTATACCTATACCCCTCTGTCCGTATCTGGAACATTTTAAAACAGAAAGTCTCTCAACTTGTGGGGGGATTGGAAGCACATTCTATTTCTGACTTTCCTGACTTTCAGAGGTGAATATGTATCTTTACAGGACAAGAAAGGAAATACTTTTATTTCTAGATGTTTATAAAAGTTCTAATGTAGTGGGACTCCATTTGGACAAATGATAGGATCAGGATGACCTTGGTGAATGACCTCTGAATGGACTGAGGGATGAGTTGGTGAGGTGCTGGAGAGTGAGAAGGCACTTACTCACATGGTTGGCTGACACCCTCTGGCCCCTCTTTTAGGCTGAAAATCCAGGTTAGCCTCCTGATTCACCCCATAAGTTATGCTTATTTTTGCTTATGCCCCACTGCTCATGTTTTTTTTTTTTTTTTTTAAAGATTTTTATTTATTTATTTATTCATTTATCCCCCCCTTGCTGCTTGTGCTCGCTGGGTCAGCTAACCACGCCGTGCGGGCGGGCTTGCCTTCACCAGGAGGCCCCGGGAACCGAACCCGGGGCCTCCCATATGGTAAACGGGAGCCCTACTGATTGAGCCACAGCCGCTTCCCCCCACTGCTCATGTTTCTACCTCCTTCTGGATTGCACTTTTTTTTCTTAAGCCAACTCAAAGTCTACTGTACTGTCTATGAAGCCTTCCTAAATGACTCAGTCCATTTCACTTTCTTCTCCTGTGGCATTTGCTTTCTGCTCCAAACCATAAAGCTTTACAGGATCCACTGTTGTACCCGACCTGTTTTTGTTCATGGGTGTGAGATTTGGTCCCTGCCCTTAAGGAGTTTACAGTCTGTTAGGTAGTGGTGACTTTTCTAACTTCTTGACCTTTCACATGCTGAGCACAAAGAAGGTGCTTAATAATCTTTCTGGACTCATTGACCCAATGACAAGCCACTGTCTTACGTAATGGAAAGGGTAGCCAAAGAGCTCCCAGAGATGGTCTAGGGATGACAAATACAGGGCACATGTGCAACTACTTCTCCCTGCTCTCTTTCAGTTCAGGCATTACTAATCAATGGTAACACTGATTGATTCATGGCGACATTAGAGCCATTCTTCTTCAACATACAGTTCAAGGCAGTTACTACCAATCGGTCAGTTAGTACAGGAAATGAAACTGATTTACCACCCTCTTAGATGCACTCAAATGAAGGACTGAAAGACACTTTAG
The DNA here is from genome assembly GCA_026826555.1 of Tolypeutes matacus. Taxonomy (NCBI): domain Eukaryota; kingdom Metazoa; phylum Chordata; class Mammalia; order Cingulata; family Chlamyphoridae; genus Tolypeutes; species Tolypeutes matacus. The sequence goes on from JAKSZT010000049.1 coordinate 30,397,468, forward strand.
AGGTTTGAAGTCTGTTATTAAAAAAAAAAAAGATGTTATATATAGAAAGCAGGAAAGTCTTGCGGGAGATGTAGTTTGGAGGAAAGGCAGAGATTTATTTTGGACATTTTACATTTGAGGTTTCCAAGGATAAATATGTATTGGGAGGTTAAGACTACAGGGCTGGACCATAGCATAGAGGTGAGAGCAAAAGCTATCAACTCTGCCACCCCCTTGGGGACATGAGCTCATTTCTAGTCAATGCTCTGAGGTTTTTTAAGTGCTTAGTGGTGACTAACACAGACTAAGTGCTCATAAGAGTTTATTGAATGAATGAATGAATGAACAGTTCAAGAGAAAGAAAGGGTAAACATAAAGACAGCAGAAGGCTGAATATTGAACTTTAAGGTACATCCACATTTAGAGGTGAGAAGATGAAGAGGTAGAGGTATGAAATGGCCTAGGAAAAAATTTTCCAGAGAAAAGGAGTTTTCTTGGTCAGTGTCATGGCATGTTCACCAAAGAAGAAGAGAATTTCAGTCTGGGACCTTACCTAGATTGTCAGCCCCTCAAGGAGAGATGTCATATGTACCATTTTTGTTATTTGTCACCAGAGTGAATATCTTGGTTGTGAGCACAATAAACTCAGTGCAAGATACTTTCCCTGCATCCCTGAATATCCCCTTGCTGACTGGAATGAAATTCTAGTTGGTACACAAGGAGATTCTGCCTTGCTGTGGTGCTGTGGGAAACCTTTAGTGTACGGTAATCAATTGCTGATGGGTGGGTCATGCGGTAGGTTGAATTATGTACTCCAAAAAGCACATGTTCTTAATCTTAATCTATGTCGCTGTGGGTGTGACCCCATTGTAAATAGGACCTTTTGAAGATGTTATTTTTAGTTAAGGTGTGGCCAAATGAAGCAGGGTGGCCCTTAATCCACACAGCTGGGGAGGCTTTATAAGGAGAACCTGGCAGTCACAGGAGTGAGAAAGGAAACGACATCAGCATGTGACAGGAGGCAGAAATAGAAACCAAGGAGCCTTAAGGATCAAAGGCAGCCAGCTCCAGAACACTATAGATTTTCAGGGGAAAGCAAACTTTGCCAATTTTGGATGTCTAGCCTCAAAATCACGTGCCAATATGTGCTTATCATTTAAGCCAACCTATTGTGTGGTCTTTGTGATAGCAGCCCAGGCAAACTCAGGCCATTTCAGAGCAGAAGTGCTTTTACATTTGTTTGTTTTAAAGGGGAAAAAAAAGAAGCACTTACTATAATCATCAATCTCGAGTTTCCTGTATTCTATTTTAGGCATCTGTCGGTCATTTATGGCCTTCTGTATGTGTTCATTTGTTTCTAGGTCAAATATTTCTGAAAGAGAGAAAAAAATAAATTCAGATTCAGCAAACATTTACTGAATACCTATACGAGCCATGGGCTTTCATGTGTATTTCATTCCATGAACAATTACCTACATCAATCCCAGAAGTAATTATTAATATTTCTGTTTTACAGACAAACTGAAATATTAAATGATTTATTCAAGTTACATGGCTGGTAAGTGGAAGGCTTAGTCTCAAATCAGGAACTTGGACAGATCAAAGTCTCTTTTTATAATATAGGAGATTTTTGTTTTCCATGACATTTCTCACTTACACGCATGGATTTTGGCAGATGTTTCCTCTCAAGACTCTTGGTTTTAGGGAACCAACATCATTTCTGTTAGGACAAATGACTTTCCAAATAGAGTGAGCACAATAATCAGGGAAGGAAAAGATAGTAGAGCCTGGAGTGGTATCTTTATTAAAAATTTCCAGGAAAAATATATTTGAATTTCTTAACTAAAACATAAGGAGACCTCTATTTGGAGGCTTATATTAGTTGACATTAAAATCACAGGAACAACACTAACCGCGTGGTGGAACTGGCCATTCTACCGCCGTGCCAGAGGGGCTTGGGTTAATCCTGCGCCTGTGGCTTAGCTGCATGAGGTCTTTCTCAGGTTTTAACAACACACAAATGGCCTCATTACATTTTTCTCCAGTTGAAAGGATGTTCCCTCATCATCTCAACTCCTTAATCTCCTGCAGAAATGGCCATTCCACTTTATTTCACCATCTGATAGGTAATAAAAACCATTGTACTTCCTTTCTTCCTTTCTGGCTTTAAGCCTACATGTGAGACAATTTGTGGTTCATTATGAAAGGAAATTTTATCTTCAAGAGACTCTACCTTTGGTTCATTAAACTGTTTTTGAAATAGCTATAATTTGTGAATGTTTTAAAGTGTAAACTAATATCACAGTGTTACAATGAAAGTTAAACCATCCTCAGATAATAACTCCCGTTTGCAAAAACAATAGTTACTCTCCAGGTGCATCACAAAGGCACCGGGAGGTTAAATTATCGCTCATAGGAGGGAGGCTTTGGCAATGAATGTTTTTTGTTTTGTTTTTTTCCTGCAAAGTAACAACCAGCTATCGACATTACTCACGGATCCTAATGTTTATTTTGGGGCAAGGTTGGCAAATCTTTTCCATCAAAGGCCAGAGAGTAAATTAAAGTTCCCGGTCCTTGTGATGAGCAAATAAACAAAACGAAAGATTTACAACTTGTTGGTCATATGTTTGAATATTTAGTATTGATGAAAGGGTGAATGGAGAAATGGCAAAACTATTTTTCAAACAAGTAGTTTTTAAAAAGTCTGATGTTGTATCACCACTGCAAAAGGATCTGATCACTACATAGCATGCAAAAAACGGTGTCCATTGCAGACAACAGAAAAGGACAGCTTTATGCAAGAGGTAGATAGAGTGGTAAAATCTAAGGGAAATAAACCCTTAGACCTCATTCTGAGACAGAGACTTGACCTCATTCTGAGACAGAGACTTGCTGGAGAGAAGGCACACTCACCCTGTTGATAATGTAGTCAAGTTAGGGAAGAATCACTCTATCTCAGGGGTGGTAAATATGGACTTTGTGTGCCCCCACTGTCCTATTCCACATCTACGGCACATACTGCTAATAAATCAGGGATAGCACTCAGTTTTGCCGAGAGTACCTGGCCTCAGACCTTTAACACAATGCACCTTGCTGACACAATCAGTTGATAGGACCTGTGAGATTTTGTCTATTTACTATCTTTCTTCTATTCGAATTTACAGGTAGGAAGACTAGAAAGGACCTCTGCAGGCTAATGAAAACAACAGTGATTTCCAGGTTCTTTGTCTCAGGCCCTTCGCACCTACTGTTCCCTATGTTTGGAACTCTCTTTGCTGATTTCCTTTCATCCTGCAAGTCAAACATCACTTCTTCAAAGAGAAGCCTTAGCCATCCTATCCAGGTAAATTCTAATCTCTTCAGATGCTCTTACCACTATCTGTCAGAGTTTTAGTCATTTGCATGGCTGCCCTTTTTATTCCTACTCCCCAAGGCATCGTTATTGAGTTCTATCCCAGGAAGAAAATGCACCCATTTCCAGTAACTTGGGAAATTCTGTTTGAGGATCTCCAATTCAAACCCTGGAAATTAAACATCTCCAGCCAGTAGCCCAGTCTGGATTTTGGCCCAAGTTTTTCTCTCTGTTCAGCACATGGCCCCTTTTCCACTGCCCCAAGAAAATTTCTGAGGGAAAAGAAATGGAAAAGGACCAGTAGGTTCCAGAGACTCTTGGAGGATCCCAGGTTCATAACTCATGAGTCTCAAGAGTTAAAGAAACCGAGACCTATTAACCACTACTGCCTGCACCAAACAAACCAAAGGGAAACCAAAGCAAACTTCTGTTAAAATGATTGAAAAGTTTATGGCACTTGAAGGACTAATGGTATACATAAGCCAATCTTTAATTAATGCTGGAATTATGAGGGCTATTCATTGATGTTACTTAAAGCCAAGCTTATTGTAGGAGACCAGTGCATAGATCTTACAGGGTCAGCCAGATGGCTTCAGCCTGCTCAAGGTCAGACAAAAGCCTTTGAAGAACCTGTGATCTTTATGCTGGACCTGCCTACAGGATAAGCACAGGTAGATAACAGGCAAGGGATGTGAGAGTGTGCTAATGTAAGTCAAACTACAGAAATGGTAACCTATGAAGATTAGTGGAATTAGCAGGAGCGAAGACAGGATATTTTTACCACCAAGAGGGAAGAGGGAGCCTGTCATCAGAGAAGATGCAAATGTGCAAGCTTCTTCTGGAGAAGAGCCCAAGTGGGCTTTTGTGGGTGAAGTTTGCTGGTGGCAAGGCCCGCTTTGGACTATTATATTTCAAAATGAAAAATGAAATTGGGACAGACCCTTTCACAGTTTATCATAATGTACTATTATTCCCATATGTGTGCATTTGGATTTTATGTTTCAGGCATTATTCAGAAATCTCAAATGCTGGTCCTGAAGGAGAAATTTCATACTCAGGTTATAATATTGTTTTGCTGCCTACTGAGTTAAGCTTGCCTGGAGTGAATGAGAACACAGACTTGCCACCGAAACACCCTGTTACCAATTCCTGGATCTCAGAGTTCTGGCTTTCTGTGGGAATGCACAGTGTTCTAATCATTCACTGACTATGCAGGTTGCATTTGAATAGCTGGTTCCCCTTTATTGAAATCCTTCCCTTCACAAAAAAGCACCAAAGCAACAGACTATTAAATTTAGTTAAATATTAGATTCCTCATTTAATGATTGCCCACACAACTGGTTTTATCAGCAGAGAGCTGGCTGTCACACAGGGGAGTTGAGTTAAGCCATTTTATTTGTTCCCATAATTGCTTTCAAAGAGGGCAGGAGCGTAGCAGAGGAAATAAGAAAAGATTGGCATATTCCCTGAAGGACTCTTCTTTTGACTTCAGGGCCATGGAGACCTCCAGTCTGGAGCATACAAATGGCCACTCCTTAATTAAATGTGAGTCCCCTCTAATATTTGGCAGAATTAGCTATTATCAGATCTGGGTGCAGTGAGACCACAGAGACAAATGCCTGCTCACGAGGCCTGCCTCCCTCATGGTGCCCCAGCGGGCAGAACACAGCTTGGCCCATGGGCTGTTGTGAGAAGCGGCTTAAGGGGATTTGTGAAATCACTTCTTTACTGAATTTTGGAAAGTAGTGACCAGGTCCTAATGGAAACCAGGCAACTGACCTAAAGGAGAGAAGGGCAGCCGATTCCTTTGCTCCCATGACTACAAGTAGTAAAAGGGCAGTATCGTGTGTGTGTGCATATGTGCACACACGTGCAGAGAAATTTATGCACAAGACTCTGCAGGAACTCGGCACTGCAGCGAATCTGATTCCCCTGTCCGGATTTCCTGCCTCTCGTCGTCCAGGCCATTTTGGCCTTCTTTCTGATCACCACCCCCAGGTGAGCCTTCCCCTGTGCTGGTCAGGACGGGCCCACCACTGCCCCCCATGCTCACGTATGACACTGTAAATCCTGCCGGCCCACTCCCGGGGCTGGCCTTCTAGATCTTATTCAGGGACCAGATCCTGCCCAACTCCTGCAGTCACACTTTTCAAACTCACTCAGCTCACTTGAGATCTTTATTGAACTCTGAACATTGAGTTGTAGAGTTAGTGTCACAGTTTGGGTTCTGATTGTTCTTTATGCTGTATTGGTTCTCTCCAGCCAATTTTTTTTTTTTTTTTAAAGATTTTATTTTTATTTATTCATTTATCCCCCCCTTGCTGCTTGTGCTCGCTGGGTCAGCCAACCACGCCGCGTGGGCAGGCCCACCCTCACCAGGAGGCCCCGGGAACCGAACCCGGGGCCTCCCATATGGCAAACGGGAGCCCCACTGATTGAGCCACAGCCGCTTCCCTCTCTAGCCAAATTTTAAGCAACTCGAAAGCAGGGCCAATGTAAATGATTTATCTTTGATTTCTCAAAGCAATTATCATTGTGCCAGGAATATGACCTTGTGCCAGGAATATTCTTTTTAAGGAAAGAGGAGTTGTTTATCAAATGAACTGGTGTGCTTGCCCCCCCCCCCCCGATCAGCTACATTCCCATCGAGGAAACCCCAGTATTAATGCCGTGTGTGGTACAGGGCCTAACCTGCAATGGGCCCAGCCACAGTGGTGTCACCGAGAGCTGCCATATGGCAGTGATGCCAGCTTGGCGTTCTCCAGGAAAGGCAGGAGGCAAATCCAGACATCTCTGGTGGTCGCTTAAGTACCCATGAGCCTTACTTACTCTCCAATGTATGTTAGCCAAATGCCAGCTTCTCTGCCTAATATGCTTTATTTTGGTCTAAAATGTAGCTGTCTGTAAATCTGATCCTCTATAAGTCCACGTTCAATTCATCCCTCCAGGAAGGTTGCCTTATGTGAGCAGTGCCAGCACCGCCGGAGTTATAGATTTTTTTAAAAGGACACACAGGGAGTGGGTGTGGCTCAGGCGGTTGAGCAGCCACTTCCCACATAGGGAGTCCCAGGTTCAGTTCCTGGTGCCCCTGGAAGAAACATAAAACAATCAACAAGCAAAACAAAAAAGGCAACTCAGAGAAGCCGATGGGGCTCAGTGGTTGAGCACCAGCTTCCCATGTACAAGGTCCTGGGTTCAATCCTTGGGACCTTAAAAAAAAAAAAAAGGACACACAGACACACTGAGGATTTTAACGGAATTGCTTTCCTGCTTCTCCACTTCTATCTATACTCTATCATAACAGTGTTGTGCCTGAGAATAAATGTGCCTTGATTAGCTTCAAGGAGCTTCCTCTTTCTCACCTCCCTTCTCAGAACAGCCTTACATACATTTTGCAAAGGAACCATGGGCCTTTCAGCCATCTCTAACCTCCCTGGAGGCTTTTGCCCAAGAGGGGGCTCCACACAGAGACCAGCAGGGACAGGGACCAAGGAAATGCCCCCAAAGAAGGGTCAAGGCTCCTCGGCAACAAGGTTGCTTCCTCATTCTTTGATTTTAACAAAACTGAAGAAAGAGCTAGCTGACTTGTAAGTTCATAGACCATTGAAAATCATTTTTGATGATAAATTGGTCACAATTTTTTGGCATAGAACTCTGAAGGAGTTCAAAAAAGTGACATTATAACAAATTCCTTCCTCTCCCATCCATTTATTCATGTGAACAGCTTTTCTTAGCTCCCAGAAAAACAAAGGAAAGCATCCACCAGGAAAGAAACAGACAAGCAGAAGTCAAATTGTTTCTGAACACTGTCTTATCCTGGAAAAGAGTAATATTTATCCATTCATACATGAACTAAGTGAAAAAAAGAGGCACCTTCATCTCTTTAAAAGATGAATTTCACATAAATTGTTACATTTTACATTTAACAACTATCAAAATCTGTAATATGAACTAATAATAACAATAATTCAATCCAGAAGAAAATAAATAATGCATTCACATTATGGTCACTGGAAATTAAAAAATAATAACCCTTTAAAAGATTTTCAAGCATGTATTACATTAGGATAGAATTCTGGGGAGTAGGGCCAACAAGAGGACTAGAAATACCAGTTTGAGGAGTAAAAGGAAGAAGGTAAAATTTCTGACTGTTAAAGCAGAACTTGTTCAAGAAATGCTTAAATGGACAGTGGTAGATATAAAATTGCTCTGATATTTGGAGACCAGAGGATTCACTAAAAATTATGCAATGGTTTTATTTAAAAATGTCCGTATTTTTGTCCTTTACATTGAGGAAAAACTTTAGATGACAACTTCAAAAATATGTAAGGGGGTACACAATGTTTCAAGACTCTTCTAGGTATTATGTGAGCAAAAATTTATGGGGACTACTATCTTGGTTTACCTCTTTATGGAGCATTTCTTGGCAAGGGCTCCTCACACAAATGCCACTTTATAATGACTTTCTTTGGCTACCAAATTGTTCGCTGTCATATTTAAATACTATGTCTTAGCTACAAAGTTGCCTGACGTATCTTGATTAAAACATAGGGTTTGAGTTAGGCACCAGAGCTGTGTTTGCAGTGGCTGACAGTGTTGACTTTTTATCTCTGTGCTCTAAAGTGATTTCTGTGTTGGCTCAGCAGCCCCAGTCCTAGAGGGTGGCCCACCCTGGCTGCGACTGGGCAGCCTGACCCTGTCGCTGGGCCACTGTTTCTGAGAGTAAGGACACAAAGTGGAGGGCCCCAGGACCCCCCATCCAGGACAGTCTAGGGCAGCAAGACATGCACCCAGGCTGTTCTGTTGCTGCTGTGCCCACGGAGACTCACTGACAGAGGTGCCGTTGCCCCTCTGTTTGGACCGGGGAAGACCCAAGATACTTCTCTACTGTCACCACACACCACACTCTGCCTGTACTGAAGAGCATTTGTAACTCTTCATCACCATTTTTGGCTAGAGCTTGTCTCCTTCCTTCCCTGCACGGCCTTGAGAGAATCATCCCTGGATACCCCCAGCCCAGACCCTCATCGTGCCTGACTCATGGCGACAGTCCCACAATAGTCCCCCCTTCTAATCCGTTCTACATGTAGCCTCCAGGACATCTTTGAAAAATGGAAACCTGAGTGTGTACCATGCCCAGCTGCTCCCAGGCTAAGGGCCAAATGCTTTGGCCTGACCCTCAGGCCCTTCATAGCCCCCCCACCCCAGTCCTAACTCTCCCGGCTTCTCTACCCCTCTGTGCACCACACGCTTCACAGAGGGGGTGATGGGAGTGAGGCTCCACAGCCTAACCGGTGGTTGCTCAGGAAGAAGGTGGGGGACAGGGACAGGGATGGCATTCCAGGTAGAGAAACCACGTGAGCAAAGGAACAGAGGCATGAAAGAGGCGATGGCGGATACAATTTCATGAAAGAACTGCCTTGACTCCAACTGGCAGTGGCAGTTGGTTTTGCTTCTTTAGAAAAACCCAACTGAAGAGAGCAGGAGGGACAGAAACCTGTCCTTTAAAGTTGATGAAGAGGGCCAACCTAGTGGTTTAGAGGCTCATGAAGGTGCTTTCAAGACACCAGGGGGTATCGCTGATGAACATATCCTCTACTTTCACTCCACCAACTCAGGTCTTTTCTTTCCAAGATTGAGATACTGCATTGTAAGTTGCATAGTAATTACCACTCTCTCACACACTGAATTGGTATCCACATATTTAAGTTGCACTCCCTTTCACATTTACATTATCACCAACAAAGTATTAACTGTGATTTTGTTGGTTTTCTATCTCAAGACCTAAGTTGTTTGAATACCCAGGCACCAAATGAGTATACTTTACTCCCAACCATAATTACATTCTTAAGGAAACAGCTTTTAAATAATTCAGAGTCACATCTGCGAACACCCTGCAGGCACTGTTTGCAGATAAGATTTTCTGAAGGGGGAAAAAGTCAAATATTCCCCCGGTGGCTCAGGGGTCAGGGGGGATGAGGAGGAGAAAGGGCAAGGCATTCTGAAACAGTAATTTCGAATTTCAAAGCCGGGATTGAAGGAAATCAAATGATTAGGCCGCCTTCATAGTCAGAATCCTAACCCTTCCAGGGCCTCTCTTGCTACCTGATAGGTAGTGCTCTTGATAGCTTTTATCCTCTCCTTTTGCCACTGCTAACAGAATGCAGTCTAGATATTAGCTTGACAGCCAAGGCTTTCCATGGCTTGCTCAAAAGCTACCTCTTCAAGAGATCGTTTAACTCACCTTCGTAGCCCCTCTGCTGCAGACACATGTGCCCATGCTCTTCCCCATCTCACTTCCTCAGGTCAGGGCAGAGCTGCCTCCCTGACTATGGGGTAGGTCTGCTGCTTGCCGCGCTGTTCAAAAGCCACGTGAGGTCTGAAACACCATGAGGGACTCAGAACTACCTTACAACTACACCAGAGTTGGTTTTTGTAGCAGTGACCAAAAATGCTGCTGTTGTGAGCACATTACTTAGGTGACAATGATGCACAGAGCCAGGGTGCCCCTGGACCCTGGGGTCGGGGAATGAGGGATCCCTCTCAGCCAGCCAAGGCTAGGTCAGGGGCACATGCTTTGGAGTCAGATAAGCCGAGGTTCTAATCCTCATTCTGAATTTAACTATGTGAACTTGGGTAAATTGTTCAACTTCATAGGGTTGTTATAAAGAATATGCCTCGGGAAGCGGCTGTGGCTCAATCAGTAGGGCTCCTGTTTACCATATGGGAGGCGCCGGGTTCGGTTCCCGGGGCCTCCTGGTGAAGGCAAGCCCGCCCGCATGGCGTGGTTAGCTGACCCAGCGAGCAGAAGCAGCAAGGGGGGTATAAATGAATAAATAAATAAAAAAATCTTTAAAAAAAAAAAAAAAAAAAAAAGAATATGCCTGATAATATACCCAAAGTCCTTAGGGATGCTGGCACACAGCTATTATTACATTTGAATAATAATGGATGGCAATCCCACTACTTGGTGTATACCCCAAAGAATGAAAGCAGGGATTCAAACAGATATTTGCACACTGATGTTCATAGTGGCATTATCTACTATTGCCAAAAGATGGAAGCAACCCAAATGTCAATCAACTGATAAATAGGTAAGCAAAATGTGGTATATACATACAATGGAATTTTATTCAGCTGTAAGAAGGAATGAAGTTCTGATACATGTGACAACATGGATGAACCCTGAAGATATGTTGCATGAAATAAGCCAGACACAAAAGGAAAAATATTGTATGTTCTCACTGATATGAAATAACTAGAATAAGCAAACTCATAGTCAGAAACTTGAATATAGGTTACCAGGGGCCAGGGTGGGGATAGGAAATGGCAAGTTAAAGCTTAAAATGTACAGGGCTCCTATGTGGAATGATGGAAATGTTTTGGTAATGGAGGTTGGTGATGGTAGCACAACATTATGAATGTAATTAACAGCACTGAGATATATATCTGAATGTCAGTAAAAGGGGAAATGTTAGATTGTACATATGCCTAACAGAATAAAAAATTTTAAAAAATCCATGGAATCACACTACACAAACAATGACCCCTAAGTTAAATCACAGACTGTAGTTAATATTACAATTGCAAGAATGTGCTTCCATCAATGGTAACAAACACTCAACACCAATGCAAGGTGCTAATAATAGGGTGGTATATGGGAATCCTGTATTTTATGCATGATTGTTCTGTAAACCCACAACTTTTCTAAAAAGAAAAAAAATGGATGGGAGCTTTTGCTTAGTGGTTATAGAGTGTTTGAAAATAAAACTATAAAAACAAAGAAAAAAGAAATTATAAAGTAAGATATTTTTTTAAGTCCATCTGGGAAACATGATGGTAAAAAAACTTAAAACACAAAACTTCTAATTAGCAAAAGCTGGATGGAGAGACAGCTGGAAACCCTTCCAGTAACTAGTTTAAAAAACGCACTTGAAGGCATGGTTAGTCTGCAGCTGCTGGCCCAACCCTGCCTGAAAAAAAAGGATGGATTCTAAAGTAAAGAATGTGAAAATCAACTTGGAATAGGGGCAGAATAGATAGAAGGGGAGGAAAGGAAGGAAAAAGAAGATCAGGAATGACGACTTGGGGATCAAGAGGCTAGCTTTAGAGAGAAAAGTTCAAGGGCCCAGCTAAGTCCTTCCAATCTCCAAAACAGTCTCCAAAAAAGAGGCTATCACAGATTTACAGACTGCCAGGGCCAAAAGGAATCTTCTTTCTCTCTGATGGGTAAGTCTTCTCAGAGTAGGAAAAGGTATAATATTGTACATCTGCCCCAGAACTGGCTTGGGCCTGACTAAGGCAGGTAGCCAGAGACTGGGTTAAGGGGTATGATGTGGGAAAAAGAAGTCACTCTGAGAAGGTGTTTGAGGACAAATGTTAACTAGTTTTGCTTCCATCAGCTTAACTGGTGATGCAGAACAGAAAATACTCTGTATGTGGAGTAGCCCCTTTTACGCTCACGGAAAGGCAGCTGAGAAGAACACAGGCTTTGGAACCACACTGGTTTGGTTCAAATTCCACTGCTTTCTAGTAGTGTGAATTAGGGTAAATTATTTAAGCTCGTTTGCCTCAGTTTTCATAACTGAAAAATGGGGATAATAATTGTTACTGTTTCATAGGTTTGCTTTGAGGACTAAGAGAGTTTGTTGGGGATTGAATCATGTCCCCCCACAAAAGGCATGTTCAGGTCCCAACCCCTGGTCCTGTGGGGGTGAACCCATTTATAAGTAGGGTGTTCGGAGATGTTATTAGCTCAGGTGGGCCTAAAGTCAATTCGCTAAAGTCCTTAAAAGCAAGGGGAATTGGGCATGGGAAAGAGAAGCCACGTGGAGCAGCCAAAAGCTGGAAGTCTCCAATCCAAGAAGACTGGAGAAGACACTGCCATGTGCATTTCCATGTGACTGACAAGCCATGGAACCCCAAAGACTCCCGGCCAGAAGAAACTGACCCTGGGAAGGAAGCAAGTTTCCCAGCCTCTGAAACGGTGAGCCAATAAATTCCTGTTTTTAGGCCAGCCCATCGTGTGGTATCTGTTCAGCAGCCAGGAAACTAAAACAGAGTTAAAACACATCAAGTGTTTAAAACAGCACCAACCCATATCACGTGCCTAACGAACGCTGGCTGCTGTCAGTGTTATCATTATTCCCTGATTACACACCTCTGGCCTTTCTTTGCCTCCCTGACCAGGATATGTTTACCTAAGATCTTCACGATGGAAGGAGCAGAGAAAGTACAAATGGTTTGGGGTCTTGCAGAGTCCTAATGATCCAGAACAGCAGGCAGGGGCTGCACTTGCAGATGAAAGGGAGAGCAACCGCGGGGATGCTGATTGCTTCAGCCCTTTGCCTTTGTGATGCTCCTGGAATTTCTCCAGCGGCCTTTTCAATCATGAAAGAGCTCAGCTAATCTGAAATATACCTGAGGCCCAAAGGCTCAACTGTGCCGAGCTGGCCTGACAACTCCTTTGTTGCCCGTATGTGATACCCATCGACCGGTGCTGCTGCGGAGGCTTCATCAGGCCACCAAGGTGGCCATGAGACTTTGATGGGACCAAGCTGTGCCAGGCGCCAGGCACACAGCTCCGGAGTGGGGAGCTTGGCAGCGCCAGGTCACCTGACTCCACCCCGACGCTTGCCCAGTTTGACAGAGCAAAATGGAAACAGAGGGCATTTTGTTTGGTGCTGACACAGCTGGAAATGAAATGGGCTGTGAGGCACCGTGAGAGGACATCAGACACATGAAAAGTTAAATAGGACGGGAAAAAAAATCCCAAACGCCTCCCACTGATGATACCTAGAGGTGAGAATTCAGAGTGCTGGGTTTGAAAATTTTACCAGGATCTGCAACTTTAAGTTAACTCTGTTATTGTTTTTTTTTTTTGGAGGACCCAAACCTGTTCCTGCAGGTTTGGATCCTCTGAGAAGGAGCTTGGGGCCGGTAGTCAGGGTGCCAGGGTTGTGGTCTCCTGATCAAAGAATTATTTGCAGGTCCCATAATCTCCTTGGGACCCATACCATGATCAACACACACCGATTATGCAATCAGTGCTTACTGACACACTGAACGGATTTAAACATTTTATTTCATATTTTAAAAATGTAGCTCACTAGAGGATTTCCTGTGACTTTTAAAATATATATATATTCTCTCTCTCTCTCTCTCTCTCTCTCTCTCTCCATTTTCTTTATTTCCCACTTTCTCCTCTCATTAAACAGTTGGGATTTCAGAAGGAATAATGTCTTGGCTGTCAGCATTCTTGAAACTTGAATCTCAGTTTTCTTATCTGTAAAATGGGGTTAATATTCTCTGTCTGGCCTCCCTCACAGGGTTGTTATAAAGAGCAAGGAAAGGAGAATATAGGTAAAAGTTCTTTGTAACACTCTTCAACTGTAATAATGATTATTATAAGCCCCTGAGAGTAGGTTATTGTATTAGATAATCAAAGCTTTAGGTCTCTTCCAGGCCACAATCTATGATTTTGATATAGGAAAATATGATACCTAAGGGGCCTCTAAGGGGCTTGGAAATTCATCAGAGATCTTTCCTCTCCTGGGAGACATAGCAACCTTTTTGCTGGAGGTAGGGGGAGGGGCTGGATCTGGAGGGAGAGAGACTCACTGGAGGCTTGCTGCTTTAGAGAGTTTGACCTGGGGGCTAGGCAAGTAAACCACTCCCCTTCTCTAGGAAAAGTAGCTTTCTAGTAATCACTGCTAACCCTGGAGCAGAAGGAAACATTCTTTCCAGGGGTAGAAGGATTTTCTGCATTTCACCTACTGGTGTGTGTCCCCAAAGGGGCCTCGGTGCACTGTGAAGTTTTGACCCAGAGCTGCCTGGTGCCAGTGGTTCACTTCCTGACACACAGATGAATTGCATCTTGATATCCAAATGCCCTCGTGGGACTGGCGTACTACTCCATTTTAAAGATTGGCAAATGGAGGCTTCAGGGTCTACCTAAGCTCCGACAGCACCAGGTCTGGGGTACCCAGGCCTGGGAGGTCATTAGCCAACTACTCTGGGTCTCTTTCAAATGGCCTGTTACCTTCTTGCCAATGAATGGTGTAGAGCCACACTTCCTGGGTTCAAATCCCTTCTCTGCTACTTACTAGCTCTGTGACCTTGGACTAATTATTCAGAGAGGGAACCAGAAGGATGTTCAGTTGAGGTCTGACAACTGCGCTATAATGATATGTACAATTTTTACAGAGAAGGAAACAATAACCTGCGAGTAAGGAAAATAGTTATCCAGGCTCAGATGAAAGAACTGTGTGGCCTGGGGCAAGATGCTTCACCTCCTTGGGCCTCGTTTGCCAATCTCTAAAACAAAGAGGTTGGATTAGTTGATGTCTAACATAATTTTTAACCCTAAAATCTCTGTGAGTCCCAGAACAAAATAGTTTTTCTTTCTTTTCTGTGACAAACCATGATATGAATTTTAATCTACAATCTTCCAGCACATTTGATAAATAGAATTATCATTTATCAGAGCCACTTAGGTTCCTCTGCCATTGGCCCTTGCCAGTGTTCTACTGAGATATTTCAGAATACCAGCTCTGCTTCCTATGCCAATGTCGGAAAAATGAGGACAATAAAAAAGATCACAAAAATTCCCTAAATTCCAAATCCCTGCCAAATTTGAAAGACACCAAGTACTTATCTTTGAGATCTAGTCCAAGGCTATTCTCCTTCAAGCCTTCTCAGATCTCAGAACTCAAAATACTGACTTGCACAAACTATGCAATAATTAATATGTAATTCTTTCTGACTTCTCCCATATACTTACAATTTCTGTTAATTTTTCTTTCCTTTTTCATATATATCTTACATCCTAAGAAGATTCTGAGCTCTTCAAATATTAGACTTTGTGTGAACAAAAAAAGCAATCCTTGTTGTGCAAAAAGATGTTTTTTTTTTTTTTTTTTTTTACAGCAGCTATTATTATTTACTTTTACTTAGCAATGAAATCCTGATTTAATTTGAGGTGGCAAGGAGCCCAACTAAAAGACATTTCCCAGCATTCTTTGCAGCTAGGTATGAGCAGATGTAAGTTTTAGCCAATTAGATATAAGCAGAAGTGTTGGGAGACACTTGCAGGAAGACAGCCTAAAGGGAAGTGCCTCAGTCATAGGATCCTTCCCTTTTTGCATTCCCCATTTCTTCCATTTTCCGGACTGGAATACAGATATGATAGCCATTTTGCATCACGAAGCAACCTTGAGGGTAAAATCTACAAGCCAACGATGGCAGAATAGAAAGATAGAAGGAATTGGGGCCCCTGATTTGGGCCACAGCAGCCTCTGAATTTTACACAAGATAGAATAGCTCCCATTGTGTTTAAGTGACTGCTATTTTGAGTTTTCTGTTACATGTTACATGTAATCCGAAATGACAGAAGGGATTTTTACATTTTAACAGACGCCTATGATATCCTAACCCACAGGAACAAATGATGGACTTTCAGGCCCTGCATCCAGCAGGTGGGAAGACTGGGCGCTCGGGGGAGCTACTCCTGGCCCTGCTCAAACCCCTGCATCTGAAAAGAAAGCCAGGTGGCACCTCCTCTTCTCTTTCAGTGGCGGTGTGGGCACTACGATCAACTCAGCCACATTTAATGATGCTTTTCCATGTTAATTTGGTGTCGATATGGCTTAAGTCAACATTCTGAAAGATTCTATTAAGAAATATAAATGCAGAAACATGTGAGGTCAGAATGGAATGGCCTCAGAGTTTGAATTAGGCTACAGGAAAACTGAAGCTCAAATATAACTATATACATAGGCTTGTAAAATAAATGTGATTAAAAAGAACTCTACACATCACAATGTGATATAAACTCTGTCCAGTTGCCAATTAATCACTTTACTGAGATCAAGTACAATGGTGTCACCTTCAGGTTCACTGTTAAATTTCACGTGGAGAAGGATGGAACATTGAAATGTAATACCAACTTCCATCTTGTGTGCATAAACTTTTATTTCTTTTCCCACTGGGTCTTATCTCTTTGCCTCTGGGAACCACTGTCACAATAGTAAGAGTTCAACTGCAAACAGTAAAATGCTTCTTACAAATATCTTTGTACTTACTGCACTCCACAGTGGAATATGGAGGACAATATAGATCTCTAGTCCACCAGCATTGATTGGATTGATTGGTTAATGCAGCTAATCAACCATGCAGATGAAAAGAATCATTTATTTAGTTTCACAGTAGAATTAGTAAAAGATCTCAGAACTCTGGGAGCCATTAGTATATTGCACTTGTTAGGAGAACATTTGATGAATTCTTATCTATTCTCTTTTCCAAAGCATTGCACATCACCATACCCGTACATTACCTTATTTTAATAAATGGAATAAATATTTTCTCAATGTAGTTACAAATATCTAAGACTACTTCATTTTCATTCACACAATGGGCCTTAGGAAAATTATGACAACTTTATCCAGCACGGTATTGAACCTGTGAGTCATTCAAAATTTTCACACTTTTGGCTGTCAGAATCCCTTAAAGAAGTCATCATGTCCCAGCTTGAAAGTGGCTTAAAAGGCAAAGGGAAATTCTCAAAAAGTAGGCACTATATTTACCCTTTGACTCAAAGAATAATAGCATGCGTCAAAGAAGCAAGTAAAAGTATTTAAGTGAATGGTTTTTGTAAAAAGAACCACACATATATTTTTTGAAGGTTAGAGGTAGTTTTGTGTGTTTTTTTAGACCACAGACTTTTATTAACTTTTCACTTTGAAATAATTAAAGATTCACAAGAAGTTGCAAAAATAGTATGCAGAGCTCTGTGTACCCTTCTCTCAGTGTCCCTTAAAGGTGGCATCTTATATAAATGTGTGTAATACCAAAACCAGGAAGCTGGCACTGGTGTGACACTGTTAACTAGAGTTAACAGTTTTTACTAGATTTTTATGAAGGGAAAAATTTCATAAAATGTCAGGAAATCATATATTAAGTTATAACAAATAGTCAAAATGAATAATTCACATTTTCTTAAGAAAAAATGACGTGCCTTGAGGCTCTGTAAAGTATTTCCTTTTTAAAAGTGAAAATTGTAGCCAGTGAGGTCCGTGGAACAATTTTTTAAAGAGGATTGTTATGCTGGGGTATGTATATTAGACCCTCCAAGACGCCATGCCTTGGTGTACAAGTTCCCACCTGACCACAGTGAGCCTGCTCACACCCCGTGCCCACTAGAGTGGGTGGCAGGTGGGTGGTTGGGGTGAGATCCAGGTGACTGCTCTGGAAACCTTTGTGGACACTGCTGCTTTCAGACATATGGACCAGAACCCTCCCCAAACCTTGCAGGCTCCTCCAGTGGGTCCCAGGGGAGGCTGGAGACAGGCCTTGAACCAGATCAGCTCTTTACCCAGAAGACCGACCCCTCCTCTGGGGAGGAGGGCGGAAAGGCCATTGCAGCTTGTTAGCAGCAGCTGCTCCCGTTTGATGGTCACTCACTCTGATGTTTTGAGTGTTTGTGTGTGTGTCTCTTTACGTCTCGGTTTTGCTGAGGGTCTGCCTGGGACTGGATGCATCATTTCAATTCCTTCACATAAACACACACGTGTATGTGTCTTAACTTGCATGGGGTCCTTTCAAGCAAAAGAACACTGAGGTCCTCTAGAGGCTCTGGAAAGTTCCATCCCTGCAGTGGCATAGATGGCCCCTCCACACCAGGAAGGTGCACCTACCCCCACAAACACAGTGGAGCCTCCAAGTGCCCACCCAGCCTTTGCTCCCTATGGGAGTGAAGAGGGGGGAAGGTGCCAGCAAACCTTGGGCTTTGGAAGCCCCCAGGACTGGCTGCTCAAGTTCATCCAGCCTTGGGCTCACTCAGAGTATTTCAGACAAGGCCCTGGGTAGTCTTGAACTTGACTTTCCAGGCCTCAGCTTTTGTGCGGGTTTGTGAGAGCGTCTGCCATTTACTTCCATCACATCTAATCAATATTGACAATCAGCTGGCTGGTTCAGTGCCGAACTTCCAGGCCACGGCCCATCTCTCTGTCTCTGAATAGGAGAATGTGGCCTGAATTATCTCACAAAGATGTTTTACTTCCTTTCTCTCGAGTCTCAGGAAGATTTGAGAAAAGACCAAAAAGTACTTACTTTTCTTATCTGTTGTATTGTGCACTGTCACCATGGGAACTCCGGGTCCTACCAGGGAGAGGAGAGAGAAGCCAGAAAAGAAACAAAAACAAGGTTGTCAGTTGAGAACAAAACAAGAAGAGCTTTCTTTACAACATGTCGATTTGTGGACCCTGGAGAAGCTGACTTCATGCACAGTCATCAGTAAGCGGATGGCAGAAACAAAAAAGGTGGCAAAGGCAGGTCTGCTGCGTTGCTAAAGACAGATCTTTCTAATTTTCCTACTCATGGAAACCCCACTGAAAGCATAGCTTTTTAGATTATTGTAATGACATAAAACATCATTTTATAAAGCATTTACATTTGGCATATATCCTTATAACATCATTTTTACTCTCCAGACACAGATCCCACATTGGCTTCATGTAGATCTAGTAAATTACCTAAACCTTAGTGTTGTCAACTTTTCAAAGACATCTTCTCTGGCTCTTCCAGGCAGGAAGTCATTCCTTTCTCTGGTCTCTCATAACTTTTAGTAAAAACGTATTAAGGTAACAGGCAGATTTTGCAAATATTAAACTCTACATTTCCATTTTCCCTTAAATCCCATTTCACTTGTGGCTTTCCAGTCCCAGGACAGTCTGGAAGCTTATGACCCCAGGGAGCAAGAAGGCAGGAGCCAGACCAGTTTGGAGTGTGTGAATTGTCTCCCTACTCTGTTAGAAGGAGAGTCCAGAAAGAATAAGAAGCTTTCTAAATTATTTTTATAACTTTTTAAAAACATATAAAGAGGCAGGCTTAGTGACCCTCCTCTCCTGTCCCTCACTTCCTCCACTCATTCTGTTCCATCTAGCTGGCTTCCTGAAGTTTCTTAAATATGCCAAGCTACTCCCACTTGGACTATGTTCTCCCTGCCTCCAGATATTTGCTTGTCTTTATTTAAATCTCGGCTCAAATGGGTTCTCCATTATAAAAGAACAGCCCATACCACACTATCAGCCTCTATTCCCTACCCTGCTTCCCTTTCCTTTATAGAGCTCACTACCACGCACTGTAATGTCAGGACGTTCTAGTATGGAATTTTTCAGTATATTTGCATATTGTCCTTCTCCTCAATAGCACTGCAATGTAAGCTCCCCGGGAGCCGAGAATCGGTCTTATTTACTGCCGTTACCTCCAGCATCTACTACAGGGTCTGGAATATAGTCGGTGCTTGATTACGTATTCATGGAATGAATCCTGAATGAGTCATCACAGAGCACATAGAGGAGGAGGAGGAGGACGGAGGCTGCCTGTTTGGCTGTGGTGGGCCTTGGGTGAACGAAGGAAGGAAGAGGACACAGGAGGCAGTGGTCAGAGGGAGACAACTCCGTGGCCAGGAGCGCTGCTGTGGCTCCGCTTTGGGCTGGGGACTCTGCGATGTTGTGAGCTCACAGGGGATGGCTACAGCAGTGCTGGAGGCCACGTAGTATCTGGGTAAAGGGAGGGCTGAAGGTTAGCTTCTCTGGGGTCATTGCCGGGACTTCTCCTACACTTCTGAGGGGCCATCTGACAAGTGGTTGCGTTGAATCTGCCACGGATCCCATGGTGAGGGATAAAGGTGCCCAAGGCAGAGGCTATAGCGTGCACATCCTGTTCTAGGACCCAAGGAGACATTGCAGAAAACCAAAGGGGTCTTTGGGGCTGTTGACAGGTGAGGATAGGGCGATTCAGCCAAGGAGATCCCCTGGTCCTGGTTGAGCTGGGAGTCACGCCAGCTGTGGGCATCAGAACAGATGCCTTTCAAGTGCCCAGGGGCGGGATCCAGATACCGTCTGGTGCACAACCGAAGGCCAAGAAGACCAGGGGGTCTTATTTCCTCTACCATGTGGCTCCTTCCCCCATTCACCCAGAGACAGGTTTGCCAGAAAAAAATACAGGATGCCCAGTGACTTCTGAATTTCAGCTAAACAATGAATCATTTTTTTTTTTCCAGTATCAATGTATCCCATGCAATATATGGGGCATACAACTAAAAAACTGTTTGTTGTTTATCTGAAATTCAAATTTAAATGGGCATCCTGTATTTTTGTTTGTTAAATCTGGCAACCCACCACAGGAAAAGAAGGGGAGGGAGCAGCAACTTCAGCATCTATGTGTTTACACCTAAAGAGACAGCATTTACTTAAAGGGATTTAAACATTAGCTGTATGTTCAAATTAGTGAATCAAGCTAAGTGTCCTGGCTCTCAGATCCAGCCCTCCCCCAGCCCCATGAGGTGCTCATGTGGAAGATCAGATCCGTCAGTGAGCAATAAGGAATCTACGTCTATTTTCTCTGCACATTTCAGTATGAGCAAATTTGCAAACAGAGCATATCCTACATTCTTATTAATAATGTAAACAATTATTATTTATTTAGTGCCTACTATGTAAAAGGTACTCTGCTAGATGTTTTATATAAATAATTTCTATCTTCATAGCAGCTCTGCAAAAGCAGACATTACTAACCTATATTTTACAATTGAGAAAGCAAGGGTTTGGAGGTCTTTAAGTCTTTTGTCTCATCCATACAATAAGAAAGTTGCTGAGCCTGGATTAGTACCTTTAATTTATGAATTTAACACGTGTTTCTAAGGGAAGGTATAAGGTGAAAAGTAAAAGGCCCCTCTTATCCCTACTTCACAGAAGTAATCTAAATGTTTCTAAAATGTCCTAAAATGTTTCTCTTCTTATATGTGATCATATTTGCATAAAAGGAAGTATTTTATGTTTGACATGCCTTAAACATTCTGACAAAATAGTAAATAACATAATAAAGACTTTCATGTAAATCCACAAACTTTATCAAATCTTAATATTATGCCATATTTGATTTAGTTTTTTCTTTGAATTAATAAAACATAACAGATAGATTTGAGGTCACCTTTGTAACTCTTCCCTAATCTCAGTCGCTAACCTGCCCAGAGGTTACCAATACCTTGAAGTTAGTATTTATCATTTCCTGGCATATTTTAAAGTTATTTTTGCTACATGGTTATGTGTTCATAAAGAAATAGTTACAGACAGTGTGATACAGAATGCCACAAAGTAACGTGTTTTGTACAGTCTGGATTTAGCGTTGATAAGGATGAAGCAAATGGGTGGATATATGAGCAAGTAGGTATAATCACTTTAGAGAATAATTTAGCATTATCTATGCAATTTGAAGATACTCATGCAGTAGGTCCTGACAACCTCGTTTCTGGGACTATATCTCAGAGAAATTCTTGCACATATATCCAAGGAGGCATGCACAAGGCTGTTTATAACAGCGATTTTGTAAGAGTAAAAGCTGGAAATCACCCAGCTATCCATTATCAGAATAGATGAGTAAAATGTGGTATAGTCATACCTAGTAGAGCATTATAGAACATACAAAAGGAAAGAGTAGATTTATATCTATAAACGTGGATAAACATAAAAAATGCAGTGCTGACTGAAAAAAAAAAAAATCAAGTTGCAGAATGGTGAATACCGTAATAGAACGTTTATTTATAAAGAATTTAAAAAATATCTGTAGTCTAATCTTTTAACAGATGCATACTATTCTACTATATGGATGTATCAAAACTTATTTAGTCCATTCCCTAGGAGTAGATATTTATGTTGTTTACCTTTTGTTGTTGTTACCATAAAGAGCATTACAGAAATCTCTCTTAAACCTCTATCTTTACTCACTGTTAAGATTGTATTTGTAGGTTAAGCTCATTACTAACACTGCAATTGTGATATTAAAAATGTTTTAGAGTCAGCTTTCACTAAATAAGCCTGTGGTTTCAAACAACCCCCAAATTTAAGTTTATTTCTTCTTGCTCATGTTACATCCTGGTAAACAGGTCCG
Organism: Tolypeutes matacus; assembly: GCA_026826555.1. NCBI lineage: Eukaryota > Metazoa > Chordata > Mammalia > Cingulata > Chlamyphoridae > Tolypeutes > Tolypeutes matacus. The sequence goes on from JAKSZT010000049.1 coordinate 30,419,747, forward strand.
TTGCAACTCCTCTGCCCTGGGCTTGGCTCGCTTCTAGGCAAAGTCTTTATTCTAGGATCCAGGCTGAAAGACCAGCCTTAGTCTGGAACACACTGCACTCATGGCAAAAGGAAACGGAAGAGAGCTTGTGGAGATACACGATGTCCAGCTTAACACTTCGCTGAGGACTGTAGCTCACCACTGCTCTCGTGCCTTTGGCCAATGCAGGTCACATGGCTGAGCTATCAACAGGGGGCGCTGCGAGTCACACAGCGAGGGGGTGGTAGTGGATCATCTTCCAACTAGGTAGGGAAGTGAAAAATTGGGAACATTAATATAATTTACCACAAGGGGTGGAGACATTTGGAATTTCGATACATATTGTCAAATTGCCCTCCAAAAAAGTTACATCAAGTTGTACTCCAACTAATAGTGTATGAACTGTTATAACTTTAAAAAAAATCACTCTAGTGAGCAAATACTGTATCTTAGTATTGCTTTAACTTATAATTCTTTAATTTTGAGTGAAGTTGAACATATTTTCATGTTTACTAGACTTCTGTATTTCTTTTGTGTGTATATGACTGCAAACTGCCCTTTCACATCCTTGGCCCCACTTTGTCTTGTTTGTTCTTACGTATTTAGGAAGTTAGCTTATTACCATACTACTACAGATATTTCTTTTATTTTTGTTCTGATAATGTTTTCAAAAAACTGTCATAAGAAGCAATAGAAGTGACTGCCATGCTGAATTGCAATAAAAAAAAAAAACAAAAAAAAAACACTACCTGTCCTACCAAGTTCACATATACACTGAACTCCTTGGGTGAACACTCTCTGTGTCTCATTCCCAGAGCCTACCATGAATCTGGTTGTCAGTGATTGTAAACAAAGTGTCTGCTCAATGGATTAACCGTTAATGAATGAGTGACTTTCTGAGCATATCCTTGGCATATCAAGTCAGCAAATTTAAGTTAGGCTAAGGAAAGTTCTCATTAGACCATTCTCTGCATTCCTGCTTTTAGTAATCTATGTTGTTATCTCCCTGTAGATACTTAGGGTACCTCTGCTCTTTTCAGTAGGTGCTGAGGGTAGCTGCCTCCTTAACAGGATCTGAATTGTGGTCTTTGGTGATCTACATCACAACTTTTACCTCTATTTTAATATAGAATACTTCTTTAGAATAATCAAATACAAACAGTATGAATAAAAACTATATTTAAAGAGGATACTAAACAAAAAGTTAGAAAATACAACTCGAGGCACATGCCTTGCAAGCAACGAGCCATGAGACTGACTTCCTATTCCAGCAAACCAGTTGAATGGACAGCAGCAGTTACCATTACTGCTAGAACAACTGAAATTGATTATCTAGTTTACAAAAGATCTTGTGTGAAAGATCTTCACAACAAAGCTATGGTGAATCTTCACATCCAGAAAGATAGCCCCAAGGTAGTACATGCTTCTAACATGGAAGATTTGGGAGATAAAGCTGTGTACTGCCATTGTTGGTGATCAAAAAGTTCCCACTCTGTGATGGATCTCATTCAAAAAATAGAGACTGGAGATAACATGGGACCTGTGATCATCAAGAAAAAAGGAATTTAAATGGACAGTTTGGATGCTGCAAACTGACTTGTCATAATCTAACCTGATTGTTTAATGAGGATAAATACCGCTTCTGTCTAATTCATATCCCCTAGGTTCTAGATGTGCTATGTTGCAAACTGCAGCTTTCATATTCATGGCATTTGCCTTACTTGTTGAAACATCGTGGTGCGTTATTTGTTTAAACCAAAAAATAAATACATAAGTAAAAGGAAAACCCAACTTCATGGATTATGGGTTATTTTTGGTCTTGAAAGGAACCATTTCTTTAAATTTAAAATAAGGACATTAGAATATAGTTGTATGTTGAAGTTAACATATTGAATTATTCTCAAAATCATGTATATGCAGATTGTACTTGTAAGTTTCAAGGAAAAATTAGCACTTCTTCATATTACTTAGTTAACCTAGAAAGTAAATTGGTTGTGATTAAACTACATTAATCTTAAAACAGTCTAGGGAAAAAACACAATTCCTATAGATAACTTCATATCTATCAATCGTAACAATCCCAGCTAACTCATCCAGATTCCTGTCTCATGCTCAGATCCTCCCTGAGGCCGGTGCGAGCCTTTGGGTCTTGGGGGTAGTCTGGGGTCCCAGGTGCCTGGGCTCCTGCCCTTTTGGCTGCCATCATATCTTGCCTCTCTCGCCCAGGTGGTCTATGCCCACTGCTCTATGTGGCTTATAAGATCCCTCACTGGCTTCAAGATTTATATGATGGTTGAGTTCCTGAAAATTGGCAGATAATTTAGAAAAACACCTAAAATTTTTTCAAAATTCTCCTAAGAAATAAGCAAAAGCAGAAGATTCTTTTTTTTTTTTTTTTTTTTTTTACCGGGAGGTACCGGGGATCGAACCCTGGTCTCTCCATATGGTAGACGGACACCGAACCTCTTGAGCCACATCCGTTTCCCCAGAAGATTCTTAATTTGGAATCAGATCATTTAGAATGTGTGATCTGGGCTAATGTTTAACTGATGCTTCTCTAAGAAAAGAAAGGTCATGCTAAACACATTAACAGCACAATCAAGATTTGAGGGGCTCTTATAACATATAAAGGGGAGCACTTTAAACCCGTTGTAAACAATTAAGAATAATTTTGCTAATGAGTCTGACGAGGGGCTACACCATTGAAGTATGCCTTAAATTTACTTTTGTCCCCCTTCTTCTAAATAATCTTATGCACTTCCAGCCAATAACTAACATTTAATGAGTTCTTTTTTGTGCAACAGAAAGATTTTGGTATTTTGTCACTGTTTCCTATAAGACAATTGGCTCGCTCTCATTTGCGCATAGATTTATAGCTAAAGCCTGGGAAACCTTGCTTTTTGCTTATAGATGGGCAGTACCTTGTAGGACTCTGCTTTACAGCTATTCTTCTGGTAACTCATATTCATTGTTTTTCACTTTGCAGGTTAATTCAGTTCAACAAATATATTGAGCTTCTACCATGTGTAAGGACCTGCGCTTGGTCTAGGGCAAGCAGAGAGAAATAGACAAAGTTTGTCCTCAGGGAACTCAGGGAAAACAGACATGTACAAAAGTGTGCTTTGCTGCACTGTGTAAGTACAGCGGCAGAAGCAGGTGTGAGCTTTCGTGGTCCCCACATGGCCCCCCATAATAAGGAGGCAGTAAAGAAACTTGGGTTCTAGTCCTAGTTCTGCTACCAGCCACTTGGTGATTTAAGGCAAGCACATTTATTCTCTGGGTCTCGGCTGCAGAATATTGGGCTGCAAAGGTCTACATAGAGTCAGACGACAGCAGCTGCAGCAAAAAAGGTGGCAGCCAGCACTTTGGAGTTCCTATTGCCTGTCAGACAAACCTTGCACACAGCCCTACGAAGTTGGCACATCCTCTTCTCTAGATTAGAGCTCTGTGATCAGAAACTCCCTTCGAAATGCAAACATTTACCAACGGTACTGGGAGAGGATGAGAGGAAGCAGTCCTGCACGGTAAAGGAGGTTCTAGCCTCAGCCTGAGATGCAAGGCAAGGAAGAACTGGAAGAGAGTTGGTACAAAAAAGCAACATGGCTTCTCTGTTCCTTCTCAGCCTACCTTCAAGCACCTTCAGGTTTTAGTTTAGTCTTAGGACATAGAAATGAAATGAAAGCATACAATTATATTCCACTCCAACTTCCTCTGTTAATTAGGTCAAAAATTAAATGTTTGATTCTATATGTACATGCCTATTGACTTATTCTTAAGTATAATATCTCATATTCATGCATATATGAACACACATCTATTAACTCATAAGTAAACATAAAAATGTTTATTAGGATTCTCTTTGTCCTGTCCTAATATTCCTCAGGTCCTTCATAAGTAAGCTTGGTGGTCAACGCTTGGAGCATATAAGAGAGCAAATGTTCCAACTGTTAAACGTGGAGTTGCGTGCTCATTGACAGCAGAAGACTAATTCTATTTGCTCAGCCTTTGCTTACAAAAAGATAACTACAACATCAATAGCATTTGGCCTTTTAAAAACTTTGTTCAGTGACTGATACTATTCTGGCTCAAGCTAAATATTTGACTTCCAAATTTTTATTGTTCCTGAAAGAGAAAATAAACAAACGGAAGCAAGGAAATTCATGACCAACAAATTAAGGTAGTTTTGATCAATAAAGATCCTGTGGCCAGAGGGGAAGAATTCAAATTACAAAAAGAAAAGCTTTGCATTGCACAACAGTCTTGTAAATCAAATATTTATTTTTGAATCTGGTTTCCAGTCCCATTCATTTAGAACAATAATTTACACCTGCTTGACCAGATGGAAAAATACAAAAATTACTGATGAAAATGAAGTAATTAAAAAGGACACAAAACTGTAGAAGAAGAAAGTCATCAGAATAAATAACAGAAATTCATAGAGACAGTGCTTGTCTCCATTCCTGTCATCTATATTCTCAGAGGATGTTTATGTGACAGATAATTTCCAACCAGAAGCTAAACTCATAGTATGTAAACAATGGAAATTCAAATAGTCTCGGCCAACACCACTAGCATATCTCTTAAGCACCGATGAATGGTTTAAAACAACAGCTGCAAGCAGAGTGAGCAAAGAGGAAGGCTCTGGCAAAGTGAGATAATTGGCAATGGCTTTGGCTGGTACAGATTCCAGATCTTTTTATTTGCCAGTTCATAAATTATGTATGCCTGATGCATAAAGTTTCTACATTGAGGTGATATTATCATACCAACAAACAGGATGCTAGCCAAGCTACCAGAACACTGTAGATAATTAAAATATTTGTTCCAAAGACAGTATTTCCTAGTCAACGCACACAGATGTTGTTGCTGTTTGATTCTGTAACCTTGTTATCGCTGACATCAAGCCTGAGATTTAGGGATACCCCCATCCCGCCACTTCCCCACCCATGCCCCAGAGCCTTTCGGTTTTGCTTCAATCTAATTTTCTGTGTCCAGGGAAATTGAAAGTGATCATATTTCCCAAGCAGCAGTCTGGCTAGCATTGCTCAGCAGGGCTCATAGAAATTGGTGGGTTGTTTTACATGCTCAGAAATGACAATGAAGAATGTCATGTTGACTTTTTTTACAGTCACAGGTAACCTCTTGCTTTAGAAGTTAGGACTTATGAAAAATGATTCCATATATGAGAAGCTTTCCCAAACATGAAAAATAAAGGGTCTCTGCGTGATCTCGAAATTCAGATATTTTCTGGTAGTTGATTCATAAAAATGCTTTAGGTATTAGGACTTACTTTCATTTAAATAACAGAATCACTTTTATGCCCCTTACACATCAACTTGAAGGAAGTTTTTAGATGTTTCATGGAATTCTCAGAATTCAAAATATGAAGGAAGGAATTGATTTTTATTAGTTTTGTTAGATTAGGCAAACCCACAGGAAAAATGATGCAATGGACAGCCCACTGTTTGTGCCAAGTTAAAATCTGGACCCAAGGAGTCAGATCCTATTCAAAGGCTCGTCTTACTCCACTTCCCACAGATTCTGGGATTGTCTTGATTCTCAGACTTGTAATAGCCTTTTTTTTTTTTTTTTTTCTTTTTTTTAAAAGATTTTATTTATTCATTTATCCCCCCCTTGCTGCTTGTGCTCGCCAGGTCAGCTAACCACACTGTGCGGGCGGGCTTGCCTTCACCAGGAGGCCCCAGAAACCGAACCCGGGGCCTCCCATATGATAAATGGGAGCCCTACTGATTGAGCCACAGCTGCTTCCCTGTAATAGCCTTTATCAAATCTGCCTGCACTGTGATCTCAGAAGTTTTGCAATGATTTTCAACCAAAGCAATTAAGTTCTAATTTGAGTTCTAATTGTATATTTATGTCTTATCTCTAACTATACTTGGAACTTGGGAACCCACTTTACACAACTTTGTATTCCACAGTGGAAAATGAACAGTGTCTTATTAACAGTAAGTGGCCAGTTAAGATTTGCTGATTAAATTAATGAATAAATAATTCATCGATAGTATGCATTGCTTGGAAAATTGTTAAATTAGTGAAGTTAGTCCAGAGTCTTTGGCACAGTCTTCTGAACAGCCTTACAGCTGCCAATTACCTGTTTTTTAGAGGTTGGCTTTGGCCAAAAATCATCGAGAGCCAAGTTTTGTAATTCCGGGATTGTAAATATGACGATTAGGAATGATTAATCAAGTATATTAAAAAGTAAAGAGTTGGGTATTCTTTATGAGTCTAGGATGTAAGGATAATTTTATAAGAGGGATTTTAAAAACTTTTGAGCAATGTTCATATCATTGGAATAAGTGTTCAGCTTCTTGGATGCAGAAATTATGGCATGTGAAAAAAATTAGGCTCATTTATTATTATCATATTGAGGACAGTTTACATTTTAGGTCTTTGACCTTCCAATGTGTATAATTTTTGAGGCTTTCTTCCCATCTTATTTCTCACTCTCTGATGTGGAGCCCATTGAATGAAAGGTAGGTCTTGGGGTCAGAGGGACCTGGGTTTGGATTCAGACTTAGTTACTCACTGTTTTTGTGTCATTACTCACTGTTTTTGTGTCCTTAGGCAGTGACCTCAGTTTTCCAACATTTTATCAGTAATATGGGGATGAAACTACTTGCCTGGCAGACCAATGAGGATAACTGAGCTGACCCACCTAAAAATCTTGACACTCTGTGGGCACTACCTGAGATACAAAATGCCCTTGTTTTTCTTTTTGGCCTCAAGGACATGGAATAAACAAATCACATTTTAATTGGAAGTAATTGCACATTCTGCTTGCTCTCAGCATTTACTTCATCATCAGGTCCTCTCAATTGTGCTTGCTAAAAGATCTCCTCCTCCTTTCTATCTCCATGGTAACATCCTAAGCAATGGCTCCCCTCACATTTTCCTTCCAAGTATTTATACACAAATTTGGATCCTGGTACCCTTCTGAGTAAAACCCTTTAATTGTTCTCCATTGCCCAGAGGCTAAAGTTTAAACTCTTTGAATGAAATACAATACCCTTTCAGACCTAATCTCTCTAATACAGACCTTGTGCTACAGCCATTTTGCACTCCTCATGCTTTTGTGGAGCTCTGCCATTTGATATTTTGTACCTGCTATTCATTCCCTTTTCCTGGCATGCCCCTTCCTCTGAGTCTTCCTGCCAAATCTTTACATATTCTTCAAGATTCAGTTCAAACATTTTCTCTGTCATGCCCTCTTTGACTACTCCTTCCTTTGCCACACCTGTTCAATAATAGGAATATTAATAATAAATAATAATATCAGAGCAACAGTTAATATTATGAATGTTTATAACATGCCAGCCATTGCTCTAAGAACTTTGTATATGTTAACCCTCTTTATTTCTTTAAAATAATCATCTAAGGTAGGTGCTATACCCCATTATACAGATTAATAAACTGAGGCACAGAGATATTAAGTAACTTGCCAAGATGTGATGTGCCAGGATTTAAACTCAGGAAGAGTCCATACTCTTGTCTACTGTGCTCTACTGCCCCTCTGTTTGGCCTCTTGTAAATATGCAGGAAATCTCTGTGTACAAACCTTAGCTGCAAAAACACTCAGGAATAAATTTAACCAAGGAGGTGTAAGACTTGTACACTGAAAATTGTAAAACATTGCTGAAAGAAATTAAAGAAGACTTAAATATATGGAAATACATCTTGTGTTCATGGTTTAGGAGACAGTATTGTTAAGATGGCAGTATTACCCAAAGAGATAAACAGATTTAAAGCAAAGCTTATCAAAATCCCCAAAATTGTTTTTGCTGAAATGGAAAAGCTAAAATGCGTATGGATTTGCAATGTTCCCCAAACAGTGAAAACCATTTTGAGAAAGTAAAAAAAAGTTGGAGGACCCAAACTTCATTTCAAAACATACTACAAGCTATAATAATCAAAACAGTGTGGTATTGACATAAGGATAGGCATATAGATCAATAGAATAGAACTGAGAGTTTAGAAATAAATCTAACCATACATCTATGGTCAATTGCTTTTCAACAAGGATACCAAGATTATTAGTTGGGAAAGCATAGTCTTTTCAACAAAGAGTGCTGGGGCAACGGAATATCCACATGCAAACAATGAATTTGGGCCCTACATCATACCATATGTAAAAATGAACTCATAATGGATCAAAGACCTAAATGCAAGAGTTAAAGCCATAAAATCCTTAGAAGAAAATATAGAAGTAAAATTTCATGTCATTGGATTTGGCAATGGATTCTGAGCTATGACACCAAAAGCACAAGCAACAAAAGAAAAAAAAAAGATAAGGTGAACTTCATCAATATTAAAAACAAAGGACCATGCCAAGAAAGTGAAATGACAACCTATAGGAGAAAATATTTGCAAATCATATGTCTGATAATGGTCTAGTAACCAGAATATACAAAGAATTCTTAGAACTCAACAACCAAAAGACAAACAACCCAATTTAAAAGGGGGCGAGGATCCTGAATAGATATTTCTCCAAAGAAGATATGCAAATGGCCAATCAGCACATGAAAAGATGTCCAACATCACTAGCCATCAGGGAAATGAAAATAAAAACCACAGTGAGATACTACTTCACATCCACTACGATGGCTGATCTTTTGAAAATGGCAAGACTGTTGGGAGATTGGAACCCTTGTACATTGGTAGTGGGAATGTAAAATGGTGTAGCCACAGTGGAGAACAGTTCGGTGGTTCCCTAAAAAGTTAAGTATAGAAGTATCACATGACCTAGCAATTCTACTTCTAGTCATGCATCCCAAATAACTGAAAACAGGTATTCAAACAAAAACCTGTTCACAGATGTACATAGCAGGATTATTCACTATAGCCAAAAGGTGGAAATAACCCAAATGGATATCAGCTGATAAATGGAAAAAACAAACTGTGGTATAGCCATTCAATAGAATGTTATTGAACCATAAAAAGGAATGAAGTACTGGTACATGCAACAAGGATGAATCTAGAAAACATAATGCTAAGTGGAAGAAGCTGGACAGATTCCATTTATAATATAGAGAAAGCAGATTAGTGGTTACCAAGGACTTGGAGAAGGGGAAAATGGGGAGTGACTGCTAATGGATGTGGGGTTTCCTTTCTTTGTGATGAAAACGTAGACTGAGGTGATGGCTGTACAACACTGTGAACGTACTAAATACCACTGAATTGTACACTTTAAAATGGTTAATTCTAGATTAGGGGAATTTCACTTACTTTTAAAAAACTAGCTGCATCATTTGCTAGCTGGGTAGACTTGGGCAAATCACTTTCACTAGCTGATCCTTAGTTTTCTCATCTGTGAATAATGGTACCCATCTCAAGGAGTTGTTGTGAGGATTAAATAATATTTAAAAAGCCTAGAATAAGCCAAACACCGAATAATTCCCATTCAGTGTTACCTGTTATTGTTATTTTATCATTATCATGATGAATTTTCAGTCAAGGAGCTCTCAATATCCATTCACCCATACTCTTTTGCTTCGTGTTCCTAGGGCTAGGGTATACATTGGTGATAGGGCTGGTGAGAGGTAGGGGAAGATCTCATCAATAAAAATAGAATAGCAATTCCATGCACCAGTAGACTACTTTCAGAGAAATCCTACAGACTATTAAAATTTGGCTTGTTACTTAAAACATGCCCTAGTCAATATGCTGGCTGTATCCCCGCAGTGCTCATACCAGTTTCCTTGCACCCCAGGGCAGCAGGCGGAGGTGAGCGCCTTTTGTCTTCAGAACTGGCTCCTGAGATATTTTAAGATATGCACAAAACCCACCAAGGTTGCTTAGGAGAGTGAAATGAATGTAACGTACAGGTACCTCTGTGCTTCAAATGCAAACTAGAGGCCTCTGATTCTTCCATCTAGCTTGACCCTTAGGGCCCAGCTCAAGCAGTACCTCCTTGGAGCCCTCCCTGGCTTCTGGCAGTGATTACTCCCTTTTCATCTCCACCTCCTGGTTAGCATTGAAGCTATCCTTCATCTTTAAACTTGCAGTGTGTCTGCCTTCTCTGTCCAACTAGATTCTTAACTATCTGAGGTAGGGATAAAGTTGCATAGAAGTAGGGAAACGGATGTGGCTCAAGAGGTTCGGTGTCCGTCTACCATATGGAGGGACCGGGGTTCGATCCTGGTAAAAAACAAAAACAAAAACAACAACAACAAAAAAGTTGCATAGAAGTACACCAAAAAATCTACTTAGGAGAAACAAGCACACTTGATGTGCTATTACTTGTAGGATCGTGATTTTCATTTCCTTCCAGTAGACTTTTCTTATTGCTTAACCTTTGTGGCCCCGAATTTCTTTAATCTGTAAAATGAGGCAATAGAACTGGATCAGAGATTTGCACAGTGAGTGCCTGGGAGTCTCTGGAGGAACTACTATTTACATGTTGGGCTTCCAAGTAAGTTTTCCTTTTGAAGAAGGGGCTCTGTGGTTCCAAACAAGTTTGAAAACATTTGGATTAGAGGTCTTTAAACTTCCTTCTGCCCTAACACTCTATGGATCTAAAAAGAACTCTGATGCCCTCTAGCTAGTTGTAACCCCCTATTTCTCTTAATTAGTTAATAACTGTTGCAATGCTCTAGCTATATTTACTGCTTTATTTGAAAAATAAATGAATAAATTGAAAAAACATCAGATATCCAATGGTATGTGTACATATGTCTTCTGCTCTTTGGGCTGGAAGTAGTGAAAAAAGGTGAGAAAGAGTCAACCAGAGCAGATGCTGGGCCTTGAACAATCATTAATCTAGAAAACCTCAGCCATGCTGGGGAGAGAAGGGAGAGAAACGAGCAATGATAATCTTATAAATAGAAAGTGTGTGTGTGTGTGCATGTGTGTCCCTGCTTGTCCACAGATGTGCCTACACCACCATATGGCTTGTTACTAAAAATCACCCTTTAAAATATTTCTGTTGTTAATCTCTTCCCCCAATTTCCTCCTTAATTTTTGTCATGTCAGTGAGCAATTAAAGGTAATTTAAACAAAATTAATGATGTGTAACACCACAATGAAATATTTTCTAACATAAGTGAATAGTCTGTGGAGAGAAGTGGAAATAGAATTTGAACATCCACACAAGTGACAATTTTAATTAATTTTCTCCTGTGTTAATTACCGTGTTGTTAAAGTGTGACAGAACAGATGTTCTCTCTTAAACACCGGCCTCCTAACTGCGCACTATTTTTATCTGAAAGTGCAGTTCCCCGCGTGAGTATTTTGGGGAGGGGTTGAGACAGCCGTATGTGCTTCAGAAGGAAATACTTTAAGGCAGAGAAAAGCAAAACAAAAAGAAAACCCAAGTCATCCAAATGCACTATTTCCTTCAGCCAGGGGCCTCATCGCTAAGCAAGGAGGTACATCTTAGAATCAAAGCCTCAAGACCAGAGACCCTTCTCAAAGGCAGAAAGGAAGCTCACAGTAATTAAATAGAAGTGGGACCCAGAGCTGACTTGGTGCATCAGAAATGAATTAAAGCTTTAGGAGCCTCAGGAGAAACATTCCTGAAGGTCACAGTTTGCCTCACGGTGCTCATTACACTCCCCACTGCTGGGATACAAACGGCCTTCAAATAATTGGGAATCCTGTCTGGTATGTGTGATTGGTAAACTCACATCTTCTCTAATAATAATAATTAATGATAGTAATAACAACAATAATAATAAGTCACAGGGCAACAGGAATTGTCTCTACCTACAACTATAGCTTTCCTAAACAAGATGGTACTTAATGGGCATAATGGATAAATGGTAGTATTTACTATTTTTTATTGGTTCTCAGACACCATCAATTTTTTTTGAGGTACTGGGACCGGGGATTGAACCCGGGACCTTGCATGTAGGAAGCCAGTGCACAACCACTGAGCCACATGGGCTTCCCTGAGTTGGTTTTTACATTTGTTTTGCTTGTTGTTTGTTTTTGTTTTTTAGGAGGCATCAAGAATTGAACCTCGGACCTCCCGTGTGGGAAGCAGGCTCCCAACCGCTTGAGCCACATCCGCTCCTCCATCATCAATTTTAAGATGAACCATTGATTTGATAAGATTTTACATATATTATAAGATCCATTCTGGTTTCAGAAAAATTAAAATGTGAAAATTGTGTCTTGAAAGCGAGGAAATGGTATTTCCTCCCTCTAAGGCAAGGTTCTCACACTGTACCTGCAGCAGAATCGCCTGAGAAGCCCGAGCATTAAATGAGATCATGCACATAAAGCATGTATTGTCGTGCTGAGAACTAGTAAATAAATACTGGATAGATATCAGTAATAACAACAATATTAATAATGACAAAATATTTCACTTCCCAGATCTGGTTGCAAACAACTTCATTAGTAACTTGAAATTTCAGAAGTTGGACTGTGGTGGTCCAGCGACTGTACTGTGAGAATGTCTGCTCTAAGCTAATAATTTAAAGCAAGGTCCTTTTCAGCCAGTGATAAGTCAGAGTGGAATGCCACATAGGTAGGGAGTGGTTGCATGTGGGTCTGGCGACCTAGAGGAAGGTCATTTTTGTCAGAAAATCTACACATGGTCTACACTGACCCTATTTGTCAGGTGATTCTGTTTGACCCCCACCCCCACTCCATAGAAGCTTTGCGCTGTCCACTTGATTTAGGCTGTTTCAGGACCCAGTGAGCAGTAACGCAGAAGGCTATCGCTGCCAGAACAGCCCTGGTGGCTGAACTCTGTGGCAGGGTTGCCCGGGGGGGCAGAAGCGGATCCGTGACATAGCGCCTGCCACACTCAGAATCTTGCTCAGACCGTGGGTAACTGACTCCTAATCACAGAAAAGAAAAATGGGGCTCTCCAGGCCCAGGGCCACAAAATTAGGCTTTCTGCAATATATAAATTATATTTACATTTTTGCCCTTCAAGCCATGACCCCATAGAGGCAGTGCAGACGGCCGTTAGTTAAGAGCACACACTTTTGAGCCTCATCGCAGCTCTCCTACTTTCAGCAGAGGCTCTTAGCAGTTCATGGCCATTGTAAAAGCTAAATACGTGGGAGCTACTATTAGTAATTATTAACGATGTAAACATTCCTTAACAGCAGCTGGGAATTCTATGGAGATGGAAGTTGGATGTCATGCTCATGACACAGGGGAGGCAGGATGTCTGTCTATCCCCGGGCTTTAACATAAGCAAGAGGGTAGAACATAAGGCAGGCGTCATCATCCAGTTGTCTTCAGTTTCTTTGTATTTCATTTCATCTATATTATAAAACTTACCTTATTTTCTATATTTATATTTTCTTTTTACATGGTCCTTATTCTCTTTCTGAGGACTGATTTCCCTACTGTTCTTTGCATAGAGATGTCCTAGGTCCTGTACTGGTCCAGGACAATCTAGATATTAGCCCAGATCTTCAATATCCAGTTCAGCCAACCAGAAAAGGCTCCACAGAATGGTTCTTATATCAGGAGAGAAAAGAAAAATGCTTTGTCCACACACCTGTGCCATGCAAAACTTTGGTCATTGTAACCGAATCTTCCCACAGAATGGAAACTAAACAGCCATTATTAACTGATGGCTATGTAAATTGATGCTGCCAGTCATCAGAAAGAAGAGGTGAAAACCTGGAGCCAGTTTTAGTATGGGGTGTGATTTTTAAAATTTCTCCCTACTACAGGGAACAGGTGAGAACGAATGAAGGCTTCCTGAGATGGAGAGTAAGGGTCAGGGTTAGGGTTGTAACAACAGCAAACAACAGTGACAACGGCTACGACAACAGGTCCTGTTCTGAGTACTTTGGAAGTATTAAATAATTTCAGCCGATCACAACCCTACCAGGTAGGTACTCTCATTATCCTCGTTTCGTAGAACGAAGGCACAAGGAGGCCATTCCTCTTTGCTTCCTCCTCTTGAATGAAGGATCCTTGTAAAAATCTGCCCTTCTCCCCCACTTCCTTCCATTTTTACCAATTACCCAACACGCCCTTTCCTGGCTACCTGCAGCCTGGATAGGCTTTCCCACGCCATTTACTACACTCTTTTGCCTTTTATTGTTCTCTGGTTGGTTCAGTGTGTTTATTTCTCCGGACAGCAACCTCCGAGAGGGCAGGGACCATACAGACTTCGCTCTTCTGAGCTGTTCATGTGGCAGCCAAGCACAGGGCTGCGTGTAAGGCCAGCACCGGGGAAGTAAAGGACAGCCTACAGCTAGCCGAGCCGCTCAGCAAATGGTAGTCCCTTGCCCCAGGCTCTTGCCTTTGACTGGTTTCACAATTTTGTTAATTTCCCTAAACTATCGGCTACTTGAGGGCAGGACTGTTTTATTCATCTTTGCATACTCACCATTCAGCCTCGTGTCTGGAAAAGAGTAGGTATCACAGAAAGACTTTTTTCTAGGTGGTTTGATGTATTCAATTGAGGTGGCATGATTTACACACTGGAGAGACCCCCAGATACTGGGAAAACCAGTAACTCCACAGACCCCCATAGCAACTCTACTAGGAGGTCCCTAAATAAATATGCAGTGTTGTAGTGCCCTCTTGTGTCTAGTCCTTGACTAGGGTTCAATTATATTCGGGTCTGCGGAAAAGATTTTTGAGAAAAGCTGGCAAAAATTGTAGTTTCCTCAGGAGAGAGCAACAGGCACTGAGGGTATGTGGGCATGGAAAGAACACTGATTCTGGTCCTGGCTCTGCCCTAAGTAGCTCTGCACTTTGGGGCAAGGCATATAAGGGGTCTTCAATATTCTCATCTGTCAAATGGGGTGGCTTTGCTAGTGGGAAGGGACAGGGTGAACCTCTGGACTTTCAGAGTCGCTTCCAGGTTGCAAATGCTGTGACTGTACGAATATTTGTTAGGGAGAATCTCGCCATGTGTATGTAACTTCCCTGAGGTAGACGATGATGCCTTAACCAAATGCTTGTCCTTGGCTCCCCACAAAGTTCTGGGTATATAATAGCTGGAGAATTCCTGCAGTTTTCCCCAGCCCCCTACACATACCTCTAACACAGCACTTGCCACATCAAACATATATTTCTGCTAAGTGTCATTCTCCCCACCCCCCCAAATATGGTCCCTCAAAGACAGGAAGTCTAATTTTTAGAATCCCCAGCATCTAGTTAATTGCTGGGCATACAGTAGGTGCTCAATAACTGAACTGAATGAATGAGTGAGGTGAAGGTCATAATCTGTCTTAGGGAAATTAGGTAAGTGGCTAAGGTGCTTCCCCCTGGAATTTTAAAGACTCTTTCTACTTGGAAATAACCCAGGCAGGATTTCACTTTTTCAATGAGATGGACTATATATTTTACCTTGCAAAGTCTCAGAATAAATTATCTGATGTGGGTTTAATTTGCTATAAAAAAGAGACATAGACTCATATTTTGGAAGGGAATGTCAAAATCTTGAGCTAGCAGTTTAGTTTACAGAGAACTAAGATCAACTCTCTGAAAATAAATAAGACAAGACAAGACTTGGATGTGGGTCTGATTCTCCAGAGCTGTTGGGGAAATACAGCAGTGCTCAAGTGACTCCCAGGTCTTCCAAAGCTTTCTTATAAGAAAAAGGAAAACATGATTAAAACTAATAAAATGTATTCACTCATATTCAATGGGAAAAGGCTAATTGGAATTTGTGAGGAATCTGATTGAGATTTAAATATATATATATTTGACAATTTTCAAGAACCATCAGTTGAAATTGCTACTTGATGAAACGAGAAAATAAATCATGTTAGAAATTAGTACAGATATGCAAATTCTTAAGCAGAATCAACATCCTTTTTCTTCAGTAGCCTCTTTTTTGGTTTTGTTTTTCCAAGGTAGATTTTTTTTTTTTCTTTCTTTTTAAATGTCCTCTCAGCTTTGACTAAATTCTCAGTAACTTTATATCAGAGGCACCTTAGCTGATGTGCTTTTATTTCAAAGCACATCAGTGGTCATTCGGTGATTAAAGAAGCTTCAAAATATCCATCAAAACCATCTGCTGCTCACCATTCTGGCTCCTGAATGTTGCTTGAAAAGTACTTGACAGAACGTGATCAGTAGAGCTCTCCTTAGTGGAAGGTCGGGGATTATTCTAGCTTTATTAGGTGTGGTCTCCTCTCCTTTGTTTTCAGGAGGGAAGGTTCTGTGGTCCTTTTTGTAAGGTGAGTGCTGGGTTAGGGGATGGTGGCTTCTGAGCATGGAGGTCCTGCTTCCTGTGAGTGGTGGGTGACTGACATGCTAAGCTGTGCTTTGATATTCAGAGACAGCAGTGGAGATTGGGGTGAAAATCCTGGAGAGGGGACTGGTTCAGCACCCCCCTTACAATAACTGAAGGAAACGTTCAGTTCATCTCACTTTTGTGATTAAGGCCATTCATAAACTGAAGGAACTCATTCGTGACATGATGGGCACCAGAACTTCTGGGTTCTCTGGGTTGGTTGGTGAAAATGCCAACTTAACTCCTTGTCATGGGATGTTACAAGGGGTACATTTGTAAGATGTCTTTAAAATGTGGAAGCGATTGTGAGCAGTGACCTTGAGGCAAAATAAAACCAAACATAATGAAGTATGAGCAGAAAACAATGAATTTTATTTAAATAATGTATTATTAAAATATACTTTATTTAAGTAATGTATTATTAAGTGAATATATTTTAATACTGCTTTTAAAACTGGCATTAGAGAGTTTTTGAGTTGATGGGAACTTAGAAATAATATACATTTAAAACTTTGTTAACTACTTCTAAATCCTACCCAAAAAGATTCTATCAAGTTATAATGAAAATAAGAGTATGTAAGCAGACCTGTTGCTCCTTTGCTATCACTTTTGTTATTATTATTAATTTTTCAATCTGTGGGAAAGTGAAGCGTATCTCATTGTTGGATACTTTATCTTAACCTTTTTTTGGGTCATAGAGTTTTTGAAAATCTGATAAAAACTACACATACACACAAAATCCTGCCTGTATAGTTCCAATATTTTGTGTAATCCATTAAAAGAGGTCCCAGTAATCCTTCGGGAACCAGGTCAATTTCACTTTAGCTGGGAAGCATCCTGTACTATGCTAGCTTAGATGACTTCCCGAACTACCATAGGTGCCATTATTATTATAGTTACTTTACAAAAAAAGATTTATTTACTTTTTATCCATTTTTACCCCCTTTTCCACCCCATCTTTGCTGTTTTTGCGTCCATTTGCTGGGCAATTCTCTGTGTCCATTTCCTGCCCTCTCTTCTCATCCTTCTTCTCCTGTCTTCAGTGGGATTCGATACTGGGAACCTCTGATGTGGGAGAGAGGCGTCCTACCGCCTGTGCCACTTTAGTTCCTGTTTCTTCGGTGTGTCTCGTCTTGGTTCTCCCTTGTGTCGCTCTCCTGTTACGTCATCATCTTGCTGCGTGGCTCGGTGGGGCCTGGCGGCGCACCTGCCTGCGGGGCCTGGAGGGCTGACCCGCTTGCGGGGCCTGGCAGCCCACGCACCTTCTATCTTTTTCTTTATTTTTATCGGGAAGTCCCAGGGATTGAACCCAGGTCCCTCCATATGGGAGATGGATGCCCAACCATTTGAGTCACATCCGCCCCCTATATTTACTTTTAATCATTTGCAACATAAGTAAGCTTATGTTGTTTGTGATTGCTGTGTTTAGTTGTTAGTCTAACTAATGGGTTAAAAATGTGTAAAGGTTGCTCCAAACATTCTCTTGGATGTCAGAGCAGTTATGGTTAACACCAAGAACTAAGCAAGGGGTGAAACTGTACATTAGCCTGGTTTGTGAAGGAGAACTGCAGATACTGTTTAAATGCAAAAACAGAGAGCTGAGATATACTCGTCAGTGGGAGGAGGGTCATGCCCAATTACAGCCCACCCCTCAGGGTTTCTCATCCAAGCCAAGAGTGTTAAAAAGAAAAGCTGTAAGTATGGGTCAGAAGGGTAAATGGCATTTGTTTGCCTTTACCTCTATTTACCACTGCACATTTCCATTTCTCCTTCAGAGTCTCCCCACAAATGTCAATTTTGGGATGCCCAAAGAGTGCTTCATGGATATTCATAAACATATTTTCCCAGTACCCTCAGAACTTGAGATTTTTCTTCCCTATTGAGAACTCCCGGTGCTGATTTGCTGCTGGCGCATCTGAGGTCCGCAAAACTACCCCTGGAGTTGCCTCTGCAGTTGTGCTGATGCCAAAGCTAACTGCCAACACACTGTGCTGGCTTCCAGTCACCTTGCTGGGGCAGAGCTGCTGACGCAGATGAAACCAATGGTGCCTTCATGTTAAGAAAATGCATTCCATTCTCCGCTGACATCCAGAGACTCTATCTCCTTATTGTACTGTAAAATCTAATAAGGGCCCTAAGCAAGGGCTGACTCTTGTTCCAAAGAGATCTCGAAGGGACAGCTCTTTCAGTGTTTTTTTTGCTAAATGTTTCTGTTCCTCAGAGTCTTGCATAAGTGCTTGTGTGTCAAGGTAGAGGAACTTCCTCTTGCTTAAATATCAGTTTTTCCCAGAAGACCCCTGAGTCTGTCATATAAACATGCACACAACATATGCTCTCAGACCTGTCCAGACACCTCTGAATCACAGGTAAATGTAGCTGACACATAATCCGAAACTCCAATAGCCATAAGTCAAGAAGATAAAGTAGCTACAGGGTGGTCTATGTGGTGGTCTGCGTGGTCCTGTCCAGTGGTAAGTTAAGCGTGATACGCTCAGGCCACGTCTCAAAAGAGGGGCGGGGGGAGGACAATGGCCTTGGAAGATTCCGCTCGGAAGGAAAAGGGTTAGCCTTTGTAGGAGCTAAGGGATCAGAAGGACCTCTCCCTTAGCCACTTCAAACCAAGTGGTTAATTTTGATTCCCCAAAGTTTTCCTTCTCTACGGTACTTAAGCCAAGCTGAGCCCCTGGAGACTTTGGGAGAGCAGCAAGTGAGACTCAATCTACATCTAATCAGCTACAGAAGGCTTTACACTGCTACTTAGGTGCTTTTCTCAAATAGACTCTAAGAACCCAGCGGGCTCCCTTAGGGAGTTGGATAAATAGTAAGGATTACTCTTGCCCTAAAACTGAAATAAAGGGACAAGGAATCAGAGTATGTTCACTAACCAGGGGACAGCCTCACAGAAAACTGCATGAATTGGAGCTTAGAATTCACAGCCTCTTGTAGAGACTGGGGTACATAGAACAGAAAGTCTGTCGGTAGGGCAGGTAGCCCTGCACACCCCATTTTTGGACAACACACCACACACCCGGGAAAGTGCAAAGGCTACACTGAAGAGCCATTTTCCTTGATCTTACATCATTAAACCTCCAAATGGTCTTTAAAGCTTAAAACCCTGCTAAGGATGCATGTCTCTGCTAATTTCAATTTACTCTTCCTTCCTCAGCTGGGTCTAGCTTTTAAAATGCTTTGAAAGTTTGTGACGAAAACACCTTAGTAACCCTGAGTTAGAGGGGCATGGGGAGAATGGCTTAAATTTGAATTAGGGAAAATAATCTGAACAGATTAGTCAAAGTGAGGTGGAAATGTGATACACAATAAGCTTTTTTTTCTGATTTGCACAGGAATATTCTAGAATGAGTTTAGTTTTTTTGTTTGTTTTGCTTTTTTTTTTGGTAGGGGTGGGGACAAAAGGATCTATTAGAAAGATAACACTTGAAATTTGGTTTTAAAAAATGCACCACTGTGTAAAGATCATTTTGCAAATAAGGAATTTGGAGATAAAGTATGAGACATTGAGTTATAAATGGTAAGAACGAACAACTTCACTTAGAGTCAGGGTTGACTTCAAAATACAAATATTGTTCCGGATAAGATTGCTGTAGAAGATCGCCATTTATAAATTGAAAGTTATGAAACCAGAAAGCTTTATTTTACCATGAAACCCCCTAATTACAAGGGGAATTCCCAAGGTTGGCCAAAGACCACATTCAATTTCTTAAGATTGAGCTTACATGGAGAATGACGATAGTGTAAGGGAAAACAAATCTTAAGGTATGGAGAGAATTTAGGGATACAGAATAAGAACAAAAGTAATATTGAGTCCACACTCCAAAAACAAAACAAAGCAAAACTCCAGCACCTCATGCCAGGCTGCCCTTCTGGCGGACCTGACTCCCCGTGAGTCTTTGACTTCCTGTGACAGGCTGCCTCCTCATGTCCTCCTTACCTCCTTTGGGCTCTGTCACTCCATACAGAGCTGTTCCTCTGAGCAGATGCCTACCTTGTCCTACCAAACCTAAAGGCTTTAGGACTTAATTGATAAGCAGGGAAAGGGAAGGGTAGGGAAAGGGAAAACAAAGTGGACAAAGACAAGCTGAAAATGTCAACTTCTAATGGATACCTTAAAGTGTATGTGTATGTATTGGGGGAGGGGGGTAGGCTTCAGGGGCTTTCTGTATTACATATTTCCACAATGTCTGGTTTAAGAAAGAATACATATTGCCCTCCCAAGTGGAAACAAGTAATAAGCACTTAAAAACACACTTCTTGTCAGCATATCTTAAAATCTAGACCAAATATGTCTAATATGATAGATGTTACTTCATTCTTACGGATTCCTTACATTCATGCCCATTTTTTCTTACTATATATGGACTTACAGCTACAAATGATAAACTAGATGGTTTTAAAAAATATGTTTACAGTGCTCTATTATCATTCAACAGCTGTCTAACAGTATCTAACGTCTTTTGGAGAAAAAGATTAATGGAAACTCAAGCAGATGTCCCATTTAGCCAGATGACTGTTCATTTTTCTTCGAATGTGACTATTTTAAGCATATGTGTGATCCTCATTTATCTCCATTAAGAGGAAAAGCTGCTTACTTATTTTGGTCCCATGTTTCCTGAAGATAGCATTTTGTAAGATGTTTAGTCCTTTTTCTAAAGTTTCCTCCCCTCCCCTATATTTTGGCTTCTTGTTGTTAGATGACATTGAGGAAGACAGCTTGTTTCATGTTTGTGTTATAACTAGCTTGCATTACATCCCTCTTTATTTACACCATTGGGAGATTCTCAAGAAGACTTCAGATGTTGGTGGAGAAAGGAGCACCCTCCTCTTTTTGAATCTCTGTTAGTCCATCAAATAGTAACTATGAAGAACATCTATTGAGTGATGAGATATTTGGGGAGATATAAGGGGAACAGTCCAAGAAGTCAGGATTACAGGGAAAAATGTCAATCACATTAATATAGTTAGGGCATATGTTTTAAACGTGGGGTATTGACCAAGAATATATGTCTAATTTAATTTCTAGAAGGGGAGAAGACTGGTATAGGAAAGGAGAGACTTTCTCTGAAGCTAAACCAACACTTACTCCCTTTTCTCAAAAATTATTAGAGAAACTTTCCTATCCATAAGAAAATCTTTGTTTCTATTTGTAGGCATCAAACATTTATTTATTAAACTCGTGCACTGTGCTAAGTGTAAAATGAACAGGATTGAAACTGCTCATAATTGATATGATGAGTTTTGTAGTTCCCATTCTTGTCATTATTATGGGTTTACATATGTTAGATATGGAGTAAGCTCCTGACATAAGTCCTTTGTTGACTAAGTCCTTTACAGTGATTTATCATTAGACTCTATATCTCTTGGTGAGAGGACCAGGGGATAAAGCTACTGCCTTCTATGTTCTCACCCAAATGTGAGATATTCCCACTGATTGAAGCTATATAACTGGTATTGATGAAACCATCAGAGTTTATGAGAATAAAAGTGTGATTCTCATCTTTTTTTTCTATCTTTTCCTTAAGAATTTTGTCAAGTTTGCTTCTTTTGTTCTTCCCTTTATGACATGCTGAGCACATAAAACTCTCAATGGCTACTTGTGCTTTGGGTATTTCATAACAATCAAATGGATACCTTATAAATTGGAATAAGAAATAACAAGAAACCCTCACTAGCAATCCAGTGTATCACTTCAAGAAGAGGTCACAAACTGGTCACTTATAGATGTGGCCTATAAATATTTTATTTGATGAAAAGGAATACTTTAAAATTTTAAAGGAAATTTTTAATTGGTTTCCAACATTTAGAAACGAGATTTTTAAAAATACAAAATATGGGTTTTGAACTTCTGTTGAAATACTGGAAGATTCAAAATCTAACAACTTCTGAATGATACCAGTGGACTGGATCTGAGAAGCAGCTGCTCTCTGCTGACACAGGATGTTCTCTCCAGTGCCCTAAGCTCCCAACCACTGCCTAGTGTATTCTACAAAGCTGGGTCCATTCATTTACATTCCCTTCATTTGTGTTTGCAACCCTTCTCTTTAACAATGAGGAATACGAGAAATAGAACTGCATGTATAGAGAAGAATTTCTTTTCAGTTATTCTTTTCTCTCTCCATTAGAGCCAATGATTAAGTTTGGAATTGGTTCTTTTTGTTTTCTTACCTAGACTGGAAAACTTTGTTAAGAGTTAGCTCGACATTTCCAATCTAATACTTGTAATTCATCTGTGCTAGGCAATAAGATAATGCTCCCTAATTTAAAAAAACTCACCTACTATTGAAACATGGGTAGAAGAGATGGAAAGGTATCTTACTGTTGACCAAACATGCTACCAGGTTTTGTTGAGGTGAGGATTCCTCTAGTCCAGTGATGATGCTTCCTTATCTATATCTGGACCACAACGTTTCACTAGTGGCCACTAAGGTGAAAAATGAAATTGACTTTGTTCTGTATGTGTTTAAAAAACACAATGATCCAGATTATAAAATCAGGCTCTCACACAATGAAATGAGCCAAAGTCAAATCTTATCCAAGTCAATATGAGATGAGACACAGGTGGTAGAGTACAATTTACCCTAAAATGGCCAAGACATGAGGTACTATTGTCAACTGGCTACTGGCTAGTCTATGCAAGAGAGGAAACCTACTATTATCTAGCAACGATTAAAGCAAAAAAGACAATTTCATAAAATATGTCTAATACCAAATTTTTACTAACTATATCAACGGTATTTTGGTGATGATTCAGAATATACTTCAGACTATTACAATGCATCCCATATTTCATTATTAAAATAAGCATCAGTGCACACAGCCAGAGACAAGGTGTTTGGAGAAGTTGCCAAATCTGCATGTATCCTGGGATATTCCCTAAAGTTGCTCTATTGAATTGATACCTGAAAAGAACAACCACAGGTTCTTACATTGGTGAGAATCTTAGGTGATCTAGTTCAAAAAAGTCCAAAAAGGGATCATTCTAATACACCCATACCACTGGCCCCTGAGTCTCTGGCCGAAGCACTCCTGGAATGGGGAGTTTGGCACACTAGCAGTCAGTATAGAATGGATATAACTCAAAGAATTTTGCTTTATATTAAGTTGAAACATGGTTCTCTGAAACTTCATCCACACGTTCTAGTGTTTCCCTTTGAAGCAACAGAGAAGAAACCTGTAAAGTTTGCCAGAAAGTTCTAAATTCACTTGAAAAATTCACTTAGACCAATTTATTCCATGTTAAACGACTTTAAATTGCATATTCCATTATCTTTATTGCTTTAAGCATCACCCTGTTTCTTTGTTTACAATACTTCTATTTAAAAAATTAAATCGATGTTCATACTTCCATACATTGTAAGCAAACTTTTATGACTGATGACAAAAACAACATTTTAAAGAATGTTGTGGCTTTCCACACCATAACAGGTAGCTTTTTTAGAACCCTAAACAGGGCATGTGAATTAACTTATTTTATAATTTACTAGGTCTATACTGGCCCCACAATACAGTGTTTTGGTGTAACTTTTATTCATTCATTCCAAAAATATTTATTTATTGGGCATCCGCTATATACCAGGTGTTGTTCTAGACATCAGGATCAAAGTGTTGGGAAAAATAAAGTTCCTGCACTCATTAAACTGACATTCTAGTGGGAAATATAGATATTAAAAACATACAAAAAAACATCAGTCTGGTGTGGGAAGTGCTATGGAGAAAAACGAAGCAGGGTAAGGAGGTAGAGAGTAACAAGGGTGGGGGGTCGTTTCGAGAGGATGCTCCTAGAAGCATCTCTTGAGCAGAAATGTGGATGAAGTGAGGGTGAGATGCTTTAAATGGTTTTTTTTTTTTTGCCTTTAAAATATATATATATATATATATATTCATTTTTATTTCCTTTCTCTCTTCTTTTTTCCCCTTTTTCCTTCCCTTTATCACTGTGTTATCGGATGTCTGGTGTGCCATGACACCTTCCTCCTCTCAATCCCCATTGTCTCCCAATTTTTCATTTAATTTTCAAAGAAGTTTTAGGTCACAGCAAAGTCACACACGGAGTGCCGGAGACTCCCAGATACCAAACCACCCCCGCTTCCCCACCCCATATTAACTCCCCCTCCTTTTTTTTTTTGGTTGTTAGCATTGTTATTAAATGGTTTTGATTTGAAAGCTGAGGGCTTAGACTGTCTCTCTAGGTCCTTCAAAAGGTATATCATAGTTCCGGGCACACTGCTGGGACTCAAAGGATATTCATGTATCGTTTCAACAAATATTCAATCTGTTATGAGGCTGCTGTGCAGACTCACATGAAACAGTCCCTGTCTTTGGAGAGCTTATCAACTAGAAAGGGAGACGCACAAGACACAACTAAATATAAAAGAGGAGGGAGAGAGGTATGTTTGGAGAAAGTTCATGGAGTTCGACCTTGACAGTTGTATAAGATATTTAACAGGCCAAGAAGGGGAAGTACAGAATTTTACAGGTAGAGAAAATAACATTAGAAAAGCTTATGACATTTATTCCAGCACTGGCTTTTAAGTGCTGCAGTGGTTCTGCAAAAGTTTGGTTTGAATATTATGGATGTTGATGTTGATTAATGAAAGGCTGTAACTTTCACCTACATCCCTGGATTTACACATTTTGTACTTATCAGGACAGTCTTACCCCTTTGATGGGACTGAAAAGTGAATATTATACTTTTGAATAACATACTTTAATGTTAATAAAATACCCTTCACCTGTTTTATATATTGAAGTTTCTTTAAAATGTCACTTGAAAACTAGTTATACCGTTAAAAGTGTTTGAAAACCTCTGATCTGCAAACAGTGTAATAAAAGGCTGGATAAGGACGGGGCCAGATAGTAGACGGCCTTAAATGCTAGCTGAGGAGTATTTTAATCTATCAAGCAATCCATCACTTGTCCTCCTTTCATCTATTTTCTATCTGTCCACACTGAATCTTGTGGAAAAAAGGATTTTAGGCAGATATGCAAAATATAAGTGCACAGATAAAAATAAACAAATAGGTGAAAAAATCAGAACAAAGTAAAAAAAAAAGTACAAAAAAGGAGAAATCCAGGAAAAAGGATAGAATATGAAATGCAGGCTATAAAGACCTAACCCATGTGGGCCACAAATTCCACTCTAAGCTTTCCAGCACCTGGCACAAAATGGGGGCTGGGGGGGGGTGGCAATGATTCACAGCCTGTGAGATAAAAACAGACACTTACATAGAAAAAGTTCAACTACTCCTGATACTTAGACCAGAGAGAAAGTTATTTCATGTGACCCTCTAGAGAGGACATTGTATGCTTGAGACAACAGTTTCTCCCACACCAACTTTTGTGTTTTTTTTTTTACTTTTTTAGGAGATACCTGGGATTGAACCCAGGACTTCATACATGAGAAGCAGGCACTCAACCACTGAGCTACACCTGCTCTCCTTGTTTCGTTTCGTTTTAATATATTTTTATTAAAGTTGTGAACTTACAAAACAATCATGCACATGTGTGTAATTCCCATACAACACCCCTCCACCAACACACTACATTGTTGGGGAACATTTGTTACAAATGATGAGATAATATCATCAGACTGTTACCACTAACTATAGTCTATAGCGTACATTCGGCATATTTTTTCCATACCCCCCTATTATTAACACAGTACATCTTTGACATTGATGCAACAATATTATAGTATTGCTGTTAACTACACTCCATAGGTTACGTTAATTGTATTTTTCCCATGCTTCTCCACATTCTTACCACCTTACAATAGTGATATACATTTGTTCTAATTCATAGAAGGACATTCTTGTATTTGTACTATTAACCACAATTCTCATCAACCTCTAGGTTCACTGTGTTATTCAGTCCTTAGATTATTCTCTAGCTTTCTTTCAATTGACATTTATATTCCTAGACTACCCTGTTCGCCACAGTCACATTTATAAACCAACTGCATTAGTTCTACTCACTATAATGTGTTACCATCATCTCAATCCAATTCCACACTTTTGCAGTCAAGTTAATTAAAACTTCTCCATACATTAAGCATCCGTAGTCCTCAGCCCTCCTCTTATCTCCTTATAACCTATACTCTAGGTTTTAACTCCATGCGTTTATTCTTCTTATTTAATTCATATTAGTGCTGCTCCCTCATTTTTCTCCCCACACCAACTTTAAGAGCATCTTTTTGGTAAATATAAAAAAGAAGTTTCATAAGGATATTCCTTACTAAATCAATACTATTAGGCCCAAAATGTTGGAGTGTGCTACAGAGGTATAACATACTTTATTTACTCTTTAAAAGATACTGATCCAGTGTAATATTTTTTTCCAGTGAGGATGTGTTGCACAGTAAATTTTACATATTTGAATATCTCCAAATTCCTTTTCCTGTCCATTTCATGAAGAGCATAGTGGGTATGGGACTAAAAGTTAAAAAATAATTCTTCCTCAATAGCATTTCATGGATTGTTTCCTGGCCTGTCTTTTTTTTTAGTTAGGCCAGTAAAATGAACTTATTTGGGAAATAGGGGAAAGAACAGAGGTTGCTGAGAAATGGGAGAGAAAAACGGAAATACACACCAAGATTTGGTGCGGGTCCCTCTAGGCAGAGAGGTTAGTTAAAGGTGAGTGATCTGATACTAATCTGAGTATCTTTTTATTTTATTTTTTTAAAGATTTATTTATTCCACTCCCCCCTGCCCCTGGCTTGCGCTTGCTGTCTGCTCTCTGTGTCCATTCACTGTGCATTCTTCTGTGTCTGCTTGTCTTCTCTTCTAGTCTTCTCTTTAGAAGGCACTGGGAACCGATTCCGGGACCTTCCGACGTGGGAGAGAGGCACTCAATTGCTTGAGTCACCTTAGCTCCCTGGTTTTTATGTCTCTCACTGTCTCTCCTCTGCATCTCTTATTTGTTGTGTCATCTTGTTGCATCAGCTCTCTGCACGGGCCAGCTCTCCGTGTGGGCTGGCTCGCTTTCACCAGGAGGCCCTGGGAACAGAATCCGGGACCCTCCATATGGTAGACGGGAGCCCAATCGCTTGAGCCACATCCGCTTCCCTGAGTATCTTTTAAAAAAGAAAATTAATCTATGCTTTAATTTTTCTTTCTGTAATCTTATATAATTTCTAAACTTTGAATTGTCAAATTTCCTTAGGATGTATCTAACTCTAGGTCTTTTTCAAAATTCTTGTAAGACATGCAATAGGTCTTTTGTATCTAGTGACTCATAGTTCAGTACAAAAATTTTCCATTTTTTCATGGCTTATTTTTCCTCTGCTTATTTCCCACAATCTCTCCTTCTAGAATTTATACAAGGCAGCCTGAATTATTTGGCTCTATCCTTCATATCTCTCAAGTTTTCTTTGAATTTTCTTCGTCTAGTTGTATGGTCTTTTGGGAAATCCTTTGGCTTGATTTTCCAGGTTACTATTTCAAATTCTTTCATTTATAATTTTTGCCCAAAAAAGGACCCTTTTGAAAGTGAATGGGGAGCAGCGCTAAAAATAATTAACAGGGCTTTATTGATCTATACCCCAGGACTTTCCTTGGGAAATTGGGGTATATGCTCATCCTATGTATTGTTTTTCTTGTAAGCTTTTTTTTTTTTTTTTTTTTTTTAATTTTGGCAAATATATATTTAAGCTCCAAGCACTCAGTTTACTTCTTTATCATAGCAATCTGCTCTTGTGTTAGAGTTGTTATACCTTCTGGAATCTCTCTGAGGAGATGTACAGTCAAACTTACTGCAGAAAATAGAAGAGATCTTAATATGTATCTCCTGGGATTTATTTTTCTGATGTTTAGTCTGAAGCCTCTCTCTCATTTCTTATGTTCGCCAATATTTGGTGATTCTTGCATAGATGAGAATCTCAGTTAAAAAAAAATTTCCTCAGCACAGTTACAGACCCTTATTTCCCCAGTTGTGAATATGGGTTCTGATTCCAGGATCCTGGCAGTGGAGGGAGGGAGGCAGTGAGTGGGCTTTCTTTTAGGTGCTTGGATTCCTTGTCTTTCTGACCACTTGAGGCACAGCTCCACTTCTTGCTCTGGCACCACAGTCTACTCTAAGAGTCTTCCATGAGCACTTCTCATCCATATTTGTCCTTAAGGCAAAGGTAGCACCCCACAGCTGCGAGAGCAGAGGATGGGTATATTCTTCACAGCCCCTTAAATGAATGTCCTGTCATGATCCATGATCTGCTTCTGCTCCCAACCTCTGCTGCCTCTATCTTAGGATTGTTCTAGAATTCTGAGAAAGCAAGCCTTTTATTTTTTTGGTAACAATGTCTTTCACCAATTGTGTTACATAACCAATTCTTTGGCTTTCACATTCAGTGTGATCTATTTGTATTTACTCTTTGAAAATTCTTCAGTCTTCTGGTCTGCTAGTGGTTCTTTACCCAATAGCCCAGGGTTGCTATTTCTTTTTCTTTTTCTTTTTCTTCTATCATTTTATTTAGAAAAAGAGAAACAGATGTGCTCAGGAAGCCATTTTGAACTGAAATATTCTTTAGGAAATATAATCTGGTAGTCAGAAGCAAAATGAATTGACTGGAGGGAGATCTTGAAGGCAAATTGACCAGCTAAAAAAACGTTTTATTACTTAGAGCAAGGGCAATGGGAATAATAGGAGTGGATGGATTCTAGAGGCATTATTGATTGGGTTGGATTTTATTATTTATTTTTAATGAGCATTTCAAGTAAAACACTGTCAGGGCATGACCTCTCATTTTGCATCAAGGTATACTGGCATGGAGATATCAATACTGCTCAAATACTTAACCAGTGATGGGGAAGGACGTCAAGTAGGAAAGTGAGAAATTTCTTTTCCACTGGAGAGAAGTTTGTTTTGTTGCTATTGAAAAGTAATAGGGTTACTACTGAGTGACATGCTTGGGGTCTGGCAGCATTTACTGAAGACTTGAGCATCTTTCAAAGTATCCATATAAATTATGCTAATGATACAGCCTGTCTTGAGAATCTCTCACCTTGTTCTTGGTACATGTGTCCTTAAGGGTATTAGCAACAAACGTTTGAGAACTTGAACAGATGTTCTTACAAACATGCTAGCAATGCTCCAAGGAGCCTCAAACCTGGTTCTAAACATTCGCTTGGACAAATTCAAAATTGCAAAGGGCAGCCTAGGTTAATGCCTTGGAAACTTGGTATGAGATGTCTAGATGATTGGGTAGCTTGTAGAACCAAATCATTTGGTTCCAATTTTTCATATGTTACTTTTGGGAAATGATATCACCCCATATGTTTCAAGCTAATAATACTGTTTTGCCAATGAGGATGCTGACTTTACATTATTTTTCTAGCTCTGGGGCTGCTCACTTATAGTAAGGTATGAGTTATTAGCAAGTAATTTGAACAGAAGCAAAATATTTAATTGCTACATAAGGTCAGGATTTAAAAGGGCCTATCTTCTTAAACTGTTCAGGCAGCACACTGAAGAAGTGAGTGTGAACCAGGTTTACCTCTGGACTATTTTAGAGGAATCTAGTATTTTCTTCTTCTAAGTCCAGAAGATTTATGAAAGACAGAGATACCCTTCTACCAAAAATCCTGGACAACAACCTTCCTGAATTTCTGTAGTGGTGTCAAGATTTGAAGCCATTTCCACTCCTTTAAGAAAGAGAGTCCCAATACATGTCTCTTCACCACCCAAATTTCTGCTCTCTGAAATGATATGCTGTCATTTTCACCTCTGCTGACCATAATGCTTTAAGAATTTATTCCCTTAAAAAATCTGTTTTGCTTTATTCTACAGCACAAGGTGAGTTTCAGGACAGATCTCAATTCCCCCAAATATATTCCATCTCAGACAACATGGTAGATTAGTTTCCCAGGGCTGCTGTAACAAAGTATCACAAACTGGGTGGCTTAAAACAATAGGAATTTATTCTTTCAGAGTTCTGGAAATTAGAAGACTAAAATCAAGGTGTCAGCATGGCCAGACTCCCTCTGAAGTCTCTAGGAACAATCTGTTTCATGCCTCTCTCCTGGCTTCTGGGGTTTGCCAACAATCGAAGATGTGCAGTAGCTTGAAGATGCATTACTGCAGTCTCTGCCTCTGTTGTCATGGGGGTCTGTTTTCTTTTCTGATAAGGACATCAGTCATTGCATTTAGGGCCACCTTAATCCAGTATGATTTCATCTTAACTAATGACATCTGCAAAGACCCTTGTGTTTGGGTGAGTCTTGTAACCCAACAAACAAGTTCTTAATCATAATCTGCATCCCTGTGGGTGTGAACCTGTTGCAAATAGGACCTCTTCAAGACGTTATTTTTAGTTAGGGTGTGGTCCAACTGAATGGTCTTAATCCAGTTTACAGGAGTTCTTGGAAAAGGAAGGAACTGGAAGCCAGAGTCAGAAAAGGCCACATGGAGAAGCAGAAAGTCAGTGGAAACCAGAAGAGAAGAAATGGGAAGACATTGACATATGACAGAGGTAAAGACACAAGCCAAAGAACCCCAAGGATTGCCAGCAGCCAGCATCAGCATTTCTCTTGGGGAGAAAGCAAGCTTTTCCAATATCTTGATTTTGGACTTCCTCTAGCCTCAAAACTGTTAGGCAATATATGCTCATTGTTTAAGCCAATTCATAGTGTGGTACTTGTGATAGCAATTAAGGCAAACTAAGACAATCCTATTTCCAAATAAGGCCACATTTTGAGATTCCAGGTGGATACAAA
Organism: Tolypeutes matacus; assembly: GCA_026826555.1. Taxonomy (NCBI): domain Eukaryota; kingdom Metazoa; phylum Chordata; class Mammalia; order Cingulata; family Chlamyphoridae; genus Tolypeutes; species Tolypeutes matacus. The sequence continues at coordinate 30,450,668 of JAKSZT010000049.1, forward strand.
TCTTTGAGGGATACTATTTAACCCAGTATATAAGGTAGCTGAAATTTCACCATTAAGGATTTATTTATTTATTTGGAGGAATTACACCAAATGTGATAGATGCATGGCATGGGGGTTACCACTTCCTCCCTCACCGTTATTGTAGCAAATATCGCCATTCATGACATTCATTCTTACTGAGTCTGCACTTGGCCTCAGACGTGTGTCATCCATAACATTGCAGCCTGCAACTTCCAATTAAGTAGGATTGGTCTGTAAGATTGAAATCTATGTTTCATCCTTGCCTTACTCAGTTTTCTATTATGACTAACACTCAAGGAGGAGTAACAGAATGCACTAGCACCTTAATATGTATTTTTCCGCAATAAATTATGTTTTCCAATGATGGAACAGTGCCAGAGGAACTGAGAGTATTGGGCTCTAAAGAGTTAAGGCAGGGTGGGGAAAATGCCACAGAAAGAGGAAATATCAAACGCTAAAGGAAATTTGATTCCTTCATACCTTTGTTGAGAACCAGCTCTGGAGGGGACCTTAGGCATATATATATATATTTTAAGTTTTTAAATTAGAGAAGTTGTAAGTTTACAGAAAAATCATTAAAAATACAGCATTCCCATATATTTCTGCTATCCATTATTAATATTTTGCATTAGTGTGGTACCTTTGTTACATTTGATGAAATAATACTATAATTGTGCTATTAACTATAGTCCATCCTTTACATTAGGGTTCACTATGTTATACAGTCCTATGTTTTATTTTTTTATTTTTATCCTAGTAACATATATACAACCTAAAATTTCCCCTTTTAACCACATTCATAGGCCAATCAACTACCCTATTATTAACACTTTGCATTAGTGTGGTATTTTGTTACAATTGATGAAAGAACATTTTTATAGTGATACTATTAACTATAATCTATGGTTTACTTTAAGATTCACTGTTTGTGTTGTATAGTCCCATGGATTTAAAAAAAAAATTATTCTAGTAACATATATACAGCATAAAATTTCTCCTTTTGACCACATTCAAATATATAATTCAGTGCTGTTAATTACACTCACAATGTTGTGCTACCATTACCACCATCCATTTCCAAAACTTTACAATCAACCGAAATAGAAATTCTGTATAAATTAAGCATTAACTCCCCATTCCCTACCTCCAACCAAGACCCTGGTAACCTATATTCTAGATTCTAATTCTATGAGTTTGCTTATTCTAATTATTTTTTATCAGTGAGGTCATACAATATTTGTCCTTTTGTGTTTTGCTTATTTCATTCAACATAATGTCTTCAAGATTCATCCATGTTGTTGCACGAACCAGAATTTCATTTCTTTCTTGTGTGGAATGATATTCCATTGTATGTATATATTACATTTTGTTATAAAAATCAGTTGATAGACACTTGGGTTGCTTCCATCTTTTGGCAATTGTGACTATTGCTGCTATAAACATCAATGTGCAAATATCCTTTTGAGTCCCTGCTTTCAATTATTTTGGGTATGTACCTAGTAGTGGGATTGCTGGGTCATATGGTAATTCTACACTTAGCTGGGTCATATGGTGATTCTATACTTAGCTTTCTGAGGAACTGTCAACTGTCTTCCACAGTGGCTACACCATTTTACATTCCCATCAGCAATTCTCTTCAACATTTGTAATTTTCTCTCTTTTTCAAATAGTAGTCATTCCAGTGGGTGTGAAATGGTTTTGATCTGAATTTCCCTCATAGCTAATGATATTAAGCATCTTTTCATGTGCTTTTTAGCCATTTGTATATCTTCTTTTGAGAAATGTCTATTCAAGTCTTTTGCCTATTTTTAAATTGGGTTGGTTTTTTTAAGTTGCTGAGTTGGAGCTCTTTATATATTCTTGATATTAAACCCTTACTGGATATATGATTTCAAAATATTTTATCCCATTGAGTAGGTTGTCTTTTCACTTTTGTGATAAAGTCCTTTGATGCACAAAAGCTTGTAATTTTGATGAGGCCCCATTTATCTATTTTTCTTTTGTTGCTTGTGTTTTGGGAGTAAAGTCTAAGAAACCATTGCTTATCACAAGTTCTTGAAGATGCTTCTCTACTTGTTCTAGGAGTTTTATTGTCCTGGTTTATTGACCTATATTTAGGTCTTTGATCCATTTTGAGGTAATTTTTGTATATGGTGTGAGATAGGGGTTCCCTTCATTCCAGTTTTCTCAGCACCCTTTGTTGAAGAGACTATTCTTTCCCAATTGAGTGGACTTGGCAGTCTTGTCAAAAATCAATTGGCCATAGATGTGAGGGTCTGTTTCTGAACTCTCAATTAAATTTTGATAGTCTATATATCTATCCTTGTGCAGGACCATGCTGTTTTGACCATTGTATGTTTGTAATAAGCTTTAAAGTAGGGAAGTCTGAGTCCTCCAGCTTCATTCTTCTTTCTCAAGATGGTTTTGGCTATTTAGGGACCCTTACCCTTCCAAAATAAATTCTTCCATTTCTGCAAGGTAGGCTGTTAAAATTTTGAATGGAATTGTGTTGAATCTATAAATTACAATGGGTAGAATTGACATCTTAAAAATATTTAGTCTTCTAAGCCATGAGCATGGAATATTCTTCCATTTATTTAGATCTTCTTTGATTTTTTAAAGCAAAATTTTATAGTTTTCCATGTATAAGTCCTTTATGCCCTTGGCTAAATTTATTCTGAGCTATTTGATTCTTTGATTTGCTATAGTAAATGGAATTTTTTTTCTGGATTTCCTATTCAGATTGCTCTTAACTAGGGTATATAAATGATACCATTTTGTTTTTTTGCATATTAATCTTACATTCTGCCACTTTGTTGAACTTGATTGTTAGCTCTATTAGCTTTGTTATAGATTTTTCAGACCTTTCTATATATAGGATCATATCATGTGCATATAGTGAAACTTATGCTACTTCCTTTCTAATTTAGGTACCTTTTATTTCTTTTTCTTGCCTAACTGCTCTAGATAGAATTTCCAGCACAATGTTGAATAACAATGGTGGCAGTGTGCATCCTTTTCTTGTTCCTGATCTTAGAGGGAAAGCTTTCAGTCTTTCACCATTGAGTAATATGTTAGCAGTGGGTTTTTCAGAAATATCCTTTATCATGTTGAGGGAATTTCCTTCTATTCCTATTTTTCTAAGTGTTTTTTATCAAGAAAGGATGCAGCGTTTTGTCAAATGCCTTTTCTGTATCAATTGAGAAGAACATGTACTTTTTTTCTTTGTTTTGTTAATGTGGTGTATTACATTGATTGATTTTCTTATACTGAACCACTATAGCATACAAGGGATAAAACACACTTGCTCATGGTGTATAATTCGTTTAATGTGCTGTTGGATTAGATTTGCTGAGGACTTTTGCATCTATATTCATAAGATAAACTGGTCTGTAATTTTCTTTTCTTGTAGTATCTTTACCTGTTTTGGTATTAAGGTGAGGTTGACCTCATAGAATGAGTTAGGTAGTATTCCCTCCTATTCAATTTTCTGGAAGAGTTTTAACAGGAATGGTATTAATTGTTCTTAGAATGTTTGGTAGAATTCCCCTGTGAAATTAGGCATACATGCTTTTGAAGTCACCAAGTACTTTTTCTCCATGTCTAATAGATGGGTGATTTAATGTTCTTTGACTCTGGCATCTTTGATTACTCCTGGAACTTCCTAATTTCAGTGTAAGTGCAGACCTAGGACTTCTAACACCAGGCATGGTGAGGTGCAAGAACTGCTTATTCATCCTTGGATACTCAGTGTAAAGGATGTTGCTTAGCTAATTTCATGGAAGTTAACCACCTCTGATTTTGGCCCCAACATCTGGTGGTGATGATAACAATTATGATCATAAGAATATTAGTTAACATTTATTAAGCATTTAGTGTATATCAGATACATTAAGCACTTTGCATGCAGTATACTGAAAAATCCTCACTACAATCCTTCAAGATCGGCACTGTTGCCCTAATTTTCAGGATGAGGAAATGGAAGATTTAGAAAAGTTAACCAACGTAGTCAAGGTCACAAAGCTAGAACGTGGCAGAGCCCAGATTCTAATCCAGTGCTGTCTGATTCTATACTCGGTAGTTCTCAGTTATTGTGATTTATCATCTCTCTTGATGATGATGACAGAGTCTCAGGGATTCCCTCAGGGATTCCTGCAGGGAGTAGTTAACATGAAGAAGAATAGTGTAGGTGTACATTGAAGAGACTTGAATCTTTGGGCTATCCATGTGCCAGCCTGGCTCTGAACCTCAGTGGAGTTGCAATACCTACTGTCCAGTTCATTGGGCTCACCCAGGACAACTAACAAGGAAGTGAGGATTGACAACCACCATTCCAAGGAAATGAGAGAATTTATAACTGCAAGCAAGAGAGTCCCGTCCATCGGCTGTATGGGATCAAAACCCGTCTCAATTAGAGGTAGAGTGGACTTCACCATCCCAGAATCCTCAGGATTGGGCAACAAACTATGGACTAGAGTGGACTTACTGGTATTCTACAATAGACTTGTTGTGATTCTAGCAATGGAAGAAATTACAGCATTGATGTGGAGGCAGTGGCCACTGGAGGCTCTGGGCGCAGGGGGAGGGAAAGACAGGTGTAATGTGGGGGCTTTTTTGGGACTTGGGAATCATTCTGAATGGCACTGCAATGACAGATATATGTCATTATATACCTTCCTGTAGCCTGCACAATTGTGTGGGAGATAGTGTGAACTACAATGTGAACTATGGTCCATGCTCAGTGGCAATGCCCTGGGATGCATTTATTAATTGCAATGAATGTGCCACACTACTGAAGGATGTTGTTTATGTGGGAGGGTGTGGGAGATGTGGGGAGTGGGGCATATGGGAATCCCTATATTTTTTGTGTTACATTTGTATAATCTAAGTATCTTTAAAAAATAAAAAATATATATTAAAAAAAATAAGAATAGCAATCAGGATGGAGCCACTTGCTTTATTTTAAGTGTGAGTCATAACATGTTTTGATTCTACTTCAAGATGGAGAAGCTTTCCTTGAAAAACTAAGCCACTATGCCTATGACCAAACACACATTTGAGATTGGGAAGTAGTTCTCTAAATGACAATTTAACACTCTAAAGGGAGTCCAGAGCCTGAAGTAGCTTTCATTAACTTAGATTGCCCTTTTCCTCATTCAGAACAGGAAACAAGCTATAGTTCTCTCTTTGGCTCCAAGAAAAAGAACTTTATTTTTAAAAATATATATAAATATGGTTCTCTAAATACAGGCTATGATTATAAAATTCAAATCATAGTACTTTGATTCAGTTGTTCAGAGGCTCTCAGGGTTGAATTTATTTGGTAAGGAGATAATCCTATGCAATTTTTCATGCAGCTTCCATGTAACTGGGGTATTAATTTTGCTTTATGACAAGGTAGAAGAACGCGTGTGGAAACTTTATACTAGAACTGATCTTCTACCTCTAATATTCCAGAGTTATCTTCCAAAACCATGGTTTGGATGGCATTACTCCCCTCAGTAGCTCCTTCTCATTCTCTCTAGAATGTGGTAAAAATGGTCTCTGGTACAAAGTCTAATGTGACCTCCCTTGATTTTGTGTCCCCAAGAAAAACAACAAACAGAGCTCCCCCCATTCCCCCGCCCCCCACGCCGCCTCTTATCTAAGCAGGGAGCTTGGGTTTGGGAAGTGAAGTCAGTACATTTTTCTTTAAATATGGGTTTGGGCTTAACCAAGAAGTAGAAGTTGGCTGTTACAATGTATGGGGGAGACAGTTTAGGCTTGTGTTCTGGGCTTCCCTAGTTGCCTAAGATGGCTGCAGAACTGAAGTCTCACCAGGCATCAGTCTGAGGGGTAATTCCAAAATCACGTCCATGCTGCCTGGATAACCTCATCATTTCTAACTCAGCCCTCTTGAGAAGGGAATAAAAACCAACTTCTGCCTGAAAAAAAAAAGCTTTGAAGAATGAATAGGAGTTCATCAGGCAAAGACAAATGTTTGGCAATGTGTAATAATATGTTGAGTCTAGCAAATTCCAAGTAGATCTATTTGTGTTAGAGTGTAAATTGCAAGGAATCAAGAATGGGAATATAGAAATGAGGAAAAGATGAGCCACAACATGGCTGACCGAAAACATGGCCACGAGACCCACTGAGACCTTCACCTTAACCTTGAGACCCCCAGTTTCTCTTTCCAGGACCTCCCCTTGACCCCGGATATTCCAAACAGTCCTCAACATTGGCCCCCTTAGCATTAGCAAGGGGACGAGTAATCAACAATTTAATAAAGGTAATCACACAAGCCAGATTTCTCTCTCTCCTAGAGGAGCCTGCATCAAATCTTGGTGTGTGTATCTGTCTTTCTCTCCCATTTCCCAGCAAGCTCTGTTCTTTCCCCCCATGTCTCAGTAAATTCTTTACTGGCCTAACTTAAAAAAAAAAAAAAAAGAAAAAAGAACAGGAATATAAAGATTAATATTATATCATAAGGAAATTATTTTTCAGTTGTAAGGAGCTGGACAAATATTAGGCATTTTTATTATTACACATCTCACAGGGTCATTGAGATGATCAATTCAGCATATATACAGAAAGCTGATTTGTATACTTTGGGAAAGCATTATAAAATGTTAAAATATAATAAAATATTTTGGATGCAGCTGGCTTCATTGTTAGGCCCTAGAGAGCTGGAAAGAAACCTGAATGTGTCTATAATAAAAGCTTAGGTGTATTTCCAAAGGTTCTTCTGAGTCTAGGTTAGAGGTGATCTGTCATGCAGGTATCCAGTGACCAAGTGAAATGTATGCCTTTAAGATATAAATATTGACCCTAATAGCTGGAATCCAGGTAGGTAATAAGTGTATATAGGAATTACAAGCACTTATGATTTTTTATTTATGTAAATATTTTCATCTATTTTTAACATAACAGTGTGTAAAGGTGTATACAATAATTTATGCATTTTTAAGATTTTACTTAATGAAAAACTTAAGAATTATAAAGAAATATAAAAATGGCTACCCTAGAAGAAATGTTAATGAAAAATTAGAGGAAAAAGCACATAAACAATAAGACTAACTGAATCTCTAAGGTGATGAAGATGGACAAAAAAAACGTCAGAGAAGAATAACTAGAAATTAGGAGGAGATCAATACACCAAAGGACTTAATAATAGAAGCACTGATCGCAAACCATTGATGAGCTATAAGCAGCTATGATAAAGTTGCAGTGCTGAGCAAACTTACCAAAAGCTGTCATAAAGGAGGGCCCACAGAAAAGTGGCTAGAATGATCAAGTTTATGTGGGGCTGTTGCAATTTCATGATTTTATAGCAGTAGATGTCTCCCAAATCTGATGCCTCACCCTTACAGACTAAGGTGGTATTATGGTCTGTGTCTACCCTGGGCATCCATTCTGACTGGTTGGTGCCCACCTTGAACTAGGTGTTAAAGCCTTTGGCTAGTACCTCTACCTGTGCCCAGATAAGTGGAACTATTTGCACTTCCCTCCGTAATGGGCTGGACCATTTTTAATGTAGGCTCATTAATTGATATTCCTCTCCCTAATTCACCAAAGAGAAGCCTCTAATTGCCAAATACTGTTTCCCTCTTCCTATAAAAGGACATCTTTTTTCCTGATTGTGTCTGCGAGGCTAAGTTAATCTACATCATAACGTGCTGCAGGTGGAAGGGAAGAGAAGGAACCAAGCATCTCTAGCGCTGGGTGTGAAGCTATTTTTGTCAAAGGTTTACAGAGTATCTCTGCATAGCTATGGGGTGTGAAAGAAATAAATAGGAGAGGAAATGGGAGTTTAACAAATGTTGCTGGAGACTACACATTTGGATCTATTTTAATGTCTAACCGAGAAATGTGGAGAAAAACAAAATTACTTTAAAATTATATTTGGCTATTACGTCGGGCTTCTTAAAATGCACATATCCAATAGTGACACTGCGAGTCACAGGCTGCAAAGGAATTCAGCCAAATAACCTTACCATGTTCCCTGCGTTTTGCTTATGTTGTCATTTCTCTTCGGACTGCGGTTCTGCATTCAAAATCCTACCCAGCTTTCAAGGCTTATTTTAAATGCCAGTTCATCCTCTAAGCTTTCCTTCATTTTTCCCCTTCTCCTCCAACAACAACAAAAAAACCAAGAAAACTGGCTGTAACCATTTTCTTTTTTGAAATTTCATAACAATGGATCTTTTCATCCCTTATAGCAATTCTCGCCATCCTGAGGTAGAAAGTGGGTTACTGCTCAGCGTTCCTTATGGCAGGATAAGGATTTAGCTTTCATGGGTCTGTTAAGTAGTCAGTTCCTGGGTTCCAAAAATCAGCTGCTGTTGTCTTCTCATCCATTCTCTTGTTTTCATAAATTTATGGCTTTTAAAAAACCCCTTTTCAAAAAATGGTATTGCGATTAAGTCTAGGGTAAGGAGATGGTTAATATGGGCATTCAAGGTTACTTTAAACAGAAAATATTTTATCATAGAAGATTTTTAAAAGAGCAGTTTGTTAGAGAAGGGGGCTGGTTTATGCTTACCTTAAGATAGGTAACAGGTTAATATTTAAATAGGTTTAAAATGTTTCTGAAAATCCCAGGGTGATAACTCCATGAACATTTAAGACTTCTGTTTCTTAATCAATAAAATGGAGGACAGGTGGAGATTGGAAGAGAGAATCTCTCAGTCTAAGCCCGTTTTTCAAATTCTATGATTCTATTTGATTTTAGAGGGGATGAAGCGTTTAGGGGAGAAACATCTCATCCTTTCTGAAGTTGAGATTATGGCCATTCTCAGTGGGCTGGGTCAATTATGCATCTCACCTAGAATGCCTATACTTATGTTCTTTGCTTCTGTTTTACCTCCAAAGCCACAACTGAGAAATTGTGTCTTCATACTGAGCACTCCACAGACCATAATATAAGCAGGCTTATAAATAGAAAATGTTCCCAAACTGGCTAGAATATAAAAAGAAAAGGCAATGTCATTCCTCTCCCCTGGGATGCTAGCAGGCAGATTGGAAATTTGCACACACAACTGTTCAGTAATCTCCAAACACCTTTTGTTCAAATAGCCTCCCAACACGGGTACCATTTTATATGGACCATATGGGAAATTGGAACTCCTTGCCTGAATCCAGGGCCATAAAACTCCTGGGAGAGACTTTTAGATTGCAACCCAGGGCTGGAACTCTGTGGAAACTGTTCAACAAAGCCTGTGCCAGTTGTTAGAATGAGGCCATCCAGACTAAACTTTGGTTTGAGAAGCTTCTGTAGAACTTAGCAGGGAGCTTCTGATTTCCAAACAGAAGCAGAAAAGGATTGGCTAACAAATAAGATGGAGGAGTCTATGAAGGTCACATATGGAGCAAATATTGGTAAGAATTCATAAGGATCCAAGAAATACAAATCAAAATGGTCACTGTATTGACCAGTTAAAATCACAGATCCTTTCGAAAGCCCTCTAGTCCAGACCCTGCCTTGATAAGGCCATATTTAAACTCATTTCTGGCAAATTAGAATCTGCCCTCTTTGCAGATCTTCGTGACTAAAGTCCTACCACCGTTCTCACTCAACCATTTTTCTTTGGGAAACTCTTCTTTAAAATGACTTCAAATTTTTTTTTTCCTTCTTGTTTTAAAGACTCTTTCTATGACATAAAATTCAAATCTCTGACTATGTAGCTCCATGTCAGACTTTTGTCTCCTACTTGGTCTTCTTGTCAGATTTTCCCAGTCCCTGTATTCTATAAATCTATACTTTCTAAAGTTGTTTTTCCGGAAGGTCCTGCCCTGTGATGAGAGTTCCCACTGGCCTAGGAATCAAGAGACCTTGATGCTACACCACTCTGCAATACTTCTTCACCATGAGTCAGGAGAAATTCACTTAACTTCTGGCTTCAGATTTGTCATCTGATAAGTGAAATAGGTATATTAGCTCCCAGGTTCCTCCCTTCTATTGTATTCTCTTGTTTCTGATGCTCAGAGGTCTACTTCCCAGGCAGTGAAGGAAAAGGGGAAAGGCCTTTGGCATGATAAGCTTCGATGGGGGTGAGGGACTAAGATGACATTTAAGAACCCTCTTCCTTCCCCTTCCAGTTGTCTCCCCATTATCTTGGAGGAATGTCTGGGGCTAAACTTGTGGTGATCAAGATGCTGAATCTTCTTGTTCTGTAGTTTATCAACAGTTTAGATGACAATGATATAAAGAGGATGAGGTCACCAGCTACCTTAGCAAAATCTTGCAAAGATGTTGCTCTAATGGAAACTCTTTATTCTTCATCTATGAATTGCAGGATTGAAACTATAATTGAGGAGTAAATTGCTTCTGATCTCAATCAATCTCTACCTGTAACATAGCTTCATTCTTTGAGGTGGTCTCAGTAATAAAGCTCTCCTTTGAGACATATTTTATTATCACTATATTTATTATTACTTACCTTTTTATGGGTTTATATCTTATCTTTCCAAAATATGAGGACAAGATACAAATTTTTAAAATTTATTTATAGTCACATAGGACAAAGCCTACTATTTCCTGTATGTTGAATGTTGTGATCAAGAACTTGCTGAAGTTTGGGGTAAATTATCGATGAATTGGGTCATAGGAAAAAAATTTTTTTCTGAGATTCTTTTTATAACACCAATCATTAAATGTGATTAACAAGTTTATCTTTGAAATTGTTGTTATTGTCTTTATTTTATTGATGCTCTAATTCATCAATGTGTAAGATGCTTATCCCAAGTAGCTCATAGGACTATTGTTCTTTCATAGAAAATGTTAGAAACGTTATGGCAATAAGTGGAATAGCATGCATAAAACATTCTAATAAACTGTGAAACAATAAAATTCAAAATATTACTGTGCCAGATTGAGAAGTGATACAACCATTCAAATAAGCCCATGTCCTCAGTTAGACAGGAATACTTACCTGTTCTCGAATGAGGGCTTCTCTTACTCTTCCTGTGCTCTTACCACAGCTGCCTCTTCCCTCCACCTTTCTGCAAGTATGACCGTGAATTTCAGTGTCCACTCAAAAACAGGTTTGAAACGGTAGCAGGAGCTTACCTTCACACTTGAGCAGGAAGAAATCCATGTTGTGGCTGAAGGAAGCACTGAAATAGGTGCAGTTCTCAATCAGGTCACAGGAGAGGCACTGCCTGTTGAAGTTGCCCACTGTATTGGCACTGAGGGGAAAATAAATCAGGGCAGGAACTGAGACACGGCTGTCGGGCTGAGAGGAAACGTTCACAATGGTCAAGACCCAAATCTCTTAGCTTGATATTTCAAGAAAAATCTCCTACAAAAAGGTGTTCTGTGAATCCCTGAACCAACCAGTCGGGTACTTTTCTCCCATCAGTACTCCTGTTGGAGTATCTGTTAATACCAAGCTCTATTTTCACCTTTCTGTGAAGCCTTCCCTGGCTAGTAAATTCCTCCTACTTCTAAGAATTCTCAGCACTTATGCTTTATGGAATGTTGTATATTCTTTTATTTGAGCCCAGTGCACGGCCCTGATGTGAGGAGAATATAGTTGCTGGGTATTATTATCTAATATTTTATATCCATATATCCTATCTCTCAGGCTAGATCATTAGTTCTTTGAGAAGAGTACATATGTTTGACATATCTTTATACTCCCTTAGCAGCATATGATAAAGTAGGAGCTCCATAAACATCAGGTGAGTCAAATTCTGGCTTTTCCCAAAAACTGTTTCTCCTGACAGGGTGAAATGATTGTAACTTTGCCTCTCAACAGAGCTAGATGAGGAGGGGCAAATTTGAAGATGTCACCCTGGGACCACTCTTATCAAATATGATTTCATGTCAAGAAGGCCTAAAACATGTGTCCAAAAATTAAAATATATTGAGGTGCCCAGCACATCTGGAAGAAAGTCTTTTTTTTTTAAGGGACGTACCAGGGATTGAACTCAGGACCTTGTACATGGGAAGCAGGCACTCAACCACTGAGCTACATCTGCTCCCTAGAAATTCTTATCTGAATATTTTGCATGGAAGGGTCAATTACAACCACAGCTTCCAATATGAAACCTGTCTTTAAAAGACTGACAATATATCATGGAAGAGAGAAGATCACCTTGTACTGGTGTAAGTGAGAGAGGAAAGGGTAGGTGGGCTGCCTTTATAATTTTTATTAATTTGGTGATATGACTGCTTAAAGTTATCCTAATAGACATGCAGCAATGAAAAGTTAAAAGAGAGCGCAGTCTGTGATCACATGGATTTGCCTGAGTGTTTTTCAATTCTTCCAACCTTAAATTCTCAGCACTAAGACCAACCTTCCCCTAAGCAGTTTTAATTCTTTCCATCCTTTACAGCTATTCATCCAGGGAGGGACTTTTTCTTTAGTGCATCCCCCAATTTATTGCTGAAAAGGTACAATTGTGCAAAGGTGGAGAGGCCCTTGTAGGTGAGGGAGGTACTCTGCGTGCAGAAGGAAGACACGTACCTGTAGAGTTGCCGTCTTCTTGGCAGGTCCTCCGTGCTGAGGAAGTAACTGCAAAGATCACAAAGGCACCCAGTCATTAGTTTTGTTTCAAGGCTCGTTTGTATTTCAAGTATCACCCACCACCTTTATAGGTACTCGGGGACTTCCACCGTTCAGTGACTAAATTGAGCAGTTCTTCCATTCGGCTCCAGCTGTAAGTAGGGGCAGAGCAGGGGAAGAACAGACCCCTAAGGACCGAGGGACATGGCTTGAGATACCGCTGCACTGGCCTTGGCTTTACAGTCATGAGGGGACTGTTGGGGAGGGTGGTGTCGGGCGGTGGTGCTGATGTGGATTGGATTTGGATCCAGGAAATTTTTTACAAGATTACTAATTTTCAAGAGAACAAGGACCCAACACATTTGATACAAGTCCAGCATATAGTCTGCCTCAATAAATAGTCATTGGCTGATTTTCATCTAAGACTGTGAATGTAGAAAGCTTGGCTCTCATCATCTGAGCAGGGAGGCTGAATAGCATCGTGATAAAGTCCATGGACCTGGGCTCACCTGAGTTGGATCCTAGCTCTACCCATTACCAACCGAATAACATGGAGTAAATGACAGCTTATTTTCTTAGTTTATTTATTTTAAAATGGGGAAAGCAATACAGTTCCTTCATGAAGATGTTGCATTAAATGAGACCATGCACATAAAGCATGTACTGTCGTGCTGAGAACTAGTAAATAAATACTGGATAGATATTAGTAATAATAACAATATTAATAATGATAAAATATTTCACTTCCCAGATCCGGTTGCAAACAACTTCATTAGTAACTTGAAACTTCAGAGGTTGGACTGTTGAAACAGGAATCTACAACATAGTTTCATGAAGAATCTGAGAAACCAATTGTGTTGCTAAGAAGAAAGGATGAGGCCTCCTGAGCTATAATTCTGTATTCAGAGAGTATAAATGTATTTAAAAAAATGCCTATGTAAGATGTGCACCTTACTGTTATAAATTGGCCTGGCATGACATGGTCTGAGTCCTTACTTACATTTTATTCCGTGTCTCATCATAGGCCAGAATCTTGGTCACGTCCCAATCCCCAGAAGTGATTGACTGTATGTTGTCATTGCTGCTATTGGGCTGGAACACACAAGCAAGGCCAGGCAGTCAGAATCGCCTTGGGATCAGAGGGAAAGACACCGCATGAAAAAGCTTTGGCTCTTAATTCTCGAGCAATTTTAGATAGGCAACGAAAGACAGTGATTCTCTCTGTTGGAAGGGCTGCTGCGTACCCCTCTCTGCCTGCTCCTCTTTCTTAATGTCTACCTTGAATACCATTTCTTCTACGAAACCTTTCTGACCATCCCCAGTCCCAATACAGCAGTGCAGAATATTATGGTATTCCACATTTTTGTTACTTATCAAATAGTACCTTGATTGCCAGTTATTCCAACTTAGGAGAGAACCACCTTAAGAGGAGACAATGCTTCACATGCTGCTGATATTATCCCTTAATAAATTTGTAAGTATAACCGGTCGAGTCATTATTATAGGGAGATAGGGGAGGGAAGAGAGAGAGAGAAAAAAGGGGCAGTGGATGAAATAGAGAAGGAACTAAGGAGAGAAAGAATAAAGGAAGAAAACACACTTCAGCTATTTTATCATCCTTTATCATTACTTCCAAAGGTAGTTTGAAAGAATATTATTGAGTATCTCATGTCTCTCACACACGGTCTCTCCCTAAGTGCTTATAGAGTTAAACAGAATAATTACAACAATAAATCAGAACAGAAGCAGGGGGACAATCTCGATTGGAAAGGTGCTTTTGGCTGTGATCTGATTTGGGATGTGGCTGCGATGAGGTGTAGAGTCCTAGGCAAGAGGTTCTGGATGGCCGGTGCTACTGGAAGCAGGCATGAAGCTGGTGGTAATTAAATAAGTGGAGGCTCCAAGTGGAACACCCTGGGGACTGCAGAAATGGAAGACACAGGAGAAGGAAGAGCCTGTGACCAGCTGGAGCCTGTGCTAGAAGCTGGGGTGTACGCAGCTGATTCCAGAAGGCAATGGGGCTTGACTGGGCAACTGGGGACGTGAGGCAATGGGGCAAGTGCAGGGTAGCAGGGTAGTGGGCTGGGAGACCTGCTTTCCACTGGAAAATTTTTGGACTCATAATAGGCAAATGTTGATTATTGGGTGAATTTAGAGACTTGGAACTGAGTAAAAACATCCAGAAAAAAAAAAAAAAAAACCTTTTTATCTTGATTAGAGTAGTCGAAAATGAGAAAACGGGAATCTGGGGATGTACATGAAGACCACTGATATAAGCAGTTTGCAGACATTCTATCAGTCATGTAATTATGTGGATTTAAACAGGAATGACTGCACCCATGCTTCTGAGTAAGAGCTGTCCCTATCATAGGAAACACAGTGGAGTCTTTACTTTTATTCCATTGATATCCTTGGAAGTTTTCTTTTGATATTACCTTTTGGGCCACATAATAAATATGAATACTCTATGTTCACAGTATGTGTGCATGTATTGTGTACATGTTTTATTTTAAATTAGAGAAGTTGTAGTTTATAGAAAAATCCTGCAGAAAATACATGGTTCCTTTATACACCCCCTAACAAACATAGTGTTCCTGATTACTAACACTGCATTAGTGTGGAATCTCTGTTAATACTGATTAAATACTATTACTATAATTATACTATTAACTATAGTCCATAGTTTACACTAGGCTCACTGTATTTTTGGTGGTTTGGAGCTGTATGTTCCCCAGAAAAATATGTTCTTACACTTAATCCATTCCTGTGGTGCGTGAACCCATTGTAAGTAGGATCTTTGGATGAGGCTACTTCAGTTAAGGTGTGGCTCAGGACAGGTCTTGATCCTATTACTAGAATCCTTCGTAAGCAGAATGAAACTCAGACAGAGGGAGAAAAAGCCACAGGAAGTGAGAAGGTAAAATTCAGGGGAACATGGAAGAGGATGGAGAGGCCAGAAGAAGCCATCCTGTGCACTGCCATGTGACAGAGAAGCCAAGGACCAAGGATCGCTGGCAGCCAGGCCCAGAACGCCAGTTTTCAGGAAGAAAGCATCGCCTTGTTGATGCCTTGATTTAGACTTTCTCTTAGCCTCAAAACTGTGAGCTAATACATTCCCATGGTGTAAGCCAACCCATTGCACAGTATTTACTTGAGCAATCAAGGAAACTAAAACAGTGGTGTATACTCCCATGTTTGTTTTTTTAAAATGTTATTTTAGTAACATATATACAACCTAAAATTTCCCCATTTTAACCACATTCAGATACATAATTTAGTGATGTTTATTACATTCACAACGTTGTGCTACCAATACCAACATCCATTACCAAAATTTTTCTATTACCGAAAACAGAAACTCTGCACAAATTAACTCTCTATTTCCTACCCCCAACTGGCCCCTGGTAACCTGTATTCTACAGTCTGATACTATGAATTTGCTTATTCTAATTATTTCATGTCAGTGAGGTCATATATTTGTCCTTTTGTGCCTAGCTTATTTCACTTATCATGGTGTCTTCCAGGTTTATTCATGTTATCGCATATATCAGGACTTCATTTCAATTTACAACTAAATAATATTTTACTGCATGAGTATACCATATTTTGTTTATTCATTCACCTGTTGACAGATACTGGGGTTACTTCCATCTTTTGGCAATTGTGAATAAAGCTGCTATGAACATTGGTGTGCAAATTGAAAGTTACCACTTTCAATTCTTTTGGGTATACACCTAGAAGTGGGATTGCAGGGTCAAATGGTAATTCTATTTCTTAATTTTCTGAGAAATTGTCAAACTGTCTTCTACAGTGGCTGCACCATTCTACATTCCCATCAAGAATGAACGAGTGTTCCTATTTCTCCACATACTCTCCAACACTTATTTTCCATTCCCTGCCCCCCCCCCGGGATGTGTCTCTGCCTGCTTTAAGATACAAGCAGGAAGCTATTAAAGGAACAACAATTACCTCTTTTTAAATAAACTTTTTATTTTGACATAATTTCAAACTTACAGGACAGTTGGGAAAATAATACAAAACCCATACAGAGAACTGCAACATACCTCCCACCCAGTTACCCAGATCCATTTAACATTTTGCCACATTTGCCATATTCTTTTATCTATCTATCTCTCTTTCTTTCTAATAGTATATGCCTGTACATCCATCCATCCATCCATCTCTATCCATCCATAGATTCATTTTTTAAAAAAATAGTAGCCATTCTAATAGGTGTGAAATGGCATCTCATAGTGGTTTTGATTTGCATTTCCATAATGGCTAATGATATTGAGCATCTTTCCATGGGCCTATCGGTCATTTTTATTTTATTTATTTATTTATTTAAACAATTTATTGAAGTATATCATTCATACATGAATATACATAAACTATAAGTGTTCAGTAAACATCGTGATCTTATAAAACAAATATGCATAACATCATACAGGGCTCCCACAAATCCCCCCCCCAACATCCTGCATTGTTGTGAAACATTTAACAAATCATGAAAGAGCATCGTCAAATTATTACTACTAACTATAGTCCGAATCTTCCTCCCCTCTACATTTTTTAAAGGATTTATTTATTTATTTACTTACTTTTATCCAGTTTTACCCTCCCCCCCCATTTTTGCTGTTTTTGTGTCCATTTGCTGGGCAACTCTCCGTGTCTGTTTCCTGCCCTCTCTTCTCCTCCTGTTTTCACTGGGATTCGATCCTCAGAAACTCTGATGTGGGAGAGAGGTGTCCTACCACCTGTGGCACCTTAGTTCCTGGTTTTTCGGCATGTCTCATCTTGGCTCTCCCTTGTGTCACTCTCCTGTTACGTCATCATCTTGCTGCGTGGCTTGCAGGGCCTAGCGGCTTACCAGCGGACGGGGCCTGCTATTGGTCATTTTTATATCTTCTTTGGGGAAATGTCTGTTCAAGTCTTTTGCCCATTTTAAAATTGGGTGGTTTTTCATTTTGTTTTTGGGTTGTAGGATTTCTTTATATATTCTGGATATTAAACTCTTATTGGATATTTTCTCCCATTCTGTAGGTTGTCTTTACTTTTCTAATGAAGTCCTTTGATGCACAAAAGTTTTTTTATTTTGATGAATTTCGTCTATTTTTCCTTTTGTTGCTCATGTTTTTGGTGTAAAGTCTAAGAAACCATTGCCTAACAGAAGGTCCTGAAGATGTTTTCTTTTGTATTCTTCTAGGAGTATTATAGTTTTGGTTCTTATACTGAGGTCTTTGATCCATTTCAAGTTTTGTATGTACTATGAGGAAGGGGTCTACCTTCATTCTTTTGCTCACAAATATCCAGTTTTGCCAGGACCATTTTTTTTTTTTTTAAAAAGATTTATTTATTTACTTTATCCATTTTAACCCCCCCCTTCCCCATTTGCTGTTTTTTTGTGTGTCCATTTGCTGCGCAATTCTCCGTGTTTGTTTCCTGCCACCTCTTCTCATCCTCCTCCTCCAGTCTTCACCAGGATTCGATCCTGGAGACCTCCGATGTAGGAGAGAGGTATTCTGCTGCCTGCGCCACCTCAGCCCCTGGCTTCTGGAGCTTTCGGAGCATCTTGTCTTGTCTCTCCCGTTACATCATCATCCTGCTGCCTGGCTCCTGGGGCCCGACGGCTCAGCGGCACACAGAGCCTGGCAGCCCATGCGCCTTCTATATATATATATATTTTATTTTACCGGGAGGTCCCGGGGATCGAACCCAGGTCCCTCCATATGGCAGATGGACGCCCAACCATTTGAGCCACATCCGCCCCCAGGACCATTTGTTGAAGAGACTATTCTCTCCCCATTGAGTAGACTTGGAACCCTTGTAAAAAATCAATGGGCTATAACTGTGCAGGTTTATTTCCATTCCATTGTTCTATATATCTTGCCTTATTTCTTATCTTAGAGGGAAAGCTTTCAGTTTCTCACCCTTGAGTATGCTGTTAGCTGTGGGTTTTTAAAATATGCCCTTTATCATGTCAAAGACATTTCCTTCTATTACTAATTTTCTAAGTGTTTTTATCAAGAAGAGGTGCCGGGGAAGTGGATGTGGCTCAAGTGGTTGGGCATCTGCCTACCATATGGAAGGACCGGGGTTCGATCCCGGGGACCTCCTGGTAAAATAATAAAAAAAATGGTGAGCAGGCAAGCTGGGTCCACACGGATGCATGGTGAGCCACGCAGCAAGATGGTGATGCAACAAAAGCGAGATGCGGGGGACAGCCAAGGTGAGACATGCCAGAAGCCAGGAACTGAGGTGGCCCAAGTGACAGGGTACCTCTCTCCCACATCGGAGGTCCCTAGGATCGAATCCCGGTGAAGCCAGGAGGAGAAAAATGAGAAGAGAAGGCAAGAAACAGACACAGAAGATCACCCAGCGAATGGACACAAACAGCAAGCAGGGTGGGGCAGGGAACTCACAGAACTGCACAGCAAAAAGAAAAAATAAAGTGGAAAAAAAAAAAGAAGAGGTGCTGGATTTTGTAAAATGACTTTCCTGCATCAATTGAGATGATCATGTGTTTTTTTCCTTTATTAATATGGTATATTACATTAATTGACTTTTTAAAAAAATGTTGAACCACCCTTGCGTATAAGGGATAAATGCCACTCGATCATGGTGTATAATTTTTTTAATGTGTTGTTAGATTTGGTTTGTTAGTACTTTGTTGAAGATTTTTGCATCAATAATTATAAGGAATAGTGATCTGTAATTTTATTTTTTGTGGTATTTTTCTTTGTCTTTTGTATTAGGGTGACATTCATCTTATAGAAGGAGTTAGGTAGTGTTCCTTCCTCTTCAGTTTCTTGGAAGAGTTTGAGCAGTATTAGTGTTAATTCTTCTTGGAATCTTTGGTAATATTAATCAATGAAAGCCATATGTTCCTGGGCTTTTCTCTGTTGGAAAGTTTATGATGACTAATTCAACTCTTTACTTGTTATAGGTCTGTTGAGAATTTCTATTTCTTCTTGAGTCAGTGTAGGTACTTTGTGTATTTGTAGGAATTTATCTATTTCACCTAGGTTATCTAATTTATTGGTCAACAGTTGTTCATAGTATCCTCTTATAATCCTTTTTATTCTGTGGGGTTGATAGTAATGTCCCCCTTTTAACTTATCTAGTTATTTGTGTCCTCTCTTTTCTTTTTCGGTATAGCCAAAGATCTGTTGATTTTATTTGTCTTTTCAAAGAAACAACTTTTGGTTCTGTTGATTCTCTATATTGTTTTTATTCTCTATTTAATTTATCTCCAGTCTAATCTTTGTTATTTCCTTCCTTCTGCTCACATTGGGTTTAGTTTGCCCTTCTTTTTCTAGATCCTTGAGTTGTGAGGCTGTCTCTGATTTGAGACCTTTCTTCTTTTTTTTAATGTAAGCATTTAGCACTATAAATTTCCCCCTCAGAACTTTCTTTGCTGCATCCCTTAAATTCTGGTATGTTGTGTTTTTGTTTTCATTCACCTGAAGATATTTCCTAATTTCCCTTGTAACTTCTTATTTGATCCTTTTGTTGTCTTAGAATGTGTTGTTTAATTTCCACATATTTGTGAATTCTCCAGTTCTCCCTATGTTATTGATTTCTAGTTTCATTCCATTGTGGTCAGGGAAATTACATTGTATGATTTCAATATTTTCAAATTTATTGAAACTTATTTTGTCACCTGTTTTAGTTTACC
Organism: Tolypeutes matacus; assembly: GCA_026826555.1. Classification (NCBI taxonomy): domain Eukaryota; kingdom Metazoa; phylum Chordata; class Mammalia; order Cingulata; family Chlamyphoridae; genus Tolypeutes; species Tolypeutes matacus. Next base: position 30,470,858 of record JAKSZT010000049.1, read on the forward strand.
AAAGGGCTGCCAATGCAAAGTACCAGAAATGGGTTGAATTTCATAAAGGGAATTTACTTGGGGTAAAAGCTTACAGTTCCAAGGCTGTGAAAATTCCAAATTAAAGCACCATAAAAAGTGCTTTCTCATCAAAGTCAGCTAGTGTTGACTCTGTTGTCTGGGCATGCGGTAAAGCAAGACGGCCACTGATCTCCACTGAGGTCTCTCAGAGCTCAGCTCCCAGAGCTCAGCTGTGAGCAACCAGGCATAGGGCTTGTCTCTTTCTGGGTGTCCTCGATCAGTCTCAGCTTTTCCACTTTATTCCTGAGTTCAGCTGTAAGCTATCAGGCATATAGATAGCAGGGCTCGTCTCCTCTTGAGCTGCTCTGTGGGTCCAGCCTCTTGGGGACCTCATGCTTAAGCAATCCTCTAGTCCTATCTCACATGGCAGGATAAACAATGGAAATTTCCTTTCCTGTTTCTGTGTCTCTGTTTATATCAGACCCAGCAAGAGGGTGGAGACTCGAGCTTAATCACGCTTCACTGATGTAGTCTAACTGAAAGGGTCTCACACCCATAGGAATGGATTAGTTCACAAACATACTCTTTCTCTTTTTGGGATTCATAAAATAATTTCAAACTGCCACATCACCTAACATATGTTCCATACTGGAGAATGACAATGTGCAATTGAGAAGAATGTGCATTTTGCAGCTATTGGGTGAAGTGTTCTATATATATCTATAAGGTGTAGTTGGTTTATACTATTGTTTAGGTCTTCTATTTCCTGATTGATTTCTGTCTAGATATTCTATCCATTATTGAAAGTGGTGTATTGAAGTCTCCTACTCTTAATGTAGAACCATCAATTTTTCCCTTCAAATCTGTCAATATTTGCTTTGTTTTGGGGCTCTGCTGTTAGGTGCATATATATTTATAACTGTGATGTCTTCTTGTTGAATTGACCCATTTATCAGTGACTGTCTTTGTCCCTCATAAAAGATTTTGACTTAAAGTCTATTTTATCTGATGTTAGTATAGCTACCCCATTTCTCACTGAGTTACTGTTTGCACAATATATATTTTTTCCATCCTTTCACTTTTAGCCTACCTGTGTCTTTGAATTTAAGGGGAGTCTCTTGCAGTCAGCATATAGTTGGGTCATGCATTTTCATTTATTCTGCCAATATTTGCCTTTTGACTAGAGATTTAAATCCATTTACATTGAAAACAACTATGGATAATATAAGACTTTCTTCTGCCATTTTGGTATTTGACAAGTTTTAGTCTTTCAGGCAGCCACCTGATAGACTGGCACCAACATACAGGCACTCCAGTATTCATGTAGGAGTTACTGTGCTCCCTCCAGAACAGGACCAGGGAGTCACAATGGGAGTTCAGGCTGTCTCCATCCTGAACCAACCGGGGTTGGGGGGTGGGGGTTGGCACACAGGAGGGGGAAAGCCCAGCAAGGGTGCCATGAGCTTCTCTACCATTTTCAAAGCTGCATTTTATTGATTTGTCATTTGTCTAGTTACTGCAACACTTGAACTATTTTCCAGAGGTTTGAGGTAGATGACTTGCCAGTTTTTGCCAGTCACTCTAAGATTTTGTGGGGTAATGGCACCTTGGAGTATCTTATGCTGCCATCTTGGTTGAATGCCACAGTATATTTTTGATTAACCTCCTTTTTTTACCCTCCAAACCTGGCTCCAAATAACCTCGGACTGCCTTAAAAAATCAAATGCAGCCAGCAAGGATGAGGGTCTGTGATCACTGGGGATCTTCAACAAAATGGCACATTTCCTTCCTCCTTCCTAAAAGCAGAGATCCCCAAAAGGGCAGGCATCATAGTATCACTTCAGTAAAGTGGCCAGGCTCCCTAGAGCCACCTCTGGCTGGGAAGCTCTTCATGAGGATGCCTAATTTTCTTTCTAGATTCATTTCTATTAATCTCTGAAACCCCCTGCTAAGTGGTGCTCTGCCATCTACCTACCAGACCCCATGCAGCAGCATAATAAAATACTAAGTTACTACTGCATTTGACTAAAAGTACAGATGAAACACATCAGAGAGGCTAGACTTATGAAAGGGCAGTAGAAAGCCTGTGAGAGCAGTGAACCTCTTGCCCTGTGCAGAGGAAGTTTGCAAAGAAGACATCACGGCAGATGGAAAAGGAAAGGTCAGACCAACAAAAGGTCGTCATGTAAAGTGAGCCAACAGGAGTCCTCAGTCTTCTGACCAGCAATAAATCCCAGAGTTTCCTCTGATATTGCCAGAAGTATCATTCATATTCTTGACTGAAAGGGGCAAAATGTAACCCCACTACCCTCATCAGAAACTCTGGGCTTGACAAATGCCACATTCCATCCCACCTGTGGGAACTTACCTTCATTAAGCATTCTGGGATTCTGTCTGGGGAACTTGACAATGACTAGTGGGCTTGGTGTGCTTGGTCATTAGAAGAGTCATGACCACAGCATAGTAGTTTTGAAAGCTAGTGGTATTCACCTGGGACGATGACACGGTAATATGATAGAACTTTCCTCGTCCTCCTTGGGGGATTGCTCTGACAAAGAAAACTTTTCGGCCATCCTTGGAGAACACTGGTTCTTCATTCTGTGGACAATAAGGACTTGATTAAATGAATAGAGAAGTTTCATTTCCTTTTGAAGAGGTTGAAGCAGGATAAAATACCTTTTGAGAAAATGAAATGGATACATTTCTATGAAATTTCTAATGAGAGCAGAAATTGAAAGAACAAGCGCTGTGAGGGCCTTTTTTTTTCCCATTGGTAATCGTGAGTCAAACCTTCAGTTTTCTCAGGGAGGAGAAATAATGAGGAATTAAGAGGCCACAGTCTAGGTAGAGGCAGATGAAAAGGCATGAGGCAGATGAAAAGGCGTTCCTTAGTTGAAAAAACACAAACATAAAGAACTGACTCCTGTGTATGCTATGCTGAGCTCACCAGAGAGAACACGACTTAGCTCTCCAAACAGCACAGCACAGTACTACTTTCTCCTCTAATTGTTGACCACTGAAACCAAAGTGCATTGCAAAATATCTCCAGTTCCGTTTATTATATATCAGAAAGGACATAATTCAGAACAATCACAAACCTGATTTTACCTAAAAATGAATACTATCCTTTCAATCCTGTCTTTGATTCTTTTATTTAATAAAATCCATCTTGCCCTGAATAGCCCACCAAGAAGACAAGAAAAAAGAAAGCAGCAAGAACAGTAGCAAACCAAGACATGAACTAAATATTCTAAAATGTAGATGAGAAGAACAGCACATTCAAAGGCTCGGTTTCTTTTTCAAATCACATCTAACTAGAGAAGAGTTTCTGCGGCCAGAATAAGGCATTCACCAGACAGCACAGGCTTGCTTGGATTTACTGTCACTTTTCCCTGAAAACCAAATCAGAATTCCCAGTTTTCTTGGGGGGAAGGAGTTCCAGGCTGGCTTCAAAGCAAAGGCTGGAATGCTTTGCCACCGACTCTGCCTGCCCCCAGACCCTCAGCAGCCCGTGGCTCAGCCCCCGCCAGCCCCCTGGAGGTTGGCTGTCACTTTGACGGGAGAAGAGGGTATTTGTAACAGCAACATCTCAACCTCTCTGAAGCTCAATTTTGAAAGTTTCCACCCGTGAACGCCAATTAGTTGGCTGCAATATATATTTTCTGATTCACGGAGCCCCACGCTAATGCGGGATGAGAACAAATGGTAAATAAACCCCAGCTGGCACAAGGAAAACTCATTTTCCTGCCGTGAATGAACGCATGCAAATATGATATGCCCAAAGAAATAAACAAACGTGATTAAAATGACATTTAATCTTCACGAATATTTGCAATAAAACGAAACCTTTAATCCGCAAATATTTATTTTTCTATTTAGAGTTGGAGGCATGGTATTTAAAAGTAGAGGAAATGGAAAGAACAGCAGTAAATTTGGCTTTTTAAATGTATTTCTGTTTGCCAGCTGCAGGTTAGATATGGCAACATTATCTTAGTTTTTTTTGGATATATATATATATACTTTTGCAGAGAAAAATACTCTAAATAAATGTAATAAATACTTAATTCTGGCCAGAAGCACTTTTTTTTTAATAACCAGAAGGCCACAACCATTATGGAGCTGTCTTTACATTGTTCCATGGAAACAGTCATGGTACACTGGTGAAGATGCCAGCCTTCTAGCTTTTCTGAGTCTTGGTTTGTCAGGTAATGAATGAGATATTTCATTTATAGTATTTTTAGTGAAAAAATTCAGTGAGTGTTTGACTAGAAGAACTGGACTGTAATGCTGGTCTTTCATAAAAAAACATTTTTATTATGGTAACATATATAGAATGCAAAATTTTCCATTGTACTTTCATGAGTACAATTTAGTGGTATTAATTATATTCACAGTTTTGGGCTATCATCACCACCAACTATTATCAAAACATTTTTTATCCCCTCAAATCAAAACTATGTACCCATTAGCAATAATTCCCCACCCCTCACCCACAGCCCCTAGTAACTTGCAATCTATTTTCTGTCTCCATGAATTTGCTTGTTCTAGGTATTTCATTATCAGTGAAATCATATGATATTTCTTTCCTTTTCTGTCTGGCTTATTTCATTCAAATGATGTCTTCAAGTTTCATCCATGTAGTGTGAACCAGAACTACATTCCTTTGTATGGCTGAATAATATTCCATTGTACGTATACACCATGTTTTGTTTATCCATTCATCTGTTGATGGACACTTGGGTTGTTTGCACCTTCTGACTGTTGTGAATAATGCTACTGTGTACATCTGAGAGCAAATAACTATTCGAGCCCCTGTTTTCAATTCTTTGGGATATATCTCATCTGATTTTGAGACAAACTTACCTAATCTCTCTGAATAACAGAGATGCCTAGTTTGAATATGTCCATTCTTAGCAGGCCTGTGAAGAATATTCTCCATGAGCTATTTGTTGCATTTCTGCCAAATCTTTCCAAGGTTCAGATACACTCATCTTTTCCAATCTCCCATCCAAAATTTTAAAATCACAAAACCAAAACTATTGTTACAAAAGAAAGATAATCATAAATTGCTCCATGGGACCAACTCTCCAACCTAAATGATAGGTTCTGGGATTTGACAACAAATGGCTGAATGATCCTGGGGTAGGGCCCTAATGGATTATGTTAGGACAGACTTTGCATGGGCACTGGCAGTGATGACACTATGTGTGGGGGCAGGGTGGAGTAGGGGGAGATTTCCTATCTTTCTGCAATTCCTAGAGGAGAGGGAACATAGTGGTTTTCACCTCTGTGATGGACATACATTCACCTCTTATTTTTGGCTTATGGGGAATCTCCATCAGTATCCACTGCTGAGGACTCTGGGAAGGAGATGAGAGGAAAAGGGAGAGAGATGAAAACTGAAATGGAAGGCTGGGAGGGAACCCACAGAGAATTTGGCTCAAGGCAGCCCCGGCAGGATTGCTGTAGCTCATCTCAGTTCCTCTACATAAATCAGAAGACAGGTCGAAGCAAGAAGACTGGATCTCCCTGAGATCATCAGGATTTTCCAGACTCCAGTTTTCTCCCCACATAGCACTGCCCTGGGTTGGCTGGGGCAAACATCTGTGACCCATTTTAAATGGCTGCGTAGAAGGAGCGTGGCCTGAGCGCCTATCTCTCTCGTTTTCCTATCTTGCTTGCTTGTCCCCGGCAGGCACTCTGATGAGAAATGCATCCATGCCCTACCTGAAACGATAGTGAGCAGCTTAGCTGGCAGCAGACTGCAGATCCAGCCTTAGATATGTTCCTAAATTGCCCTCCAGGATCTCACCGTATCTTGAAAGATGCTGAAACTCTACAGATTATTTTTGAAAAATAGGGTCCATAAATTCCTTATGAGAAATCTCTTCAAATGGAATTTAATGAAACATTATTTGAAATTGGATTTTCCTACTGACCATGGAGCTTTAACCAAAACGCAGAGTTACAGACCCACAAAGCTGTAAAGTGCTCAGATTAGATAAATCCTGGTCAACTGGCCACTTCCTTGGACAGGATTGCATCTAACCTAGTGCAGGCACCTGAAAACTGCGGGCTGATGCCTCACCTGACCAAAGAGAGCACTGTCAGAAGAAAACATCCTTTAATAGAACACTATGTTTGAAACTCTAAAAAGCATGATATATTTTTAAATAGCTGTTTTCTTAGTAAGTGCTTTAAAGTTTACATTTTAAAGTTGTACGAATTACTATTTTAATTTATGCTAATCATAGGTGCTGAATTGATTTTGCTTGGAAAGATCTGATTTTGCAAATCCCATTCAGGCTACATATACTGTGCTTTGGCTGGTATTCTCACTTGGGTGAAGAGATACAAAATCAATAAATATATAATATTCTCACTGATGATTTTGATTCTGTTCACACATGGCAGAGTGATAGAGAAATGAGCAATGGAGGACAGATCCCATGCTCCGAGCCACCCAGTTAAACCACAGATGATCAGCTGGGAAGCCAGGGTTCCTGAGTGAGTTAGATTCCTCAATGCAGGAAACAGGGAAGCAGAGGCAGAACAGCTCTAACCCTTGCTTTTAAATAGCCTTCCCAGCCCCTGTAAAGAAACTGCTGGGATGCTTTTATGAACTCATCCCTCACCTCTACCTAGGCAAATACAAATTCTATACCGGATGTCAGTCCAAATACAAAACCCACCTCCTCTGTGTGATGTTCCTTTCTTGCCTGCTCCCAACCCCATAACTTCTAAACACATAACACATCATCTGAACATATTTTTGGAGACCTCTCATTTCCCACCTTTTGGAATTTAGGTGCATACTTTTCTCCTTGTCTAGACTGAAAGATCTTTAAGACCTAGTTGATTCATTTTTGAAACCCACAAGGCCTAACATGGCACCTTGTGCAATCCCTAAATAATGGGTGGACAAATGGCTAAGTAGATAATTTTTCTGGTTCTTGCATTCCGATCTCACATGGTCTGATACATGCTGAACATCATAACATTTCTTTTGATATTTGTGCTTTTATCTTGGGCCCAGGGGGCTTTCAAGAACTTTCCAGCCTGCTAATATTTTAGGGTTCCCAAGTACTCTCTCATTCTTGATATTTTCTTGGCTGGGAATTGACACCCAAACTTGGACACAGGAATAAGAAGCAGCCATATTGAGCTGTGGCCCTTTTGGAGAAAACTGGCACTGAGCTGAAGACAGATTTATTTAAGAAGAATAGTGGCCACGTATGAAACCATCATCCCACAAGTAATTGACACAATGCTGATACAGAGCGTTAATTCCGCAGATAAAAGAAGCAGCACACCAACCAATGTTAGAACTTTTTTGAAGCACCATTGTTGACAGTTTTATTGCCCATCTTTAGAATTTTCCATAAATAGAATGCATCCTATAAATAAAGAAGCCTACCTGTGGCCTCTCCACTGTAATTCATTAGACTCAAATGGGATTTGGTTTTTCCCACATAACTTTAAGGAATTTTCATCTCATTAGATAGGCTAAGAAGGAAGTAAGCTTCTAAAACTTTCACACCTGTTCATTTCAACGTTAGGTGAGGAATGAGGCATAAAGAATTGAAAGAAAGAAAATACCAGTGATGAGGATTTTATTTTTCATGTGTTTGATTTTTCTTTTTCTGCCACATAGAGTGATTTACCTTTGCCCTCTCCTCATCTCTTTTAATCTGAAATTCACAGAGATTGCATTTCAATATCTGAATTAGGGAAGAAAGAATCAGGGGATGGTTTTGAAGCCATATCCCCAAGGAAGACTAATGCTGAATCACAGTGGCATCTGCTTCAAATGGGACACTGAAGAAACCACCTCTGTGAACCAACAGGAATATCATCCACATCTGAGAGCCTTTTTATTTTCTTTTACCACAGTACATCGTATCCAGGCAAATTCTCTGGACCCATCACTTTTATTTTACTTATTTTTTTTATTTCCCTTCCCTCCCCTCCCCTCACCATCACTTTTAATTCACCAAAAGCCTGTCATTTGAGAAATGAGGTCTCGTCAACCACTGTCGGTTCTGAAGAGCAGTGATTTCCAGACCATTTTCCATGGAAGGCTAAGATTTTCCAGTAGTGCCTCAGGGGTTTCTGAGGAGAACCAGGGAGAGACAGGGGCTGGGCAGAGGCCCCACATTCACCAGAGCTATGCCACATTTATCTATTTGGGGAGTCCCTAATTATGATTAAATTGGAGACGTCATTCTGCGGTTTTAAAAACTCTGGAAACACTGCTACTGTGGACCCGGTGGCTGGCATGGGCAGTGACTGTGGCGAATCGTACATTTACTAGTTACCTGTCTGTGGAGCCAGGCTTCACTTTCATCCTCATGTTTCTGAAATGAAAGAAGAGCAATATAGAAAGAATTTTTTAAATCACATTGTGTCTGTGACCAACAGCGCAGAAAACAATTTGACTTCAGCTACACGGTAGCTGCACAAGCACAGAACAGCCGCTGTGGCATGCTCAGGGAGGGGGAGATCCCCAGGTCTCCTTTGTCTCTTATTGTGGCTCAGGGCTGAACATGCGTGTCCTCAGACAAGAAAAAATGTCACTCTCCCTAACAACCACGATAAATCCAAGGCGGGGAGGAGACCCTTGGAAGATGGTGACACATCCACTATCTTCCGGACATCACCACCTAGGCATGTACTCACTTAAAAGCAAACTCCAGATGCTACATTGTTTTAGGAATTCATGCATGTGTGTGGCACATGGGTTTGTGCTTGCATGCAAATTGTGGCAAATTTACAATTCATAACTCTCAGAAACAATTAAGTGGACTAAAATAGTAAAAGGGGTTAAAACATATACAAGAAGCAGACTCCGAAGAATTGCATGGAAAAATGCATTATGGAAGACAAACAAAACAAAAGCAAAAATAAAAAAAGCAAGATACAGCTATTTAGCACACACACTATCATCCCGAGTTTCAGTGGATCTGTTTCTGGTGGTGATTTGACTTGGTTGCTTGCAGCTGCTTCTTTATCTATGCAGAAAGAAGTCTGTGTTACTGACCCCAAGCTGAGGGTCAGCCAGAAGATGGGAGCCATTCCTAGCTTCCTAGCTTCCTAGCTGGGGGTCCACCCATTCCTTCTCTTCCTTGCAAGAAAGCCTTTTGGAATAACCTGGCACCTGCTCTAAATTATATGAAAATAAGGCAAATCATGACCAACTTTAGCACATGAGCCTTAGTAACAAATCACTTGGGATACCCCTGAAGGCCACACAGGGGCAGCACCGTGAGAGCTGCTGTCCGATGCGCCTTGCAAGTCGCGGCAGCACCTGCTTTTGCAAGTCTTTTTCCTCCCTCTCAGTTGGGAAATAAAATTTAGGTTAAAAAAATAAAGAGCTTCTGAAAGAGTTTCTGCCTAAATCTATTAAGTGATTTCCTCCCCAAGACTAGGACACCCGCTTCTTAGCTGAAGTGACCTAGAAGTGTGTGGACATGTTTGTGCCTACAGAGTGGAGGGGACACCAAGAGGCCATGTGTCCTCTCTCTGCTGCTCTGCCTGGTCGGTAGCTCTTTCTTTTGTCTTTCATTCTTTCTCTGGTCTCTCTCCACTGACTTTTCATTCTGTCATCTCCTACTTTTGCCTCTTCTAATTACACATTCAGTCAGCCCGTGGCTCCCGGCCACGGTGCCTGGCCTCGCTGGTGAGCTACAGAGGCAGGGGTGCTCACCTGCCCAGCGGGGCGGCTGGTTCTGGATCGTGCAGGGGAAAGAGCAGCTGAAGTGGGGCCCAGGTGGGCTGGAGCGCTGGCTCTACCCTACTCCTGGGGCCTCAGGGCAGTCACTGCACACCTCTGAGTGCCAACTGTAAAATGTTGAGAAGGTGCACTTATAGGGTAGCAGTGAGTATGGGGAAAGAAAGCAACATCTAGACGCTACAGTAATGCCTACAAGGGCAAGGCACGGACATTGACGTGCAACTTAATTGATTTGATTAGCTGAGTTTTTATCACACTTCTTAATTTATCCACAAGGTGGCACCAGAAACAGAGACCTGGAAACAGGAGGACGCCACCTGCAATCAGCAAGCGGCTGAGCAGTTTGTCCACGTGGATCACGCACAAATGATTTAAAAATGACTCTGATGCAGCCTCTGATGCTTCCTGTCACTGGTTCTGAGCTAACCCCGGACCTTTGTGCAGACTCCAGTAGTGGCGTCACAGAGGGTGAGGATGGACACATTCTGAGCCCGGTTCAGCCAGTTCACTGCGACTTTGGTGCTGGTCGCCCATTTCACCATGGTGATGTAGTAATCTCTGAAAAGAGAAAGGAAATGCAAGGAATTACTTGTTTCGCAGGAGCCCCTACCACCGAGGGAAGCCAGACAGTAGGTAGCCACGCGCCCCAGCACTGGACACTAGAGCCGACGGCTGGAGTGTGGTGGGTGGCACAGCTGTTACGGGAGGTGATGAAGGGAACAACCCACTTGTTCTGCCCTCCCTGAGGGGTGGTGATGGGCACTTGGGGATGGCTCAGTGGGTGTTCAGGTCCCAGCTCCAGCTGACGCTGTGCTACTGACCTGAGATTCATACTAGAGACTAAGGCGAATGGACAACTTTCATGCTACTGGGAGGCAGTGAGAGTGTCAGGTGAGAGGTAGGGCAGGGCAAGAGCCTTCGGGGCGTGGATGAAGGGGCACCTTAGAGAGTGAAACTCTCTTTAAAACATCAAGGACCTGTGCTGAGGAAAGCTGTTTTATTTTCCCATCTTCCTTAAAGAAGAAATACCAAGGGGCATTCTCTAGGTAACTGGGGCAACTGGCTCCTGGCTCTGGGCATCAGGCAAACTGGTTTGATATCCTAAATGCTATATTCTATCCTGTCATATACTTGCCATGGGAGTATCGGTGCTTCTGGTAATTAATTCAATCACCAAGTGCACTCCAAAAAACTAGATTTTAAAAAAATTTTACCTTTAAAAAAATGTTAAGAAAATAAGTGTAGAAAATGAATTTCCTCAGGTAAATTCCAAAGAATGTTCTAGAGGCCAGTTAACACTTGCTCAATCACCTATCCCATCTATATCTCTAATGAGATCTACTGTTCAGAATGATTACTCTGTAGTCTTACAAGATCTTTTATCACTAAAGGCCGAGACACATTCACCAGAAAATACCTAGTAAATTGGAAAAAAAGAATCTTCTTACATTTAACAATTATTTTCAACAGAAAGGACTACATACCAGGTGTTTGGATTGGGACTCAATTAACCCAGGAGATTAAATTCTTCAGTGTCTCCCACTCCCCAAATTTACCTGTTAATCATACTTTTAGCTCTCTGAAGTAAGTGGTGGTTTTTCATCTTTTAGGCATTTATACACTTCTTCCAATCATGTTGCCATTCAGCAGAGCACTTTTGGAAACTTTCACCTAAATTGCCTTCAGAATTTTATACTGGCCTCATTACACTCAGAGCAAGACTTCATCTCTAATCAACATTTCCTGATTTCATGAACTGCATCAATAACTAGGCTTGATGCCAAATAAATTTTGGTTATTTTTGAAAAATCAAATCACTTGTGAAGATAAAGCATTGCCACATGTGGGGAAATTTAAAAGGAGTGTTAGTGGCCTTTTGGTGATGATGTATAGAGCCTTGCAAAGAGGTTCTAGCTTGCACAGTATGGCATTCCTTGACTTTGTAAGATTTTATAGTCATGCTGTTTCTCAAAAGGAAAATAAAACATTTACCAGCTTAATGAAGCTTCTCCTAAGCAGAATTACCTAAGTAGAGTAAGTAAAACTCTTCTAACTCCTAATATTTTCTTATTTTCCTTAATTTCAAAGTTGTTCTTAAATATACAGAGGAAATGGGAGTCAAATCTGATTGTGAAGTTGGTGTCAGGGACTGTGATGGTTAGGCTAATGTGTCAACTCGGCCAGATAACTGTGTCCAGGTGTTTGGTCCAGCAAGCACTGGGCTAATTGTAATATAAGAGCATTTATGGACTTCAATCATCAGTGAGTTTACTGCATGGATGGCTGATTACATCTGCATCAATCAGGGAGATTATATCATCAATGGGTGGTGCTTTTATCCAATCAGTTGAATGCCTTAAAAGGGGAAGTGATTTCAACATTCAGAGAGAATTTCCCAGCTGGTCTTTGGACAGCCAACATCTCCCTGAAACTCATCAAGGACCTTCATTGGACTTTCATCGGAGCCCCTGGTTTGCAGCCTGCCTGCGGAACCTGGACTTGTGCATCCCCACGGTTGCATGAGAGATTCTTTTAAAATCTCATATTATTGACAGATATCTCCTGTTGATTCTGTTTCCCAAGAGAACCCTGACTAATACAGGGACTAAAGGCTGTGGCTTATGTCAAGTTATTGCTGATGATTTAGGACCAGTGTCTGGTTGTCACATATGGCACAAACACCCACCCATATCACACAAAGACTCTGTAAACACAAATGATTTCCAGCAAACAGTGGTTACTGGATAGCAAATCTGAGGTAGTTTTAATTTTTACCAATTTTGTATTAACATGTTGAAAAAGACATAAAAAATGATGAAAAGCCATAATGCTACCAAAAATTAATGTTGGAAAACTCTAGCTATAACACAGATGCAGTTGGATTAAAGCAAACGGGTTGCCCATGTTTGTGACGCTGTACGAAACAAGGCAGCACTAGTCATGGAAAAGTAGAAGGAAGAAATTATTTCCCTTCTTGAAGGTCTTGTCCTCTCCTCAGAAATGCTGATTTTGCATCAGTCAGAAATTTGGTAAGCCAAATGTTTACTATCTGGGTGTTACAGAGGACTCTACATTTTCATGCACACCAGTTGGCTTAGAATATCAGGGAAAAAATCTAAAGAAGACAGAAGAAAAATCTCAGCTCAGCTCACTAGGGCCACTCTAGATAGATACGGGTTAGACTCTGCCATCCAGATTTACATCAAGAAGGATTTTAACTCGCCAGATGGGTGAGGAAAGGGGCCAATGCCAAGAATCACCCTTGTCTGTTGTCAAATATTAGGTATGGGTGGATCTCTCCCTTTTAAGAACTATGAGGATCATAAAAATAACAAGGTGAGATGACAAGGTGAGATGAGGGGATTGTAAATAAACTAAAATGGAAAATTACAGAAGTTTGAATCAGAGAAATTGAGGACAATTTGGGAAATTCTCCCAGAAGGCACAGGAAAGTGACATAGATTGGAAATGAAAGAAGATGGTGAAGCGGATGTGGCTTAAGCAACTGGGCTTTCCCCTACCACATGGGAGGGCTCAGGTTTGGTTTCTGGTGCCTCCTAAAGAAGACAAGCAAGACAGCGAGCTGACACGACGGGCTGGCATGGTTAGCTGATGCAACAAAGAAGAAAACATAATGAGAGACACAACAAAGCAGGGAGTGGAGGTGGCTTAAGCGATTAGGCTCCTCCCTCCCACATGAGAGGTCCCTGGTTTGGTACTTGGTGCCTCCTAGAAGGAAGATGAGCACACAATAAACAGACACAGCAAGCACAAACAACAAGTGTGGGGGGAGAAATAAATAAATAAAATAAATCTTTAAAAAAAAATTATCCTTGACTGGTAGTACCACCATTCTGTGGGTTCCCTGGTGGGAAACATGTTTTTTTTTTTTTTTTTTTTTAAAGAAGATGGAGTGCTCTCACATCTGAGAAGCATAAGTGCTTCTTATGGAGAAACCAGAGTGAATGGAAAAGAAGCAATAATCAAAGACCCAGAGAAAGAGACTTTGATGTAGGAAAAAAGAACTGGGTACGTAGACTAAAAGTATTTTCCATATTCTACAGAAATTAATGAAACACTTAAATATGATATGATAAAAATATTTGAATTATAAGGAAAAGTAAATTCCACAACAATCCAGTAATAAGGAAGCAAGTTTGACAAAGGACCAAAATCTAGTCTGATAATTTTCTCCTCTGTTCCATGTCTATTAGTATTTAATATCACAACGTGTACCGAACAATGCATATGTTTAACAAGTTTTATTTAATGTACTTCCAAGAGATGGCTTTAGAATCTCGGATGTGCATTGTTTACACCAGGCAGAGATTTTCTTATTGGGAGCGAGCCCATATGCAATGAAGTCACTAGCACCCTTTACATTAATCTTCTCCAGAAAGAGTTGTTCAAGGGGGCTCAAACTGCAGCAGACAATTTCCTTGCCCTTGTGGAGTTCCCTGGCCAGAGAACTGTGAAATAGAGGAGAGAAGAAACTTCTCAAACCCTACATCTTCCATGAAAGCCACACTTATCTTTCCTATCTTTAAATTTTTATAGCACAATTTGTGCTATCCTAGCTCCCATGACCGTATATTATCTATTACTTCTTGACAAGTCTATGTTAGCAGGGCTAAAAGCTCCTTGAGAACAAAGAACAGGTCTATTACCACTCATGTACCAATACCGAGGCTTGAGTACACCAAGTAGAAATCTATAAATACTTACACCCTGATTAATATTGTCTCCCAAGGAGAGCAGGAATGGGGAGAGGGGGAGATAATGATCAGAGAGAGAATTCAGAAATACAGAGGGACATTCTAATGGGGAAAACTCAAGGCCAATGAAGTAAACAGTCACTAGAAGAGGTCACACTTGCTTGAGTGTGAAGTAGTTATAGTTAGAGATGGAAAAGATCTCAGGAGTTCAGGAGGTGCTGATGCCTTAAACAATGAATTTATGCAGAGGAAGAATTTGACTCGTGTATACGGGGAATAGATGCAGTTATATGAGCCTGTATTTTGAGAGAGCTTCTGAGTACTGATGACCTGCTGCTTCTCCCATTGAGTCTGTTTGGGTCCAGGCAGGGAATAAGTCCTGTGGACATTTCTCTCCATCACGGCCATTGTCCTACTCATTGCCTTGCTGCCCAGAAGGGAGCTTGGATAGAGACAGAAGTACTCATTTCCATGGTGCCCTGTGTCAGCTGGCAGGGGTTTGGTGTGCTCTAGGCAGCCTGCTGCTGAGATGGCATTCCTTGCCTTTACTTTACTGTCACTCGGGGTGAGGACGAGAACAGAATCAGCAAGGATGATATTAGGCTTTCATGGCAAAGTCAGCCAAAGTGCATGCCACTGGACTAGAAAGGTGGTGGGAGACATGGTCTCTGCACTCAAGGCTTTAATGAGCTAAGCCGGTGGTTCTCAAAATGTGGTCCCTGGACCAGCAGCACCTGGAAGTGTTAGGAATGCAGATTCTTAGGTCCCACCCCAGACCTACTGAATCTGGGGAAGGGCGGGGCCCAGGTATCCATGGTTTAACAAACTCTCCAAGTGATTCTAATGCACATTAAGATTTGAGAAGCACTGAAGTTTGGGAACCACTGATCTAGGTGAGATGCATACTACTGGAGGGATTGAGATTTGGGAGAACAATTCAAAGTTCTTTTTAATGACAGATCTCTATGTCTATCTCTGTCCTGATTAAATGTTCTTTGGATGAATTAAATGGATCGGTGGGCAGATAAAGTGCTTTAGACTAAAGTGAAATTTGGTAGCAGTTAAAGGAAAGGAGAAAGTAGGATTTGAAGCAGAATTTTTTTTTTTTTTAAGAAGATGAAGATGGAACTGGGTAGTGGAAAAAGCAAGGATTGACAGATGATGAGATGAAGCAAGATACTGAACTGTTTTGATAATCATAAAATTTTTATTTTAGGTCTCAACACTTTATTAACAGGAAGAAAAGATTCCTGGAAGAAATGCTACCAATTTTCTCTTCATTCTAAAGCACTTTATCTGCCCACACATACACTTATTTATTCAAAGAGCACTGAATAAGGTCTTATAATGTGGTACACACAGTAGTGGGTGCTGGCAATACAGACTTGGGCAAGCCCTTGTTGAAAGGGAGCTCACAGTTTGGTGGGGAGACAGACAAGCAAGCCGCTCATTCCAGTACAGAGTGAGGATTGCTCGAATAGAAGGAAGCCCGATCTGCTGGAGCACGTGGGAGGAGCACTGGTTGTAACAGCACAGCTTGGCTGAGAAAATACAACAACATTCCCAAGAATCCCCAGCCAAATGTGCCTTCAAATTAGAACACAGTGACTCTTCCTGGTGTGCAGTATATGAATTTTTTATTCGTCCATTTGTTTGCTCTAAAATATTCATAGAGCACTGTCACTCTCCCAGGGATTAATGTGCCTTGTCACTTCTTGATATTCCCAGATCTGGCAAAGGTGCTGTCAGTTGTGTGGCAGTGAAGGGCAAGGGGAACAGAGGAACCGTTTATCTAGTGAAAGAAAAAGCCCACAATTAGCCTGGACATTTTCCAGTAATATTTATTGCAGGGATCAAGCTGTGCAAAAAATTATTCAGAAACATTTAAAAAATATCATGTGCTTTAGTAGAGAGCTCCTTTGAGCCACCTAAAATGATATGGCTCCATATCTGAGCGTGCCCTCTGAGCAGAGGCACCTAATTCTATAAAATCATCTGCAGACAGATTGGACTTTACAAAATAGAAAAATGATGTGAATTCAAGACATTACTATTTGATTGTATATTTTCATAATTTCACTTTCTTTTTTTCTTTTTTTTTTTTTTAAAGATTTTATTTATTTATTCATTTATCCCCTCCTTGCTGCTTGTGCTCGCTGGGTCAGCTAACCATGCCGTGCGGGCGGGCTTGCCTTCACCAGGAGGCCCCAGGAACAGAACCCGGGGCCTCCCATATGGTAAACGGGAGCCCTACTGATTGAGCCACAGCCACTTCCCGATAATTTCACTTTCAATGGCAATAGATTATGTTACATTTTCTTCCATCTTAAGAGCTGGCTATGATGCAGGGCCAGTTGTCAGGATGAGGTGGAAGGAACCAAGAGGGGGTGTACCAGAAAATGTACCTTAGGGATTACAGTGTCCTTACTCAACAGTTTACATGCCTTGAACATGAAGGACTCAACTGTGCAGGAGAGGTGGGAGAAAATCTCATGTCACTCCTTCTCTAGTTCTTCACTCACCCATCCCTCCCTCCATTCCATCTGTCCATCCGTCCATCCGTCCGTCCATCATCCATCTATTCATCCATCCATCCATCCATCCACCTACCTACCCACATACTCAACCTGTTCATTCAATATTACTTAAGCACCTCCTGGACACTGAGATTTCTGGCAGCTGGGTTTTCTATGACTTAAACTGAATGGTTCAAAGATAGGCTGGATTTCTTCCATGTGCCCCCTCCCCAGATCCCTCTCCACCCTGTTTCGTGCTGGGCAGGGTGGGGTGTGTAGGGGTAGGGTGGGGGTGCTGACCCGTATGTACTGCATCGGTGGGGTCTAACTGCCCAGTGAGGAGCATTAGTAGGAGAGCAAAGGGAGGAGTAGAGAGGATGGGTACTTATTCCACTGGATTCCTCTGTACAGTTGTTCCGCCACCCCAAGACCCTAGCCTTGGCTTCTCTCGACTCTCTTTGTTCCTGGGTTCTAGTTACTGCTCTTTCCCCTCGCCCTTTCAGGCCAAGGGATGGCATCCTACACGCAGCTGTTACTAGCTTCTGGCACTGCACTCTCCCTGGTGGCTCTCCTCCACCCTTTGTAAACAGTCCCTTTGTTACGCTCTGCTGAAATTAAGCTAACTTGAGTGTTCCCTGTTTCCTGCTGGGCACTGACTGATACAGAGGGTGCCACAAAGCCCCTCTGACCACAGAGGCCCCTTTCACCAGATTGTTTCACTCAAGGGAACTTCAGCCCTTGACATCAAGGCATCAACTGAGTCTCTAAAATTCAGGCTAATGTACTGAGCCATTATGGAGGCAGAGCCTCAAAAGTCCTGGGATACCAGAGGACCCCAGTCCTTCCCTTTTAGAGGTGAGGAAACTGAAGAATTATTTCTGGGGCTCAGCCAGATCAAATGATCACCCGATACTATATAATTAGCAACTTGCTGATTCCTAGCCTGGCACTATTTCCATCACTCCATTCTATACTCTCAACTTTCTATGCCTAAAATTGGGCCAAGTTTTAGGTAGAGAAAGAAATGTCCTGATAATCTTGCTAAGCTCTGAAAGGCCTGCAGCCCCCTGCTCAGTGTCAAGAGCAGCTCAGAATTTCCTCTGTACTACTGCTACCTCTCTTAGGATGTGAGGCTGCTGAGGTGTTTCCACCTCCCTTCCAACAACCTCCTGGTTTGGGTTCTAACGCCTCTTCCTTAGCAACCACTATTCTCATCCTGTCTGGCCAATCCCCTCACCCCTCCACCCAGCTATCATGCAGTTACCCATAGTCTACACCTTTCCTAACCTTCTCCCACTTCAAAACATATTTTAGAGTTAAGCTGTGTTAATATTGTGATGCTTTAGCATGCTGGTGCTTCTAGATGAAAGACCTTCAATCTAGGACCAGAACTCGAATGGTTATTATTGTAGGCAGCCTGTGGGGCCTTTGCCCCTCAAATTAAATTTGGGGGTAGCAGCCTTCTTCCATGTTTAAGACTCCCATGACGTCTTCTCTCAAACACAAAAGTCCACTGAGAAGAAAATGACTATGTTGGATGGTTCTCTGGCAGGAATTCAGAGCAAAGACAGAAGAACCAAGAGAAGGGAGAGTCAGCCTGAGATAATCTGTAATTCGGCTCAAAGGCACAGTAATCCTGCCAGGCCCAATTCTATGACTTGTAAATGAGGTCCTGGGGGGAGGGGAGAATAGATTTATTCAAGAAAACCCATTAAATAAGGATATGTTATAATCCAGTGCCTAAGAACACCCAGCTGACTGCAGAGCGTGGGGGGTACTGAGCCACCTTCTGGTCAGCATCTTTAGGGGAGGAACCAGGTCCTATACTTCCTCACATTCCCAGGTGGCAGCACCCAGCAGAATGTCTGCCGCAGAGGAGGAAGGCAGAATATTTTCACGGAGCATGCATAATAAAAGTAAATACACCTGGGAAGGTAGGAAAGAGGCTGCCTACAGAGGTACCTGAGAGCCAGGTAGGGGAGTGGGAACAAATGGTCCAAGGAATTTGGAAACCTTGACTCCAGGCCTGCCCCCACAGTGACTTACATATGTGACTTTGTATAAGTCACTTCCTCCCTGCAGGCCTTCCTTTCTTCCTCTGCAAATTTCGGAGGAAACAGAAGAGAAAAAAGGGAATCTCCAGGAGCCCCACCAGCCAGGGAATCCTAGAAATTGGAAGCCGCATCAATGATCTGAGCAAAGGACTGATCTTCTAGTGGGTAGAAGGTGTGAATCGCATTTGTTCATGCTTCAATGAATGCCCAACACATTTAAAAACATGGTGTTTGATAGATTTTGCCTCAATCCCATTTCCCTACAGATCCCATCAAATTCATGTACAGTATCTCCTAGCGCTGCTAGCTGTGGCTCACGGGAGAAAACTGTACCTGTCACATATACACTTCAAGTTTGCCATCATCTGGCTCACTCGCTTTGTGACATGGCCTTAAAAAGCATCCTGCCTGCCACTGGCATCTTCAGATATCAAGAGTTTGTGGGCTACAAAGAGATGTCTTACTTATATGGATATGGGGTGGGCAGAATCACATTTATTTTTCTGATATCGCTTGCTATTCATACGCCTGACAACAAATAAACACTCCTTGCATATATATTTACATTATCTTCAGACCATTCTCACTGTCCTTTTCAAACACAGGCCACCACAATGTAGGATATGCTTTCCTCACTGGAAACTTATTTACATGGACACCCAAGACACAGGTTTCCAGGCTCTTAAAGTGATGGAGATGTTCATTAGTGGGATCGCAGAAGACCATGATCAACAGTAACTTCAGGAATACCCTTTTTAGTGCATCAATAGAATAAAGATCTGCCATTTCCCAGCCTGGAGCTTCTACCATAGTCCAGTCACCAGAACAGCCTCCGGCCTTAGAGACTAAGAAAGTCTACACACTTTATCTGACACTGTAAACCTAACAGCTCAGTTGAGCTGCCCCCTTGGAACTGATGCTCCAGAAGATGAACTCATTTGCATATTTAGATACCCAAGAGGTAAAAAGAGAAATGGGACTAGCTCTGAGGGCAACAGGGAACATTTATGCAATTGCAGTTTACACCCATACCACTTACAAAAAACTCTGGAAGGCAAATTCGGATAAAATAATATATCTTACCAGAGTCATTAAAATAAAGACAAAAGAGAGACTAGAAATACTTTAAGGTAGAATGGAAGATTAAATGATGGTGGGGGGATAGTATCTTTAATTTGAAAAAGATATAGGTCTCCCATTCCAGGTAAAAGCTGTTACTCTTGAGAAGGGCTTCTCAGTCAAGGCTACATTTTGGAATCATTTAAGAAGCTTTTAGAATGTCCAATGCCTGGGGCCCAGCTCTGGTGAAGAAAAGCAGAAAGGAGAGATTTATTGCAGTGGAATCCCCCATTTAACTCCCTGTTACCTGCAATTTCAAGCACAAAGAGCTGCCTGGTGGGTTTCATGCCTCTTGAACAATGACATAGGCCCTGGGCTGGGTAGCAGGGAGTCTTATGCTCAATTCCTGGTTCTGCCACTAATTTAAAGTGCAACTATAGGCAAGTCATGTCAGCTCCTTCAGTTCAGTTGCCTTCTGGGTAGAATGGGGGATTTTAAATGCAAGGTAAGAGCACCTGTTCATGTAAGGGGCAGGGGACCCCTCAAGATGGAGCATGGCAGGGACCAGGTGAGAAAGGGCTAGAGCAGCTCCACGGTGGTGGGGACAGTGGGGATCCTGTTGGTCTGTGATGGTTTTGATTGCTTTGTTGACCTCTGTCTTCCTTCTAATCCTTAGTAAAGACTTGGACTGGATTCAACACACCAATCTCTGCGTGAGTTCATTATTTTGTATAATGAACTTCTTTTGAAAAGAAGGTTGAGTTTTATATCTGGGTCAAAATGGGGTATAACATGGGCAGTGCATGCGGAGGCAGGGACCCATAGGAATGTAAGCTGGCCAGGAATATGCAGAAATCTGGAGTGTCACTGTGTACAGTTAGAAGGAGTGGACTGGATGTACACACATCAGTCTAGCCAGAGTCTTTACATAGAGCTGAGAGTAAAAAAAAAAAAAGAAAAGATAACTCTCTATCTCTACTTCTATCTCTCACAATGTCATTTGTGCAAAGTAAGCATCCATACACACAGAATGACGATACATGTTTCATAAAAACCCTCAAATACATTTTAAATAGATGTCTATGAGTTGGGGGTGGTGGTGGTAGAAGTAGGGAATAAGGTTGAAATGGAACAAACAGATAAATGAAACAAGAGTCCTGGCACAGACCTGTGCCATGAACTGGGGAGTATCTAAATCCTTGGTATTTGAGCTCAAAATAAATACAATGAAGTAAAAGAAAATAAAAGCAAAGAGGATTTGGGGCCTTTTATAGGCCATAGAAGTGGGTGGTGGGGAAAGCTGAGCTATGGTGACCTGGATCTCAGAGGCAGGGCAGCCCCTGCTGGCATCAGGGGAACTGGCATTAGGTTTCTTTCCTGGGCACTATAATCCCTTTACAACTCGTTGCTAGGCAATCAGGAAAAAGAGTACAGGCCCAGCAGCTGTACTACATCTGAACAGTATATTTGGAGGAGAATAAAAACACATATCAGCTCAGTGCAACATGTCTTCAAAATGATACTGCCAGATATCTGCTATATCTTAATTCAACACCCAGCTCGATAGCTCTGGAAAGGCCTGGGGAAACCAGCAAAAAACAATGTGTTTGTTTTATCAGTGCAGCTGGGCTTCTATGTGAAATTGTAAAAGCCCCTGAACATGCTGTGCATAATGATTTCTGTTTATTTTTTTCCACTCACAGGATATACTGTGTGCCTTTCTAGAGAGTTCACCATAACTCTTCTTGGCTTAACAGGGCGATTTTGCTACTTTAGCTCAGGTGAGGCTGAGCTCAGTTACATTGGGAATTACCATTCTTGGTTATTTTTAATGGAGAAATTTTACATGGCCACAAATTTTGCTCCAGGAATAATGTGATTTCAGGGACTGTAGTAGATCAAATGGTGGCCACCCCAAAAGATATATCCATGTCCTAAACCCCAGAATCAGGGAATATGGCCTAATTTGGAAAAAGGTCTTTGCAGATGTAGTTAAGTTAAGGATCTGGAGATGAAGGCATTCTAGTTTTATGGGTGGGCCCTACATCTAATAAGTGTGTCCATCTAAGAATCACACAGAGCAGAGACACGGGAAGAAGAAAAGGCCATATGCAGACCCAAACCAGATAGGAGTGATGCAGCCACAAGCCAAGGAATGTCTGCTGCCATCAGAAGCCAGAAGAGACTAGAGATGGAATCTCCCCTAGAGACAGCCTTGCCCTGCTGACATTTTAATTTCAGCCATCAGGCCTCCAGAAGTGTGAGAGAATAAATTCCTGTTGTTTTAAGCCACCAAGTTGTGGCAGCTTGTTAGAGCAACCCTAGGAAACTAATCCAGGGGCCTCCTCCATCAAGCCACTGCCAGCACTTCCCACTGACCCCTGCAATGGGCACTCCACCGTTGCTACCATTGGAGCTTCTGCCCTTGCCAGCACAGCTCCCACATTACTTCATCATGGGCATCTGCCATGAGTTGTCTCAGCTTTCTGGATGGCGAGCTATTTGATGGCAGAAGCCACCGAATCTTAATCTTCCAAGAATCGGATACCATGTGTGGTGTATTTAAAAAGTAATCTGTGGACTCCCAAATTTCTCTGCATCTTTCTATGGAGGCTGCTCAGTGTCCAGGTTAGAGTGGACCTCAGAAATAGACTGCCTGGATTGAATCGCCACTTATTATCTGTGTGAATACAGACCAGTTATTTAACCCCTGGGTTCCTCAAGCTCTTCATTCCTATAAACGGGAAATAGTACCTACTTCACAGACTTGCTGTAAAGCTTCATTGGGATGGTCCATGAACATACTGAGAACAGTGCTAGGATTGCAACAGGGGCCAGCCCCACGGACCCAGCTATCATCTTGCATGCATGGCTCTGAATAGCAAGGAACTCTAAGAGTAGAAACAAGACAGCAAAATTCGAAGCTCCATTTAGAAGTAGGAAGAACATAAATGCACTGGGGGATCGTGGTTTTACACCACACAATACAACATGCATGATGCTGCCTCTGGGGCAGGCAGTCCAAATATCTTCCTACTTCTGTTTAAAACACGTGGCTCCTGGAATAGTCTTTGGTCCATTATCCCACATGGCCAAATTCTACCTATGGTTCTCAAAATCCCCTTGCAGGAATGGATTTCTTCATCTTTAGTCAAAACTTTTTATACCTATTTCATGGCACTGACATTTTTACTGATATTTATTTGTCTATTGCTGTATATCCCTTACTAGATTTTTGTGCTCACAATTTAGGTCTAGTTCCTTTTTATATTCCTCCACACAGTAGGAGTTTTAATATTACCTTTTTTTTTTTCAAACAATTTATTGAATTATATCATTCATACATAAATATACATAAACTGTAAGTGTTCAGTAAATATCGTGATCTTACAAAACAAACATGCATAACATCATACAGGGCTCCCACACATCACCCCCCCCAAACACCCTGCATTGTTGTGAAACATTTGTTAACAAATCATGAAAGAGCATCAGCAAAGTATTACTACTAACTATAGTCCGTATCCTCCTCCCCTATACATTTTTTTAAGGATTTATTTATTTATTTACTTTTATCCATTTTTAGCAACCCCCCTCCCCCATTTTTGCTGTTTTTGTGTCCATTTGCTGGGCAACTCTCCATGTCTGTTTCCTTCTCTCTATTCTCCTCCTTCTCCTGTTTTCACTGGGATTTGATCCTCGGAACCTCCGATGTGGGAGAGAGGCGTCCTACTGCCTGTGTCACCTTAGTTCCTGGTTTTTCAGTGTGTCTCGTCTTGGCTCTCCCTTGTGTGACTCTCCTGTTAGGTCATCATCTTGCTGTGTGGCTTGCGGGGCCTCATGGCTCATCCGCTTGCAGGGCCTGGCGGCACACCTGCATGCGGGGCCTGATGCTTCACTTGCACATGGGGCCTGGTGGTTCACCTGCTCACAGGGCCTAGTGGCCCACACTATATTTTTCTTTTTTTAATCTTTACTGGGAGGTCCTGGGGGTCGAACTCAGGTCCCTCCATATGGGAAACAGATGTCCAACCACCCAAGCCACATCCGTCCCCCTGCTATAGCTCTTAAAGTTGACTAAAGATACAAAAAGTTACAGTCTTTTTCCATACAGGATGGTCATATAATAAATCAGGCTTAGTTTATCACCAGCATTCTAAAATCCTAGCGAGAAAAACTAGGTCTGGGGACACATGCATGGTTCTAATATAGTGAATGTTTAGCCTACCCTGATTATCACAAAAGCAGGACAGCGAGAATATTCACATTAAGATTACCTTTCTAGATTAGTTCCTTCAGTATCCTATATTTGAAGTGGCAGAATACATCAATAGTTAAATATTTTTAAAGTCTTGAGTTAGGTACCAGGACAACTGAAGAAACCTAAACCTCCAAGAATACTACTGAAATAAGATTTAATTGGCTAATGTTTATTAAGTTAACTTATTCATTCAGCAATTATTTACTGAGCTCGTACTTTGTGCTGGGCTCTGGTCCAGAACTGGAAGTAGGGCAATGCACAAAACAGACTTAAATCTCTGCCTCAAGGATCTTATACTACAGGTGGGGGTGGGGGGCAGTGTGGGTGGGAAATGAAACAAGTAAAATATACAGAATACCATACTGTGCTTTGTTCTATGAAGCAAATTAAAGTAGAGAAAGGAAGACGGGGTTAAGCTTCCATTTAAATAAGTTACTGGGAAAACCCTCACTGAAACAATATTTGATCAGGCCTAAAGGAGGTGAGGGATTAACAGTGAGGGTATTTGGTAGAGATTTCTAAAAGAAGGGGCAGTATGTGCAAAGGTCCTGAGAAGGAGTGAGCCCAACATATTTGAGGGATGGGGGTAGATAGAAGGTTTGGAGTGGCAGTAGCAGATCATTTAGGGCTTTGGAGGCTGTTATAGGAATACTGGCTTTTACTCTGAGAGCGGTAGGAAATCACAGAAAGGTTCTGAGCAGAGGAGTCATGTGATTTAACATTTATTTTTATTTTATTTAATTCATTTTTAGTTGTGGTAAAAAAATAATTTTTACTACACACAATTTCCCATCTTAACTATTCAGTGGAATCAATTTCAATCACCATGTTAGGCCACCATCATCACCAACCAATACCAAGACATTTTTTAATGACTCCAAATAGAAATTCTCTACCAATTAAGCAATAACTCTCAAACTCTCCTACCATTCCCCTCCCCAGCCTCTGGTAACCTCTAATCTACCTTCTGTCTCTAATGACTGGCTTGTTTTTAAATATTTTATGTAAGTGGAATCATATAATATTTGTTCTTTTGCATCTGGTTTATTTCACTCAACATGATGTTTTCTGGATTCATCCATGTTGTAGTATGTATGAGAACTTCATTCCATTTTATGGCCGAGTAGTATTCCACTGTAGGTGTATACGGCACTGTGTTTACCCAGTCATCTGCCAGTGGACACATGGGTTGTTTTCACCTTTTGGCTCTCATGAATAATGCTGCTATGGTTCTGACATATTTTAAAGGATTTCTCTGGCAGATATGTGGGGATGCGGCAAGAGAAGCAGGGAGACCATTTAGGAGATGACTGCAGTGGTCTGGGTAACAGGTAATGGTGGATTAGACTAAGGAGCTAGTGATGGAGGCAGTGAGGTACAATCAGATTCTGGATAAATTTGCAGGGAGGTCCAACATGAGAGAAAGAGAAAAGTTGAAGGGGGTCTGAGCAAGAGGAAGGATGGACTTGTCCTAAACTGAGGTGGGAAGATGGCAAGAGAGTAGGTTTTCAGAGGTAATTAAGATTCTGTTTTGACTGTGTTATGTCTGAGATGCTTTTTAGACATTGCCAGAAAATTGATCTGAAACTTATAAGTAGGCAAACGAGATTACTGGATGTGCTTCCAGTGCAGTGCTGGGCTTGACTTTTTATTGACTGGGCAATTTCAACTCTGTAAGGGCAGAGTTATCTTATAGATTTTGTCTTGTAGAACAGCTAACCCGAAAGGTTATATAGCATATGGCCCTGTTGAATTTGTAACCCAGTAAACTTATCCTTACGGTTCATATCTTTAAATTGTCTATAAACACCTACCTTCTCAAATGCTCTTTGGATTGGTTTTAACATCTTACTGGTTCCCTTATTATTTAACGAGTTAAATAAAATTTTTGACAGATATTCATTTCCTTTGCCTGAGAATCATGATTTTACCATTTAAAAAATTGTATTTTAACGATATCCAAGTGTAGATGTTGGGTAGGCAGATATGTGAGTCTGAACTGACTTATAACTGTGAGCGTTGTCAGCATTTGCAGTGGCATTTGCAGCCAAGGGATGGTGATTACTATAGCCAGCCCTATGCTTTTACATTATCTCATTTAATTTTCACTACCACCCATGAGAGTAAATACTTTCATTATTGGTATTTATCTCCATTTTACAGATGAGGTAACTGAGGCTAGAGAAGTTGTATAACTTGCCCAAGGCCACAGAACTAGGGCTGGAAGCCCAGTGATCAGCTGTAGTATTTCCATTCTCAACCTGGTTCTCAACATGGGGACATTTGGTAGGGAATGGAGACATTTTTGGTTGTAACAACTGTGATGGTATTACTGGCATCTAGTACGTAGAGGCCAAGGATGCTGCTCAACATCCTACAGTATACAGGACAGCCCCCACAACAAAGAATCATCCAGCCCCAAATGTCAAGAGTGCTGAGGGTGAGAAACCCTGTCCTAGAAATATGCAGGACCTAGGTCCTGGACCTAGTGTCCAGTTCTCTGTCCTGAAGAATGGTCCTGTACCTTCAACCTTGTATGCTCAGCTCACACAGGCACTCACACAGCTCCTGTTAAGTGCTACACTTCTTCATGGCCTTTATTACAATTGTAATTGTTTACTTGCCTGTAATAATTTGTGTTTTAGTT
The DNA here is from genome assembly GCA_026826555.1 of Tolypeutes matacus. NCBI lineage: Eukaryota > Metazoa > Chordata > Mammalia > Cingulata > Chlamyphoridae > Tolypeutes > Tolypeutes matacus. The sequence continues at coordinate 30,497,843 of JAKSZT010000049.1, forward strand.
TGCTAGGCTGCCGAAAGCAGATACCATAAAATGGGTTGACTTTTAACAACGGGACTTTATTAGCTTACAACCTTGCAGTTTTGAGGCTGAGAAAAATGTCCAAATCAAGGTGATGCTTTCTTCCCAAAGACTAGCTGCCAGTGATCCTGGTCTCCTCTGTCATATGGCAAGGCACATGGTGGCATATGCTGGTCTCTCCCTTCTCTTCTGGGTTTCATTGTCTTCATTTTCTTGCTTCTATGGCTTTCTCTTTCTCTCTGTATTCATTCCATTTATAAAGGACTCTGGTAAGATTAAGACCCACCTTGGGCCAGGCCTTAACTGAAATAACCCAATCAAAAGGTCCTACTTACACCCATAGGAATGAGTTAGCTTTAAGAACTTGATTTTCTGGGGTTCCTATAGTTTCAAACCACCACACTCCACCCTCTGGACTGCAAAAAACCACATTCTTTCCATATGCAAAATACATTAGTTCCATCACAATATCCCAAAACCTTTAAGACATTTCAGTAACAATGCTGAGGACAAAGTCATCAAAATCAGTTATAGGTGTGGTCTGTCCTGGGGCACAATTGCCCTCTGGCTGTGGACCTGTGAAACCTAGAGAACAAGTTATCTGTTTACAATATACAAAGGAGGGATAGTCATGGATAAACATTCCCATTCCCATAAGGAGAAACTGGAGGAAAAACAAGGCTCACAGTTCCCAAACAATTCCAAAACTCTTAGATTTCAAGGTCGGAGAGTCATCTATGGAATGATGGTTTCTCCTCTGGGCTTGAGGGAGCAGCAGCCCCACCCTATGCAAGTGCTTGCACAGTGGCCATGCTCTCCCTGAACGCTGGGGTGAAGGCTTCAATGTCTTCAAGCATGGAGTGATGGCCAGGCTCTAGGCTCCACCCTTGTCAAACATCAAGATGGCAGCTGGACTCTAGTCTACATCCTCCTTAAGCACTGGGGTGGTGGTCAGATTCTCCACAATCCCCCATGCATCTGAGAAAACTGGGGTGGTAACACTTTTCTTGAACAATGAGGTGGCAGGCCTGCCCTCTCCAAGTGCCTGGGGCATACTCCCCATTTCCACATACATGGTTAGGCTCACTCTCTTGGCCCAAGAAGAGGTCTTCAATCCAGAACTCAGCTTCCATGGTTTTGCCTTTGAAGTCAGTTTTTCTTCAATCTGTCCCTTTCTGGCCCTTTCAATCCAGGCTGGCAGTGGTTCTGTTTATACAGATCTCACAAAAAACTTGTTGGTTTTGCATATAGTGCACAGGGATAGACAAAAGAACTTTTCACACACTTCTCTGGGTAACTACATTTCCAATCCTGATTTGTACACTGAAGTGGCTGACTGGATCCACGTTCAGTTAAACCCTCACATGGAACACTATCCTCTGGGGACCTGTTTTCTGGAAGTTTGGAATTTTCCAAACCATCAATTTCTGTTTTCTTTGTGCCCAGGAGTTCAGTTCTCAGCTTCTCGCTTTCCTTTTGCATTTCACGATAAGCTGGAAGGATATACCAGGCAGGAATTTTCACATTTAGTTTGGACATCTCCTTAGCTAAATATCCAAGGGCACCACTTTCAAATGCTGCCACCCATTTGATATCAGAACTCAATTTTGCCAAGTGCTCTGCCACTTTAAAACAAGGGTCATCTTTCTTCCAGTTTGTAATGACACAGTCATCATTTCTGTCTAAGACCCCATTGGAAGTCCCTTTAGTGTCCATATTTTCACCAATAGTCTTTTCAAAGCAATCTAAGCTTTTTCTATCAAGCACCTCACAATTCTCCCAGCTTCTACTCATACAATTACTAAAACTTTAAATAAAAACATTTTTGGTATTTGCAATAGCAGCACCCCACTCCACTGGTACCAAAATCTGTTTTAGTTTGCTGGGCTGCTGAAAGCAGATACCATAAAATGGGTTGGCTTTTAACAGTGAGAATTTATTAGCTTATAGTTGAGGCTGTAAGAATATCCAAATCAAGGTATTATCAAGGTGATGCTTTCTTCCCGAAGACTGGCTGCTGGTGATCCTAGACTCGTCTGTCACATGGCAAGGCACATGGTGGCGTCTGCTGGTCTCTCCCTTCTCTTCCAGGTTTTGTTGCTTTCAGCTTCTTGCTTCCATGACTCTCTCTCTCTCTCTGTATTCATCCCATTTATAAAGACTCCATTAAGAATATTAAGACCCACCCTGGGCCATGCCTTAAGTGAAGTAACATACTCAAAAGAACAGAAATTTAAGAAAATCATGCTCTTAAATCTAATCCATTACTGTGGGTGTCTGCAGGAACGGATTATATTTAAGAACATGGTTTTCTGGGGGTATATACAGTTTCTAACAACCATAATTTGCATACAGTCTATATCCCCCTTTAAATTGTAAGTTGCAGGTTTTGTTTACCACTAAATTTTCAGTGCTCAGTCTAGTGGCTGGCAAATACTAAATGCTAAATAAATATATACTCACATTTAATTTAGGATTGCTGATGTATCTATGTTTATTTTTTTTAAATCTCAAGGATGTAGGAAAGGGAAGAATATGAGAAGGTGCAACATTTATATATCACAAATTTATATTGCATCTAAAGAGCATTATTGCTCCTAGCTTATGAAATTAAAGCAAGCAAAACTCTGAAACCCAGCATCCAAACTCAATATCCTGACTGAGGCTAATTTTTCATTGTCCTTGAAGCTAATCAAGCCTGCGGAAACAGCATCACCAAATTGACTAAATGAGATTTTCAATTAACTCAAACAGATGGCTTGAATTTTCCAGGTGACTTTCCATATTAATTCAGTGAGTTCTGCTGGACCAGGCCCCGGGGAGGCTTGGCAGGGATTGGGGCCTGAAAGGAAAACAATGAAATATATGGATCTTCAGGAAAAAAGCAAAAGTAATAATCTTAACTTCTCTTCTATCCCTGCAAAAATATTATCAGCCAAATCAATTCAACTCCTCTGATCTACACGCTATAAAGGACGAAGCAAGGATGGGCTGTTAGAGAAATCAGTCCTTGGGACAAGCTGCTTGTGGGTCAGCTTTATTAACCCCCTAGGGAGACTTTGGCTCTGTGAACCTGAGGAAGGAGATTAGGCAGGGGCAGGAGGAGAGAGAGAGCATTGCAAAGCACTGCAATTTTGTGTTTCAGTTATCAGTCAGAAGGACCTTATAGCATGTTAGGTTTCATTGACAGTGGAAGGTCTGAAAAAACCTCAGTAGAATTCTGCAGAGGCCACAGGACTCCAACAAAGTGCATCTGAGCAGATGTGGGCAGATGGACCTGACCAAGGAAAGCAGTGGAAAAGCCCACACCCCAGAGATGACTGGAAGCTAGCAAGCACTTGAGCATCAAGGCATCAGCCAGGCCTGCGGAGGAGCCAGAGTGGCTGGAGCCATGGCTTCTGCCCTTCTGGAAGCTTCCAGACAGCTACAGATAATATTGAGTTCTGTAATTGAAGGATAAAATCCCAAGCTATGGAAAAATTTGAATAGGGTATTTGCTAAGCCTCACAATGAATCATTTTTGACTTAAGTAGCCACATTTATGGAATTACAGGAATCTATAAATAGGTGGATCCAGGTGCCACTATAACTCCCTCCTCTTTTTTGAGTCTCCTATCAACATTTTCAACAGTAATAGATTTAGTGATGGATGATATAACTGGGTTCTAGAAGTATACTTAGTTCTCAGACAGCTTGAATTTTGGGGACAAAACTAAATCGATAATCAGACCATTTCACTTAGATCCTACTCCGATGCTTGTGATTAAAGAAAATAAACCATTGGCTAAAACCAGGCATTAATGATAACAGGACAATTATTTTTGCTAACATGCTCCACCAGCCACACACACTGTTACCTTATCAACTGGGAGCTGTGGCCCTATTAGATCAGGACTCACCAAAAACTTCCTATAGCTGGTGGGCTACATTCATGCTGTAATAATGGGCACCATTTATAGAAAGTCTGATCACATAGATTTTCTTGGAAAGACTGCACTGGCTCATCACATGGATGCTATCCAACATCTCCTGTGTGTAAGGCTGTATGCCCTAAGTGGACACAGAGTTGAGTGAAGCACAGTCCCTTCCCATGGAGCCCAAGCTTCTGAGGAGGATAACCTATCCCGATGTAAGGGAGAAACAGCAGTACTTGTCTCACTGGTGTTCTTTTCACAATCAAGTCATAAAGCAGTAAAATAACTTTAGAAAATGTACCTTTTTATTGGATGTTTAAACTAGTAATAAAATAAATATGAGGCTGCAGAGACCATGTAAATAAATATTCATTCTTTATAGATATATTTATGGCATAGAGGGAAGAGAGCAAACCTCATTCTTGGATCATCTGGTGGCATCATCTCCAAATCGTGGGTGGGTCCATTTAAACCAATGACGTGTAAGGAAATACTGGGGTTTTCACATCCAGCCTGAAAGCAAAGGGGAACAGAGGCACAAGTTAGCAGATCTTATGTCTGGGCAGCGCTTTTGTTCTGCAAAGCCTTTCCCAGCAGATTCACAAGCAGGAACTCCAGGCACTTTGAAGCTCAATATTAAGAAGCAAAATTAATGTTCAGAAAATATAATTCATGCTTAGAGTTTTAAAAAGGACAAAGAGGTAAGTGGGCCAATTCCTCTTCTTCCCTAGGATTCCCACTTCATTCTCATCCCATCCAGTTCCCACACATACCAATGTTAAGCAAGTATAACTCCTCTTGCTTGACCATCAGGGAAGGGAAAAATAGAGAAAACTAGATAAGGAGTAGGAGAGAAAAAATGAATGCAATGCCATGAAGAGGAGAGATAGAGAGTGAACATATTGTGGAGGACATTAAAGAATGGTGCTCATGGCTCAGTGGTGGGGAAAAATTAAGTCCTTTGACTAGGAACCAGGGCACTGTTCTGCTTTGCTGCTCACCTCTCCACTTCTGCCTCTGGCTGCCCGTCTTTGGGGGAAAACGTACCAACCTGGAAGCGGAGAGGAAAATATGCGACATTTTCTCATGAAGAGGACTCTAGGTTTAGTTGGCAACCTCATTTCCTATACACACAACTAATGGCATTGACTAAGTGGTCTAAATGCAGAGGAGATGTACAAGTTACAAAGGAAAGCAACTCCACAACAGGGTACCAATCAGGTGGGTTCACCAATTCATGGCTCTAATTTGGGGGTGGCTTGGTATGGGGCGAAGAGCATCAGAATTCTGTTGACCAGAATAAGTTGACTTTCTATTAAAATATTAAGCCCCAAATCCTGAGCAATATGGGGCTTCATCATCCCAGCTTCAGAGCACCTGTCCCAGAGTTCATTGTAAAATCAAGGGGGCCCTACTTTTCTGGATTTCAGATTCATTTCTGTATTGGCAGAACTCTCATAAATGGTATCAGCCCCTAAAATCCTTCCATCTTTGGGCAGTTGGACAAAGAGTAGACAGCCACTGGCTGCAGAGTGTGTGTGTGTGTGTGTGTGTGTGTGTGTAAGCATGGGGGTGTAGATGGGTTAGAATGATTCATTATCCCAGTTCATTTTACTCAACCGTATTTCTCACTAAAATCCTTGACCCTATTCATAATGGATGGATAAGTTCAATCAAGACTAGCTGAAAAAGGAGTGAAAGAACTCTGTCAAAAGGCAAATCCATGTTATGTGTTGACATCGAGATGCTTATGGAATGGGAAAAAGGCAGAGACAAAGGCTCTAGCCTCAGTGGATTCATGCTCCCCCATTCTGGGACTTCCTTAGATACTGGCAACATTGATAAAAGGGATGTTGGAAAGGAGTCTATATTATGAAGTGTTTCCTTTCTTGGGCCTGTGACTCTGGTAACCTCGTGGGCCTTATTTATCTCACTTATACATGATTGCTCCTTTTGCTGCAAACTATAGGTAGGCTCGTCCAGGGAGTACTTCTGGTAGATAGGGCAGGTAATATTAGCTTTCAGAGATATCTGATGGGTTGGGAAGCTGAGGTTCAAATGCTCATTGATGAAGGTTGGAGGGATGGCTTCAGATGCAGCCCAAGATGGAAGAGAGCCTTCTATTATAAGGCAGGGGTCCAGGGAGTAAACTGCTCACAATCAGTCTGGCCCAGTGGCCTTGGAGCAGTTTAATGAAGCCAGGGAGCAGCAAGGCAAGTTGTCAGTGTGTGTCCATAGGAGCCACTTATACACTCACAGGGACATCAACTTCTCTTTTCAGTTGAGTGGGTTCTAGAGGTTCTAGCATCAGGCTCTCCCCTCACTGTGAGAGTCTGTGATTTGGGAACAAAATGAGGCTTGCCTGTTTCTCCTCCCTATTTCCCTCCTCCCCACACTCCACCCTTGCTGTTCTGCTGGTTCTTTGTGCCATTGACTTAGTCTGAGAAGAAGCTGGAAAACAGTACAGATCAGAACATGAATAAGCACAAAGTAGCCCAGTCCCAGGGGACCAGGGGCAGACAGAGGTCACTGCCACCTCACAGAAGCCAAATTCTAAAAAAGAAATATGAAGAGCAAGAATAGGGTAGTATGAGCTTTTTATTACCATGGCAGCACAAGAGGAGGCAATGTATTTATTTTGGTTCCAATTAAGCTTAGACAAATGATTAATAGTAGTCCAATTATTTAAAAAAAGTAAATTCACCAACAAATTCAACTTAACAAAGATGGGAACTTAATGTAATGTAATGAGAAATAATTAATCTTTCCTCTGTTTACTATGCATTGCTCATTAGCGCGGTTGATTATTACATCTCCATATCTGAATATGTGGTGGTGGTGGTGGAGGTGATGAATAATGTAGATAATTAGTTCTGCAAAAGGGAAGGGCAATTTCTTCACTCCTACCTTGGGATAGTGGTAGGGCTTCACCGTGGGGTAAATGGAGCCAGTGTAGGTCGGGAGCTCCATGAGAGGAACACGGGAATCGTTGATGGTGGCATAGGCGAGTCTTGTGCCATCAGGAGACCACCAGTGCGCGATGTGGGTCTTTAGAATCTCCTCTAAGAGAAAATAAACAAAGTAGAGAAATGTGAACAGGCAGCAGGTACAGCAGAAATGAGTGCTGTGCAGGCATGACTGCAAGCTGGCTAGGAAATAAACATATCTATCCTCTTGGGGACATTTATCTTCTACAAACTTTGAGAAGTCTTTACTATATAAAGCCCTCACTTCATGGGGGCTCAAGAAATGTCTGGTAATGATGACCGAATCCCAATACCATAAAACTCAAAGGATTAAAACCCATCTGAACAGATACTAATTACCTGGAAATATATATATATTTTTGCATAAACTGAAGCACCTGCGCCTAACAAGTATATTTTAATTGCATTGTTGTGGATTATTATTTTAACATGATTTGAAAAGTAAAACTAGAGGAAATCAATTCACACTGAAGGCAAGTTCAGGCAGAATCAAGTCAGAAAATAAACTTGTGTTAGAAGTTTAATCCCAGGAAAAAGGATAGACCTGCAGGAGATGTCTAGAATTTCATGTATACCCAGAGCTCCCTCATTCTCACCTATGTGGAAGGAGAATGTGTTCATGAGCCTCACTCTTTAGAATACGATAAAGTTTTGTTTAGTGCAGCCAAAAAAAAAACAAAACAGACCCTTACAAAGGCCTAGAATGGAAACAGGTGATTCTTATAAGCTTCAACCAGAAAATCACTATTTTGGCACCCATTCCAGAAGCTTTTGGCTAATGAGAGTTTCAATTTTAAATGAGTTCTTGGGATATTATATATATTCAGAAAGAAAATTTCTAACACGTTTATAAATGCAAGTGTAACAGAGTCAGCGTATTGGGAATCAGAGGGTCCATTTCAATGCTAAATAGGTCAAGGAATTCTTTCTCGCCCATGGCTTATATGTAGTATAAATGAATTCTCTCTAGATTTGTTTTAAAAATAATGATCAATATAATTACATACTAGTAGCCCCATTCAACTAGTAATTATAAAGTGCCTACCATGAACCTGCTCTGTCAATTAAAAAACCTAAAATCATGTTGAGAAAACAAAATGTCTGCATGTAAATAGATGAGAATGATACAAATTGGCATAAAGCCAAGGGAGAAATGACACCTGGAGGAAACGATCATAAAAAGGCAGGAAGAAATGGAAGCTGAATCTTGCCTCAATGGCAGGGGTGGGTAATGCCAGTGCAGAGAACAAGGAACGTAGCGCTGTCAGTCAGCCCCTCGTGCCCCCGAGGGGGAAGACTGGGTAAATTAGATTAGACGGCTGTGAGGACTAAAGATTCATTATGAAGGATGGTTTCAAGGGTCATGGCAATGGTAGTACTGGTGCTTCCAGTTCTAAGTGCATTTTACAACCATGTTCAGAAGTTCCAAATGGGGTCACAGGCATGAAAGGTGCACACGCTGCAAATGGTTACTCTTGATAGTGGGTGCTAGTGCCAGGCATCTCAGTGTGGGGGAGACTGACTGACTGATGGTGTCGTTTGCCCCCCCTGTCAGGCAATCAGTAGCTTTCCTCACCTCATTTTATCAGTGGAATATGTGATCAGTGGGAGGAATCCACAGCCTGGTACTTGTATTAGCAATGGCAGGTGCTCTAAAATGTATTAAGCATTCTTCTCCTTTTAAATAATTCTTACTTGTCTTTCAAAGTACTTTCCTCAGGCAGTCCCAGAATCCTACCTAGACACCATACTGAATGTAATAAGTACTTCGTAGCTCTTATTCCATCACTGGATAACAGAGGCTCATCAAACAGAAGGCCTGGGATGAGCTGGACTTTATATCATCCAGCTGCCTCCCAGGATCTGGCAAAATGAATGAAAGAGCCCTGGAGTCCTGGGTCAAAGCCCCAGTTTGGCAGCCATTTATCTCAGAAGCCCTGAAGGAGTCATTCCATGAATCTGAGCCCCAGGCAGCCTCCTCCGTAAAATGAGGGGGTAAAATAGCCAGTCTACCTCCACTGTTCAGTGGTCTCATGGGATCCTGTGAAACTGCTTAGCAACTTTTCCATTGCCCATAAAAATGGAAAGGTCTGCTGAGGTAAGTGAGGAGAAGGAAAAAAAAAAAAAGGAGAGAAGGCCAAAATCTCAAGGGTTTGTAATTTTCCGATCTCTTTAGCAGCCAGGAAAGTGACTTTCAGGTGCAAGTTTTGGAATGAGGTGATTCTGAAATGACTTTATACAGAACCAACCGATCTGTCTGATCTGTTTGCATGGAATGGTAAGAGAGAAGCCAGCAGATGGTTCTGCTGGAAAAAATGGCCCCATTTGCAATGCAATTTGCAGGTGATTCTGCTAAATCACTGCTGCACTGCAGGGCTCGGAAGAAACGGAACCGAGTGCTTGAGTGAAACCACTAAGTGAGCTGAATTCAAGGAGCAGAGTGAGAAGGGGACAAAGTATCTCCCAAACCAGAAGTCATGAGCTCTGCAGCAGTTTTCACAGGACATTAATTCATAGCCAATTTAGGAAAATCCAAAATAGAAAAAAGGTTGGCGACAACAAAGACTTGGTAGATGAAGAAGTGTGTGACCAAAAAAAAAAAAAAAAAAAAAAAAAAATCAATGCATCTATTTCTTCTCTTTGAACTCAGGGAAATCTCCTGCAACCAGAGGGCTGACGACAAGTTGGTGTCCTGTGCATAGGCATGCCACCTTCGTTCTCAGGGGCGGTCCAGGCACCACCTTACCCCATCTCTGCCAATATGTTTGGTGAGAGGTGATTGGGAAGGGAGGTCAGGGCTCAATTCTCACTTCCACTCATCTTGGTTTCTATCTCATTTCTAGACTTATACTCAGACAGAAAGGAAATACTGCTGCTCTGGTCTGACCAGCACAGGGCAGGGTGGGGCACACGTCTAGGGACAAGAGAGTGAGAAAATATGGAAATCTGGGGTGAAGGTGGAGACTAGGCCTAAAGCTGGCCTGAAAATAATGTGTTTCTGTCAATTCAGTCAGCAAATGGTAGAGTACTTCCACTAAGCCAATTTTCACGGTTCAGAGACATTGGATGCAGAAAACGATCTCTTCCAATTATAAAATGTAATGGTTGGAAGGGAACTTAGAGCTCATGTAGTTCAGAGATGACAAATATCTTGTATGCGTTGGCAAATGTTAGCTCCCTTCAATTCCATCCCACAACATGATGATGGTCGATAAAAAGAAATTCTGCCACGTCCAAAGGTCAGGCCCTAGAAAGCTAAGAAAGTTTTAGTTTATTTTCCCTAAATGGCCTTAAATGCCTTGTTCCTTGGTGGGTTTTTTTCCTCTTCTGTATGTTAGTTGCTTGTTAAGGAGATAATTAAGTATAAGGAATCAAGAGGAAAAAGGACCAGGCAGATGAAATCTTGACATTTTAGCATTAATTACGAATGCCCCTATTCTGCAAACATTTTCTTCAGGATCCCTAGCTTAATTAGGCAGTTTGCTTAAATGTCATGTGCCAAATGTAGTTTAGGAACAGTTTAGTAGAGGAAAAAACCTATTAAATCGACTAAATTAACTGCATGAACCCTTGCCTTGGAACAAAATGAGTAACTTGCCTTTCTAAGCAAGTACAGTTAACTTGAAAAAACTTGAGTATATAGCTTTCCTTCACCCCTTTTACCTTGCTGGGGGACCATTTTAGAATCAAAAAAGAAATACATTTAGAAACATTCACTAGTCAATGACTGACTCTCTCTTGAAGACATAGAAAGTTCTATCCATGAAGTTTAAGCTCCCAGTAGCATCTTGACTGGTTTTCCTTGTTTCTTGTTACCAAATTTTTAATAAGCCAACTCCATCATTTGAAATTCTTTATATATATTCATGCCAAATAGGGTTAAGGACATATCTAATAGGATAAAAATTCCTTTTGGCTCAAGGTGGTTAAGGGCAATTCAAAAAAGATGAGAAATTTTCACATTTTCTAGATTGTTTTGGAGATGCAGAAAAAGAAGGGGCCACCAATGTTATTCCATAATATTTGTCTGGCACCACTTCGAGTGGTTCTCAGGGGTGTACATCAGAATCCTGTATGTAATTTAAAAAATTTTTTTGTAGGAATATAGAAAATAAAATTTCTCATTTTAACTATTTTTAAGTGTATAAATCAGTGATAATGATTACATTCACAAGGTTGTACTACCAACACACCATCTATTACCAAAACTTTTTCATCACCCCTAACAGAAATTCCAGACTTATTGAGTAAAAACTTCCCCATAACTCCCATCCTCCCAACTCCTGATAATTTCCATTTCACTTTGTCTTTATAAATTTGCTTATTGTAGATATTTCATGTAAATGAGATTATACAATATCCATCCTTTTTGGCCTGGTTTATTTTACTTAGCATGATGTTTTCAATGTTTGTCCATTTGTAGCATATATCGTAACTTCATTCCTTTTTATGGTTGAATAATAGTCTGTCATATGTATACAGCCCATTTTTGTTTATCCATTCACCTACTGATGGACACTTGGGTTGTTTCCACTTCATGGCTATTGGGAAGAATACCACTGTGAACACTGGTGTACAAGTAATTGTGCTTTTTTGATAGAGGCCTGGTCTTCCTCCCACTCTGCCCTCGCCCCCCATAAGGAGACTCAGTGTTTGTTGAGGGCAGAAGGAATGTACAAAGTCCTTTTATTGCAAAAGTTCTACCGACGGGTTTGGTGGAAATTCCGGTTAAGAATGACTCATTAGAGAAATAGGCCATATCTGATTAAATAAGCACTGTATTTTGAAACTGTATGTATCTGGCTTACTGGCATACGTGAAATATGCGTTTGAATTATTTTTTTTGAGAGTATGGCTTCTCGAATAGAAAAATAATAGGATCCCTGTAAGGGTATCATGGCTATGCTAGTCACTTTGGTAGGAAGCAGATGTAAGCCTTAGTTAGGGAGCAGAATTTTGGTCTAAAACTCAGTGATGTCTATTTTCTAAAGCAGACCTGACCAGGATGGGTTGTATACCACCAGCCCCAACCCTATCAATAAGTGAGGGCTGGAATTAATGCTTCTCCCCTACACACACACACACACACACACACACCCGATATGGAGAGTTTTGGACTGAGCCCTACATGTCCCTGGCACTGCCAATTCTGACCTCCAATGGGCTGGTCTAATTGGCATGCCTGGGCTTCTGGTTTGTTTTTCACATCCAAGGGTCAGGTACTTGTTGCTGCTGGAACCCTCCCCTGAACCTCAATCAGATTGGCGGGAATGCTGAGGCTCTTCCTACTTCAGTTTGGACAGTTTGGGGCTGGGATAAAGGCGCGTGTGCGCGCGCGCGTGTGTTGTGTTGCTCCAAGACCTGGGCTAGAAGCAGTAACTGCTCACAACCATGACTGTTCTGCCTTCCATTTTAATCCTTGCCTGTGTTTGAATTGTCACATCCCTTCCCCACAAGTTAGATTAGAAAATAGATATTTTAAAATTTGTTTAAAAATACACATATAGTTCTTAATTATGTGCCAGATGCTGCTCCAAGTACTTTATACATAATAACTCACTTAATCCTCCTAAGAGTTCTCATATTATTAGATGAATTGCACCTCTTTAGATTTAATTACCTGCAACATTAAGCCCAAGTTTTTACCCATTCCTTCTGGACATGGCATTTACCACCTACCTCTCCCTGCATAGTGAATCTGCAACTACAATAATAAAAATAATATTAATAGTGTTAATCAATTGCAGTAACTATTATTTTTTCTGAGCACTAAGGTGCTAAAAGCTGCATTTGTATGATCTCATTTACTCCTCACATAGTTCTAGTCCTCCTGGCCCCAGATTCCTCTATCGGTCTGTGATACTGAGGTCCGAACATGTCTCTCACTTGCCTCTACTCAGGATTTGGCAGGTGAAACCTCTAACATCCCTTCTCATGCCTAGTAATCAACATAGTAAATGTTCTGTGTACCCAGGAGCTGCTGTTTGGATTGGCATATGATAATTGATATCATCTTTTAATTTGACAGCAATCAACATTTTCAAATATTTAGTAGATCCTCGATATTATTTGATAGCTATAATATCCTATTATAGTCCTGTTTTCTAATTGAAGAATTGGAGGTTCAGAGAAACTAGCTTCATTGAACAAAGACTGAGTACTCAATACATGCAAAAACCTATAGGGAGCAGATGTGGCTCAAACAGTTAAGTGCCTGTCTCCCATATGGGAGGTCCTGGGTTTGGTTCCTGGTGCCTCCTAAGGAAAAAACAGATGACAATGAGCAGACAATGAGCAAAAAAACAAACAAAAACAAAGCAGAAATGAGCAGACAACAAGCAAAAACAATGAGCAAACAGACGAGAGAGCCATCTTGAGGGGGGATCCTATATACAGTATGGTAGAGAAAAAGTATCAATGTTTATAATACAGCAAAGAAAATACGAGCTGCCACTAACCACCATAATACAAGCGATCACGGTGGAAACAATGAAAGACTGTAAGGTTGGAAACCTTACATAAAGGAAAGATCTCTTCCTTTATGGAGGAAATGAGAGTAGCCTACTTGTCTCCGAGTGTCCATGCTCCCTTCTTTTAGTGAAAGAATGGATGAATCATAGCTGGGTACATGGCCCTCCAGAATAAAGACAATTCCCAGCCACCACTGAAGCTACTGTAGTAGCTGATCAAGTTCCAGCAGATACGCTATGAGGTGAGTATACGCTTCAGGTGGTGAGTATAACATCCAGGCCCTGCCTTTAAAGTGAAAAGGCTTGACCATCATGGCCTCTTTGACCCCTTCCTGCTACCTGGAAGGCAGACATGGGGCTGAGATTTCATAGGCCATGCAGGTGGCAACAACACCTGAGCAAAGGAAGACACTGAGAAGCTACCATGTGGTCATGGACAACTGATGCTCACAGTGCTCTCTGAGGATGATACACATTTCTATCTTGTTCAAGCTGCCGTTACAGGGTAGGCACTCACAGCAAACAACACCACATCAGGGCCTTAAACAAGAATTGGGTTTATATCTTTTTAAAATAACAGTCTCAGGGAGGCTAACAAGGAAGAGAACAGTCCATATAGATAGATCAGTGTGAAAACTGTTCAAACATTAATCTAAAATTTAGTAAGATTTGTTTCCAAGCACTCGGTAGGCAAGTATCCAGCCAGGACTTCCACGACAACCTCCCGACCCCTGCACTCTTTTCGCCATCCTCCTGCCTCTAAGTAGATGAGGTTTGTTGGTTCTTGTGCCCATTCTGGTACTAGTTCTTTACCCTTAACCTTTGTTTCACGGACCCCTTTGCCAGTCAGGTGAAAACCACAGACCTCTTACTAACTCCACACTATACTGTGGACTTAGTATATTTTTAAAATATAATATCACACCCGCACCAACACAAGAATAATGTTTGTATGACTTTCAATTCAAGCTCACGGACCCCTTGTTAAGAACCCCTTCCCTAAAGGAGCCTGGGCCCCGGGGCTGTTCCGTTCTAAGCTCTCTGATAGGCTCTACTATCCCTGGCCCCCCCCCCCCCAGCTTCATGTTCTAGTCCACGCAGCCTCAAACCTATGTCAAAACTTCTCTCTGCAATGTTCTCTCTTCCATGCTCTGTGGTTCTCACCCCTGGTGAGCATCTGAATCACCGTGGTTCCTTGGTGTTTAATGTAGATGTTGGGCCTGAACTCAGATATAGAAAATCAGAATCTCTTGGGATGTGGCTGAAATATGTTTGCTCTTTCAAGCCTCTGTAGGAATTTCTGATACAGTAGTTGAGAAGTGCTGTTCGAGGTGCCTGACAAAAATAAGCCAAATCTGTGATTCCTTGTGATAGCAACACCTGTTTAAAGAGTAGCTTTACATGATTTTTCATCCTGGCTGAACAGGAGGGTCATCTGTGAGCTTTAAAATGTATTTATACCAAGGCCCTACTTCAAGTTAATTAAGTTAGAATCTGGGGGCTGGAGACCATATGTCAGTGTCTTTTCAAAATTCTTTAGTGATTCTATCTGGGTGGATAACCATGTCCTGAACCCCAAACAATGTAGGAATTTAAAGATTCACAGAGGGAATCTGTGTTTGGGTAGGAAAGATGTATTAATCATCAAAATTTACCACGAGTGACTGTTTCCTTTAGTCACCCCTAGAGACATAGTTATGTTTATAGACGACAAGAATTGGGTCTGGGAGGGCCATAGTACGGTAAAAGCTCACGAGACCCTTGATACCAGCTGGAGCTCCTCTAGCAACCCTACTGACCCAGAGCTGCAGTGCCAGCATCAGTCACAAGGGAATGCAGAGCTGCTGATGAGGTGCCATTTTAGGGGTCTACAAAAAACCCATGCCCAGGAAAAGGTATTTCCCCCACCTGTATTCTGACAGCTATTTAACGAGGAAGAAAGACCTATTTCTAAATGAGAGCTAAAGCCTAATATACAATTCCATAGGGAGCAGTGGCTAAGGAAATCTGCTTAACTTAGATGTAAGCAATTGATAACTGGGAATGCCTAAGTTTTGAGGCAAGTTAACTGTGCACCTGAAAGGGGGTGGGGGTAAAGAGGGCATGGAGAAGAGTTATAAAAAGTACAAAAAAGGGAGGCTCAGGAATTAAAGACTGCGTGAAATGTCCTTGGCAACTGTATACAGTGGCTTCTCTGGACAGACAGGGTCAAGCATACGATTGAAGTCCAGCTAGAAAGAAATCCAAAGGCAGGTATTAGGATTCTCAGATATGAGACAGAAAGGGAAAATCAGAGGATTTAGAGTACTTAGGAAAACAGAACTTGCTACTGTGCTCCTTAATTGTTCTTCCAGCAGATGCGTTCGGGCAGAACAGGCTGATTAGAATTGAACTTGTTGGCTTCATTTCCTTGGTTGAGGCCGGAGAGGGTAGAAAGCCAAGATTCACTTTTATTAGGAGCATACAGGCTCCTGAGGGGAGCCAGGAAACCACAGCTAAATCCAGGCACCTAATCATATACATGCATTTCTAATAGCTTGTGAAGAGCTCAGGGGGATGTAGCATGTGAAGAGACAATTTACTTTATTTCTCCCTTCTCCCTCAGCAGCGTCCATTTCTGAATGGCCAGAGGTCACAGACAGCCACAGATGCAAGGCTAGCCAAGACTTAGAACTCTCCGACTCTTGCTTTTAAATCAATCGCCTGCCATTTTGACATTTTCGTTGTCTCCTCTGTAGTTGATGCCTCATTTCACCATTAGGGGCAGGCCAGTCACACCGTGAACTTTCTTTCGCGTGGTGGATTTTCTGTCAGTGACTCAGTACTCAGGAAAAGCTAATGTTTTCTTAGAGACAGAATTTAGTTATAGGCTCTCTCCGAAAGCAGAAAATACAATGGTCTTGAATTAATGTATAATTGCTGCAGAAATGGCCAGACTAGTGTTGAAAGCAAGAGGATCCCAGGAAGACCCCTGTACCTATGGATTCTAAATCTCCAGGTCGAATCTATACATCCACACACAATTTAACAGAGATCAGTAGAGTGCAGAGCCTCCAGGCAAAGTAACCTGTGGGCTCTACTGCCGTGTTCAGTGCATGAATTTAATTCCTAGGGTGTGCACACCCCTGTGCAAAGGGGAGTGAGAGGACCACACACCTCTGGTCCTGGTATCTGTGGCCTGAGCCCTGCAAATTGACCAGTGTCGTTCAGACCCTTGCCTCCTATCGCCACCCCACCCCTGTGCTCAGGGAGCTCGACAAGCTTCCTTGGGCCTGCTCCTCCAAGAAGGTGCTCTGCTCTTGAGTTGTGTGCTTCATTTTGTATACAGAAAAAAGCCTTGCAAGCCTACTCTCCTCATCCCTTCCCTTCCTCTCAATTACCACGCTGCTGCAAAGGAGGCATTTAAAGTACAAGTGGGTCCTCGACAGGGTAGATAATCAAATGATAATCAAACATATGCAAAGATTAGGTAAGCAATGAGCTGGAGTATATGCTTTCTGAAGAGAAGTGTGGGGAGTTGCAAGATCTCACTGTGGAATGGGGAACTGGGTCTCCACACATAGAGCAGAGAGAGGCTGAGGAAGCTGAAGTTTCGAGGCCCTTCACCTTCACAGGTCCCTTCCAAGCCCTGTGCCTAATTTTATAATCATGACCTTGTGTCCTTTTTCTAAAGCTTCAGACCTCACAAAGTCTGGATCCATCCCAATTGAGGAGAGGAACTTTTGGAGAAAAATCCACATAAAAATAGCCTTACTTAGAAAAATGCCTTGTCCCTAACCTACTACTTTTAGAGGCTGCTTGTTATCATAGGAAGATGTGAATGGGGAGCTGGAGACCTCTGACTCCACCTCTAACCTCATTGGGTGAACCTGGAGATGCCCCAGCCCCTCTCCAGGTCTCTTTTTTCTCAGCTGTGATATGATAGGGTGAGTTGACTTTTTTCCTTGACTTTTTTGAACAGCACCCCTCTTTACAGAAAAAATTGCAGATATCTCCTTTAATTTTGTTGTTTAAAATACTACCTCTTTTTAAATAATTTTATTTCATTCACCACAACATCATAATATTTAAATATTATGTGATATCTTATTTACTTAGTCCTATATACAATCAAGTGACATTATGGCTTGGTAGGCCTCTTGACCCATACCCTGTTTCTTGACCCTAACTGGGGCCTCTGACCTAGATGTAGACTCAGTCTCCTTTAGCTCTAACATTGGAGTTCTAGAATGCTTGTCACCATATCGAATACCATATGGTGTTATTTAGCTCTGGAAAAAGTAACCACCAACTTTAGGTTCCCCAGGACATGGTGCAAGCACAGGTTTACCAAGTCAGCAAGAACCTGTGCTTTATTAACCAGAAAATGGCATTAATTTAGTACAGTATGAAAGTAAGCCTAGCCAAAGAGAAGAACCACTTGGGAGATAGTGGGAGGCAGTGGGATGTAGAAGAGAACACGTGGAGCTCAATTAAGAACACATGGGTTCAGGTCCCTGCTCAGCCGCCTTGTTTCCTGGAGCAGTCACTGACTCTCCAAGCCATTTCCTAATCTGCAAGCTTTCCTCCCCACAGAATTGAAGGGACCAAGAAATGGGCACTCTGGGAAACGATAAAGACCGAAACAGCCTAATGTTTGTGAGTATTATGATGTGCTCTTGTTCAGATGAACATTTCCCTTTCTTGTGTGCCCAGGAAATTCCATTCCAGTAGTTGTACTGAGCAACAACCATTCACCAAGCATGGAGATGCATGTTCTGGAGTATAGGACATGGCCTTTGACCATAAGATTCTTACCAGATAGGGGGAAAAAAGCTTACCAGATAGGAAGAAATGTCTGGCCTCCCCTAGCATCAGTGTGGGCAGGCAGCTACTGTCAGAGGGTCCTCTTGTGACAAAACTATTTGCCAAAGTTTAAAAATCATGTAAGGCCATAAGAAATCAATGTCTATTGGTGCCATTTCAGTTTTTGCGTTTGCTTTGAGTGAGGGGGGCTATGGGAGAAGAGAAGATGGAGCTTTTGTGTACTGGGCCCCTCCTGAGAAGCAGGCATTAGGCAGTTGCTTTTACAGACACTATGCAAATCATTCCGGGGCGGGGGGGTCACACTCACACTGGGTGAAAAAGCAGCTGTTAGCTGTTTCTTGGAAGGGATGAAGCATGGAGAGAGGAACGCCAGTTTGGACCATGGTAGACCTTTTTCTCCTTTATTCTTCTCTAACTGTTCTGTAAGTATCACCCTGTGCCAAATTAAGTTTAGCAACTTGCTCAAACCAGGTGGAAGTCAGTGAAGGGAAAAGGGCCAAGGACCATCTTGGAAGGCTTCATAGGGAGGGATTTGATGAGGCTGAAGGACCAGTAGGATGCAGATTAAGGCAGTGCTATGAAGAAGGACTCTCACCCTACAGAGACAGTGGTTAGGAGCATGGACACTGAAGCACTGAGAACTTTGGACTCAGATTCTAGCTCTGCCACTGATTGACTATGGGACCTTAGACAAGTTACTTAGCCTCTTGGTGCCTAATCTGTGAAATGGGGATAACAACAGTATCTACCCCATGGGTTGTTAGTGTGAGAATTATCTCAGTTGCTACATGTAAAATGCTGATACTACTGCCTATACTCTGTAAGTGCTGGAAGAATGCCTACCATTATCACGGAACTGCATGTGAGCCTGGGGAGCGTGGAGATAGTCAGGGTCAGGGACCCAACCGAAGGAGCAAAAGGAGCTCACGTTGAGTCCAGGACCAGACTGATTTGACAGCAAAGGCTGAGTCATTGTAGAGCCTGCCAGCCTTGCCTCTGGTAAGCCCAGGCATCTGGTCTTTTTAGGATGTCTGGTAACAGGAACAACCTCACAATCATGGGAAACCTCATTACTGATGCCCCTCATTAGTCCAGATAATTGGAGAAAAGCAAAAAAGCAAATGGCCCACACTTCCCTAAGAGGATCTAATCTGATTATCACTGACCTTGCCTAGGAGCAGCAAGCTGTAGGGTAATACAACCCGACTATCAGTGCCAGGAAGGGCTGCTTGTTTTTTATTGTTCATTTTTTAAAAAGAGTTTGAAAGAATTATATTTCCTCTGCAGCAAAACAACTCCAACAACCCCTACTGAAATCCTCACCATTTTTCCTTTATATAATTAAAAAAAAAAAAAAAAAAAAAGAAAGAAACTTGGCAAGGATAGTAACACCATGATGGCAGGGTTGACCCAAGGCAAAATGATGAGGAAAACAGTTTACCTGGCTCTACCACCCCTGATAAAAAATGCACTGCCCTCGACCCCCTTCCTGCTCAACACTGTTATTCTCAGAACCGAGTTCTAAGCAACACTTACTCTTTCCATCGTTCTGCCAATATGTATATACACTTAGTAAGTTTTCTTACTAAATTCCAGGAAGACTAGGCAGCTTTCACGTGAATCTCTGTAAAACAATAATGATGATAATAGCGACACTAGGCATTTAGTGAGCACCTAATAAATACCGAGGCTGTGGTAACTCATTTAATCCTTGAATCCCCCATTCCAAGAAGGCAGTTTTATTTTCTATATATTATTATCTAAATATTATTAAGGGAATACAAAGTTTAAATAATTTGCTCAAGCTCTCACAGCGAGGCAGTGGTAGGACTATATCCACAGAAAATACTGAAGTAGATGAAATTTATCTTTGATGCCTTCTCATCTCCATTTTCTTTTTCCTTCTTTCTCCTGCTATAACCCCTGTGCCCACCTGTGGATTTAAGATCCTGTGCATGCCACAGTGGAAAATAAGCTTGGCCAATGGGGACTTTGAGTATATCACAAATCATGCTATCAAATAATATTCTCTACTAGGTCATCTGCTCAGCAGTCAGGCCTCTCTGGAGATAATCCGCCATTTGTGCACTGGTACTGATCAAAATTTGTTTCAAATTCAGTTCCTGAAATGTATTCAATGTAAAACGAATGTTCCACCATAATATTCTAAATGACTTTGATATTAATTTAATAACCTATACAGTGATTGGTTTAGTGTTTTTGACAAAATGTATTATCAACCCTATAAAGATTTTTAATTTCCTTAGACAGTTATATTTTTCATCCTGGTATTTTGCCAAAGCTTATCATCATTTTAATATTCACAAGAAAGTTAAAAATAATTTAGATACTGAAATTAGAATTTTAAATGAAGAGTGACTTAACTACCAACTGACATTTACCAGTTTGTATTTACTAAGGGTTTTTTAAAAGTGCTGATTTTATGTTGTTCTCATCTGAATGTTAGAATTTTTCACAACAAAGCAAAATCATAGCCTACAAATTCCATGTAACATTTCTTTTATAGCTTGGCTTCCACTTTAAAATTATATGATGAGAATAATAGTTCCTTTTATGATACACCATAGCGAAGCTTATTATAATACATATTTTCAAAGAAACTCCAAACAGAGCAATAGTCACCTTAATCAGATTGAGACATTCAGCATAATTATTTCTTAATATCAATGGAAACACGTTTTAAAAATCATAGCTATCAAAAAACAATGTGTATCAGACAGGGAATTTAGGTCTCAAGTTGTTGGGTTTTTTTAAAGGAAGGTTAATTAAACTGTAAATTATAAACACTACTTGGAATTGTTTCTATCCCCAATGACATCAAATTATTCATTATCCTCAGTTCTACTGTTCAAAGAACAAGAATCTGCACTTTGACTTGACCAGAGACAGACTGACTACAGGAAATAGTCCAAGAATTCTACCTAAATGAGAAGGGTTAAGTGGGCCTATCCCTATCACCATATGTAACAGTCATGGACATCATCAATAGTCATTGGATGTTGCCATGCTGTTTCTAGGATGCAGATGAAGAGAGAGCACAGAAAGATGGCAAAGCAAAACAAAACCCTGCAGCTCAGGGCTGAGCCTTTCCTGATAGCCCATCCTCCTCCCCTGCCTGTTCCCATCCTCTGGATATCCTAGGATTATTGCAACAGTCTCAAACTGAAGCAACTCAGAGGGACTATAGACTATATATTATGCTAAAGAGGACAAGGTCACCTGTTCCAGATGGGCACATTAGCTTTATTCTGCTCCAAGCCCAGACTATAAAATCTAAGCTGGACAGCTCTTTCTCAAATACAGGCTGCGGTTATGAAGGAGAGTGAATGAATGAGACTCAATGGCTCAGTGGAAATACACCCCACCCCTTCCTTTAAAAACAACTGCAGTGTTTTTTGTCTGCTGCTTGAGGGTGATAAGTCCATGCACAAGGACGGTACTGGCACATGAACATATATCTGTTGGATTGTAATCATAGACTCAGTGCCACCGACAGCACAGGGAATAGGCAAATGGGTATGGTAAATGGGTATTGCTTTCAAGTAAATGATACATTCACACCAGGCACTTCTTTGTAAAAGAGCATATAATATTACATTTAATTAATAAATAATGACATTAATTCCCATAAACCACCCACCTATTCCTGTTTCATAACTTAAGCAACCCAACACTTGAAGATTAAATTTAAGTCCCACAAAAATGTAAGATTTGAAGTGGACCTTGGAGTTTGGGCAGGATTGGAAGATGCAGAGTGAATGTCATAGTCAGGAAGGGAATAAGGCCATCTCCAGTGGCAGAGCTCTCTTGGGAGCCTCTGAGCAACTTTGGACATAATCGGTCCCTGTGGATCCAGAGGTACTAACATCTATCAAGAAACACAATCCCAGGGAGGAGGGCAAAGAGCCTAGCACAGTGCCTGGCACACAGCAGGCACTTAATTGAACTAAACTGGATGGAATTGAACTAAACTGAGATGAAAAGAAGCAAAGGTAAAACTCCCATCCGCCAGGGTCATATTTGTCAGACCAGGTCTTTTCCCTTGCCTTTAACATGGTACTAGCAGGACCTGAGATACACCACTGGGTCGATGACTGCATTGCGGTGGCTCTTTAGGCCCAGGCTGCGCCAACCATGTCCTGGGACAACCCTAGAACACAGCAGCACCCCATTACAATGCACTGCCCTTCAAAAGTGCTGTGCAAACAGCAAGTGCTCAATAAATGTTTTCAAAGCAAATACAAATGTGAGAACTACCAATGGTGGCGCAAAAGCTTCTAAATATCCACAACAGCAGCTAACATTTATTGAGGGATTTCTAGGAGCCAGGCACCACGCTCCACACTTTTCAGGCACCTCATTTAAATCTCACAGCAAACTGATCATTACAGAAACAAAACAACGTGCCCAGGATACGAAGCCAGAACATGCAATTCTGCACGGGTCAGGAGAGGAATCAGGAGACAGGACAGGGTGAGTGACGCAGAGTGAGTAGAAAGCCATTCTGTAGCTGGCAGGGGCCTTTTCCCTTGGGCAGGTCAGAGTTAGTCTGTAAAGTCTCCAACCAAAGTCTTAAGTTGGAGAGATCTTGGATCTAAGAAGGGTGAGACTGCTCAGTTACCTGCAGGGAAAGGGCAGATGGGCAGTGCCTGCTCCAGCCATTCCAGTGCTCACCTCTTCCTACTCACTCAGATTCTTCCAGCATGTAGATTCTTGATAGAGGCAAAGTACAAAAAGCAAAAAGACCACTGTTGCCAGAACACTGCTTGTCTCCTCTCTGATCTTCCTTCTCCTCCCCTCGGCCATCCTTTATAGCCAGGCTGAACACTCAGCCCATACTGATCTCCCTGCTTTCTTCTCCTAGGAAGACATTCATGTTGTGGAATCCTGGCTACCCAGTCAGCCGAGAAGCTGCTCCAGGGCCAGCAGAGGGTAAAGCTTAAGGAATACTCATTAGATTTCTCAGAGTCAAGGTGAATGAATACCAAGTTCTAGACAGTTTTCATTTGGGCAGTTTAAAGGTGGTTCAGGGTGTGATTTGTGCTCAGGGAGCTAGGGGACCACAGAGGACACACCCCTATTTAAAGACATGGGTTTAAATGAAGACATTCCAAATCTGTTTGGTGGAGACTAGCCCAGTTGGCTGAAAAGCATAGTGGGTGGGGAGCGGCAGAGGGGTGAGAAATGGTTGGAAGGTACCAAAACCAAACTCCTGTCATTCCAGGTGGTTTTCCTTCTGCTTTTCCATGAGTATTGCCCAGGGAATAACAGCATATTGTCATGTGCAAAAAGAGAAGAGTGTTTGGCTTTCCCTTGCATTCAGTGCTTAGTTTTGTTGCCTTCCTCACTTGGCTTTCTGCATGACCTGTCATGCAGAACCACTGTATTACAGGGTCTCCTTGTCACCGAGAAGCAGAATCCTCAGGAATAGGCAAATCTTGGATACAGTAAGCCTAAGCAGTAGTTCAAGCTGAAAGGAAATTTTATGTCTGCATTTCAATAGGCTCTTACTTCCATTTGCTAAACTCCTTGTGGATAGAAAAGAAACTCTCCCCCGACTCCCATCCCCACCCCAAAGAAGGAGAAACTTCTTTGCCTAGAGACAAGTTTTCTCTTGTGTAGATTCTTATACGTGGGCAGAGTTGTACTCATGTGATGACCCGGTAGTGGTTTTCAATGATTTTGACTATGACCCACCAGCAAATACACATATAACTGAAACAAAGGATTATGAAACATGACTCACGCTTACTATTTGTTATACATTCTGATATTTTCTATTCTATACTATATTATCCTGGTTCATTCAATTTTCTCTCTTCTTTCATGAAATTGTTTTTCTGATTGAATCATGACCTATAGTTTGAGAAACATGGGCTGTCTGGAAAAAGTCAAGTACAGCAAACCTGCCATGGCCACACAGGTGTGTGTGCACACACAAATGCACACACACACACACACACACACACCACTTGACCTAGAACTCATCTGAATGGTGAATGGTGGGGAAAGGCTGCAGGGGGAGGCGTGGTCACTGGGCAATAATTAGCTGTGACCTTAAGCAAGTCATTCAAATCTTCCCTAGGTCACATTCTTCAGCTATGAACAGGCAAAAGCAAATCTTCCACTTATTTCTATGTGTGTGAGAAACTCAAGTAATGCAATGTACAGAAATGTGCTTTGCAAAGCATTAAACATCTATCAAGCCAGGACTTCTGCCTTCACCTTTCCACAGGGCATATTAGGTTTCATCTTCTGCAAACACATAGCAAAGACCTCTGATTCCTGTTTAGAGAATTTATCAAGCCATGTTCTCTAGTGTTTAGAGTGTTAGTGGCAAGAGCTTGTGTCCTGTTTCTCCCTGGGCTCTAGCCCTCAAGCAGCACAGAGTTGGTAAGGACAGGGGAGATTTGTCAAGATGGGGGAAAAGAAGGGCTATGGGCTGTGGCTGGTCATGGAGAGGCTCTACATCTTGCCTGAGCTCTTTGTTCATTTCATCTGCTCACCATCATGTAGTGCAGATTAACGTTCCCCCATCACACCTTTCTGTGGCTCTTCTCCACCTGTTGCCAACTACCAAGTGGGCCCCCTCCATCCTTCCCTCCTTGGGAGGAGAAGGGGTCCCCTCCATCCTTCCCTCCTTGGGAGGAGAAGGGATAAAGTGTTGCATTCCAGGGCATTCCTCTTCATATAAGACCCTTAATGTAAGCAAACCAAACTGAAGGTAATATGGACACTACTGTCACGGCTCATACTCTTCATTCATGAAATTCCTGGGTTATTCTCATTATTATAATAAATTTAAAAGATTAGAATGACTATAAACAGTTCTGTCTGGTGCTATGACATTTCATAAGGTAGCTATTCCTATTAATGTTAATAATACCTATAGTTTGTAAGGCACTTTGCTCTTTTAAAAAAATTTAATAGAATTTATTTTTTAGAGCAGTTTAGGTTTATAGAAAAATTGTGTAGAATGTATGGAGAGTTCTCATATACTTTCTCTTCCCCTGTGCCCCCACACAGCATGGTCCATTGTTGCAATTGAGAAGTCAATACTGCTACATTATTATTAACTGAAGTCCAGAGTTTACATTAGAGTTCACTCTTTGTGTTATACAGTTCTATGGGCTTTGACAAATACGTGATGCCGTGTATCCCTCATTACGGTATCGCACAGAATATCTTCACTGCCCTAAAAATGTCCTGTGCTCCACTTATTCATTCCTCCCCCTCTCTTCCTGAATCCCTGGAATCCACTGATCTTTTCACTGTCTCCATAGTCTTTTCCAGAATGTCATATAGTTGGAATCATGTAGCCTTTTCAGACTTGCTTCTTTTACTTAGCAATATGCACTTAAGGTTCCTTCATGTCTTTCCGTAGCTTGAAAGCGCATTTCTTTTTATTCATGAATACTATTCCATTGTATGGATGTACCACAGTTTGTTTATCTACTCACCCATTGAAGGACATCTTGGATGCTTCTAATTTGGGGCAATTATAAATAAAGCTGCTATAAATATTCATGTACAGGTTTATGCACAGACATCAGTTTTCACCCCATTTGGATAAATACCTAGGAATATGACTGCTGGATCACATGGTAAGCCTATGCTTAATGTTGTAAGAAAACGCCAAACTGTCTTCCAAAGTGGCTGCGCCATTTTGCATTCCCACTAGAAATGAATGGGAGTTCCTGTTGGTGTACACCCTCGCCAGCATTTGGTGTTGCGTTTTGTATTTTAGGCATTCTAATTGCTGTGTAGAGATATCTCATTGTTTTAATTTGTGATTCCCTAGTGACATATGATATTGAGTATCTTTTCATATGCTTATTTGCCATCTGTGTATATTCTTTGGTGAGGTATCTCTTCAGATTTTTTTGCCCATTTTAAAATCGGGTTTTTTGATTTCTTATTGTTGAGTTTTAAGTGTTCTTTATATATTTTGCATACAATACTTACTCAGATATGTGTTTTGCAAATATTTTCTCACAGTCTGGAGCATGTCTTTTCATTCTCTTAAAGCACTTTACTTTTTAATATACATTTTCACATATATTATATAGAAACCACCATACTGTCAAGTGATAACTATGAATAGCCTCAACATTTCTGAAGCTTTGAGAACAATTGCTTTTTTCTACTCTGGGTAGGAGGTACTAGCAAAAAGAGATGGAGGGAATCTTCTGTGAAGATCTTGAGTAATTAATCAGTGTCAGAAAAGATAAATAGTTCCATTTTTACTAATGTATGGATGGGTTCTAGGAGCAACACAAGTAATAAATAAGTATATTTACTGGGTGCTTAATAAGTGACTGACAACATGTTAGATTCTTTACACATATTTACCATAAGGTAAATATTGCTATTACCATTTTATAGACGAGGAAACTGAGGCTTCTACAGGTGAATTATTAGGTTTCTACAGGTGAATTCTTTTGCTCAAGTCCATAGAGCTAGTATGTAGGAGAGGTGAATTTTGAAGCCAGAAATGCCAGACTCCAAAACCTGTTGGCATTCAACAATACCACATTTTATTTGATGCTTTGGGCAAGTCATTTCACTTCCCTGGGCTTCATTCGGTTTTTGTATTTATAAAACTAGGGGTTTGAAACATTCTAAGAGCTTATGTTTTAGGTATAATTTATGGAGTTAGAAGCAAAACCCTGTATTTATAAGTTAGACAGCCCTGGAATACAAATGAAGATTAAGTGGTATGGGCCAAGTGTGGTGAGATTAAGTTTTGCTTTAAATAGAGCAGACAGGACAAGGAGATTATAGTGCTGATGGGTAATTACTTTGTACAAACTCATGATATCTCTATGTTACTCTTCTGCAAAGCCAGAATATTCCTTACCGTTCCTGATGTCTTCTTCCAATATCTTTATTCCTACATAACCTTGTATGATCATAATTGATATTATCAGCTACATTGTATGCCTTGATTTCATCCTTTTCCCCAATCTGGTTTCTTCTTCTTCCTTGATAATTACTACACGAATAACAATATGCACAACTAATCAAAAATTTTTAACTTTGGTACGACTGTTCTATGCAAGGTGTCATTTGATCTTCGCAGCAATAACAAGCTAGGAAGGGCAGGTGTTAGTAAGCCTGTTACAAATTTTTTTACTAGTTATCGAACATTTATAATATGTCAGTAGCTAAGATGATTCTATTGTAATCCTTATAAACAACCTGTGGCTCTGCTTTTGTTATCCCATTTTATAGAGCAGAAAATTGAGGTTCAGAGAAATTAACAGCATGCTCAGAGTCACTAGGAAGTGGCTGAGCTGGATGTGACTCCAAGTTTGATGGACTTCAAGTCTGCTCCACCACAGTTCCTGTGAGATGAAGAGACCAAGTTATTTACCCAGAATCACAGGTCAAGGTAGGGCAGACACTGGTTTAGTCTCTTGCTTTGCTGTTCTGTGCTCTTTCCACTGCACCGTAGTGCCTGGCAAACCAGAGAACTGAGATTACAGCTAAATTTCTACCGTTATACTTTATGCAGTCTGGCGGCTCAGACTAGATGGTTCAACATTTGGAGAATCCATCTGCCTAAGTAATATCAGTAATGCAGACTGTCATCTTTTAATGAGGCAAGTTACAGATCAAAACAGAATATAGTCAGTAAGATAGAGTTTAGGATCTTTCCTAAATAAAATGACTTCATGGACTCTGTGCTAGTAATACTACTGGTTCTCCCACTGCAAAATATATTTGTGAAAATCAAAGTGCTTTGAGAAACCTGAGTCCTGGAAAATGGCAAAAGATATAAATAACATGCCTGATAGATCTGTATTTGGAAATAAATGGCCTCATTCTAAATACAGAAAATCTTATTTATTCCTGCTTGCATCTGCTGCCTTTTCCCCATCACTAAATATTTTATCCAAGGTGCCAGAGAGCAGAATTAAATGAGGGGTTAAAAAGAGATCAGCGAACATCAAGCCAGAAGGCAAATGGAGCTTTTACCTTGCCATGCTCGCAGCCTCCCTCGCTAATCAGTGCCACGTTATTTGCATATTACACACTGCGAGCACTGTCATTATCATTAGAGGGATGTGCAAATTCCCATAAATCAACACCCAGGGAGCACAGAGAAGACACTCAGTTCCCTAAAAATGGAGCAGCTTACCACAAGATGGCAATGTACCTTTCCCTTTCCTTAAGTGAGTAAGAAAGGAAGTTCATGTTTTGATGTTCTACTTCATTACCATGAACGCTCAAAACAGATTTTCATTATAACCTTACTGGCTGCTAATTTGCCCTTTCCCCCAGCATGCTGATAGATTGCCTTAATTCTCTCGTCCTTTTTTTTTTTTTTCCCCCTAATATTGGGGGGGAAAAGACAACAAATGCTTCTCTCTGTGGATGGAGAAAATTAAGTAGGAAATATTCAAGATGCCGCTTTTCTGGGGTGGATGGCTGGGGGCGCATCTGTTTGCCATAGCAGTGGCCATTCAGCCGTATGCACTCACATGGGGACAGGGGCGAGTCCCCTGTCTTTCTCCTACATGAAGGACGGTACTTTGAAACTACAGCAATGTCAAAATGAGACCATGACAGTGAGGGCAAATTACCTTTAGATCCTCCAGAGTTCTGTTAAAGCAGGTAATGGGGCAGCTTAAATGAAATCCATCCTCTCTCTTTCTCTCCCCGCCCGCCAGGCGCACACACTCCTGCCCTCCTTCCTTCCCTCCCTCTAAGTGTTATCTGCTTTGGGGAATCTCTGCAGGCAAAAATTAGTTCCTTCCTTCCTGTTCTTGCATCATCTGAATCAGAGACAATAAAGGCCCATTAAGCTAGAAAAGCTATCTCCCTGACAGCCAGAGATGCCCCTTTCACATCGTTCTTAATTCCCCTTTCAGCTTTATTTTCCTTTAAT
Organism: Tolypeutes matacus; assembly: GCA_026826555.1. Classification (NCBI taxonomy): domain Eukaryota; kingdom Metazoa; phylum Chordata; class Mammalia; order Cingulata; family Chlamyphoridae; genus Tolypeutes; species Tolypeutes matacus. The sequence goes on from JAKSZT010000049.1 coordinate 30,526,953, forward strand.
GATGATTTTTCCAAATTTAGTTAAATGCTACAATGAAACACAAGTAATTAAATTAAAACCCTAGCACATGGAAAGAGAGCCCATAGCCCTAATGTCCTGCAGATAAATCAGAAAGCCTGACATAGAAAAGCAACTGAACAAATTGCAGCTGATAGGAAGACCTCAGCTTCAATCTTCTATCTTGCCAATTTCAGCATGACCATTCATGACTATTTCTCTCTACTTTATTGTCCTTCAATGTGCTGGGTAATCAAAGTCTGGTAGGGTATGCTCCCTGAAGAGTTCAAAGGAGACCTTAATTTGGCTTAGGAGTAGAGGGAAATTTCTGGCATGCTGAGTGTTTTGGGGGGAGTAGTAACCAAGGACTAAGGTCTGTCTCTCTGTCCCTAAGCTCCAGATACTCCCGAGACCCTGAACACACATGCCAGGGCATCCTAAGCACCAACACAGGGGACAGGGCTGAGAGGTCAGCTCTGCAGAGCCAGGAGCTGTCACAGTGCCCTGACTGGAGGGTTTTGCCAGGTCCTTGCGCATTGACTTAGTTTGCCAGGACCGCTATGACAAATACCACACAACGGGGTGGCTTGAATAACAGGAATTTATTGTCTCATGGTTTTAGAGACTAGAAGTCCCAAATCAAGGTCTCAAAACAAGGTCATCAGGTAATAGGGTGAGGCTAGGGAATAGGGAGTGAGTTACAGCTTAAAATATACAGAGTTTCTGTTTAGGATGATGGAAAAGTTTTGGTAAGGGATGGTGGTGATGGTAGCACAACACTGTGAACATAATTAACCATACTGAATTATATATTTGCATGTGGTTAACAGGAGAAATTTTAGTTTGTACATATGCTACTAGAATAAAAGTCAAAAAACAAAAGAAAAGAATGGCCATCTTTGGAAAATAGAATATGCCACTATATATATTATGAATGTATCTGTGAACTAAATATCAAACATGGTAAACATAGCATCCTTCTTTCTGATTTGTGAATTTATTAATGTGAATGCATGTTAAAAGTAAGTTTTATTTATTTATACTTGGTATAAATTGCCTCAACTGGAAAAATATATCCAGGCCATGCCTTCTACTGGAATCTGTAGCATTTTCTGGTGCTGGCTCACAAAACCCTTGGGGTTCCTTGGCTTGCACCTTTGACTCCAACACATGGTAACCTGCCTCGTTGGTCTCCTCCTGTGATTTTCCCGTACTTCTGGCTTCTACTGACTTCTGGCCCCTTCTGATTCACTGTGTCTGAATTTCCTTTGCTATGTATAAGGACTCCAGTCATATAATTTAAGGTCCACCCTGGTTCAATTTGGTCCCACCTATATCGGATCTTTGAAGATCCTATTCACAAATGAATGCACACCTTAACTAATAATAGCGTCTTCAAAGGTCCTATGTACAAATGGTTTCACACTCATAAGGAACACAGAATAAGACTTGAACATGTCTTTTGTGGGGTACATGATTTAATCCCCAACACCCATCTTCCATGTTCTGGCACAGAGGAGGGAAAGCTTCATTTGTCATAGCCACAGGGAGAAGGCAGGAATATTCCCAGCCTTTTCACTGTTAATCACAATCCCAGTGACATGATGCTACATGTCACTGTAAATTTTCTACTCATCAACTTTTCCCCCAACTATTTTATAACTCTCATATTAGGAAAAGCTTATGTTGAATCACAGCCTACAGAATTTCAAATCTGAAACTGTTTAAAGAAAGAGAGAAATTAGAAAAGAGATTGAAAATTATGGTCTGTTAATATCTTGAGAGTAGGGAATTGGAAAAAAAGTTTTTGAAGAATTAACTCCTGAATTAATGAGTTCTGGATTTCAAAGCTCTGTCAGTTGGTTTTCTAATTTTCCTGTTACCACAGTCTTAAATAAGAGTGTATCATTCAGCCAGAAGCATGAAATTGTGTTGAAGACTTATACCACATAATTAGGATTTGATTACACACTATTGACTTCTTGAAGGCACAGTCTCGATCTTAAAGCATCTTTGTTTCCCAGGAAGAACTGAGAGAGAGATGTAGGGCCTTGGTGCATAATAAATGCCTGAATGCATACCTGAACGATGAAAGGAAGAAATGCCCACACATGGTTAGTCTTAGCTTCCCAGTTGGACTGACTACATATAAATGCCTTGAGGAAAGGGCCTATGTCTTTTACCTCTTTCATTTCCCTCTCTCCATCTCTCCCCTCCTCCCTCCAACCATCCCTTCCTCCATCCCTTCCTTCTACTTTTATGAAGTGCCTATGTTGTGTCAGGCCTTGTACTCTCACGGCATTACCCACTACTGGGCACATTAGCAGAGACTTGATAAATAATTCCTGAATAAATAAATATGGCCCAGGTCAGGTCTTTAAAATACCATCTTTACAGAATAGGTTGTGTTAAAAGTATATTCCTCATCTTCCACACCTGTTTAGAGACACTGGGGCAAGGAGTTTTAAGAGGAAGCCATGCATGGTGGTGGGTGAAACTTAACCTTGAGGTAGAAACCACGCGATGGTGAGAAAGGGAGTTAAGACTGGCGATGAAGAGAGCCTGAGTCAGGCATATAAAATAACTGAATAAATAATTAGAGTATCGAGCAGAGAAAGAGAAGATCTAGAATTCTTCAGGTATCCAGACAGTTTTGTTCTAAGGGCTGGATGGAGCCTGATGCCTCTAAGAAGTGACATGCTCACTTTCTAGCTGGGCACTTTCCCATAGCTTCTAGTCAAAATCTCAACATTTTACAGGCTTAGTGTCCACACAGCTGTTATGTTTTGCTTTTAATAAACCAAGTGCCAGATGCACTATTCCTGCAAAAAGAACATTGTGCTGAATGAGTTTTCTTTCCTTAAGAGCTGAAAGGTCACTTTCTCTTTGGAGTACAGCCAGCACTGGGGTAGTGCTAAGGCTCAGATGCCCATTTTCCATTGAGCAGATTAACATTGACCTTTTATTGAATACACTGATAAACTACGGAGGCAACTGATTTATTAGCTTGAGCAAAACGGATACCTGATGGAGTCTGCAGAGGTTCTGCTCCATCGAGATTGCTAGCTAATCTAGGACTAGACTGTTTGCTTACAATCATAAGCTTGTATGGTTGGAGGAGACAGGCCAGGCCTCCCTGTCTGACCTCCCACTTAGTACAGGAGTCATTATATGGTAACCCTGACACAAGGTCACACGACCTCCTTCTGCTGGACCTTCCTAGGAGATTGCCTTCCAAAACAACCTCTTCCATTTTTAGAAAGCTCAGGTAAGACAGTTAGACTGACCTAAAATCTAACTCCTTGAATCTTCTTCTACCTACTTTTCCTAGTTCATAGAATAGGCAACAAAAAATAAATCTTCTCCATGATTCAAAGTTCAGGGAGTTCTGACGTGGAGAAGTTGAGCTGTCATTTCATGCACCTGCATATATCTCAAGGGCAGCCCATAGCAAAGAGAAAAGCTATACTAATAATGTGAATTTATAGAAAGAAAGAATAAAAAGTATAGTAAAAGAGGGAGAAATAGGATGATTCCTTTAAAGCAGATAGTTTCACCTAGAGATAGAGAGAATGTATATCAGAATCATCTGATTAAGTTTTTGCAAATAAATGAAATGTCCTTTATTGGGGGGAGAGCGAAGGGGTTAAGGAAAGAAAGAGGATAAAGAAGCTGAAGACACCTATGCAATGTGCCCCCTCCACCACTTACATGGAGGAGCATAGCTCTAGCATATCACCTAAGTAAAAATGAGAATACATAGTTCACTAGAAATTCATCTGGCATGAACTCAGACTTTATGTCATCATGCTGCCTTTAAGGCACTTCTACTGAAATATGGAAAAATTAGAGATGGAAGGGTTCAGAGTTATCTAGTCCATCCCAGTGACGGTTTTAGAAAAAGAAATAGAAACTAAGGTCCAAAAAGGTTAGAGAACAAGATTAGTGAGCAAAATAGCTAAGACTAGAATCCAGCTTTGGAATCTCAACTGAAATGGTCTTAAGTACATGTAAGCATGTTGCATAACTTGTCTTCCTTCAACCATTTTGTGATTTGCATTTTAGCAGAACTGTCTTAACAAATCTTTCAATAATAGTCTAATGACCTTAAGTGCTTCAAGAAGACAGAAAAACAAAAAGGAATTGGAATTCCCAAGGGTGTCAATTATTTCAGCCATGCATACTTAAATTTCATAATGACTCTATAACAATAAGTGAAAATATGTTTACCTACTCTCACGATCAATGCATAATTAAGAACCTTTAAAAATATAACCACCGAACTACTAATTATTAATTACTCAAGATCAACGGAAAATTTTCCCATACCTTTGGATAACTTTTTTTCTCTCAGATTTCTCTTGTTTCTGGTTTTTCACAGGTCCAAGCAGACCATTTCCCCATGTTGAATTAAAACAATCAATCTTTCTAAAATACTAACAAAGCCTATATTGGATTTTCAAATGTAGATTCAACTTTTGATTCTGAGAACCAAGAGTTAACCTGTTTCAGTGCCACATAATAGCCAAGCTCAAGTTTGGCTGTGATTTTACTTGGGGATGCTAGTGTCTCTCCCATGTAATCAGAAGGAAACCTGCTCATTGGGAACCATGTCCATCGTTTTACAGACTCCAAGGAGACTCTAAGAAGGAAGGGAGCTTACCACAAGGTGGCATATAACATTTATAAATCTTCCTGTTGAAGAAACAATGCAAGATATTGGTTCCAGTTATTCCCCTTAGCTACTGTGCATTAAATATGAAATGATAAAGTGAGTTTGCAATGATTAAAAATTATAGGCTCTAGATATTTCTTTGAACATCCAGCTCCAGTTGTAATTTAGGTGGTCCCGTAGGTGGGAAACATGATATTTCTATTTGTTGTACTTTCACTAACATCATTTGCTATCTGAGCAGGCAATGCATCCCTCATACAACATTGTGCTCTCACAAACACACCCTGTAAGTCACTGTTCCAGCATTCAGAGTGGTGGCAAAAGCAGCATGCTCACTAGACTGACTTTACAGTATTCTCTTGGCTTCCCAGCTTTCCTCTCTGCCTGCTTTCCAAACCTGATTCTCTAACTGGTGCTTCCTGGTCTCCTTGTGGGGCCATATGACTGGAGAAGTCAATGAGTTGTGAGGAGCAGTCCTGCACCATTTCCAGGCCAAGCATTTAATTGCCAGTGTGTGTCCCTCTAGAACTCTCCCTTCTTCCACTAGCAATGTTTGAGAAGATGGTGCTCCAGGAGCTTTGAGCCTGAGTGATGATGGTGAGCAGAACCACCCAACCCCTCCACACTGATCTAGATGGACATATATCACGAGTGATCATGAGTGAGAAATGCACTTAGTTACTTTTAGTTAAGGAGGTGGCTTTTCGGTTTTGTTTTGTTTGTGTTTTTGTTATTCAAAGCCTGACCTAGCCTCTCCTGACCAGTATACCTTCCTACTAGCCTTATCTCATCAGGCACATTTTAGAATTTCAGGGAGGAAAATGCTGGGCTGCAAGGCATAAGTCACGATTCTCTGGTCTAGGCACTGAACTTCAGGGGACATTCCCAACCAAATCTCTAACATTTCCTTTTCTCAAAGATATATTCACCGAGTAGGGTCCCACTCTGCTTTTCTGGATATCGCAGGTTTCCGTTTAAATATTGTGAAAGCAGAATATTGCTGCTTCTTCTGTGCTCACTGCTGTCTCACCTCAACTTCAGCCAGATAATCTTTTCAGTCAAGAACTCTCTGAATAATATGCTGAGAGTGACTAGGATAACATTCACATACCCACCATTGAACAGAGTTTATCTATTATATAGTTTAAATTGCAACTCTTGACTTGTATCCCAGGGTACAGATTTAGCACAACATAACATTAATTAAATACCCAAACAATTGATCACCATGGCAATTAATAAGGTGGTAAAAAATATGTAAGGGAAACAAAGAGACATGAAGAGGATTAAAAGCAAGATTACAAGCCAGGAAGTCCCTCTCAAGTTTCTCTCCAGAGAAATCTAAGGACCACAGAAAGCACGGTCATAGCTTTTACTTGCTCTTTGCTGTGGGGCTCTGAAGCTACCAGCCCTGAAGGTGTATGGATCCGATCGTTAAATTAAAAAAGGTCTCCCCCCTTGTAATAGTGATGTACATTTGTTCTAGTTCATAGAAGAATATTCTTGTGTCTGTACTATTAAACACAATAACTAATACATGGTGTTAATAATAGGGAGGCGTATGGAAAAAAATATACCAAATGTAAGCTATGGACCATAGCTAGTAGTAATATTTTGATGATGTTCTTTCATAATCTGTAACAAACGTTCCACAACAATGCAAGGCGTTGGTGGAGGCACGATGTATGGGAATTCTGCACGTTATGCATGGTTGTTTTGTAAGTGCACAACTTCACTAATAAAAATAATACATATATATATATATATATAAAGTTTCCCCAAGTGATGTCATCAAGATGGAGAGTAAGACATCCGCTGGAAAAGTCTCCCCTCAGAACAATTAATAAAAGGACAAATCCCACTTGCTTGGAACTCTGGAGGTCGATAGAGACTGGAGAAGGACTCCACAAATACTGAATCAAAGAAAAGAAATTAAAGCCACCTAAAAAGAAGGTAGGAGATCTGTCACTTAGATCTGCCAGTCTGGACCCCTCTCCTTCACTCGGTACTGCACCACTTAGGAGTCATGCAGTGGCAGCACTTTGGCCTGCGTACCTCCTGGCATGGTTATAAACCACAAAGCCACTCACGGCAGCGAACTAAAACCTCATGGACATTGAGGCAGGGGACCCAAGGCCACAAAAACCCAGGGTAGAAGCCAAGCAGCTGGGGAGTGCATGCATACACAAAGGGCTCCAGGGAAGAAAAGATACCCATGGCAGAACTGGGGATGAGGAAACAAAAGGGACCCACGGTAGAAATGTTGACAAGCAGTGCACACACCCAACCTGGTCTCTAATTGCTGGAGCACCTACACAAAAAAATGAGTGTTTTTGAATGCTGACCCCATCTGACTCCCCAAGGCAGGATACCCTAACATGGAAAGTACCAGAGGCAGAAAAGCCTCATGGAAAAAAGGGAAAACTGAACTTCTGTAAGGCAGGGTAGGCCCCAGCACAGAAAACTGTAATGAAAAGGGGGCATGAGTGAGAGAGTAGTTGTAAGTCATAGGAGATGGGGAAGAAAAACTGCACATAAATAAACAGAACAGCTCAGGACTTCCTGGAGGTGAAACAATTACACATAAAAGGGCAATCTTAAAAGTTGCACTATATGCCCAGAGCAAGAAACAGGTATAAAAGAAATGAGAAAATCTGAACAGTTAAACATGAGCTGCCCTAAAGGTTCAGTATAAACTGGACCAGGCATTGAAGAAGAGCCTTAACACATAGCCAATCTGCAATGAAACCCTAGGCAAGAGGGAGAAACTGACCTTCAGAGTTAGCACATTAAAATAATCAGACGTCCAGACAATATTACAAGCCATACAAGAAACAGGAAGATAAAGCTCAGTCAAGGGAATAAATTAAAGCCTCAGGAGGCACAGACATTGGAATCAAGGAAGTTCAAACAAATCTAAATCAATTCAAGGAGTTGAAGGAAAATATGGATATAATAAACTAAATATGGATATAGAGATAAAGGATATTAAGACTATAAGTGTACAAAAGAAGAATTAGAAAGTTTGAAAAGAAATATAACAAACTATGGGGATGAAAAACACAATAATGGAGATTAAAAATACTCTAGAGGCATACAACAGTAGATTTGAACAAGTGGAAGAAAGAATAAGCACACTGGAAGACAGGATAATTAAAATTATACAGTTGTAATAACAGAGAAAAAATAATTCTAGAAAAAACTGAGCAGTGTCTAAGGGACCTGTATGACAGCATGAAGCAAACCAACATATACATCTCAAGGGAGTTCCAGAAGGAGAGAGAAGGGAAAAGGGGAAGAAAGAATATTTGAGGAAATAATGGCTGAAAGTTTGCCAAGTTCTATGGGAGACATAAATATACATTTCCAAGTAGCACAACATACTCCAAACAGGTTAAACCCTAATAGACTTATTCCAAGTCTAATACTAATCACAACGTCAAATAAATAATGAGAGAATTCTGAAAGCAGTAAGAGAAAAGTGATTTGTCACATACAAGGATCCTCAATAAGACTAAGTGACAATTTCTCATCAGAGGTCATGGAAGTAAGAAGGCAGTGGTATGCTATATTTAAGGTACTGAAAGAGAAAAACTGCCAGTCAAAAATTATTTATTTGGCAAAATTGACCTTCAAAAATGGGGGAGAGTTTAAGACATTTGTAAACAAACAAAAACTGAGAAAGTTTGTCACCAAAACCTGCCCTACAAGAATTGACAAAGGGAGTTCTTCATGTTGAAGGGTAAAGAGAGGAGTGGCTTGGTGCGGTATGAAGAAGTGAAGGTCTTCAATAAAGGTAACTAAATGGATAAATGCAAAACCCAATAGTGCTGTATCCTCAATTTATAACTCTAATTTTAATTCCTATAAGAGTTAGAATACAATTGAATAAGAAATAGTCATATTTCTTGATAAAAGACAAACAAAACACAAAAATACAAAAATAATATAAAGAGGGGGAAATGGATGGACATTGGAGCAGAGGATGTGTATGCTATTAAAGTTAAGTTGGTATCTTTTAAAAATAGTAGATTATAGACTTAGGTTTTGTACAAACCCTGGGGTAACCACACACAAAAATATATAAAATGTCTACAGAAACAGAAACAAGAAAGAGATCAATAAATTAATCACAAAAGATCAACTATACACAAAAGGGGGCTGCAATAAAGGAAAAGAAAGGCAAAAAAGATATGGCATATAAAAAACAAAAGAAAAATATGGCTGAAATAAGTCATTCCTTTACAGTAATAACATTGCATGTTAAAAGATTAAACTCCTCAATCGAAAGATGCAGGTTGGCAGACTAGATGAAAAAGCATGACCCAACTATATGTTGTTTACAAGAGAGGCACCTTAGATCCAAAGACACACTAGGTTAAAAGGGAAAGGATATAAAAAGATAATCCATTCAAGTAGTAACCAGAGGAGAGTTGGGGCAGCTATACTAACATCAGATAAAATAGACTTTAAGTCAAAAGCTATTACAAGAGACAAAGAAGGACACTATATATTAACAAAAGGGTCAATCTACCAAGGAGAAATAACAATCTTAAATATTTATACAACTAATCACAGTGACCCCAAATACATGAGGCAACATTGGCAAAAGTGAAGGGAGAAATATGCCTTTACATTAAGAGATGGAGACTTCAAAATACCACTCTCATCAATAGATAGAACATCTAGACAGAAGATCAATAAATAAACAGAGAACTTGAATATGATAAACAAACTGGACCTAACAGACATATACAGAACACTGCACCCCCAAACAGCAGGATGTACATTCCTCTCAAGTGAACATGGATCATTCTTCAGGAGAGACCACATGTTAGGTCATAACACACATCTCAATGAAGACACTGAAATTATACAAGGTATCTCCTCTGACCAAAGTAGAATGAAGCTGGAAATCAATAACAACTGGAGAACTGGAAAATCCACAAATATATGGAAGTTAAACAATACGTTCTTAAATAATCAACAGGTCAAAGAAGAAATCACAAGGAAAATCAGTAAATACCTGAGACAAATGAAAATGAGAAAACAACCTATCAAAACTTTTGGGAGGCAGTTCTCAGAAGGAAAATTTATAGCCCTAAATGCTTACATTAAAAAAGAATAAAGTGCTCAAATCACAGACCTAACCTCACCAGCTGGAGGAACCAGAAAAAGATCAGCAAGCTAAACCCAAAGTTTAGCTAATCTTTACTAGAAGGAAGGAAATAAAGATTAGACCAGAAAGAAATGAAATAGAGAATAAAAAACAATAGCAAGAATTTTAAAAAACCAAAATTGGTTGTTTGGAAAGACCAATAAAATCGACAGACCTTTAGCTAGACTGACAAAGGGGAAATAGAGAGGGCACAATTGAAATCAGAAATGAAAGGAGGGTAGGTCCTTACTGCTGACCCCACAGAAATAAAGAAGATCATAAGAGGATACTATGAACAACTGTATGCCAACAAATTAGACAATCTAGATGAAAGGACAAATTCCTAGAAATATACAAACAACCTACAGTGACTTGAGAGTCTAGAAGAAATAGAATATTACAACAGGTAAAGAGATTGAATCAGTCATAAAAAAAAACCCCAACAAAGTAAAGCCTAGGACCAGATGGCTTCACAGGTGAATTCTATCAAACATTCCAAGAATAATTAACACCAATCCTGCTTTAACTCTTCCAAAAAAAATTGAAGAAGAGGGAACACTACTTAACTCACTCATTCTATGAGGCCGACATCAGTTTAATACCAAAGACAGAAAAATATATCACAAGAAAAGAAAATTATAAACTCCTATCCCTTATGAATATGATGCAAAAATCCTCAACAAAATACTAGCAAACCAAACTAAGAGCACATTAAAAGATTTATCCTAGGTATGCAAATGTGGTTCAACATAAGAAAATCAATTAATGTAATATGCCACAGTAGTGGAATGAAGGAAACAAACTACAATATCATCTCAATTGATGCAGAAAAAGCATTTGACAAAATCCAGCATGCATTCTTGATAAAAACACTTAGAAAACTAGGAATAGAAGGAAACATGTTCAACATGATAAGGGGCATATATGAAAACCCACCGTTAACATCACACTCAATGGTGAAAGACTGAAAGCTCTCCCTTTAATATCGGGAACAAGACAAGGATGCCCATTGTCACCATTGTTATTAAACATTATACTGGAAGTTTTAGCTGGAGCAGTTAGGCAAAAAGGAAAAAAGAAGCAAACCGTATCCAAACTGGAAAGGGAGAAGTAAAACTTTCACTATTTGTGGACAACATGATCCTATATATAGACAAAGTCATGAAAAATCTACCACAAAGCTGCTAGAGTTAATAAATGAATTCATCAAAGTGATGGTATACAAGACCAACATGCAAAAATCAGAAGGGTTTCTATACATTAGTAATGAACAATCCGAGGAGGAAATTAAGAAAAAATACTCCATTTACAATTGCAATTAAAAGAATCAAATATCTAGGAGTAAATTTGACCAAAGATATAAAGTATATATACATAGAAAATTATAAAATATTGGTAAAAGAAATCAAAGAAGACCTAAATAAATGGAAGGACATCCATGCTCATAGTTTGGAAGACTAAATATTGTCAAGATATTTATTCTACTGAAAACAATTTACAGATTCAGCACAATCCTAATAATAATTCCAACAATATTTTTTGCAGACATGGAATAGCCAATTATCAAATTTGTTTGGAAGGTTAAAGGGCCCAAATAGTCAAAAACATTTTAAAAATGAAGAATGAAGTTGGAAGACACACTTCCTGATTTTAAAACTTATTACCAAGCTACAATGGTCAAATTTTCATGGTATTGGAACTAGGAGAGAGAGACCAATGGAATTGAATTGAGAGTTGAGAAATAGACTCTCTCATCTATGGCCAATTAATTTTGATCAATTGCAAAAGATGGACACAACCCAAGTATTCATCAACAGAAGAATGGATAAGCAAAATGTGATATATACACACAATGGACTATTATGCAGCCACGAAAAGGAATGAGGTTCTGATACATGACATAACATGGATGAACCTTAAAGATGTCATGTTGAGTGAAACAAGCCAGACATCAAAGGACAAATATTGTATGCTCTCACTGATATGACACAATTAGAATGAGCAAAGTCATAGAGTCATAACTAAATAAAGGTTACCAGGGACAGGGGAGGGCTAGGGAATGGGGAATTAAAGCTTAAGTGGTACAAAATTTCTGTTCAGCGTAATGGAAAAGTTGTGGTAAGGAATGCTGATGATGGGTAGCATAAATTTGTGAATGTAATTAACATTATTGAATTATATGTTTGAATGTGGTTAAAGGGGAAAATTAGGTTGTATATATGTTACTAAAATAAAAACTTTAAAAAAGTTGGATTACAAATTTCTTTAAATTCTTACCTAAGCTAGGGATTTTTTTTTTTTTTAACTAAAACCTTTCTGTAAATCATAAGTTCATAGATATTCAATGTGATATTTTAATAAAGAGTCGATTATGTTTAGGAGAATCAAAACTAAGAGGTGTTAACAAAGCCTCCCCAGATCTCCTTGGTCTTTTGTGTCTACCTTCTTTGGCTATATATTAAAGGGTCTTCCTAGGAAGGTGATATTAATTCCTACTAAGAGGACTTTAAAAAAAAAAGTATCCCCCACCCTCCTTTCCATGGCAGATACTTGGTCCATTCTGGGAATATGAATATTTGAAGTTTTGCCACTGAGTCTGTATTAGTCAGGGTTCTCTAGGGAAACAGAATCAACAGGAGATATCTGTAAATAGTATGAGATCTTATAAAATTCTCTCAAGTGACCATGGGAGATGCAGTCCTATTTCCCCTTGATAGTTAGGATCAATCATCCCAGCCAGTACAGTGGTTCCGTACTTTGCCTGTTGATTCAGAGCATGAGGAGCCCAAAGTGGCTAGGTGGCAGTCTTAACTTCCAGTTCAATGGAATCATTGTTATGCTCCCTGGTGGCAGCACGCCTCCTTTTGGAACTAAGGCCTGTAGACCAGCAGAGCCTATGTTGCAGGGACAGGAAGCAAAAATTTTCCTAGGGGATCCCCAGGGGTAATAGTGAGTGGTACCACACTCATATCCACCTCTTGATTCCTGGACCCATGAATCCTGGCTATGGGAGAAACAGCACCATAGAGTGGATGCTAATTTAGAGCCTGCACAGCATTGCCCTGGTCCTGCAAGGTATTGCCACCTAGTTGGCGCCATAATTGAGTCTTCAAAAGGCCATTCCACCATTCTATCAATCCACCTGCTTCAGGGTGATGGGGAATATGGTAAGACCAGTGAATTCCATGGGTATGGTACATTCCCACACATCATTTGCTGTGAAATGGGTTCCTTGATCAGAAGCAATGCTGTGTGGAATGCCTGGCAGTAGATAAGACATTTGGTAAGTCCACAGATGGTAGCTTTGGAAGAAGCATTGCATGCAGGAAATGCAAACCCATATCTGGAGTATGTGTCTATTCCATTTAAAACAAATTGCTACCCCTTCCATGATGGAAGTGATCCAATATAATCAAACTGCCACCAGGTAGCAGGCTGATCAACTTGGAGGCTGGTGCCATATGGGGGTGCTGAACGTGGGTCTCTGCTACTGGCAGATTGGGCATTCAGCAGTGGCTGAAGCCAAGTCACCCTTGGTGAGAGAAATCCCATGTATAACCTTCATCCCTACCTCCATGGCCACTTTGTTTATGAGCCCATTGGGCAATGACAGGAGTGGCTGGGGAAAGAGGCTGAGCATTAGCCACAGAGCAGGTCACCTTATCCACTTGATAATTAAAATCTTCCTCTGCTGAAGTTACCCTCTGGTGAGCATTCACGTGGGACACAAATATTTTCATGTTTTTTGCCCACTCAGAAAGGTCTATCCACATAGCTCTTTCCCAGACATCTTTGTCACCAATTTTCCAATCATGTTCCTTCCAAGTCTCTGACCTTCCAGGCAAACCATTGGCAGCAGCTCATGAATCAGTGTACGAACGCACCTCTGGTCATTTCTTTTTCCAAGCAAAATGAACACCCAGGTGCACTGCTTGAAGTTCTGCCCACTGGGAGGATTTGCCCTCACCACTGTCCTTCAGGGATGTCCCAGAAAGGGCCTGCAGTGCTGCAGTTGTCCACTTTTGGGTGGTATTTGCATATCATGCAGAACCATCTGTAAACCAGACCCAAGTTTTCCCTTTCTCAGTTAACTGATTGTAAGGGACTCCCCCAAGAGGCCAAAGCTATGGGCTGGGAAAGAGAAGGTAACATGGCAGGGGTGGTGACCATGGGCATTTGGGCTACTTCCTCATGTAACTTACTTGTGCCTTCAGGACTCACTGGAACCCTATCTCAAATATACCACTTCCACTTTATTATGGAGTGCTGCTGTGCATGCCCAACTTTATGGCTTGGTGGGTCAGACAATACCCAGCTCATGATAGGCAACTTAGGTCTCATGGTAACTTGATGGCCCATGGTTAAGCGTTCAATTTCTACTAAGGTGCAGTAGCAGGTCAAAAGCTGTTTCTTAAAAGGACAGTAGTTATCTGCAGAGGATATCATGGCTTTGCTCCAAAATTCTAAGGGTCTGCATTGTGATTCTCCTATAGGGGCCTGCCAAAGGCTCCAGATGGTATCTCTATTTGCCACTGAAACTTCCAGCACCATTGAATCTGCTGGATCATATGGCCCAAGTGGTAGTACAGCTTGCACAGCAGCTTGGACCTGTCACAGAGCTTCCTCTTGTTCCAGTTCCCAATCAAAACTAGTAGCTTTTCTGTTCACTCGGTAAATGGGCCAGAGTAGCACACTCAAATGAGGAATGTGTTGTCTCCAAAATCTGAAGAGACCAACTAAGCATTGTGCCTCTTTTTTAGTCATAGGAGGGGCCAGATGCAACAGCTTACCCTTCACTTTAGAAGGGCTATCTTGACATGCCCCACACCACTGGACATCTAGAAATGTCACCAAGGTTGAAGACCCCTGTGTTTTTGTTGGATTTATTTCCCATCCTCTCTCACGCAAATGCCTTACCAATAAGTCTAGAGTATTTGCTACTTCTTGCTCACTAGGTCCTATCAACATGATATCATCAATATAATGGACCAGTGTGATATCTTGTGGGATGGAGAGACCATTAAGGTCCCTGCAGACAATATTATGACATAGGCCTGGAGAGTTGATATATCCCTGAGGCAGGTATACTGCTGGCCTTGCCAGCTGAAAGCAAACTGTTTCTGGTGGCCCTTACTAATGGAAATTGAGAAAAAAGCATTTGCCAGATCAACAACTGCATACCAGGTACCAGGGGATGTTTTGATTTACTCAAGTGATGATACCACATCTGGGACAGCAGCTGCAACTGGAGTCACCACTTGGTTAAGTTTACGATAATCTGTCATTCTCCAAGGTCCATCTGTTTTCTGCACAGGCCAAATAGGAGAGTTGAATGGGGAGGTGGTGGAAATCACCACCCCTGCATCCTTCAGATCCTTGGTGGTGGTACTAATCTCTGCAATCGCCCCAAGAATCCAGTATTGTTTTTGATTTACTATTTTGCTAGGCAGAGGCAGTTCTAGTGGCTTCCACTTGGCCCTTCCTACCATAATAGCCCTCACTCCACAAGTCAGGGGTGTGGAGATTCTGCCAGTTACTGAGTATGTCTATTCCAATTATGCATTCTGGAACTGGGGAACTAACCACAGAATGGGTCTGGGGACCCACTGTACCCACTGTGAGATGGACCTGAGCTAAAATTCCATCTATCACCTGACCTCTATAAGCCCCTACTCTGACTGGTGGACCACAGTGATGTTTTGGGTCTCCTGGAATTAACGTCACTTCTGGGCCAGTGTCAATAATCCCCGAAATGTCTGATCATTCCCTTTTCCCTAATGCACAGTTACTCCGGTAAAAGGCCGTAGGTCTCCTTGGGGAAATCTGGGAGGAAGATTAACAGTATAAATTTTTGGCAGTTTAACAGGATCCTACCCCAAGGGGACTTGGCTTTCTCCTTATTCAAGGGACACTGGGTCTGTAAACTGTCTCAAGTCTGGGAATTAAGGGGCCATGATTCTCTGCATCTGTAATTAGAGTTAGGGTTTTGTTCACTCGACCTAGAACTCTTCTGCTTATACAGATCTAGAAGAAATTTAGTAGACTGCCCATCTATTTCACTTCTAGGTACCCTATGATCTATTAGCCAACGCCATAACTCTATGTGACTTAGACAATTTTGAGTGCTTTGAATCTGCCTTTCATTGCGGTAGCCATGCCCACCCTGTCTTTGGCTATTAACAGCTGATACTTGACTTTTACTGGTTGGAGATCCGATCATCCCCATAATGTTTAAGGATTCTAATTCCATTACAGCCCTCCCTACAGTAATATCTGGACTATAGAGAGGAGCAACCACAGAGCTCGTCAGGGAAGGTGGAGTCAGTCTTACAAATTTATTCCTCACAGTCCTGGTTAAAGGTGTGTCCTCTGGACATTCCTGGGGTGGGTGGGCAGGTCTCCAATGGTAAATCCATTCTAGCATTCCAATCTCTCTACGTCTTTGATACCCTCATCTACTGTATACCAGAGCATATCGGGCATCTCAACCTTAGACATGTTAGACCATCTTTTGGTCCATGTTTCAGTCAACCACCTAAACTGTTAGAGCCCTTTCTAACCCCCTCAATCTACAGCGTTGAATCCAGAATTCCTGCTTAGTGGGCCCATATCAATAAATTCAGCCAGATTCAACTTTATATCCCTTCCACCATTATCCCATACCCTTAGAATCCATTTCCACACATATTCCCCTGATTTCTGTCTATATAAGTTGGAAAAGTGAAACAGTTCTTTTGAAGTATAGCATACTTCCTCATAGGTGAACACTTCGTATTTCGCCTTTGGGGCCTTGTGATTTTAGTCTAGTAATAGATCTGGAAGAGAAGAGGGTTGGTGGGGGTGGGTAAGGAGAAGGATTAGAAATACCTTGAGAGCTACTGACCTCAGGGCATTCCTTTGCATTTTCATCTTGTAAGACAGGATTAATCTCTTCAGGCAGGGGTTGGAAGGCAGATTCCTCAGGGCAGGGTGGAGGTTGGACAATGCTTGCTGGTGTTTGGCTGGTACCTGCCTTAGGGCTGGGAGGAGGTCCAGACACCCTGAGGCAGGCCAGAGGCTGGGCAGTGTAGGCTTTAGTTTGGCTGGTACCTGCCTTAGGGTTGGGAGGAGGTCCAGACTTCCTGGGGTAGGCTGGAGGCTGGCTGATACAAGGTTGACAAAGTGTGGTCTCCACAGGGTAGGCCATCACAGATTTATCTGGCAAAGTCTCAGCAGAATTTAGGGTTCAGATGTCCCCACTGATATTATCATCATACCATATGTCTCCATTCCAATCCTCAGGGTTGGACACACTGCAAGGTTGAGATTTTAGTTTCTTTTTGAGATTTTAGTTTCTTTTGTAACTCTGCTACTCGTACAATGAGAGTCTGAGTTTGATTCTCAGGTGTCTCAAACCTGTGGCTGCAGGGGACAAGACTTTCTTTCAGTAGCACACAAAGAAACTTTCACGTCATTCAAGTGGCATTTAAGTTGCAAAATTGAAGCCTTTAGTCCATCCCTTTCTTTTGTAACTGTATCCAGAGTATCTAGGAGGAGCCAGCCAACATCATTGCACCTTTTGACTCCAAAAAACTTTCTTAAGGTGTTGAAAACATTCTCACCCAGATTCTTGCCTGTTATAAGCATGGAAGTAAGGGAATCCCCTCCAATGATGATACTTTGCTTATCTCCATTGTCAACTCATGCTCTGGACTGTTAGTGGCCTCTTCAGTATTGGAAAAGTTGTCATTAGTACCCTTGAGTCCAATCAGAGTAGAGAGCCAATTGCAAAACTTCCAGAACCACCTAAGATATCCCATGTTTAAGATTCTGTTCCTCAAGAACCACTCCTGGTATTAGGGTTTTCTAGTGAAACAGAATCAACAGGAGATATTTGTAAAAAGTTTGAGATTTTATAAGAGTCTCTCATGTGACCGTGGGGATGTATAAGTCCAGATTCCTCAGGCAGGCTGCAAACCAGGGGCTCCAACGCAAGTCCAATGAAGTCCTTGATGAGTTTCTGGCAGATGTTGGCTGTCCAAAGACGAGGTAGGAAATTCTCTCTGAATGCTGAAATCGCTTTCCCTTTCAGGACATTCAACTAATTGGATAAAACATCACTCATTGCTGATGGCAATCACCCTGATTGAACTCAGATGTAATCAGCCATCTTTGCAGTAAACTCACTGATGACTAAAGTCCATAAATGTCCTTGTATTAAAATTAGCCCAGTGCTTGCTTGACCAAACAACTGGGAACAACTACCTGGCTGAGTTGACACATTAGCCTAACCATCACAGAACCTCAGGCTCTAAAATCAACAGGGGAAGAAGGAATAAAATTTATCTTTACTGAATGTTTTACCTATATGTACTAACACATAATTACATAAATTGGCAATTGCATATGGTTCTACCTTAATATGTCTGTGCTTTCATGAAATGGGATCTCTCACTTAACCCTCATGATAACTCTTTGAGGAAGGTCTTATTTTTTAGATGAGGAAACTGAGGGTCAGACAAGATAAGAGATTTACTCAAGGTCACCCAGGGGCTAAGTGGCAGAGCAAGGACTTAAACTCAAGCCTGCTGGACTTTTAAATTTAAATTTGTTCGATGAGAAATGCCACTCACACAGCTAAAGGGGTTACAAGCTGCTGGTGCAGAAGCAAATCATATAAAGCTGATGGTCTACTTACAACTTTAGTATTGATCCAAGCCTAATTTTACATGCAAGGAATTAATGCAATTTATACCACAGTAAGCATGTGGTTAGGAGCTTGAGTTTTGGAGTTAGACAGTCTGGCTCTACCCTTTACTGTCTGCGTGACTGTAGAAAAGTCATTTAACATTGTCAATCCAAACTTTCCAGAGTTGTGAAATGGAATAATATTAGTACTTTCTTCATAGGAACCTTGGGAGGATTAAATACATTTATTCGTGTAAGTCCTGGCATAGAATAGTCAATGAAAGTTAGATATTGTTATTATTACTCTTATTCATTCAAAAGATAAACTATGACCTGGCATTAATTAAGAGGCAGCCTTGAGCCTGAGCAGGTATAATTCTACATTCCTAGGCTCCTAGTAAGAGAGCACTGCCACCATTCCCTAGGTCACTCTGGTTCCCTTTATTCCTGGGCATCAAGAGTGAAACTCAGAATTAAAATGAGGCTAACAATTATTGTTGTTGCTTGATAATCGGGCATTTTTCTCCTGATGATAGTCAGTGGAAATGGCAATTCTGATGAGTGTGAAGGGGGAAGCAATGTGATTTCCTTGGGAAGTTTCTATAATACACAGATTTCTCCCTAGGAATTCATCCAAATATATTTTTCTAAGCATTTATTAGATACTCAGTGTTCATCTGATATTATGGGGAACACACAAATATACAACACAGTTCTTACCATCAAGTAACTTGATTTATTTGGGGAGACAAGATTTGCAATAATTGGTTGGCATTGCTAACTATCTTGTCAGCTGTAGACCTAGACGTTGAATCCTTTGGATGTCTGCAATCTCATCGGTTACTGTGAGGATTGGACTAATTGGGGTCAGCAGACCACGGCTTTTGAACCAAATCTGGCTTGCTGCTGATTTTGTCTTGGACCAAATCTGGCTTGCTGCCTGTTTTTGTCTTACCTGAGAGCTAAGAATGGTTTTTGTATACTTAAGTGACTGAAAAAATTTTTTTTAAAAGAATAATATTTCATGACATGAAAATTACATGTAATTAAAATCCCAGGGTCCATAAATAAAGGTTTATTGAAACACAGCCACACCTGTTTCTTTATGTATGGTTTATGGCTGCTTTCAGACTACAATGGCAGAATTGAGCAGTGGCAACAGAGACCAAATAGACCGCAGAGCCTGAACTAAGTTACTACCTGGCCCTTTACAGAAACAATTTGCATTATCTAACCTCTGGACTAGATAATTGCCAGGGTCCATTGCAGCTCCAGCACTCCTTAACTCTATGATTAAATAATCAATCATGTGTTCCACTCATGTGCGTTGTAAGCCACAATGCTTCGTGTTGTCATAACAGACAGTGGTAGTCTACCTATAATCTCGGAAAAAGAGAGATGATTAATTAGAATGTGTTAGTGTTTACTGAAAGCTACTTGTCAAATTTAAAATTTAGAAATGAAGCAGCACCACAAGGACAGAATTGCCATATGGATGGAACATCCGGTTGGGAGCTTGGTAGTGGCATGGGAGGGTCTGATGGGACCTGGGGCACCTAATGAAGCTGAAGGCATAGATGAGGGTGGACTGGCCTCGTGGGCAAGGAGGACCTTGAGCACCAGTCAGATTTAGATCGACCTATCGCATTCTCCCCTAAGCTCTGGACATTATTATCATTTCTGTGTTAGGCCATTGCTTTTATGCTGATCTACAAAGAAATCTAGAAACTTGAAGACATCACTTATTGGACCAGAGAAAGCAGAGAAGGAATTCATCTATCAAGTCATCTCATCCATTTCCTTGGCAGAGTGGAATGAATCTCGACTGTTTTTAGCTTTTTTCCATGTCTTTCTATAAGGTAAAATTTACATGCTATCCAAGTCAAGCTCATCAATACTTTATGGAGTTGGACACTAGAGCTAGACAGGAAAAATACTCATTTCAGTTACATTAAATCCTGAAAGCATTACACCCACTTCTCAAAATGACTGCTATTTGATTTAACCAATGCTCCATTGAACTGCACCTCATAGATCTGGTAGCTTTGCCAGATGCTGATTAAATTTTAGATATTTTGATCATTACTTTCCCTTTCATATCCTCCTTTAGAATTCATAGATGGAAAACACACACACACACAAAAACAAAAAATTCATAGATGAAGCAGAATATGATTTTTTAAAAAGTCTTTAATTTCTATCAAAGATCATTATGCATAATTTTTGCCAAGTTACAAGATCTTTGGTGCTCATGAAAAAAACCAAAAAAACAAACAAAAACCACAACAGCTTGTTTCTCTGTCAGGTGTCAGTGTTAAATATGGGCATGTGATTTCAACTAGTGACTCTAAATGCAAATAAAAGGGCCTGGAAGTGATGATAAAAGTCCATATTGATATCCTTTCTAGTTGTCTTAGAAGTCACAAAACACTTCCTATATAAAATATTAAAAACACTAATTTATAAGTGAATAGAGCTTAATACTTTCAAAATTGAGATGGGGGAGAATTAAACTTTATTGGTCCTGATTCCTGACAACAGCTGGATGAACAAGTGAAGTAGGTGCCTTCTATTGTACCACAGTTTGGGGAGAAACAAGGTAAACTAATAGTAACCACAATCCTTAGAGTTTACTAGTATCCGGCACTATTCTAAGAACTGTACATATATTAGCTCATTTTCATTCTCACTATAACGTTAGGCCACATATATTGCTATTATCCTTGTTTTGCAGAAAAGGCAGCAGAGGCACAAAG
Source organism: Tolypeutes matacus (assembly GCA_026826555.1). Classification (NCBI taxonomy): domain Eukaryota; kingdom Metazoa; phylum Chordata; class Mammalia; order Cingulata; family Chlamyphoridae; genus Tolypeutes; species Tolypeutes matacus. Next base: position 30,548,206 of record JAKSZT010000049.1, read on the forward strand.
AGGTTAAATAGCTTATCCAAGTCCACATGGCTTTTAAGTGGTGAAGCATTATTGAACCCAGGCACAGCCAGGACAAAACCCTGCTCTTAGCCCATCTATGCTGTCCTTATTCAAGAGAGCTTTGTATTTGTAAAGCAAATCACAAATTTTTGACTCTTTGATGATGGAGATTTCCTTTTCTGCCCAAAGATTTCCCATTACATAAATCAGAGAGGTAACCAACAGTAAGTCTAACTAACTAAAACTCCATGGTTTAAATGATAATACACATAGTTGAACATTAGTCCAATTACTATCATGCTACTGACTGTAGAACTTATTTTAAAAATATCGGTATATTCAGTACGGTGTATGAATGGTGTGCAAACTTTCTTTGGTCGACCACTGAGGTGCAGTTTGCTAATTGAAAAGCCCTGAACAGGTGCTTCAGAGACAGGTAACATTTGAAGAGCCTCATCAGGAATCCACACTCCAGAGGTGGTGATATAAGCACTTCAGAGAGCATTACCTAAATGCATTTGAGAGTTTTAAAAATAGCATAAGACGTATTAGAAACGCTTTCTCACTGGTAAAATGATGGTATATAATATATACCCCACCTCCTTCCAATGTTCAAGGACACTGATATTTAATAGAGGGCTGTGACAGTCATCGGTGGTTCAAATTGGCATAAAATGAGCATTTAATACACTGAATGCCAATGTACAACATAGCATACACAGCGCGTAAAATATTTAATAAACCACGTGTTTAAATTAAAACTTGCATGCAAGTCACATGCAAAACGTTATTTAACAATTTTGATCTGCTTTCATGGAATTTAAAAAGTTTAGGGTGATGTGGATAAGCTAGGAAGACTCCCTTTTCTTTCAGCTGATATATTTCCTGTGGGAAGCAGACATATTCAAAATAATTCTACCAATCTCCATAAATGTTTTTGTTGTAATAACACTTTTTCTCATGAAAGGCATCCCCCCTCCTTAACTCCCTGCCTCCCTTGAATATTCAAAGCTATAAACCTGGAATTACACCAAATATAAATCATTAGTAACTCAAATTCACCTTAGGGTCCACCTGACCTTTTATTGATATCTGTGATTGGAATAAAAGACTTTTTAGGTCATTAGTGTTGAGTGTTTAAAAGATGCTTTAAGAAATTGCCTTAAGAATTGGCCTGAGCATGATCCTGGCTCTGCAGTCTCTGGACAGATGTTGGAACTCTAGCAGCAGCCCTCCATAAAGGGTGAGGACCAAAAGAACTGGGGCTGGTTCTACTCTCACCAACAAGAACTGGGTGTTAAGTAGGCAGCACTGACTGAAGCTAGCTTAGAAAAGTTCTAGCCCTACTTTTACAGAAGGCCTAACTGCAAGGTAAAAAGTATTTCTACAGCATTTTGAGTTCCAACTCAGGATGCAATAAGCACGTCTTCTCCTGCAGCAGCTCTGGGAAGTGCGTCACCCCATCCAAACTGGAGCCAGAGTGAACTATAGCAGGAAGAATGGGGGCAATGGAGGTGACCTCTTTGGGCCGCCCCCAGGTAGGCGGACAGAGGGTACAGCAAGGTGACCATAGAGAAGGCTCGGCTCCAGGGAGAAGGTGATATGTGGGAAGAAGGCCACAGCTAGGAAGACAAGGGGCAGAACAACGGGAACTGGACCAGAGGCCTAAGAGCAGTGCATTTTTGATGTCGTGTGCTTTTCCCTCTGGTTACTGTTAATTAGCTCCTGCCTGACTGAATAGGTCCCAAAACCAAACAGAAACTAGAAGAAGCTAGCTGAGACCTTTTAAAATATTATTCCTGTCGACTTCAATAGAGGCAGTGCTGTCTTAAGAGACAGGGTCTACTTTCCAAGCACCTTTAGGCTCTATAATAATTAAGGTTAAAATTCATTTGTGGAATTCCATCCATACCAAACCAGGTATTTAGTAGAGAGCCTTTAGGCCAGTTTCTCAGTTCTCTCTTTGATTCCAGCCTGATGATTTTAGGCCATGTTCTAAACTTTCTCAAGTTCACTGTCTTCCTTCTTAGATTTAGGATTAGAAGATTTAAATCTTAGAAGATTTCAATGAGGTAAAGTAGAGAAGGACTTCTATAGACATGAGGAAAGAAGTGATTTTCATATGACCCAACTTACTGCACACATTCCAACTTTCCATTGGGGGAGGGTGGAACCATTTGTAACAGACACATCACTGAATAATTATACTTAGTTTGTAGTATGCACATGGCTACTTTAGTAATAGAGGTATGGAGGTATGGATGGCTCATAGTTCAGTTGCAATATTTAATGACTTAAAGTCTAGTTACTAGAAGACTAAAGGCCAAAAATTCTGTGCTGTACTACTATACCTCATAGTATACGATAATAATAATGATGAAGGGAAGCGGCTGTGGCTCAATCAGTGGGGCTCCCGTTTACCATATGGGAGGGCCCGGGTTCGGTTCCCGGGGCCTCCTGGTGAGGGCGGGCCCGCCCGCATGGCGTGGTTGGCTGACCCAGCGAGCATGGGCAGCAAGGGGGGGATAAATGAATAAATAAATAAAATCTTTTAAAAAAAAAAAAAAATAATGATGAAGATGAGCTAACAGTGATTTATAAACAAATAGCAGCAACTGGCAAATAACCAGTTGCTGATAAGAATATACCTTTCATAAAAACCTGGAGAATTCCTGCTCTTTGCTCAGATGCCAGAAATTTAGGAGTTTTGCAAAACTGCTAAACTTTGCAACAAAGTGCAAATCCTTAACATAATACTCATTTTAGAGTCCTCAAAAAACCCCTCATCTTCTATTAATATCTTAATTGTAGTTGATGGATAACCAAGTATAGTAAATTTTCAAATAGTTGTAGGACATATTATGCATTTATTCATCTTAAAATAAAAATTGCCTGCAACTGCCTGCCACTTGCTCAGAAGTATAAAATAAAGATATGCATTCTGCTAGTCAAAATCAGGTTGTGACCACCCATGAGTCACGGGCTATCTTTAGAGAAACAGTGAGACAAACAGTGCTGACTTCACAGCTAGCGGTGAGCTTGCATTTCAGAGCTGTCTGGAATTGCTTCAGTTAATTTGAGAAGGGTCTTCCTACAGAGTATGTGTAAACCTTTGCTCATGGGATGCAGATCCTTGGCAGCAACCCTAGCCCCCAATATTCTAGAAAGTTCAATATGCTTAAGTTCCTTTTTTCGGAAACAAAACAAATCAATATTACAGTTTCTTATCAACAAGCCCTACAGGCTGAAATGGCCTTTTCCCGTTTATACAGCTCAGTTCCTTCTCAGAACTAAGACCTTCTGGTGAGTCAGACCCTATGCAAATGCTTCCAGGGTATTTTTCCAACCTGTGTTTTTTATTTTGTTTTTAAAGGAAGAATTTAGTAGTGAAACAGTTAAGTCACAGATTAGGCAAAGGCAATCTTCAAAGTTTACCTTCACATTATTTAAAAAAAAAAAACAGGCAAGATTCCCCAGGGCTCCCCTGCTTCCAATTAATAGAAATCTAAGCATCAGACTATAGAACCTTCCAGGCAGTACCACCAAGGAGATTAAGCTGCCACATCAACTGTGATTGATGGAAAATATTTGGGTCTCAGTTATCAAATCAACACAATTTTGTGTAAATGACTTGAAGAAAAATTTCCTTTCAATGGATTTGCTAAAGCCAAAGCTTAACTTGAATTGCAAAGCAATGAGCTTTTTATTTTATTAAGACGATACTAAAAAAGATATTTTAAATCTCTGGGTTATGGATTTCTTAAGGGGATTAATCCTAGAGCATGTCTATGTTCTGGCAACCAGTAGTCCAGGGGCCCTTTCTCTTTTGTGGGCCTCCGGGTTACTATTTGCACTGACCTCCCTGGAGCTTTTAGGTCAGACCATTTCTGTAACTGCGGCAGGATGGCCACTTGGGAAGGCCAGAACTGCGTTTCTCCTGTTCTGTTCAAGTCCTGGCCGCTCCAAAAGCTCCCCTTTCATACATTTTGCCTTAATGCCTATGTCATTTAAAAAAAACAAGACCACATTTTTTTCTTCATAATAAAAATAAGAGTAACAGATACTTATAGCAATATTAATAATAAACACATTATTAGTAATAGTTATTACTATAAGAAACAATAGCAGCAGCTACCATTTTCTGACTATTATGAGCTAAACATATTACATTCACAATCTTATATGCACTGTGTGTTAAATGGCATCATCCCCACTTACAGATGAGAGACCTGAGGTTTGCTCAGTGGAAGGAACTTGCCCAATGTCAAAATGCTAGCAAATTGCTGAGCTGGGTTTCATATTTAGGTCTGTGTGACTCCAAAATCTTACTTTTACCCATTAAGTATTCCATGTTTCCATGCTTCCTTTCCCATTTAGAGCTTAAGCCCCATCTCACATTGTGAGACAAAAGAAAAAACCCCATTGGAGAAAGGGAAAATAGACATAGATGGAAGCTGCATGAAGAAATAAAGATCTCCGGCGAGGGTGACTCTATGGGTAAATGATACATGTCAATGCTATTGTATTTTTGGTTTGTAACTCCACTTTTTATTTCCTATGGGATCTTAAAGGCAAATGTATAAATGTAATGATAAATCAGTGGTTTTGGACTCATAATGTATAACCACGCAATTTGTGACAAGAACCCTCTAAACCTGGGGGACAGAGGGGTATAGGAACATAGTCTGTGTATACTATTGACGTTAAGGTGGGATCAAAGCAAACAATATTACTATAGATTTAAGCCCCATGGTAACTACCAAGAAAATATTGTAGAATATGCAAGCTCATAGAGACAGAAATTAGGGTACAGGTTGCCAGAGGAATAGGGAGTCAATGCCTAATGGGTGGGAGGCGGCTGTGGCTCAATCAGTAGGGCTCCCGTTTACCATATGGGAGGCACCGGGTTTGGTTCCCGGGGCCTCCTGGTGACGGCAAGCCCGCCCGCACGGCGTGGTTAGCTGACCCAGCGAGCGCGAGCAGCAAGGGGGGGATAAATGAATGAATAAATAAAATCTTAAAAAAAAAAAAAAAAAAAAAATGCCTAATGGGTGAAGGGATTCTGTTTGGGGGGATGGGAAAGTTTTAGTAATCAAAGGTTTTGAAGGTACTTCAATAATGTGATTGTGATTAATTTCACTGAATTAATTTCACTGAATGGAATGCTTGGGAAAGTTAATCTAGTGAATATCTTCCTATAATTAAAAAAAAGAAAAAAAATAGCAACTAAAAAGACAATGATAACTAAATGCAATACATGATCTTGGGGACCTAGCAAGGGTAGTGAAAAGGGTCAAAGAGACATTATTGGTGCATATGAACAAATTGGAATATAGAGTGTAAATTTTATATCAATGCTAAATTTCTTGAACTTGATAATTATACTTAAGGTGGTAACATAAGTGAATATCCTGGTTACTAGGAAATACACGTGGCAGTATTAAGTGTTCAAAGAGTATGATGTATACAACCTACACTCAAGTGTTCAAAAAACGAATAGATAGATAGACAGACAGACAGACAGGTGGGCAGACAGAAAGATATGGCAAATGTGGTCAAATGCTAAAATAGGTGGATCTAAGTGTCTGGGGGGCAGGTAGGGTATGCTGGCGTTTGTATGAGGTTTGTACTATTTTTGTAACTGTCTTGTAGGTTTAAAGTATTTCAAAATTGAAAATTGAAAAAAGAGTGCCCCGAGCGCCAGTAGCCCCACTAGAATAAACACATCCCCTTCCAAAGTGACCACGCCAAAGAGGACAGGCCTCATTTAGATGTTTAAGTCCCAGAATGTCTGTTAGAAAACATGTTGCATAGAAATCAGAATTGTGGTTGCCTCTTGAAGGGAGAGATGTTGGGTGGAGAAAAATTGAGTGAAAAGGGGCTTGAGGGAACTTTCTGGGATGTTGGAAATGTACTGTTTCTTGACTGGGGTTATACTGTGTGGCATTTTGAGATTATTTATGAATACCCAAAAGAGAAAGATTATGTTTGTAAACTAATCTATTCTTCTGGGTGTGATACCCTTTGATTGTATTAAATTCAAATGTTTTAAGTTTACTTGATAAAATCAATTTAGGGCTTTGGATTTGACCACATCAGTAGGGCGTAACTGAGGCTGAGTCCCTGTCCCCTTGGTGGGCGGATATAAACGGGCAATCACTCAAGAAGATACAAGAAGAGAGGAAGAGCACGCTCTGTCATGCTTGATCCTGGGTACCCTGGAAGAGATGAGCCATTTGCCTGATAGTTTGCAGCTGAAGACAACAGAGAAGCTGAGCGGCCGAGAAGGCCGAGAAAGAAACAAGCCCTATGCCAGAGACTGATATAGGAAGCCCTGAGAGATCAGGCAGAGATCATCTGCCATTTTGCTTCAACACGTGGTAGCTGACTTTGGTGAGAAAGTATCTCTTACGGTACCTTGAGTTGGACTTTCCATGGCCTTGGGACTGTAAGCTTTTACCCCAAATAAATACCCTTAACAAAGCCGACAGATTTCTGGTACTTTGCATCAGCACCCCATTGACATACAAATATACACAGTATATATATATATATTTCAAAATTTATCAAACAGTATCCTTAATATTGAGCTTTTATTGTGTATAAATTATACCACAATTATTTAAAATTTTAAAAATCAAGTGATAGAACTTCATACCTCAGTGCCTTCATTAGGATAGGAAGTAAAACTAGGCTCACATATGTATCTGCTTTATAATTTATAATACTTAAAGCCACTACAGAGCAGAATCCCACCTTCTAGTGGCTTGATAGCTCCCTAACTATCCCTTTATTCTTCCTTGAACCAGACTAACACAATGCATTATTTTTCTTAGCCTGTGGTTTCAGGCCAATAGGCTGAAAAGAGCTTAAACTGTTTGTCAATCAGACACTATGATGAACAGTCATATTTGATCCTCCACCTGGATGTTCCAAAAGGTGATTGCCCTGGGCTTGAACATTGATATTCCCAAATAAATACTTCTAAACCCTGTGTAAACGTGGGCAAATTTCTTAACCTTAACATGCCTCATCTATGAAATGTCAGTAAAAATGTTTGTTGTTAAGGATTAAATGAGGTAATGCATATAATAATAAAGTGCTGAGAACTGCACTGGCACAGCTAATAGCACGCAATGTGTGCTGGTTATTGTTATTGTGGTGGCCACATTAGCATGGAGATGGATCATACAAGTTCAAGAAGGGAGCTTCTCTCTCAAACCTGCAGCTGTCTAATAATGCACACACCTGCCAACTTCAGCGCAACTGGTGCCAAAGGAAACCCAGTGGTAGAAAACGTCCAACGAGGTGGACCTCCTTGGAATAGCAAATCATTCTGATTGGTTTCTTTGGTAAGCTTTAACCTTTTTTTTTCTTTCTTTTCCAACTCACCCCTCCCTCAGGCCAAACAAGGCACCCTATTTCGTGGAGTGGGGGCATTTGCAATCTCTGAATGATTCCAGAAGTCACCTCCACCGCCAATAAATCCCTCCATTAAAATGTGCCTCGTGTCCAAGAGGAAAAAGCTTCAGGAAGCCCCAGATAGCGCATTTTGGGGCCTGCACATTTTCCTGGTTACCCAGTGAGGACTCAATACCCCAGAGGTTCTTAACCTTTTTTGTTCCACGGACCCCTTTGCCAGTCAGGTGAGAACCATGGACCCCTTACTAAGTCCACACTACACTGTGTATTGTTTAATAAATATATCACACCTGCACCAACATGTCCCCACAAGACTAAAGTTATTGTGAATTTCAATTCAAGCTCATGGACCCCTGGTTAAGAACCCCTGCTAAAGGCTCACGCTAAGGGATACTCCCTGAAGCTCCAACAGAATCTTTTTAATTTAGCAGAACCTCACGAAACATGAGTTCAATTTACAGTTAAAAGTCAAAGAAAAAAAATCCAACCCAGTAGGACTTGCAATAGCAGCAACCTCAACCTCCCTGGCTTCTTGCCATGCCTGGGAGTGTCTTACCTTCGTATAGCCAGTCACTAAGGCCGTTGTATATTACACCTTCCTTCCCAGTAGAGACCACACGAATTGCCTGCTTCCCAAGGTGTGCACGGTAGTAGATATTATTTTCAAAGATAAATATCTAATTTGGAAAGAAAAAAACCATAGTATTAACCAAGGAAGTCGTTAGCAATAGGGTGTTCTTAAAATTGACATCAGCAACGTGGTTTTCCATTTCCTGTGGCATTTATTTGATAGAACATTAAGATCATTTTGGATCCTCTGAAGTAATTTATATTTAATACTAAAGCTCCACAGAGTTCATGCAATTTTATCATTATCATGTTTGGACAATATGTGGTCAAGTTACCTTTGGTTACTTTAACATTGAATTACACTGATTATTTTAGCAATTTTTTTTTTCCAGACATTTCAGAGTAGTGGGCTAGGAAACTAGAAATCTGATTCAACATTCATTAAAATTTAGTTACTGAGCAACTATTCTGTGCCAATAACTGTGGAATACAACATTAAGCAAGGTGGGACATACAATGTGCCTTTATCCTACCTCCAATCTTGAGAAGAAGACAAACATCAAATGGGAAAATGTTCTGAAAGGGAGGGATGTGGAACTCATGAACACATAGCAGGGAGCCCCAATTTAGGGCAATGGACAGGGAAGGTCTCCCTGAGAAAGCAATTTTTAAGCTGAGATCTAAATGCTGAGGTGGAAGAAGAAAGGGGGCTAAGTAGCTAGATTTTATAGAGAACAAAGGTTGAGTGAGAACCAGAAGGCAAAAAAAAAAGGACCTGGGATATGAAGGGATTGGAAAAAAGCTCCCTAGGTTCTGTACTGAAGGATACAACAGGGTTAGGGGCAAGAGATGGGCCTAGCGAGGTGGGCAGGGGCCATTTCTGGGGGTCTTGTAAGCCATGTTAAGGAGTTCTAATGGCAAAGGACGCTTTTGACACAGATGTTACATGGAGAGCAACTTGATCAGATGTCTTTGGATGAGTCCAGAGCCGGTGTGGTGATTAGAAGGGGGCAGGGGGGGGTGACACTGTACACAGAAGAGCCCATAGGAACCTGCTGCAATGTCCTGAAGGAGTAGGGACAGTGGCCTGGACCAGTGTGGCAACCATGGAGCTAGAGGAATGCAGAATGACTGGTGAGATAACGAGGAGATTCGACCAAACATGCTGAGTGAATTGAAGTATGGAGTTTAGTTGTAGGAGGAGCCAAAGGTGGCTTTTCATGTCTTTCTTTTGGGCAACTGGGTGAAGGTGACCAAGCTGCAGAGTTGGGGTACACTGAAGGTACAATATTATAATTCTGAAATTGGGCAAATTGTACACTCTTTGGGGAAGGGGGGAGGATGGTTTAGGTCAGTTGTTAAAATTTGATGCATATTGGAATGATGTGGGGAGTTTTGAAAATCCTAACGCCCAATCCAACAGCTCAATTAAATCAGAATCTCTAGGGGTGTGACCCAGGTATCATTATTTTTTAACAACACCCCAGGTGATTCTAGTATGTAGCCAAGTTTAAGCCCAGTGGCCCAGATAATAATCTAAAATCTCTTGATGCACTTAAACTATAGTCTACAAAATATTTGTATTTCCTGAGGCTTTCAGCAATTCTGCCGAGTTTTCTGTTTCTAAAATCTCTGTCTTCCACCCCTATATGTGCTTCAGAACATGATACTGGTCATACTTTGCAATTATCCAGTGTCTATGGAAACTGAGCGATACAGATCAAGAACAGGAATTTTGCACAGTGGCAGTACTGTAGCCAATGAGGTTTATCCGAGGCGTGATTATTGCTAATTGAACCAGGTTTTTTAAAAACAAAAATCTAGGAAAAATGTCAGTGTCATTTAAGAGACTACTGGGAGAGTATATTTTACATGGTATAGGCAATGGGTGCAAATATTAAAACTGTTTATTAAAAATACAAAAAATACAGTGTCCCCAGATCATTCTTACAGAAGGACAGAACTAAAAGCACTATCAAATATTAGTTTTCTATTCAGGTATCCTGCCTCTTAAAGTGTGCACGTCAACCAGAAATGAGTTGGAAACCTTCCAGAAACAAGTATATGTCCTAAATTAATTTCAGGGGCTCCTCTTATGAGTTTGCCTAAGGGTAAGATGGATTACTAAAATTTAACTTCTTTTATGGTTTCTAAACCTACAATGGATTTTTGAATAAAATCAGGCTATAACCAATTAATATTTTGAGTAAGTAAAATTTGTTATGATAGATAGTAAATCCTTTTTTACCTTGGCTTTATTTTATTTTATTATTTTTTAAAGATTTTATTTTATTTATTCATTTATCCCCCCCTTGCTGCTTGTGCTCGCTGGGTCAGCTAACCACGCCGTGCGGGCGGGCTTGCCTTCACCAGGAGGCCCCGGGAACCGAACCCGGGGCCTCCCATATGGTAAACGGGAGCCCTACTGATTGAGCCACAGCCGCTTCCCCTTGGCTTTATTTTTAATGGAAGGAAAACTAAGAAACAAATTATAAAGAAGAGTTATTCTTGCTTTGAAGATGTTTTATATTTCCCTTTTGGCATTCAAGTAAAAGATGATGGAAGGTATCAAAATTTGTTTGCAGTTATAGCAATATGAAACACTGGGAAACCAGGAAATCCTGGGGTGCTTGGCATTGTCAAGATGGAAGGAAGGAAGGAAGGAAGGAAGGAAGGAAGGAAGGAAGGAAGGAAGGAAGGAAGGAAGGAAGGAAAGAAAGTGGGAAAGAGGGAAAGAGGGAGGGAGGGAGTATGTGAGTGAGTGAGTAAGGAGGGAGGGAGGGAGGGAGGGAGGAAGGAGGGAAGGGAGAGGGAGGGAGGAAGGAAGGAAGGAAGGAAGGAAGGGGGGAAAGAGGGAAGGAGGGAGGGATGTAGGGAGGTAGGTAGGGAGGGAGGGCAAGTAACAAGGAAATGTTAAATAACTTCACAAGGTCACCCAATGAATCAAAGGAGGAGGCAAGATTTGAACTTCCGTAGTCTGGTTCCAGAGCCTATGCTCTTAGTAATCATGGTATGTTGTTGCCTATCAACTTGTTAAATGAGTGAAGGTGTGAGATTTTAAACAAAAATGCAGTGAATGACACCTCTACCATTCCCTATGGCTGTCTATTTTTCATGCAGAAGGAAGCTTATGCCCAGAACTCACTCTCATGAGACACCCACAGAATATGTCCAGGCAAAGGGTGGATGTCACAACGTCATTGTCATCAGAATCTTTCCAGTAGATACAACAGCCATGTCATCAACCATCCCCATTCTACTCTCTTATCTATGTTTACTTCAGCAAAGAGCACGGTCCGAATCCCTGGGGTCTAGCACTGGCATGGCTCTCTGGACTAGAGTGTCTGCGAGGCCCTTCTAGCTCCAAATTTCCATCAGTCGGGGATCTTGTTTCCACATTCAGCTCTTGGCCTCTGTTCTGGTCAATGGGCTGCTAACCTCTACCTCGGGATTGCCTTTTTCTGCTGTGGACCTCAGCTATGCCCAGCTGTTGATGGATTCCGTGGCTGTGATTTTAACTGCCCTGTCAGGGCCTGAGGCTGTTTCTATTTCCTTAGTGGAAATGCTGCTGAAACAACAAAACCCACAATTGCCGCTGAAACAATCCCTTCATCCTACAGCAGAGGGGGCTCTACAACCCGAGGAGTGAGCATTCCTCACTGCCATCTGACCTGGGTTCTTTCTTCCAGAAAGATTTTTAAACATGTATTCTCAGGTTTCCATGTAATAATCAGATGTAAATAAACCACAGGAAGAAAATAATTTTTATTGTGGATTCCCCATATGGCATTTTCTAAGCATACCCAAGCATAGGAATGCAGGGTTTTTTCAGTAAGATAAAAAGCCATGGTTTCCACTTCCTGCCCCACCTTTAAAGAGACAACCACACACACTGTCTTTACACCTCAGTCTGTAAGCTTTGTCCTAGCCCATCTGCCTTTCCATTGTCCTGTGAACATGCCATGTTTGTTCCTCCTCAATTCTTTCGCTATCAGTTTTCTCCTTACCAGAAATGCTGTTTTTGTCCTAGTGCTTACCCAAATCCTTGGCGTCTTTGAAGGCTCTGCTCAATTCCTATCGTCTGGGAGGAGGTCTCAATGACATCTTTCTCACAATCCTACTGCATTTATATTGTCCTCCCTCCTCATCAAGAGCACAAGTTGCCACACATTGAGAGGCTTTTGAAAGTAGGTGTAAAAAGCCCTGGAGAGAGATAAGAAGGAAGACTAGGAAATAGAGGAGAGGATGCTGCACTGCTCTTCAACCTGGCTGCCAACAGCCCATCTCAGCCCAGATAGAGGCTGCGAGTAAAAGCCGATGAGACTTTCACTCAAGGAACCGGGTGGCAGTCTCATAGAAAGTCTGTTTTCCCATTTCTGCACAGAACTCAGCCACAGCAGTTGTGGGGACACTGACGCCAGAGAAGCATCGGCACCTCTGGTGCCCGGAGGGGGCAGGGAAGCCACGTTCCCAGAGGCACTCCACACCAAGGAAGAGCCCTCTCCAGTTGTCTGCTGGTGGCGGACAATAAGGGGATTTGTTTCTTTATAAATATTAGGTGATCTCTGAAAACCTCATAAATAAAGGCTGCACAGAAAGCAGTGTGAACGTGTGTCTCTATGTGTGTAAACCAACGCTGTCCTATGTCAGTGGTAGTGGGAAAATTATCCAACAGAGTTAGGTATATTAATTTTACTCCTTTGTATGCATGCTCTGATCAGCCATAGGGACTGTTGGGTTATACATACTTGGTATCCCAAATTTCTCCTAGGAGTTCATTTTGTCTTCTCAACTGATGAGATCTCAAGTTTTATGAGAGCGGGGGCAGGGGTCATGGGTCATATTTCTTCCCTTCCACCCCTGGGGCCACATCACCTCCATGCATCATATGATACACGCTGATTTTTAATGGAAGCAATTTTAAATTAGTTTTTTTTTTTTTTAATTTATTTTTATTGTGGGTAAAAAAAATTCTCACAATACATACAAACATTTGCAAAATGATATATAAATATATATGTATATATGTGTATTTGCTTATAAAAATGTTATTTATATATATATATACATATATTTTAAGAGGTGCTTAGATTACCCAAAATATTACACGGAACCCACTGGGATTCCCATGTTGCCCACTCCCACACCTCCCACCACATCCCACACAAACATCTCCCACAGTGTGGCCCACCACCCTCAATGAACTTACACATCCTGGAGCCTTGCCACCAACCATAGACCACAGTTCACACTGTAGACCACACTCTCTCCCACTCAGTTCGGAGTGCTGTGTGCTGATTTAAAATGGCCTACATCCGTTGCCACAACAGTACCCAGGACAACCTCCAACTCCCAAAGAAGCCCCTGTATTTCAACTGCTCATCCCCTCCCTACCCCAAAAGTGTCAAGTGGCCACTGGCTCCACCTCATTGTTATAATTTCTTGCATTGCTAGAATCACCATATGTGAACAAGAGAATACCATCAAGTCCACTCTAGTCAGCTTTATGAGAACGTGAGTGAGGAGAGGCTTCCTGGCATTTGGCCACTTATAAGTCACAAGTGCAGCATTATTGCTGTGGAGAGGCCGGGATTTAACCCAGCCAACCAAACAGAGATACTCAGGGCAACTGCATGTGTAGCAAGCCTGTCCATTCATCTGCACACTGTCACCATAACAACCTTTTCACTCCAGTGAGGAAGAACAAGAAAGAATTTTAAGCAAGGTGGTCACCATCTTATTCATAACCAAAAAAAGAAAGCTTTGTAAAGTAGAACTTCAGTAATTTTTCAAAGATCAGAGGGGTGGAACCTTACAAGCCCAGAGAGGCTAGACCATAAGAAGACTGATTCTTCAGAGGACTGAGTGATGAATTTTTTACATTTGAATGAAAAGCAGAGAGAAATAGGAGGTCTTAAAATAGAGGAAGTCTAAAATCCATGAGACAGTGGCTGAACAGGGTAGTCTAGGAATGTAAATGCCAATTGAAAGAAAGCTAGAGAATAATCTAGGAACTGAATAACATGGTAAACCTAGAAGTGGATGAGAATTGTGGTTGATGGTATAGATGCAAGAGTGTTCTTTGTGAGCTAGGGCAGATGTACATCACTATTGCAGGGTGGTGGGAATGTGGAGAAGCATGGAAAAAATACAACTGGAGTGGCTTATGGACTGTGAATAACAGTAATGTAATAATGTAATACTCATATACCTATGTCAAAGATGTACTGTGGTGATAATGGGGAAATATGGAGAAGGTGTGCCAAATGTACGCTATGGACCTGGAAATAGTCTGATGGCATTATCTCATAATCTGTAACAAAGCTTCTAACACAGTGTGGTGTGTTGATAGAGGGGTGTTGTATGGGAATTTTGCACATGTGCATGATTGTTTTGAAAGTTTACAACTTCTGTCATAAAAATATATTTAACAAATAGTAATAGGGTGGGTTGGGGGAAAAATACACCAAATGTAAGATAAGAACTATAGTTAGTAGTAAGATTTTAAAGATAGTATTTCATAATTTGTAACAAAAGTATCACGACAATGCAAGGTGTTGGTGGTGGGATGATGTATGGAACCCCTTTATGATGTAACACGTTTGTTTTGTGAGTTCACAACTTTTACTATACACTTATTGTTTGTTTATGCATGTTCATGTATAAATGATATAATAATAATAATAATAATAATAATAATAATAATAATAATAATAAT